>CM036241.1:11117415-11717415 GCA_020698575.1 Bostrychus sinensis | reverse complement strand
AGAACATGTGTTGTGACTAAATAAAAATGTTTAAAAAGTTCAGTTTTAGTGGTAATTTCATTAATTTAGGCACAGCTTAGTCTTGTTTTATTCCTGGTTTAGTCTGTGTTAAGTTTTGATTTTGTCACTGTTTGTCTTGTAAATACAGGAACTTACATTTTTGTGAAATGTGGTGAATTTAACTTACTATGTTCTAAAAGTAGGCTCTATTTTCAAATATCGCAATAATATCGTTATCGCAGTTTTCAAAATAGTTATTGAATATTGCATGTTTCCTCCATATCGTGCAGCCCTAGTCAAAATCAAGGCCCTGAAAGTATTAAATCCCATTGGCAGGTATTCAATTTTGTTCATCTGGGTCTTAAATTGTCAAAATCTGAGACATAGTAAGTAACATAGTAATCTGAAACACTAGCAATGTATAGATTAGTGAATGTATGCTAGCAAACTTTAATTATGTGTAATAAGAAGAAATAACACCCCTCCTTAGCCCCAACAAGAAGCATGTACTTGTAATATTGGGTAACTAATATTACAGAAGTATGTTTTGTTTTTTTTGCAAATTTTGACTTTATCAATGATATTAATGATTCAGTTTTAGGATTTTTTAAGGCAGTTATTTGATTTGTATTAAGTTCTACAAATAAAACCCTTGAGAAAAGTAGGGATATTTCATTAGTGCGTTCTTTTGCCGTCAATCCTGGCATTTAGCTTAATCTTCACGTAGCATTATCAGGTCTTAAAAAGTATTAAATTTCACTGGATAAACCCCGGAGCCACCCGTATTTTTCTTCTTTTTGTAATTTTCTGTATTTTTGTACCTTGATACACCTTTCATTGTTCATAGCCTCTTGCCCAGTACTGGTGTGTCTGGTGCGTTTAATAACCCAGCTTCACTTTTGTTTCTCCTCTAATCTCCAGGAAGCGTACTCCGTGGCGCGGCAGTTCAATCAGATCCCTCCCATCTGTGAACAGGCCGAGTACCACATGTTCCAGAGAGAGAAAGTGGAGGTGCAGCTACCGGAGCTGTTCCACAAGATAGGTGAGCCCTGACTCACGAGTTTAGTGGTTAACGGGAAGGAGCGGAAGAGATATTACTTCGACGTCAACCCAGTCTACATAAAAGTGATTTTGTTGGCCTTCTGACACAACAGCTTAGTTATTTATGCTGCCCTCTTGGCTAGACACTAAGAGATGCTTCACATTTGGCATTTATGGATTAACAGAGTCTAAGACATAAATTAACAAAATGTGTTTTCATCTATGTAATGAAATGCAGAATTACACTATACCCAGTCTGATGTTATAAACTTAGCTCAGACAGATGCTTACACAAAGTTGTTTTACCTGAAAGTAATTAACAAATTTCTGTACATCACAAAGTAATTCAACTAAATTTTATTCATATAACCCAATATCACAACAGCAGTCGCCTCAAAAGGCTTTGCAGGAATAGGCAAACACAAATAGTCACTCAAATCTAACATAAACACACAAACACACAATCAAACACACAATCAAACATAAACATAAACAATAACTAAACTGAACTAAAAGTCCTTAGACCCTTCGTCTTGGTAAGGGGGAAAAACATTATCTAACTTCTAATCTCAAAATATGATAAAATATTTTATTTAATAGCTGCAAATTAGTTTATAATAATTCAATTATTGATAACCAAGTGTAGCTGTTTTAACTTCAATTTCTGCCATCTTATTTAACACAGATAGTGCTAGCAATATTTACTTCACAACCTAAATATATGAGAAACTTGAGCTGTATTTTGTTTCTTTCACGCTTGTTCTCTGCAGAGTCAAAGCTAACAGCTTCCCAAAAGAAGACTTTTCTATACATGTAGGTTTTTCCACATATTTTAAGTTTTTAAAAAAAACGTGAAATGGTAATGCAAAGGTGTCCAAAATCATTTCAAAAAGCCTGAAAAAAGTATAATATATGATCTTTAAGTAATTTTAGTTTGGCATTAATCTTGACATTTTTTATTTTTATTTTAACCCTTCCTCTCTCTTCTCATTAATACTGTTTCTCTTGTGTTTGTCCAGGTGTGGGGGCCATGACCTGGTCGCCTCTGGCCTGTGGGATCATCTCAGGGAAATATGACGGCAGGGTGCCTCCTTACTCTCGGGCCTCTCTGAAGGTAGAACCAGGCTCCCTCCCTCCCCCTCTGTCTCTCCTCCACTGTCCCGGGCCTGTACCTCGCACTGCTGGATGCTCCTCACTGTTCGCTGTGTTGATTGTTGATTGTGTGTTTGTGACTTCCAGGTTTGATAAGTCTGTGCACACTTCATATATTGCCATTGCCTTGAAATTGTCACTCCTACCCAGTTATTATTGTGTCAACCAAACATTATATACACCTTGGTTTATCTAATATTCTCAGCAAAAAGCTATAACACAACAACCCTTATTATAATTGCAATGTGACTTTTATAACATGTTTTTGTTAAATCTAGGGGTACAAGGTGTGCTCTATTAATTCCAGTTTAATTTCTTTTAAACTAGCAAATAAAAAAAACTATATCTTTTACAATATTTAGCCTTTTAAAAGTGTTCACAAATAGTTTTTTAATTAGGTTATTTTTACATTACTTGTAATTAGAATAATGTAGTGTTATTGTAGATCTATTAATTAATGTATGTATAAGTCTGAAATAATGAAAGTAGCGTTATGAAGTTATTTTTAATATATTTATTTTGCATTTATGGTGTAAAGTTTATGAGATTATGGGGAAAATACATTATGGAAAATCACCATATTCTTTTCAAGTAGAAAAAATGCTTTTAATACGTCAAAACAAGTATAAATGTAGTATTTTGACTGACCTTAAAATAAGTAGCATGTTTGTGGATTAGCACGTTCACTGCCTTGTTGTGTCTCTGTGGTGAAGTGGCATGTTGTCAGTCTGTAGTTTGTGTGTCACTGACCAATTGTTGTTCGGACACTTCCTGGTTTATGAAACTACTAGCTTTCCATTTCGATGTTGTGCATTAACCTTTGACCTCTGGTGTGGAATGTGGTGCCTGCCCTGTGGTTTGGTGTTGCCTGTCAATGTGGCATTTTCACCCCCTGATGGTTACAGTGTGTTGTTATTCAGAGATGGATTATGGTCTAAACTCCTTGTGTCTTAACTGAGCGGTGATTGTTATCGCTGGTGTACTTCAAGACTGCGCTGACCAAAACTAAACCAAGACAAGACTAAAACTAGACCAAAAGTGGACCAAACTAGACCAGGATTTTAAGCTTTAAAGACTAAGTCCAAAACAAAGGGTTATACCATGAAGTGAACTGACCCAGAATCCTTAACTTATTTTGCTTAGACTTAGAGTTATCCTGCCAGGCTCAGTTACTATGGACGTTTATAAAGGAACCTGAGTCTTTTTGTCAGACCTAGAACAATTTTTGGTCATTTGAACTTTTTCCAAATTTGTGATGCTTTATCATATCATCATACTTTACTTACCACTTCAAAATTAAATACTATCTATCATAGAAAACTATGAAAATGACATTTGTATAAACATTTGTATTGATATATTTAATCATATTGTGACAGTGTTTTTGTTGCTTTAAATTAAGCCATTGTTAGCATAACAAAACACTGGCAGTATTTGATGCAACTTTGAAGCACTTTTCCTCTTTAAAACACTTTTACTTTTAGCCTAGAATTAATTTTTTAAGCAAATTTTATGTACCACTCCTCAGGACCAGAGACGATGAGGGAGAGAGTTATGACTCCAATGGGATAGTCTTTCACTCTAATAGTTTCTTGCAAACAGGAAGTTATTCACCCAGGCTAGCAGTGCTGCTACGGACACTTTTTTTAAACACCTTAAGTGAATTATTGTCGTGCGTGAAGGCATTGACAGTCAGAACAATTACTTAAAGTGTACATTTCAAAAAGACATATTGAAGATAGAAAGCGTGTTCTTAAAGTGCACACTTCTGTGTAGCATTTTTGAAGAGTATGTTATTTAAAGAATCAACATTTAATTTATCTACAGATGTAACTCAATTAATTTACATTTCTAAAAATGACTGTTAGTGGCTAGGTGAATCACGTGTCCATCTGTATTTTGGACCTCCGTTGGCATAACTCGCTCTCTCAGCGGCTCTGCTCAGGACCGTGTTAGGATGAGACCAAGACAGTTTTAGAGAAATGAGTCAGAGACCCAGACACGACTAAGACAAGACTTCTAACTTTAGGATCTAAAGTGAACAGACGTGAATAGTTGTCGGAGGAGACAGAGTCACGTGTTGAAAAACGGGCCCTGCTGACAAGGAGCTGCTGTGCGGCTGTGTGAACAGGGCTGGGTTTTTAGCAGGTGTGCTGTGTGTTCGACAGGGGTACCAGTGGTTGAAGGACAAGATCTTGAGCGAGGAGGGCCGGCGTCAGCAGGCGAAGTTGAAAGAGCTGCAGGCAATCGCGGAGCGGCTGGGCTGCACACTGCCCCAACTGGCCATCGGTACGCAGATCCTCTCTGCTGCTCTCTCTCTTTCTTCTGTCTGTCCGTGCCTCTGCCTCGGGGCAGCCGGTCCAGCAGGGGGCACTCTGCTCTGTGTGGTTCGTCTGTGGTGGCTTCAATTGAAGGCAGCACAAAAACAAACTAAGGATTTTTCTCTGTGTTATTAACATGATTTAGCTTTTTTATTGGACAGTATGCAGTTGTATTTTGTATGACTGAAAAAACAGTCACCTAATGCAGCAATAGGAATTCTCTGTGAAAAAGACCTTAAGATGTCATCTAGGTTTTAAGGATTTTAATAGGAGAGAGTGAGCATACCAGCAAGCATCATATCATTGCTATCATATGCTTGGGATGTCAGAGATGGTGCCATAGGCTGTTGGTTTACAAAGCATGTTACATATGGCTATAGAGAAAGCGTCTATATTTGTGCTGGTTATGGCTGTTTTCACAAGAAAATATTTTGTAATGTCATGGTATTTTCCAGGTGGCAAATTTAAAGTGTTCTTTGCTTTACATGTTCACTTACCTGGCCACATGCTTAGAGCTCATGGAGGTCTGCTCCCATTCAAATTAGGGACACTCTTAGTGGGAGGTTGGTCTACATCAATGGCAGCTGTAAATTATTCAGAGAAAGTGTCTATTCCAGCACTGTCTACACCTGCTTACACAGAGAAACTGTGCAATAATGAAAAGCGTGCCATCAATAGAGGAATTAAGGGGAGGGGTTTTGGGTAATGCAGCCTTAAGCAGAATAAAAATATGTTTCACAGGATGTAGGTGCATTAACACTTTCAGCGCATTAACACTATACTATTGAATCCATAATACTGAGGCATGCGGCATACTGATGTGTTTACAGTGCGGTTTATCCTGCGCTCTGAGCCAGTCCTGGTGTTAACACGCTCTTAACAGTTGCCGGTGTCAGCATAAAAACACAATCTCCAACATAAATCCAGACGGTGGTCGATACAGCCAGGAAACTGAAAATGCGGAGATCCAAAGACGCTGTGTCCTGAGAGGGCTGTTAAAGCGTCAGAAAGGAGTGACACGTGGAGTAAATCTGGGTTTGCCATATCAGACTGTCCTCAGTCCCTCTCACTCTCTCAGTAACGCAGTGTCATAGATTAGGTTTCATGGGCCATTAGTGGACGCCCTCATCTCTCCCAATTACCATAAATCTCTCCAGTGCTCCTGTAGGCTGTGGTCTAGATTTATGGCTGCAATGCAATCCTCTACATCACAGTGACAGCACCAAATAAAAACTACAGAGGGGGACATACCTAGCTTCACCTCCAGGGACAAGTATAAACAACAACAAACCATAAAAACAACAACAAAAAAGTCAACAGCACAGATCTTGACCAAACTAAAAAACTAAATGTGGCAGTTCCATTGGGCCGCCAGGTGGGCCAGCAGAGGCTGCCACACCCTTTCAAACATAAGACAGTTTTCTCCCTGTGCCATCTTGTACTGATTGAGGGCTTTCACTGAGTCCATCTGCGCACAACACAACAGACACACCCAGAAGTAGTGGCTTAACTGAAAAAAAAAATTACACACAAGTAACAAGGGGTCAAAAGCCCAAGTACTCTTTGCTCCAATCCCAAGCCTAGACAAATGGAGAGGGTTGCACCAGGAAGAGCATCCGGATTAAAACTTGCCAAAGTCAGTATGTGAATCACTGCACACAGGCGGCTGTGACTTGCTGTGGCCCCAGAAGAAAAAAACAAAAAGAGTTGGTATTTGTTATGCAATTATTTACCTTCTGCGTTAGTCCATCCATCACTGTATCAGCCTACATAAATTTATGTTTGATGTAGTTCAGGCCTAATGTGTGTTATTAAGAAATCAGATGGTTTATATGAATGACATATTTTTATTTAATTATTTTAAATCACAGTGTCTTAAAAACATGTAATAATCATGACAACCAAGCACTGACAAATCCAAATTAATTTTGTCTAATATTCTGTATTTAAATAATAAAAACAACATGTAGTTAACACAGAAGTTTACTAGCTGTTCTTCAGAAAATACATCTTACCTTACCTTCATTACATCATCCAACATTTTGTTTTATACAAATGATTGTATGGCAACAGTTTATGATGTGATAATCATGAACTATGATTAAATGACTGAATGAATTAAATGATTAAAAAACTACAGGCATATTAGAGCTTTTTATATTTTAGGAAAGAGTTGTTTCATTTTATGTTTAATTTTAAAGCCCTTAACGTTCCCCACTCCTGTGCTTTACCTTCCGCATAATAATTAGTTATAAATACTTTTTTGAATCGAGCACACCCTTAATGGCAATTAACTGGTTAACCACAAAAATAAACTGAAAAATAACCAGTAATGTTGCCTCTGTAATTAATGGTTTATCCCTCCCACAGACTGGAGCAGGTGGTGCAGTAGTTATTACATGGTGATACCTCACTGGCTCAAGGGAAGCTTTTTAACAGTATTTTGTATTTTTGCCTGTATTAAAATATTCAGTACAGACATGTGCCAGATCCTAATCCCACTATTTTCACAGCTGTGTTTTGCATCCTTTTATACAATAATCTGCTTACAAGTGTATTCTACTCAACAGTGTGCTCTTGTGTTGCATAATGAAGCCTCAGTGATAATGGCACACTGCAGATTTGTGCTTTTTTGGTGGCGCTGTGTATTTCATGTTTATTTTTAGTAAAGTCCAGAAGTGTAAAATACATTTATTCAAATTAACTGCTTAAAGCTGTGTTACCCCAAATGCTCTCTGCCTCAACAACAGAGTAAAGTGTATTTTAATGAACAAAGGAAAACCGAACCAGTGTACCAGTGAAAAATATGAGAAACCACCATACCACAGACAAAATGTGCACGGGTCCATAGCCCAGAAAAAAAAAAAAAACGGTTGTGTGAGGAAGGGCATCTGGTCTAAAACCTATGCCAAAATACGCTGTGGCGGTTCCTGAAAGAAAGGGGGCAACTGAAACTGACTGTATTATTGTTGAGTTGAGTTTTGAAGAAATATTGTCTGCCCTTTGCACGTGTTTTATCCAAAGCTTGCTGGTACAGACCCATTGATCTAAGTCATTGATAATAAAGCCTAGATGTCTTCTTAAGGTCTGTTTTGTTCATAGATTATTCTATTACATAATTAGTCTTTCTTATTTACACAAAAAGTAACATACTTTATGTGATACTATTCAAACCATATCAACTTTCTTTATAAAATGGAAATACTGGACATATTTTTACTATACATAACCCCTATGGCAAAAATATTCACATTGCAAAATGCAGATGGGCTATTTGTACTAAGGTTTAAGACTACAAATAGTTTATGACCGTATTACTTTAAATGATAGCCCAGGTTGGCTCTACTATTTTGCAGGGCTACAAAGTTAAAAGTGGGTCATATTTTAAACCAGTTGTCAGATACATTAGCTCAGTGTAATATAATGCGCTCATTGGTTAGCTTCCATTCTTCAGATTGTATTTGTTACTATTATTCTTGACTGCGAACGTTCCCTTCACGTTTGGTTTATTGCCATTTCCAATTCCATTAAGGACGTCAATACTTCTTCCTCCACCGCTGAGGCGTCGGTGTCGTGGGCAGCTTAATTTAGTCATATTTTACTCAGGGACAGTCTGCAGTGTGTGTGTGTGTGTTGGTGTGTTGTGTGTTCAAAATAGTGGTTTCATTGTTATCTGCTGGTCTCTACAGCGTGGTGCCTACGTAACGAGGGGGTGAGCTCTGTCCTTTTAGGAGCCTCCAACACGGACCAGCTCATGGAGAACATAGGAGCGATACAGGTGGGTTTGGCAGGGGAACAAACTGCGGGGTCTTTTAAAAATAGTGTTATCTTTGAGAAACCACTGTAAAAAAAACTTACAAATCTCATAAAACCATATTTTATTGATCACTAATTTGTGAAAAACTATAGCTCCTTTTAATTTATACAGAAGTAATGTATCAAATCAACATTTAAAACAGATGTTTTATTCACAAAAGAACATGAACAACATATTAGGTGTTGAAATTGAGATATTTTACCATTTCATAAAAAACAATAGCTCATTTTAAATTGATGTCAGCAACACATCTGAAAAAAGTTAGGACTTCAGCGTACACCTGAAAGTCTTAAGTGGAATAGTGTACAAAGCCTCTGTAGTGACTTAGACATTATCAGTTCTTTCAGTTTTTTAATCCATTTTTATCTTTTAAAGGATGAGAAAGTCTTGAGAAACCAATTAGGGGCTGTGGGGTGGATGGGGAGTACAGTGGTGTGTTTTTAAAGACTTTCAGGTACCAGCTCTCAAAGATGAAGAATGATTTGAAAGGACACCAGTTTTGGTGATGTGGATAATGTCCAACGAGCCAATACACAAGCGCTGAGTACTATTCCACTTGAAAAATGGAAAAATAGCCGGGAGCGCTGTGTACTTTTACAAGCTTGCAGAAGAAGAAAATGTTCTGTGATTTTTCAAATAAATAAGTTTAAAATAAGTTAACAACACACAGCTCCTTCTCAGCGATCCTTATTTTCTCATCATTATCTTCATTTACCCATTATAATTATTAGTTTGGCCAGTCTCTCCAAGAATATTTCAGAAGTCTTATATTTCACCTGGAAAACTCTGGCATTACAGTTAAATCCTAAGCGACAGTGGAGCCGCTCCGTGTGTGAGAGAACAACACTCTCCTGAGTACAGCTCGGCCTCGTGGGCAGTCCTCCGCTGCACGCCTGGCTGCTTTACTGTACCGAGTTAATAAGGTCACAGAGTATGTGTTGCCAGGGGGATAGAGGCAGCTCCAGTCGCTTCCTCCTGATAAGATGCACTCCTTTAATGGGGTCTTCAGAGCAGTGTCCTCACATTAAGAAGTCTAGCCTGCAGTAAAGACCCTCTCCATTCTTTGTTGATGCTTTCTGTATTATATGTGTGATACATTAGATACCAGATGTCTGCACACTCCTCAGCATGGTGATATTTCTCTGAGAAATGTCATGGTCACATGTCCCAAGGGAGTTTTGCCTTAACAAAGCCTAAATCATGCTAGTTACATATTGTAGACTGTAGTCAGGGGCACTCCATCCTTTTATAAAAGAAAACATGATGCCCTTTGGAAAACAACAAAATAGGTCTTTTAATTATTATCTCTATTATTATTATCTTTAAAATATTACCATAAAAGATATATATGTTTTTAGAAAAGGTGAATGAGCATTTAAAGACAGGCATAACAAAAACGTTCATCTCTTTATGAAATCTCCTCTCGGTGGGACTCAGAACAGCTTCTCAGGACAAGGAAGTATCTGCAACAGCTGCTCCACTTTATGTGAAGGAGCAGCAGCTTCTACTACAAGTCCTTAACCAAAGACATGTTTTCTTCAATTTAAAAAAAATGGTTTAAGGAATGAGTGTAGATATTCCATCAGTGTTAGTACAAATACATGTTACTTATTGGTGTCTCTCTGTCGCAGGTTCTTCCAAAGTTGTCATCGTCTATCACACACGAAATCGACAGCATCCTGGGGAACAAGCCGTACAGTAAAAAGGACTATCGCTCCTAACCCCAGCAGGCCCCGCCCAGCAGGGCTGCACTGGGCTGCAGCCGCAACGCCCCACCTTTGCCTGATCCTCTGTTTGCTTGAGCTTTTACTGAATGAGACCCTGGCGCATGAGTGTGGCCACACAGGGCCACCCAGGGCACCTCATCTAGTGTTACAGGGATAAGAAAAGAAAAGGGGGAAAAAATCTGTCACCTTCAAAGGAAAGAAGACGAAGGGACAAAGTGGAGAGAGGTTAGGGATATGCGCTCGTATTTAAATCAGTTAAACATTCAAAGTCAGCTGGAAGTATTAAAACACAAAATACATTTAAAAAAGAAGCACATGCTTGCTCGGCAACCAGATTTGTTTTTGCTTTTTATTTTAAAAAACTGAATGCAACTTAATGGAAGATTACTGTAAGTTCATTCTGTATGAAATACAAGCAGTACTCTGTTGCACATGTACCAGAGCCATGCTTTTGTTCCTGGGACATTCTGTTTACAAACACCTGTGTACTGTACATGTCAGTCAGGTTTGTCAGAAAACCTTTGTGTTGTCTTCATAGTCAGTGTAGGCGCCCCCTGGTGGGCTTTAACAGTCAGCACTTTAGTAGTAGAGGATATGTCGAGGGGACAAGATGGATAGTACTGTAGTCTTAGATCACAGCCATTGCACTAGAGGATCGCCTCCCGCTAAGCCCCGCCCCTCTAACCCTGGTCAACACTGGCTGTGCATTCGTCCAGGTCGTTCTGGTCTGCACAGAACAGGACTGAGAGACTACTCCCTAAAACTGCCCCATAACATGGCCATTAGGAGTAATCACTGGAAAAACAGTATATTTATTCATCCCTTTCAAAAGAAGTGCTACACTGTGTAATCAGCCTCTGCTTCAGGTGTCTCCGTACACCGGTTATCAGCACAGGCTTCAACATCTCATGGACGACTTTTCTTGATCAAGTTCTGTTCAAGTATTTTGCCTTATTTTCTGTTGCATCAGACTGTGCTGTGAGCTCCAGCATAGACGGCCATCTTGCGGTTCCTCTGTGCTGAGTGGTCTTGTCTCCCCAGTCAAAACAGGGACTAGTGCAAGTGTCATTGTCCAGTTGGTGGCGCTGTTCTGGCAGCAGCTCAGGGAATGGAACAGTTTGTTTTGGGATGTTTCTCAATCACCAGGGTCCTTTCTCAGGTGGTCCTAATGGCTTTGCCTCACTCCATGTTACTCTCAAAGCACTGCCAGTCTTTGAACAGTACTGTTGCGCATAGGGCTGGACTCTAAATCTAATAAATTTGTTTTTAATTTTGCACAATGTCAAATACAGTAATATAAAATTTAATTTTCCAAGGATACCAGTCTAAGCACTGTTATGGCATTAGCATTAGACAGGAGATATTTTGATTAAAGTACTTTTAAGTCAGATACAAAAACAAAAGAAAAATGTAAACAATCTAAAAAAAAACACAAAAATCTTTGTGTTTTTTGTAGCCTTATGGATCAGGCCTAGTTTTATGTTGTGTTAATCAAAAATACTCTGATTCAGTAACATTTGCCCCATATATACTGCACAGTGCAGTTTCAGTGAGGTTTTGTGAAGTTCATTTGGACTTCAGCAGGAGTCTACCCTGACTCCAGACCTGACTCTGAAGGAAGGATCCTGGTGCTTGGGACTCAGCCTGAAGTCTAGTCGTGCGTGCACTTGGTCCAGAGGTGGTGCTGACACTGGGGAAGACCAGTGATGTATCTTAGTGTGGCTTGAGCCAAAGATTTTTGAGTGTGTTTTCACTCACTTCCTGCAAGGTTATACCGTATAACTCATCTTGACGCATGTTCTGTCCAGCTTGTTATGTATCTATGGTATGGACTCCGCATATATCTTAACTTGATCATGCTGTTGTAGTATTAAAGATAAGGCCCTCATATACAGAATGCATAGTGCAGATAATTTGCTTTAGGACTGATAAGGAGTGTTTCAGGCGGCGGGCAACCTGAGACATATCACATGCCGTCTTCATCGACTGGGTTTACATGCACTTGGGTTGTCCCGGTTTTGACCAGTTTTATATGAGTTGGTTGTCTCTCACTTAATGTCTCTAAGTGTTAGCCCTGCGACTAAATGCCCATTATCCAGGGTGCATCAAGTTTCAGGCCTTGTTCATCCAGCACTACGCTCTTTGTCCAACTGTGTTACAATGTACGATGCCATATTATTCTGTTTTACCCACTTTCCAATTTAGTTTAAGATTTTTTATGATATGTAATTTATGTTTTGAGGTTAAAGGTAGACTGTCCCCTTAAATAAATTTGTCCTCTGCATTTGACCCATCCTTCAATGCTGCTGGGGCAACCTGGGGATCCTTTTCCAGATCTTAATCCAGGATCTTTGTCAGGAGTAGTCAGCGGAGGATTAGACTATTGTGGATGTTTTTAGGTTGATGAGGGAAACTGACTCACCCGGAGGAAAGCTCAGAATTTCTAAAAAAAAAAAAATTAAAGCCAGAATTCACTTTTTTTTTCTGGATTTGACTTTAAATTCAGAATTTTAAGCACAGAATTCTGACTTAAATTTCTGAATTCGTTAAATTAAGAAAATGTGACTTTCTCAGTATTTAGATTTTTTAATCCTAAACCTGACTTTGTCCTGTTGACTTTTGTAGTTTTTTCTGACTTTTTTCCCTCAGAATCTTAGAAATGACAACTTAGTCTTTAATAACTTGTCATGTACACAGGGATATGAATAGCTGAGTGCACGCCACATCCCATATATGGTCATAACCGGGTCATCACTCAAGTCGCATGTAAACCTTCTCTCTTACTGTGATTAAAGCACAAGCATGTGACTCATCCGCAAACGCATGGACCCTTTTCACTAAAATACCCACAAGTCAATGCAGCTACTCCGCTTACTAACACGTCTATTAACCTGGCTTACTAACAGCTGCGAAGAAGAAGAAGAAAAAGAAGAAGAAGACAAACAATAATAAGTGTTACTTTAGTGTGAATGGACCGAGTGAGGCGGGAATCATGGGAACTCAAAATGGACGTCACTGTGTGGGCTTCGTTCCTCCTCGTGGTCCAATATTTTCCTGGTGATTTTAGAGCAACAGCCAAGTGATCTGTGTTGTGTGTGTATGTGTCCGAGGTAACTAACTGCTTTAGATTGTCGTATTAGTTCATCCTCGTATACTTTTTTTTTTTTTTTTTTTTTTGCTGTGTCTTTTATGTCTGGGTGAATAAAGTGTGCAAGCCAATGATGTTTTCTCGTAAGAAGAAAAAAAAATTAAGAAAACACGTTTAGTCTGTTAAGTTTGTGTGTCTTAATATTCTCATCAGGGACAGTAGAGAAAAGTCACTTATCTCGAGACTTAAAAGTATCGCTGTGCATTTTGCTTGACCATCAGTGTTATCTCACGGTTGATATTTGAATGTATGGGCCGGAGGGACGGCCTGCTGTGATTGGATGGTACAAATCAATTGTGTTTTAAGAAGATATTATTTGATATAATAAGATACAGTATATAAACATACAAGCAAATTATGGTTACAAAACAAAAACTAGTGTTTTTCTGTAATCATAATCAAGCTGACTTTTTGCCTATAATTAAAAGATAGGGTGACCAGATTTCTGGACCAAAAAACTGGGACACACATTTATTTCATAAATCAAGGTGCATTTTTATTTATCAAGTGATAAAAAAGCTTCTGAAATCCATACATTTTTCAGTAATTAAAGAAACATGATGCTAGGGCTCAAGTTTTGAATGTGATGGAAAATTATTGATATAAATAATGATATTGTAAATAATTTTAGTGACAAATGTCTTTAGACAAATTATTTTAAGTTTCCTATATTTTTCTATTGGTTAAAATGGAAACAATTGGTACATAATAATGTTTTTACAGAATTTGTTGGGACATGGGACAAGGAGCCAAAAACTGTGACTGTCCCGGTTAAACAGGGACGTCTGGTCACCCCATTAAAAGATAGTTTCTGTTGATAAAGTATAAATTTACAAACACAGAGTTTGTTTTAAATAAAATAACATTAGCCAGCTCATTAATCACACTTTGTAAGCTGTTTTGTAATTTACACTAGCACAACTAGATTAGCTTTTAGCAAAAATGCTAATCATGTTTTTGTAGAAACAAAGTTAAAGTCTCCTCAACCAGATAACCTTACATACTTTTATAATATTTATCAAATGTTTTAAAAGTAGTGAGTGTTTAGTCTGAAGGCAGACATTTCTATTTTACTTGTAGTTATTTGTTGTTTCAGAGTATGAGTTTTATGGATTTTAGCATAGCAACGTAACCTTGTTTCTCTCTTTGCCATGTACAATTTAGGAGTAGCATTCGCAAGTCTATAGGAGTCAAAACAAAATCTCTAAATGGTCAGTTTTTAATTTAAGCGCATTTTGTTTTGTGTGATTTTTTTTTAAATTCAGCTTTTTGGTTTAAAAGGCTAGCAAGATTAGCAATAAGCTATGCTGCGATGTTTAAAAGTAGCAGAATTGTCCTAAGTTGATTGATAACAACAAGCAACCAATCCCAGCAGTATTTAGACCCTTAGACCCGCCTCCTTCTCTGAAATAACCAATCACAAACTGTCCCTCTGGCCCGTACATTCTAGCGTCAGCCGTTATCTCACACTGTGCTAGCCTAACCTTTTGTTTTTGGGAGGTTAACGCACAATGTAACCTAATGATGACAGGCTTCATCATAACAAGACTGAAGATAGTTATAAAATTATGCTTTAAGAGGTCTTAGTTTCATCTTAAGTATTGAGTTATAGAGTGAAGCAGACCCACAGATGGATAGAGCTTATTTTCCAGAGGGATCGACATTAAAAAAAAAAAAAAAAAAGAGTATATTTTTATGTTTTGCAGTAGAGAAAATAACTGTTTTTATTTTTTTCGTCATGCATTTTTCCTATCAGTATTGTAATAATCTTAAGACTGACTAAAGAAGCAATTTCTTTGTGTTGTGTATATGAGGAAAGCTGTGCTGAATGCGACGGTGGACTGACTTCATCTTAAGAATCCGCCGTCTCTGTACATAGTTTGATCTTTGTAAATATTTCCAGTTGTGATCACCTCTGCCTTTTTTAATTTTCTTTTGCAGGCATTGCTATCTGCACTGTGCTTGAATCTGACTTTAGACAGGATGTACAGCTTCAATCTCCAAAAGAAAAATGGAAAAAACTATAAAAAATCAGAATGGTAAACTCTATTTGTGTCTGTCTTTATTTTAATGTGTTGGTGATCATTTCAGTGACTTTGGATGACCAAGAAAAAAACAGTTTTAAAGCAACCTTATGTAAATTTTGAAAAACATATATAACAAAGGGTCCCTGCTCAGCCATGTTAATCATTTTCCTGTCTTATTGTGTATAAATGGACACAAATTGAACTACCTCTGATGCAAATGGATAGATATAAAACCAATCAAAAAAGAGGAGGCAGTAACACCATACACAGAATGAACTGCTTTAGGGCTGATGCAATTGGAAAAACATGCAACAGTCAGAGAAACTAAGCATTGCGGGGTTTGTACAGTCATGAAAAACTTGAAAAAGTCATGGAATTTTAAAATGCAATTTCCAGGCCCTGGAAAAGTTTTGGAATTTTATCATTTTGTGTAAAATTTTGGAAGTTTAAACAGTCTGAGTAACGTTCGACCACTACTATTAAAACCTGATTACTGATTACTTTATATCTTAATTTACTTTTTAAAAATGCGTTCAACTTACCGAGCATAATTATCTTTTAATCACTGGTGTGTTGGTTATATATAATGTTTGGGTTTTTTTTCCCACTTACTCATTTTGAATTTTAACAAATGAAATTGCAGAAAAAGTTTCTAATGCACCACACTGGATATTTTGAATACTATTTTAGTCATTCAGCTCTTGGAAATTTAGTCAAAAGTTTGGAAAAGTTGGTGAAAAAAAAAGTGTATGAACCCTTGCATTGTATAAAGTCCAACCATGTTTTAAATAAACCATTATAACTGGTCAGGAAGAATTGGTTTTGGTAGAAATATGTTCTGACAGCAGTTGAATTGGGAAACAAGTCCTAATGCGCTGCTCGAGGAACTCACCTTTCACAGAGTGGCTGCCTATGAAAACATGTTTTTTAGTTCTCAGGGCCGGACTATCCACTATACGAAAAAATGGAGGAATTGCTTCGACTATATCAAGGGTTGGATGATATATCAGGACAATTTTTGCATTTTTTAGTCAATCAGAAATCGATTTTTGGCCAGGTACATGCCCGGACAACATGGTGACTGAAGGACTCCAGCCTCCGCAGCCATCTTGCATCTGGGCTCTTACGCTGCAGTTTATATTAAACATACATAAAAGATTTAGCTCATTTCTCTGGCACAGAACCTCATAGAACAAACATTTAAAAAGCATTTTGTAGCTCTCCCCAAGGTCTGCCTGCACAGTAAGTTTGACTGAGATTGCCTTGTTGGTTTTCTCAAAAAACTCATCTTTAACTGTTCCCACTCTTCAATTCTAACACATTTGTTTGCCTTATTAAGAAGCATTACTAAAACAAATGGCCATATTAGATTCATTTCATTCATAAAATTATGAAAACATATCGGTCCCAAAAAATTGGCACTGGCCATAGGGAAATCCATACTGGTCCACCTCTAATCAAGGGAACTGGTGAGGGAGTAACTGGAGTATTGTGATGGATTGTGTGGATGCTATTGGCGATGTATAACAAAGCTGCCTTTGTTTTTATTTTATGTTTTTTTCTCTTTTTGTTAATATCAATGTTGTTTAATGTTTTTTTTTTTTTTATCATTGGTCTAAATGAAGGGGCCTAATGATACAGTACCTAAAATTGATAAAATACAAATTACAAAAACACTCGCTTTGGCTGACTCTCATAGAACTGATACCTTGTTGTAAAAAACATATATAATGTAGTTTTGGCAACACTTTTTCTCCAAGTCTCCTTGTTTAGTTAGAAATCTGTTAAAGGGATTCCAGACCCACTTGCCTATAAAAGTAAATAGGTTTGGTTGGCCATGCTAGATGCTTTCTTTGGCAAACTCACATAGTAAAAACACAATTAATAAGGTAAACTTTTGCAGATAGAAGTCATGGCAAAGCTGCATTTTCATATGAGACAGTGGCATGCCCCATCACTCACTTGAACTAACAATATTTTCCTTAAAAAAACATGAATCTCCTTGTTTTGTGTCATGAAAGCACCAAAATTGTTGCCCCTAATGAATGAGCGTGACAGCGAAAGTTACAGTGTTGCTTTAATTTGCAGTATAAAAGTATAAATAGAAATCAATCTATACATCGCTTTGAATAGAAACATGTTTTCATTTGTGCTTTACTGTCATTTTAATATTACTATATGAAAAAACAGCATTATTAATTTAAAGAGTAAGGTTGTGTCATTGTAGCACCAGAGGAGTTGTAACTTCTTTATGGTGGAAATGTGTCTGACCTTCAACGTACTGCAGAAACAATACAAAAGAAAATGAATCGGGTCACACTTTTGCCGGAATCCATTACAAAAATGTATAAAAAGTACAAAGCATAATAGCTTCACAAAAATAATTAAAAGTTTGTTGCACTCATTACAATATATCACACATTTAAATTCTCCACTGCTAGTTTTATTATGAGCCCAAGCTTGTTTGTTTGCGCTAAAAGCCTTTGCACAATAGATAATCCAGCGAAGAGGAGACGGTTGTGGCTTGCAGCGGCTTTTAATTCGGAAGCCCTCACTTATTTGTTTGCAACATTTTGTGCGTGTAGTCTTTGTACAAAATTAAATAGTGCATACACTTAAAACAGCCCGTTAAGAAGCCCTTGGGTTGTACTAAAAAGTTTGCTTGACTTTCAAATCCAATCCAACGTGTACCAGGCGACGAGGTCAGGCTGAAGTTTCATACAAAGTTCGAAAGCACTTTTTCAAAGCATCATTGTGGAGTTTTGTATTTCTCATTTCGGAGTTCATTTTCCACGATATGTCTTCCAGCCGCCAGCTTACAGACTTGTCGGATGCTCTCACTCACTCCAAGATAAAGGCAGATCTTTGTTGGGCATTTCCAGGCGAATGGTGCTGCTATAATGAGTTGTTTTGCTGTGACCCTTCTCTCTTGCCGTAGGTGAGCCGCGGAGGTCCACCTGGAGAAAAAAAAAGCGCACACAAAGATGACACCAAAGACACAGCGCAGCACCTCTGTCAGCACTTAAACTATACTGTATATTTACTTCTATGTCCTGACTTCAGCAGAAATGTCACTTGTGCTGGGCAGTATTGTGCTGGGGTATACACTAACTGAAAGAGACAGGTCATTACTGTACCTTCCCGGCAGGACGCCCCGATCCAGCTGTGGAGGCAGCTGCAGCGGCCGTTCCTCCGGTCGCACTGGGCCCCGTTCTCACACTCACAGATCTCAGAGCAGCCCGGACCGAAGCTACTAGCTCTGCAGTCTGACACAAAACACAAATGGAGGTGCATTAACTCAGCTGGAGACGCTTTTCTTATCTTTGAAAGCATTAATTTATAAATCTGAACATTCAGCTTGGACAAAAATTGAAAAATCAGAATAGCACACCTTGCAACCGATTAATTCAATGCTGTAAGCCTGACTTCACCCTCTTGCCTATGTATGCATGTCTCTGTGTGACTGTCGGAGTGGCTGTAGGCGTAAAATGGCAGCCACGCTTCCGTCAGTCTGCCCCAGGGCAGCTGTGGCTACAGAAGTAGCTCACCACCACTGTGACTGACGAGTGAATGAATAATGGACCAAATTATAAGGCGCTTTGAGGAGATTGTAAAGCACAATAAATCCAATCCATTATTATTATTATTATTATTATTATTATTATTATTATTATTATTATTATGATTTTGTTGATTTAGACAACTTATATTTTAGTGACCTGTGTGTAAATAGGTGAGCAAAACTGTTGAAGTACAAATTTCTACAGTAGTATCAAAACTGATCTTAACAACCCTACTACCAAGAAACATTTTAGTAAATGGTAAAAGGTCACATTTATACAGCGCTTTTCTACCTCCATGGGAACTCAAAGCGCTTTACACCAAGGAACCATTCACCCATTCACACACACATTCATACACCAGTGTGTGCAGACACTGGAGGCAAGGTGGGTTAAGTGCCTTGCCCAAGGACACAATGACAGTATGCAATGGTGGAAGTGAGGTTTGAACCACCAACCTTCTAGTTATTGGACAAGCAGCTCTGCCAACTGAGCTACCCCAGTGTTTGTAAACAAAATCAAAGAACAGTGCCGTGAGCTTAGCAGCCCACAATAAATTTTCAATGCAGGAATTAGCTCAAATTAGCTTAAATTATGAAAAATCAAGAGGGTTTTGGCAACTGACGACCAGTCAACTGCATGAGTGATGTCTGAGCCTGGTTATAAAACAGAGCGTGTGTGTGTCAGCGTTTAGCAGCGCTGTGAAAGTGACAGTGATTACCGATGTCACATCTGGGTCCGGTCTTCCCTGACGAGCAGAGGCACTTCCCGGTCACATGATCACACGGTCCATCGTCTTCACAGTCACACAGCTTTGAGCAGCCCGGACCAAATCTGCCATGTTTACACACTGAGAGAGAAAGAGGGTTAAAAAGAGGGAAAAATATGTAGGAAACATCATTAATGTGGAGTGGACTGAGGCAGTGGTGTCATACCTCTGTGACAGCGGTCTCCATGGTAACCAGGAGGACACACACATCGGCCCGATGCTGAGTGACAGGACGCCCCGTTCATACAATCACACTGGAGCTGGCACAGAAGGCCGTAGAAACCATGAGGACAGGCTGGAGAGGGCAAATATATTTTATCATTTACAGCAGATGACAGAAAACAGACTCAGGAGCCCACCACAAACCCAACTGCATCTGTGATGGTGATGGTTAACGCAGAGTACACAGCTGGACAGTCTGTACATTTAACACCTAGAAGAGGAATCTAAATGATTGTTTTGATTTGTTAGCACATGTTAATGTTTTAGTCTGACTATCAGTAACTGACTGGACTAAAGCAATGTGCACTCAATATAGATTTATTCTCTCGTGCATGTAAACTTGCAGACAAAAGTCCAATGAGATGACCAACTTATCTATGACCGATAAGTTTGAATCATGGGATAAAAATTGCAGGACCAGCCTGGTGTCTTTTTTTCAAAATGGCCGCCTTCCTGTTGAGGTTAGGGCATGGTCCCCGTACACTTCTCCCGATCCCATGCTAGTTGTAAGTACCATATTTATTTAGGCCAAAAGGAACTACAAGT
Source organism: Bostrychus sinensis (assembly GCA_020698575.1). Taxonomy (NCBI): domain Eukaryota; kingdom Metazoa; phylum Chordata; class Actinopteri; order Gobiiformes; family Eleotridae; genus Bostrychus; species Bostrychus sinensis. Next base: position 11,697,085 of record CM036241.1, on the reverse strand, counting down.
GTTGTTTTCTTTCATGGCTTGCCGCAGCAAAAAAGCTGTATGTAGGCTGTGGTCTGTGTTTTAATTCATCATTATATAAGAGATGTATGTACCTAAAACTAATTTCCCATTCTTGCAGAGGGCACTTAAAGGTCATTTCTAAACATGGCTGTTATACTGACACATCATTGTGGTCAGGTGGTTCAATACTTTCCATGTAACTAGTATTTTTGTGTCTTGCTCTTGTGTAAGCGCTCACCGTGTTCACACACATGTCCGTAGTATCCCGGGCCGCACTGACACGTCCCCGTCACTCTGTCACATGTACCATTATTCTGACAGGCACACTTCAGTGCACAGTTGGCACCGAATGTGCCCGAGGAGCACTCTGAGACAAACAGAAACACTTAAAACTATCACCTCAACACTTTTCTAGGTTTGAATTTGCAGACTGTGAGCACGCCATGCAGGTGCAAACAGCAGAGAAGCATTTTGAAGACATATAAATTTAAAAGCTACAAGTAGTCCCCTGAAGCTAACAGGGTATTCTTTTGCTTTCAGAAGACAACAGGAGAACATGTTGTTACCTGTGTCACAGTGTGTCCCAGTCCAGCCCAGTCCACAGCTGCAGTTCCCGGTCTCAGAGTCACACGCGGCCCCATTACTGCAGTTACAGCGGCGGGTACAGTCCGGTCCGAACCGTCCTGGAGGGCAGCCTGAGGGGCACGCACAGTTTAAATTAAACTACTGCTGCAGCCAATGGAGGGAGAGGCATCAGGAAAACAGATGTGTGCAGGAAAGGATTGAAGACTGTGGCCATGGTGTTTCATTTTTATCTCTCATTTATTTTTCACATATTTTCAGATTGGCTTTGAAGAGTCAGATTTGGTCAGTTCAGATTGTTTTCTATGAACAAGTTTACAAGATTTTATTCATAAGTCATTTAACAGTTTGTCTCCACATGGTTGTTGTAAATGCTCAAGTGTAAAGTTGAAAGCCTGAGTTTGTCACACCTTGAGCACAGTCCTCTCCGGTCCGTCCCGCCGGACACAGACACCGTCCTGTGACTGGTTCATTCTGGGCTCCACCTGAACATCGGGCCACAGCAGCACAGTCCACTCCGTATCGGCCCACTGGACACGCTGAGACCACAAACAAACATAATGTGTCAATACTGCACTTGTGGTCAGTCCTGTTATTATTATATTCATTATTAATTATTATCATGATTATTATTACTCATCATTAGACTTACTGATGTTGCAGTGAGCTCCAATGAACCCTGCGGGACACTGACAGGCTCCAGTGGAGGCAGCACACTTCCCTCCGTTCTCACACTGACACTGGCGCTCACAGTCTGGGCCGTACCAGCCCTGTGCACACTCTGAAACCACAAATATTGTTTCAGTATCTTTGTTACAATATAACACAGATACTGTAATAAAACACAAGTGTTTAGGGGCTCTTTACATACTCTGGTCACATTTTGGGCCTTGGAACCCTGGAGCGCAGTAACAGACTCCGGACACTGGGTGGCAGAGCTGGTTTGTCTGTGAGCACTGGCAGACCTGGTTACAGTTCTGTCCATAGGTTCCTGGAAGACAAGCTGAGGACAGCAGTTGTTGTAAGAGTCTGATATTTGCTGTCCTATTTACCAACGCGTTATTTAATATGTACAGTAGAAGACAGGGCACTCACTGTGTTCACAGCCGTTTCCGGTGAGTCCAGGAGGACAGCCGCACTCTCCTGAGATGTGGTGGCAGGACTTGCCCTGGGCACAGCTGCAGCGCTGTGTGCATCCCGTCCCATAAGTGCCAGGCAAACACGCTGAGAGCAAAACAAATACTTAACATTTGAAGCAGTGGCAGGGGACAGTGTGTTCTGCACAAGTTCAAATAGATTTTATTTATAATGCACTTTGTCTTTGCTGTTTATGTAATAAGGCTGAGGCATTTGCAGATGACTGACTCTGTTATTTCTTCCTAAATGCAGTTGCACCTTGACCTCAAACTAAATGTACAATAATCTGTGGGACACATGGGACACCACATTTATACTGTGTACCTCTGTCACAGAATTTGCCCCTCCATCCCGAGGGACAGAGACACTCTCCAGTCACATGGTGACAGGACGCCCCGTGTGAACACTGACATCTGTCCCTGCAGCCTGCCCCAAACCAGCCCGGTTCACAGGCTGAAAAACAGGAATAGTGAGTTAAAGCTGAGTAAAAGTCATGTGGGCATTAACACTGCAGTAGGTCACACTCACCCTTCTCACAGCGGGCCCCGACCCATCCCGGTCTGCAGAGGCACTGTCCTGTCTGTCTGTCACACTGTCCGCTGTTCTCACAGTCACACTGCTGCTCACAGTCCCCTCCGAACCGACCAGGTACGCACTCTGTACCACAGAAACAGAAACACACTGGGAAATCCTGGAGAGGTCAAACCACATACAACAAAGAAAAGCTGCACACAAGGTTTTTGCTGAGACTGTGATTTGTTTTATTTCTACAAAATGTGCTGCACCAGCGAATTTACAGAGCATCCAGGATTAGAGCTTTTCTGAGCAGAAGCGTGGACAGACCAAGTATAACAGACAATCGACACTGAGAAACACACGTGACATGTGCACTTTTTTAGGCATTTTGTTTATTTACATACAGATGTAAATACAAGCTTTTCCTATAATCACAGGCCACTGACTTAAATGTTCTGGTGAAGACAGAGCTATATGATGCCAGACTCATGAGCTCAGACTGAAATGCACTCCTAAGCCAAGTGGGTGATTGTAGCAAATGTGACAAAATAACAGTGATATCACATTCATAGAACAGCCTCCCTGACTCTTACCCAGTTCACAGGCTGTCCCGGTCCAACCACTGCCACATGTGCACTTTCCACTGCTCTTGTTGCAGGTGGCACCATTTTGACACAAGCAGCGCTGTTGACAGTCAGCTCCATAAAACCCTGCAGGGCATTCTGGGGAAAAAACACACAGGCTTTAACAAAACCTCATGTTAATTTTCATAAAAGGATAATATCACATGATGAGAATGACTGCCTTACCTTCAGTGCAGTTGGGCCCGGTCCAGCCTGGTGCACACACACATTGGCCGCTGGCAGGATGACAGACGCCATTGTTACCGCAGTGGCAGGTTTGGTTACACCCTTCCCCATAGAGCCCAGTGGGACAGGCTGCCAAAGGAGGGACAGACAATACGGTTACCCCCCGATGAACTCTGTCTGATGACTGAGACCACTTCTCATCTTTGAGTGACCCGGGCTTTCCCAAAATATGCATAATGTTGGTTTTTGTTTCTCTAAAAGTCATTATACAAAAAGTAAAGTAACATACAGCCTTGAATCTAACCTTTGTTTTCTTTTTTTATTACTGCAGTCACAAATTAGGAACACCTTAACAATGGCCCGCAGTCAAGTGTGGTTTATTTGGGAGCTTAAATATGAAAATTGTCACTGGGTGATATTGCTTTTGCTTGAGATATTATTTTTCTTCACATACAAATGAATTGTTACTTTGGCCTATTAATGTTTTTTATGGTTTCTATGTTTTTATGTTATTACAGGCCTCATTGCAGTCAGGCTTATTTAAGTTGGGATTGCTAAAGTCAGACTTACAGCATTGAATTAATGACTGTGTCTAGCCACAAAGATTGCAAGGTGTGCAATTCGGATTTTCCAATTTCAGTCCAAGATGGAAGACTGACAGATTATCGATCTGACTTTTACTCACTTTGGTTGCAGCGAGAGCCGATCCATCCGGCAGGACAGGAGCAGACCCCAGTCACATGGTCACAGCGTCCTCCGTTTAGACACGAACACTTCTTCTGACAGTCCAGGCCAAAGAAACCCTGAGGACATGCTGAGAAAGACACAAGACAGCCGTGACCAATTATAACAAGGCTAGAAAATACTTTCTGCTTCATGAATTAGAAACTTCACATACGTTTTTCGCAGTAGGTGCCGGTCCATCCGATCTGACAGGTGCAGGCTCCGCTCACGTGATCGCACTGAGCGTTGTTGTCACACTGGCAGCGGTGACGACAACCAAGACCAAACATCCCGGCCGGACACTCTGAGGAACAAGACATGTAGGGGTCAGACATGATTTTAACTTTCTATACCGGAGAACTAGAGGTGGCAGGGCTGAAGATGTTGACAAGTGAGATTTTGCAGGGGGTACTTGGAATAATTTCATTATTTATTTGCTATCTTTATATATTGAACTATTGAAACTTATGAAAACAAACTCAAGTGTCTCACTGACTGACGAAAATGAGATTGTGACGAAGTGAGTCCAAACCTTCACTTGTCCCTTATCTATTTTTACTTTCAATACCATATTAAACACACATTCATAAATCCATTTACAAATATTGCTAATAAGCTGCATATACGTATCCCAGGTTTTGTTTGTGTTTGTCTTATTAGTTTACATTTCTTCATTTTCCATATACATACATTCAGTTACAAATCACACAAACACACATCTATCTTTCATTGTTTTATTGTTTTGGCTCATTGGTTAAAAGCCTCATTGTCTTTGCTGTTTTTGGTACTTACCTTGTCCTTTGTTTAAGTTACTTACCTGGAAATGTTTAGGGAGGCGCCGCCCAACAACTTCCTGCTTTTATACTGATGATGTCGGTGATGACATCATCAGCATCTACCATTTTGGATTTTTTTTTTCCAGCTTTATTTTTGGTGTTTGGTTATGTTTTCTTCTTGTAGGGGCATGGATAATCAACTGTGACAATGTGGGCGCAGTTCTAGTGCACAGTGAAGGAAATGTGTGTTTTAAAATGTTTTTTGCATTGTTGCAGTAATGTGGACCTGGCCTGGACAACACTACATTACACTACATTACATTACATTACATTACATTACATTACAGCACACACCTGTCTTACATTATAAGACAGGTGTGTGCTGTTTGGGGGAAATATATTTGTGCCATGCTGTGATGAGCGAAAATGTAAATATTTGGTGGCACTGTAAATAAATTTCAACTTGGACATGACTTATTTCCTGGGAGCTCTGTTTTCTGCTACGACTCATGCCACTCAGAGCTACACTACCTCACAGAGATGAAACTGCTATTTAAATGTTATCATTGGTTACATATTTTTAAGATTTAATATAGCTTGTTTTAAACTGGAATTATTCACATGATTTTAGTTTTAATTTATTATGAGTTTAAGGTTATTATTATTATTATTAGAGTTTTCTTTTTAAAATAAAATAAATATATAGTACAATAATAGGAGTTTATATTGTTTTATTTTTATTTTATATATTTATTTTAAAGGCAGGCAGATTATTGTTATTTCATTTTTTCTCTCTTGAGTTTTAGTTTAAAAAAAACACAGGAAAATTTGTATAAATTGACTTTGTGCTAATAAACGCAGAGGTTTTATATGACAGCTTTTTGAAACACGTTTAAGTGAGGGGGTACTCATGGTTTGACAAAAAGCCCAAACAACAACCACTGGCCTAAAGGAAAATAAGGTTTATGGCTGTAGGTGGAAAGAGGACCTGGAGTTATGATAAAGAAAATAGGGTTAGATAAAGGAAAACAACCTTTGCTTTAGTGCCACCTGCTGTCACTATTAGGTATGACAGGATGTGCATATAAGAAAGGTGTGACAGTGTTGAAATGTTGTGTTAACTGCGCATAAATCCAAAGAGGTGCTTACTCTGATGGCAGTGTTTTCCAGTATATCCAGCCTCACAGTTGCATTGGCCGGTCACAGCGTCACAACTGCCATCTCCGTTTTTACAATCACAGCTCTGAGCGCAGTCTGCCCCCCAGTGCCCGGCATCACACACTGCAACAAGATACAGAAAACACAACATCCATTACATTATATATTTAAAAAGACCTGATTTAGTTTATGTTAAAGCAGCCTTTTGCTCTGAAACATTATTTTAAGAGTTCAAATACTTCATACCTTTCCGACAGTTGTGTCCGGTCCAGCCCGGGGCGCAGGTGCAGTGGCCGTTCACCGGGTCACAGCGGGCGTTGTTCTCACACACACACTTCATCTGGCAGCCCTGACCGAAGCGTCCGCTGGGGCAGGCTACACAAAAAAATAAACTGTTACTGTTACTTTACCAATCTCCCAGAACTATCTCCATCACGCTGCGTTACCCATGACAGGTCTGGCGCTGCACTGCCAAATAATACAGGCAGGTTTAAAGCAGTTATTCTGATAAATTATATGGTTTATTTTTGAATGTTTACTTAAAGCTGCATTACTTGAAAACTCCTTAATTTATTGCATACAAACTGCATAAAACTAGACTGCCAAAAAATGGTTAACATTGAACCCAAACTTCCCTGAAACTGCCAGCTTTTACCATCTTGTTTTTCCACATTTTACTTTGCTTCCCTTTTCTCCAATAATGTTTTCTATGTGTAAGCTGCAGACATAGCCAGCACTGGAGGCACTTTCTCTGTAATATCTGCTATAAATGTCTCATTGTTGACAAGCTGTGTAGATTAACAGCCATTGTTCCCCAACATGAGTTCCCCTTATATGCAAGCATGTAATTGTCCAGAGCTTATAGGTATGCATTGAATTTTGTATTACAATCCTTGATAATAAAGCCTATATGACATATTAAGGTATTTTTTTCACAAATCATTTCTGCAAATACTGTACAAGCAAAAAACACATGTCTGTTAAAGTCCATATATTACAAGAGTGACTTTGTCTAAAGGATTACACTGTTTAATTCACTTTGCTATAGTAACTGGGCCAAAAACACACACAGCTGGTACTCACTGCTCTGGCACAGTTTGCCCATGAATCCAGCAGGACAGTTACACGTCCCATTGTGCTTGTCACAGGTTGCTCCATTTTCACACAGAGGACAAGTTTCGGAGCAGCCAAGGCCCCACAGGCCATCTGGACACACTGGAAAAGAGTTATATTGAATTACACCAATATTATCCCAGTTGTAATGTTAACAGCTATGATTAGTGCTGTAATATTTTGTTACACTCACCGTCCTCACAGTGCTTGCCCAGAGTTCCTGCTGGACATTTACAGTCACCAGTCACTTTGTCACAGGGAGCCCCGGTGCAGTTACAGGACTGGGCACAACCTGCTCCAAACCAACCCTCTGGACAATCTGTCCCGGGATATACAAAAAACAAAAGTAGTCACAACTTGAGCCATACAAATAAAACATTATAAACATAAATCTTTTGCAGTTTTTCTTATACTTTGGCTCAACTCGTCATTTGTTCACTCACCAACTTAAATTTATTTACTAATTTATTTAATCCTTTAGTGTTGCTTATTGCTTTTTGATAATGATTTTTGGTGAAACTATGAACCTTTATTTAAATAAATGTGTCTTTACATTTTGCCCACTAAAACAAAAACAAAAAAAACAAGCATATTTTGGGGTACTTATAATTTTAGAAAAATGTGCCTAAAAAAAAGCCTAAAATGTTTAATTTGGATCACCAACCTTGATCACAGTTCTCTCCATGGCGTCCTGGGGGGCACTTTCTTTGGCACTCTCCAGTCACATGATCACAGGACACTCCCGGGGCGCAGGCACACTTCTTGGCACAGGACGCCCCATAAGTACCAGGGGCACATTCTGCAGCAGAGCACCCAAAATACATTTAACCCAGTAGTATAGATATTTTTAAGCAGTTGATGTTGAATATTCACCTTCTTTGCATGTGTTTCCATGGTAACCAGGTTTGCAGACGCAGGTGCCATGTTGGCGATGACACTCGAGGGCGTTCTTCTGAATACACTGACACTCCTCTGAGCAGCCCGCCCCAAATGTCCACTTGGGACAAGCTAAAACACAAAAAACAACATGTAAGTTTGTGAAATACTGATCCTATGTAAAGAGACTGATATTTAATTATGGCTGAACTTACGGAGGTGGCAGAAGCGCCCATAGAGCCCTGGGTCACACAGACACGCCCCGTAGGTTCGGTGACAGCGGCCGTTGTTTGCACAGTTACACTTCTTGTTGCACTGTTTGCCGTAGAAACCTTTGGACAGCCTGAACACAAACAGTAAAAAACTTAGTTACTTGGATAGTTACTGCAGCAAGGATGTTTGGTTAAAGAACGTCATAATAAAACATAATAAAAATTCCAATAAAGAAAGAAAAAGGGCTTGTTTTTCACAACCTGAGGATAACATCAACACCTATTGTCTTCCTGATTTAGTGATTGACAGGTTTGAAGGCACGCCTTCCTGATTAACAGAGCATTGGAGCTATATTTATTTAGCGCAGAATAATGAATTTATAGAAAATGTATCACATACAGAACAACGGCAGTGGCTCAGTCAGTAGAGTTGTTTACCTACGAACTTAAAGGTTGGCAGTTCAATCCCGCTGCCGGCATTGTATCTTGTCATTGTGTCTTTGGGTAAGACACTTCACCCACCTGGCCTGTATGAATGTGTTTGTGTGTTTGTGTGTTTGGTGGTGGTCGGAGAGGCTGTAGGCGCAAAATATTATTAGCACCAGAAAATTTCATTTATGTGACTCGTGTGAGCTTTATCGTTTTGATGGAGACTCCAGACTGTAATCACCTTTAGTTTCTGTGACAGAAAGTTGCAGTATCCACTGAAAAATACTCTGTTTACTTAGACTTAGACCATCATCATTCTTATTACTTCTCATTACTGTTGATCACTTGTATGTTTAAAAAAAAATGTTTGAATGTTTGCTAAAAATGTTGTTACTTGATTTGTCAGTATCTATCAATGCATTACCCACTCAATACAACACTAAACCACCTCCACTCACTACAAAAGTCTGCAATAACATACAGTATAAGTAACAAATAAGTAACTCACCATCCTGACAAAACTCTCCGCTGACCCCTGGTGGACAGCGACAGTTCCCAGTCACAGGATCACAGCTGGCACCATTTTTACATTTACAGGGAAAGGAGCAGTTTCTCCCAAAATGTCCCTTGGGGCAGGCTGTAGGTGAGACAAATGAAAGCATTTGTGAGCATGATGCTGTCTACAATGGTGCGGTTGTTGTGTTGTTAGAGCTGCTCCTCACTTTGGTTACAGATGACGCCCGTCCACCCGTCGGGACAGTCGCAGCCGTTCTTCAGTGAGTTACATTTGCCACCGTTGGAGCAGTCGTCACACGTCAGGCTGCAGTCGTGGCCAAAAGTGTCGTCCAAACAAACTGGGAATGAAAATTTGTAAAGCTATTACATTATTGTCAAGTGTTTAGTACCACTTAGCCATACTAGCCATTTCAGATTTTCACTAGCCACAATTAAGTCGTTAAAATGTTGTTTAATGTGTAAAATAGGTGTGACAAGACAATGATGTGCTAGAATTTGTTTTTTGATGTCCTTTTCACAATGACCACTGGAAAGGTACTTTTAAAATGATCATTTATAATTATCAAAAAGAAAAGTCTATTCTGACACAAAATGTGTATACAATAGTTTTGCTTGTCTTAATTCACCCCTTTTATATGTTTTCAATTAAGGGTCCATTAATAGCACATTTTTTTCTTCCACTGATGAGTTAGTATAGGTTAGGTGAGTATTTAAAAACATAGCAGCAGAAATTCAGGCCAAAAGTAAAAATGTATGTATAAAATCAAAACAGACAAAGTGGCTAGAGTGAGACTAAATGTTTAATTGTCTAGCCAAAATTGAAATCTCCCCATATTTGGCCAGTTGGCTAATGTTAATGTCAAGCCATGGTAATAACGTAAAATAATGAAAAATGAAATAAAATGAAATGATTAATAAAATAAAAAAGTTTCATACCAAACATGGTCTAACTCCAGATAGTTAAAACAGATGGCTCCTAGGTCCTTTTCTTAACCACTGTGTCTTGATCTTTGAGAGCAACATCTTCAGGACAACACAAAGAAACCAAGCAGTGCCTTATGGAATTAGCAACGGACTGTCAGCTTTGTTTTGACTCTCCCTCATGAAGGGCCCATCCCACCCTTTACACAAACTGTTCACACCCATCCCATCAGACAGGTTATAGCCGCAAAACCAGAGTTACAGTTGCTGTGTGGCGTTGCAGAAGTTTTTTGCTACATAACAAAAGGAAACATTTACAGCTAATACCATTCCTTTCACCTTTTCTGACTAAAGTGGAAATTCAGGTAGCGACTCTGATACACAGGTGCATGTCAGTTTTATGAGATACAAAATTTTGGTTAAACTGCAAGCATAATCATCACAATTATGCATATCTTATTCTGTCTTTTGGTTGGATGCCAGATCACATTATGCTGCTGTGCTCCAGTCTTTAGCTGCAGAGGTATATTCTGAACGAACGGTCCGGGGCATTAGGCACATCTACCACCCCCCTCTGTGTGTGATGTGTTGTGGGCTCCTGGCAGCAGTAAATGAAGCAGTCTTCCCCTCCCGGGACTCTGCTCAGTAATCTGATCCAGGCCGGTCTCAGTGATAATGAGGGTTTAATGGTCTGAGGGGATCTCACCAAACTTCTCCTCCAGATTGCTCTCGGCTCGGAGCTCGCCCTCGTCGTCCTCGTAGTCGTCGTATCGCTCCAGGGGCTGGCTGTAGTCGTGCAGCAGAGTCAGCTGAGGGAAAGGCAGCTCTATGGCTCCTGTACCGGAGAGCGCCTCTACGGTGTCATCCAGAGCTGTGCGGTAAACAAAAAATAAACATCATATATAACAATATGTTCATTATGTAGAAGATATTGGCTCTATCTCACCATGCTAAAGATATTAATATAACATTTAACTGGTTCTTGTCCAGGCATAACACTATACCCATACAGTGCCTTGAGTAAAACCAGTGATCTTCTACAAGTAGTTCAGGGTTAAATGCTCTCTCCCTTTGTGACTGGGGTTTTTGTATCTTTGGCCTTTAAAAAAGATGATTAAGAAGGTAATCCTCCCTGAAAGTTTTACCAAACTCTGGCCATCATTTTTTAAGTACTAACAGAATAACACCCCAACCAACAAACATTGGCAAAAACATAACAGCTGTGATGAGGGCAACGGAAATGGTTAAAAAAACAGATCTAAACTAGGTCTAAGTCAATGTCTAAAACCAAAAAATAAGTCAGAAAAAAATGTGGGACTAAACCAGATCCAATCGAGGACTTCTTGAACTTTTTGCAATGAACATAAGTTTGATTTGTTAGGTCAAGACGAAATATAACCCATACAGTAAACTATAATATAATTCAAGCTGTTTTCCTGTGTTGCTGATTATGCAATTACCAATAATGTCACAACAATAAGCTTTTATCTAGTGTGATAGAGAATCACTATCAATACTGTGTCTGATGTGTAAAGAAAATCAATAAAACAAGTGAGAAGTACACTTACAATCACAAACACACAGAAAAGCTGAGACTGGTACGGGATACATTTTTGGCAGAACGTTTTTGGCTCTGACTGAAGCAGGTTTTCCACTGTAGCAGGTTTTCTTGTGCTAATTCCCTTCAGCCTGTTCTTGAAGTGATTAGCGATACTCACGGAAGCATGAGAGCCGGTCTTCGTCCAAACGGAAACCCCGGCGGCAGTAGCACTGGAAGGAGCCGGCGCTGTTCTGGCATGTGTGATCGCAACCACCGTTAGCCGCCAGGCACTCGTCCACGTCTAAACAACACAGACACAGGAGAGACTTAAGAGATTCTGGCCAATAATTAACTTGTGCAGAGGCAATGAGGAAAGTAAAGTTACAAAAACTTTAAGAGTGGTACCCAAAGACTTTCAAAGACATTCATAGACAACCAATCACTGTCATTCACCACTGGCAATTTGGGTTCATAGATTGGAATGGAAACACTTCACTAAAAAAGTGACTGGGCTGGATGACCCGAGCAGTTGTAAGCAAGAAAATAAAATCATGAAAAGTAGCTTGTCCTGACGTGGTTCATACCATCGCAGCTGCAGCCGTCGGAGTTGAGCCTGTATCCTGCAGAGCAATAGCACTCGTAGCCTCCGGGATAGTTAGTGCAGTCCTGTTCACAGCAGGACGTCCTCTCGGCACACTCGTCCACGTCTGCCAAACACAACACGGGCCATAAAACAAATTATGAACCACTTATACTAATACATATACACACTGGTTTATAAGTGAATGGAGATCCTCAAGAATAAATTTAGGAACTATTTTAACTGAAAAGCATGCTTATTTCTTGCAATTTATGAGTTTTCATGCATTTGTAACTTTGTAAAAATAAATGTCCATTGTTGTATCCCCAAAACCATAAATGCACTTATATGTCGTAAATGTTATATAATAAAAGTTACAGTAAAACAAGGCAGAAAACTGAGGGAAGTTTGTTTTTTAATGCCATTCACAAAGTTAGCATTGTTTAATGCCAAGCACTTACAAAAACATGTGTTATCATTCTACATTGCACTAAAATAAAACCTTAGAAATAATAAATGTCCATTGTGTTAGTTCAAACAATATGTAAATATGTCATATATGACACAGTTACATGGATTTATACATGAACTATGTTTTTGATGTTTTAATCCCACTCACAAAAGCCAGCTTTGTTTAATCAAATCAAATGAACAGAAATTATTAATCTGAATATATCATTTTCAGAGTTTTATTTTGCAGTAACCTACCCAGACAGGTTTTGAGGTCCTCGTCTAACCTGTAGCCCTGGTTACAGGAGCAGGCCGGTCCACTGGTCGAGTGTTGGCAGTGATGAGAACATCCTCCATTGTTGTGTTCACAGCTGTTGACGATCTCCATCTCAATCCCTTCAGAGATTCAAAGATCGCATTGTGATAGCAACGGGTTTTAAAGTGACAGGCTCACAAGATACAAGGGAAAAAAAACAGATTACTGGTGGGACAGGTAATGTGGGTAAGTTTCCAGGTTTCCAAGTGAAAATCTCATGCTTCTTCAAAGGAAACTGTAGTACTACTAACTCTATATCCATTGACCATTTGTGTGGTCTGCTGTAGAAATGCAAGAGCTATCATTCACATGTTACACACTCTGGACATTTTCCAGGGTCCATGCCTTTACAGAAAAGTTGTGTCTGTGCATATGCCAACTGACAGTGTTTTATCTGCACTCTTCTCTTTTAATTTAATTTTAAATTGATTCTTAATTATACTCTTTAAATTTGTTTTTATTGTTTTAATTGTGTTTTGTACTTTTAAATTTGCCTTTTTTTCTGTAAAGCACTTTGAATTGCTCTGTGTATGAATTGTGCTATACAAATAAACTTGCCTTGCCTTGCCTTACTGAGTATATGTGAAAGGAGCTTTATAGAAAAAACAACTTGTGTGGCATTATCACAGAAGTTCTACTGTCATTGTCACAATAAAAACCCAGCCCTCTTCAGGAGCTGCTGAACTGTGCCAAACTGACCCCACCTGTACTTTAAAAGTCAGACTACAGTATTTAGAGAAAAATGTCTAAACTCACTGTAACACTGCTTTCCGTCTGCTCCGAGCTCGTAGGCAGTGTTACACACACAGACAAATGTACCCAGAGTGTTGTGGCAGCCGTGAGCGCAGTTAGCCTCCTCTGTCTCACACTCATCGATATCTGTGAACAAACATAGTAGTACCATGTTTACACTTTTGCACTTATAAATCATAAACACATTGCTGCTGTTCAAAAGCACCTTCACATGTCCTCCCATCCTCTGCCAGCATGTACCCAGCTCTGCAGTCACAGAAAGCGTTCCCTCCGTCCACCCGACAATCGTGACTGCAGCCTCCGTTCTGGAAAGCACACGGATTCAGCACTGCAACAAAAAAACACAAACAAAACACGTGTCAGAACGGCTGTAAATCTTAATCCCGAGCATGTGTGGGACTCATCTTTTTATTGTCCTCTGCATGTCTGTGTGACTTGTGTAAGCATGTCCGGCAGCGGCTAATTAGAGGAAGCCTTTCACAGCCAACAATTACAAAGAAAAAAAAATCTTAAAGACAGTCATTTCAGATGTGTATGAGTATAATTTACTACCCTCTAAAGAGTTGCACAGTCTGAAAACCGAGGAAATAGAGATAAAAAGAAAAGACATATACAAATGAAAATACAAAACTCCCTGACTCACTCAATTTAGTGTCCCGGGACAGTATGACATATTGGGGCATAATTACAATCAGCAGAATATGAAGGAAATATAGTGATTGTTAGTTGATTTTCATCCAAATTCACTGTCCCATAAAATGTTCCTACTCTCGGTCATGTGCAGTGTGGTTTGTTTTGTATAATGTTACAGCAGAGGGAGATGGAAATGTGGGCACTTACGTTTACAGTGCTTGCCATCCTCTGCCAGCTCGTAGTTTGGTTTGCAGCGGCAGCGGAAATGGGCGACGGACTGTTGCACGCAGTAGTGCTCACAACCTCCATTACTGACGGCACAGGAGAGGACAGCTGTGGAATAAAATAGAAAAAAGTAGGGACAAACAGAATTAAATTTGGAAAAAAGGTGACAGGATCAGATTTACTTTGTGGTGCAGTGTCAGTTCTCGTGGTACTGGACCTCAACACAGTATTGGTTATAATCGATAACTGTATATTGTTACAGATTAAAGCAGTGGTTCTTAAACTATTAACACCAGTGACCACCTCTGAAAATATTGGGCTTTCCTGGGAACATCATTAATAAACTAATGAACTACTTAGTGAACTTTAATTCATTCATTGTGTCCTTGGGCAAGACACTTCACCCTCTTTTACTATATGAATGTGTTAGTGTGATGGGTCGTGGTCCAAGAGAAAATGGCAGCCATGTCAACCTGCTCCAGGGCAGCTGTGGCTAAAGAAGTAGCTCAACATCACAGTGTGACTGAGGAGTGAATGAATAATGCACCTAAATATAAAGTGAGTTTGAGTAACTAAAAAAAGCGCTGTGTAAGACAGATAAGACAGATTAATATTATCTTGGCTAACTCAGGTCTAAACTATGAGATAAAGTAGGGATTAACATAGAAAATGCATTACCAAAACAAGAAACAAAGACTAAACCAGGTCTAAACTAGGACAAATAAACAACTAAACCAAGACTTAAACATCATTAAACCAGAACTAAACCAGATTTAACCCTGGATGAAGCTATGGCCTACATTTCCATTTTAAATCAGGACTAAAACTGGACATGATCGCGAAAAGACTCCACCAGAAGAAGCCTGCGTACCACTACTGGTACATGTACCACAGTTTGAGAACCCCTGGACAATTTTTGGTACTTCAATCTGTTCTGAACTCAGTCAGTGCATTTACACTCCAGTTATATTTGGACTAAGGCAATAATTATGCTTTCGCTGCATATATGTGAATGCACTAGGTGTCTGTGTGGAGTCCCCCAAGGCTCAATTCTCGGTCCCCTGTTATTAAATCTTATTTCTATCCCTATAAACAAACTAATAAAAACGAGGCTTTCGATCACGCGTATGCAGATAAAATTCAAATACTGTAGTGTTTAAAGGTTAATAAATGGATATATCACTAGATGTTTTTAGTTTTATTAACCCACAAGCCCCACAATCAGGCACCTGCAGAACCAGTGCTTTAGACAATTGTAATGCTTTGAGCCAAGACACATCATGCTACAAAAAGGCCAGAAATCACAAAGACTGGATCCTACACAGATGATCAAAGCTAGATAACCTACAACCCACACCAACAACAAGTAGAGATTGAACTGCCACTTTTATGTTTAAAGAAAAGGCTAGCCGTCAACAATCATCTGTCACATGATTTCCAGCCAAAACATTATTCACTAACTCTTGAGTGTGTGGGATACTTGTGACCTCTGCTGGCAAAGCTGTTACTGACTTGATTTCAGGACATCTGCTTGTGATGTATGTCAGACTTTAGCCAGCGTGTTATCACTCTGGCTGGGGCAAAGTGAAAAATGAAATATATGGCTTGCTATATACACATGGAAGAAAAGTTGGTGTACAGATTTATTGTTTTGGGCATATCAACAACGACAATGTGCAACACGGACAAACACTCAAAAGCATTGTCTTGTCAGAATTGATTTTAAACATTTATTTTTAAGGCACCGTCAGTAGTGTGGTGGTTGTAAGGTGCTACAGTATACAGTTAATCAAAGTTAAGTAATTGATTTTGCCGTATTAACCATAACATTGGGCAGCATCTCTGTGAAACCCTTCGTCAGCAGATTCCCATGAAGCTCCGGCCCTAACCCTCACCTGGGAGCCCTGGCCTGCACACACACACTATAGTTATTACTGTAATCACTCATGTCCTCATACAGCAGCTGTCACCAGAGGTCTGCCCCAGGACAGTCCCAAATATGTGCTCCTCCAAAAGACCAGTTTTGGAGCCAAGAAACACACAAACCTTCATCCCATCAGACACTCGGTATACATTCCTGACTGTGCAAAATGGTGCCAGGTTTACTCTTCGATCAGACTTAACAAAATACCAATGAAGATGAGATCAAACTGTTCAGAAATGACTTAACAGCTTCCTCATGACTGGCTTTGTCAATCACTATTTTACATGCATGGCTTAAATTATCATCATGGTTCAATTAGGCCATCTAACTGTTGATCTGAGTTTGCACAAGAGAGAATAAACATAACTTGATTGTTAAATGAAATGCTAATAAACTGAGCAAAATAGCCTAAATACATGGAACATAGATGAATGTAAATCTTGTCATAGACCCACCAAATTAAATACTCATATTCCTCATGAGAAGATTAACAAAACATAAAACAAACAAACAGGAAGTCAGCCTCGGATTGGATTTAGAAAAATCCTGAGTTAGCAATTTTGCACACTTCATACTTTATTTAAAAGTCCTGTATTGTGTTTTTTCCAGGCTTTTTTAAATAGTTTTGGAGACCTTTGCATTAACAGTTCAGGTTTTATAACTTAAAATAATGTATATGAATGGAAAATATTTTCTGTTGGGGAGCTCTTACTTTGACTTTGAGAAAATGCTTGAATTAGGTGTCTGTCGCCCCCTGTTGGCAATGGCCCGAGCATAAAATGGCTATTTAATTGTCTTTAGAAACGCACAAGAGCACTTCCTACATGTGTCTATGAAAAAGCGGTGAGACCGAGCATTTCCAAATCGTTAGAAGAGGACAGGTTCAGGAAACAGGATCACTCAAACAAGCATAAATACAAAATACAAAATACAAAATACTACAACAGGTGTGTTTATGTTTTTGAATAAAACATTATAACATGGTTAAATGCTCAAAAAAGTCAATTTAGCATAAGCTTTAACAAAACTGGGCGTGGAACTGAATGAGCTCAAAACTGCTCTACATCAACTCAATTATCCCTCTAAACCGGCTTTTCATGTTTTTTGTATTACATAGTCCTACTAAAACCTTGGACTGATATACTGGTCATAAATTTCCCCAAAACATTTATAAAGAAGTCAGAAATGCTGACATTGATGTCCTGGACAGTTATTAGTTTGGCCAGTGTGGGCCAAGGAGACTATCCAAGAGTTAACAGCTGATTTATGCAGTGTTTTTAGTATTGTGCATTGTGCAAGTTCACTTCAATGCATTCCTTCACAGCATCCAATGTCCTAAACATATGGGTGCAATGATTCATGATTAACTCTCAAACACTTTCCTGGGCAAAGCTGGATCAACGAAATCCAGCTCCAGGGCTCTCCTGTGCTGTACTATCAGCCATGTTCCTCTCACACACAGGTTTAAAAGATACATCATGACAGAGTGAATGGTTATCTGTGATGGTGAGGCAGCCTCTTCTACTTTCCTTTCGAAAGCAGGACAGTCTGGTTCCTCTCTCGCAGAGAAGTGTTTCTCTTCAGTCGATTTGAAACTGGCCTATCACAGACGTTTATCTGCAGCATGTCTTACAAATGTAGAAGCTAGTGCTGGCTACCGAGCTAATTTTATAACATCTCTGAGCTGATTAACAGTGTCTGGGGCTTTCCTTCATCACCTGTTGATTCTGCTGAAGTCTGTGTTGTTGTTGAGTCCTCTGTGGGTTTTTTTTTTCATCTTGTTTCCATTTTAACAACAGTAAGTCCTGTTGACCCTCTTTTTCCTCAAGTCTTTGTACAGCGGGCTTCTGCTGCTGTCCCCATTCAGAAATAAGTACAGAGCTGCACATATTACAATGTATTTTGGTGTTTTATGACAAAAACGGCAATCCTCATGTTTGTTTGGGTCAATGGTGCACTGCTTACGTCCGACCCTTTGTTTCTCTGATTGGTTACTCCGCCTGTGATTGTTCTGCCCATAGAAACAAAATTTTACTTCTTTGTAAGAAACAGGAAAAGAATTTGTCTGACTGGCCAGGTTAGTTGTCCAGATTAAGGAAGAAATCATTAAAATTATTACTTGAATGAACATAAAATTAAAAAATATGATCAACATTTACTTAAATACAATGTACTTTCAAAAGTTGTTTTTGCAATAACAGTAAAATCTGCTACTACTCTCTTATTGACAGATGCTATTGCAAAGATGAACAATTTGGTAAACAGCTTTAGTGCATGTTGTCTGTTTGCTGCCCAGACCTGGACTCAAACCATACTCCTCTAGTTCAGGGGTAAATGCTCTATCTAATAAGCCACCAAATCTCAATTTATCACAATCACTATGGCTGGATTAGATTGGTGATATTGCAAGGATGAACAATTTACCATATTTTCCACACTATAAGGCGCATCGGATTATAAGGCACACCTTCAATTAATGGCCTATTTTAAAATTGTTTTCATATATAGGGCGCACCGCATTATAAGGCACATCCACTAGATGGAGCTGCGCTAAAGGGAATGTCAATAAAACAGTCAGATAAGTCAGTCAGTCAAACTTTATTAATAGAATACAAACCAGCGTTCTTACAACTCTGTTCACTCCCAAAACAAGTTAGTGCATTCACAATACGGTACCGTACGTACCGGTAGCTCTTATTTGCGCCGCCCTCGTTGAAAACAATGTATTTCCAACTCCATTTGTCACAGTTCAAAGCTACATGAACAGCGTTCGAGCGCTCAGTTTTCTGTCCCCTCAATGTCGCAACTCTTCTACTGAGATGGAGCAAAGGCCGTGCCTCCTTGTTCTTTTGCGGCAGGATCCATAAACACGCCTATGGCACACATGAACAGCTGGGACTGGAATTCCCCTTTACCGTTTTTACCGCTGTCACTTCAGCGACGCCCCCTGAATATGGTAGCCATAATTAACCAACACTGATCCATATATAAGGCGCATCGGATTATAAGGCGCACTGTCGGTTTTTGAGAAAATTAAAGGCTTTTAGGTGCACCTTATAGTGCGGAAAATATGGTAGTTTACAGCTTTAGTTGCAACTGGTTTTCTTTATCAATATTTTCAGCCCGAATGCATCAGAAGTGTTTCTTACGGAGACAGGTGCGTCCGTCCACGTGCAGCCGGGAGCCAGGGTGACACTCGCAGTAGTACGACCCTCGGGTGTTGACACATCTGTGCTGGCAGCCCCCGTTATGGACCTGGCACTCGTCTATATCTGTGAAGAGAGAGAGAGAGATGGAGTGAGAAATGAGCCCAATTTTGCTAAATCCTCTCATTATGGGATGGAAATTGGTTGGAAGAAGAGTGGCAGATGAGATGCCAAACAAGTTGAATGTAAAGGATAAAGTGCAGAGCGGTTGATGGATGAGATAGAGAGGTATTTTACAAATGCACCGCAGCTCAAACAAACAAATCCTCCATGTGGTAACAACTACTGAACATTTAAAACTCATTTACATTCCTCCGCTACTTGTCAGAGTCCCTAGAGTGTAGAAAAAACAAGTGGAGAGAGAATTCAAGCATTCCTCCGAGACAAAATCAACACTAAAAGACAAGAAGACCTCCACCAAGGCATTGTCCCTGTCTCACAATCACAAACATATAGCGCCAAGACCTGGACTCGACCTGGGGATCTTCAGGCGTACCTTTGCGCAGACCACCACCAAGGCATTGACCGAGCTCAGAATGGTAAACATATAGTGCTTAGACGTAGACACAAACCAGGAATCTTCTAGTCAAGGGGTAAATGCTCTATACTTTGAGCCATTATATGTCACTTGTTAAGACTCCCCTAAAATTAATCACGTTTACTAACCTCTTGTGGCTGGAGTTACTATAGGGCCAAGACCTGGGCTCAAAATGAGAATCTTCCAATTCAGGGGTAAATGCTCTATCCACTGAGCAACAATGCCTTTATATCACACAAGGGTAAAAAAAAAAAAAAACAACACAAAAATGAATAATTTTTTCACTGAGTTTGGTATGTTTGCTGCCCAGACCTGGATTCAAACAAGGGATCTTCTAGTTCAGGGGTAAATGCACTACTTACTGAGCCACAAAGCCCTTGTATCACAATAGTGAGGAGTTAACAAAAAGGAATTGTTTGTTTCTTTACTAACCTTTTGTGATTGAAGTTTTTATCTGGTGGCTAGCTAGACCTGAACTCAAACCAGTTTCCTCTAGTTCAGGGGTAAATGCTAAGCCACAAAATCTTAGTCTCTCACTATGGTGATGAATCTTTTAAAACTAACAAACTGTTCTTTTACTATAACCAACACAAAAGATGACAACAAAAAAACTTGGTAGGTAATAAAAATAAAAATAGGAAGGTTGTGGTGAGTGAGACATAGAGCCCCACTGTTGTATCAGATTCCCAAACACTTCTTTATAGCCCTTATTTAACCCTTATTTTCAGGGTCAAAGACTAATAAATTGTTTTTGGACAGGCACAGCGGACCCCCTTTGAGATGTGTCCACATTCATAAAGCCTCTACTGTTTGGACTTGGGTTCACAGCTCGTCTTCCCTTCATTAATTTCAGCCGTCCACACATTGCCTCTCCTCCCTGTGCTCCTTCTGAAGCAACTGGAGACTTTCCTAACATTACAAAGGTGAGAGCTAATGCAGAGCGGGTCATGAAAGAGCACTGGTCAGCACTGCCAAGCTAAATGTGTGAATGAAAAATGTGCTGCTCCTTCACACGGCCAGGCAGATAATCATCAAAGGAAACTATGGCAGGTATTCAGAGGATTTCTATGAGGTAACCTGGTTTTATAAACTTAGTCTCCTTACCCAACAGGTCAGTGAAGGTTCTCAGTCAACCAGATGATCATTAATTAATATGATGTAAAAAGGTTAAAGGCTTTTTTCCCCAGATGTCTTTCTTTTAAACTTAATTTAATTAGTTACTCAGTGATTATTTGTTCTTTTTGGAGCAGATTAAACTACCTCTGAAGGCAAAAAATTACCTTTACTGACCCCTTGTGGCTGGAGTTAGTATCTTTAGCCCTATTTCTCAATGGTACAGAGCCCATCCATCTATTTTCCTCTGCTTTTCCAGTGCCAAGTAGCAAGGGCAGCAGTCTAAGCATAGATAGCCAGACTTTATTCTTCCCAGACACTTCCTCCAGCTCTGCCAGGGGAATCCCGAGGTGTTCCCAGGCCGGACGAGAGGCATAGTCCTAGGCCTCCTCCCAGTGGGACATGTCCTGAACAACTCCCCAGGGAGATGTCCAGGAGGTACCTCAGCTGGCTCCACTCGATGTGGTGGATCAGCGGCTCTAACCCAAGCTCCTAAATAACCAAGCTCCTCACCCTACCCTAAGAGAGTGCCCAGCCTCCCTGCATTTTTTCCCTGAAAGCAGGAGCGTAGATTGACTGGTAAAGCCTTCAATAAAAATCCTGGATTGTTCTTATACACAAAAAACAACAACAAAATTTATCAAATACCTGTAGAGATTTCCTAAAAAGAAACAAACCAACATCACCGGAAACATAACCTCCATGGCAGAGGTGACTAAAGAGCTGAAAATACAAAATATTTGTATTTATAGAGCCTTTGGACCAACAGTATGTGCACCTAATGTCCTTCTGTGCACTTTCAACAAATAGACATTTATTAAAAATGTTTGGAGCATATTGCAAGTGTTGGGACAAGACCATCAAGAATCTTGCATATAAAAGATGTGTAGAAAGCTTGTTTGATCTGGTATTTGTTTTTATAAAATCGCAGCATGCCACATGCCCATCACTCACTCTTATACGCACAAGTGTCTCGTGAGCCAGGTGAACTGTGCCTATAAAAGAGGAGTAATGTTTTATTTTCATGTCAAGGAACTGTCAGAATGACTCAGCCTGCATACTTTTATCATTTTGAGGCTATGGATCTTATGAAACACATGGTGTTGCTTTAACAAACAAACTAATTATAGATGTCAACGCTATAGGCCAGGATATTTGTCAAGGAAGAGACTTATTCATGTCACGCTATGTGTGCCTGAGCTGCCATGTGCAAATCATTTATTATGAATCCAATTAGAGTGCAGTTTTATTGTGTAGTAAACTGTTAAACATAATAATTAATATGACTAACATACTTCATCCTGTGATTTAAACTCATGATAAAAGGCTATGATTAGAGTAAGTGCAGTGATAGCATAAATGTGCAGGATGATGCTTGTAAAACAGTCACAGTCCAAGGTGGATTTTCCCAGAGTTTCCTCAAATGGAGAACTTTGGGCACAAGTTAATTTTCCTCTTCTTTGCTTGTCTTTTTGCCAAGATTCAGCTTCACTTTATTCCAGAGAGGGTTGGCAGAGCACAGTTTTCCACTCATGCAGCATCCTTTGGTTCCCCCTGACACTGCTCCAGGTCGTCTGTGGTGTGCCGAGGCCGGTGCCCACATCCAGAACTACTCTGTGCACTGTTGGCCAAATCCTTGTTTCTGTCAACTTTGAGAAGAAACATTAACGCTCGGCTGCAGCCACCTACAGCAGCCTGACAACTGCGTGGAAAGCCAACCCAGTCTGTTTTTGTGCTTTGTTCATTGTATTCAGAAGACAAATCAAACACACAGTGTTTTGTTTCTTTTTCTTATATTTGAGAATAATACAGTTTACCTAATATCATGAAGTAATTTAATTCAATTAAAGATCCACAGCAATACTTCAGAGTGCCTCAGTTTCCTTTTTCATTATTTATCAATATGTGCCCGTCCATCCTAAAGAGCACCCGTTTTATTGCTTTTTTTGCCATGTTTGACATCAAAAGCCACACCATTTGAGCCAGTGCAGCACTCTCCCTCTATCTGCTTTTACCTAATATCATGTTGAAATAATATGATCTGTAAAAAATTAGACCTTAAGACCGACCAGACAAAATAACCTGACTCATCACATGGCCCGTTACAGAAAACTCTGGGAGGTCTTCCACAGAGAGCCTTTGTAAAGAGAAGGCACTTTAGATGAATACCGGGAGGTAACTGGATGAACCACAGATCACCAGCTAATTCATACATCCCATTGGTTGAACCATCCTGGTTTGAGTGCAAACACTTTGCTCTGAGCAGGACAACATGTATTTTAGTGACCAATCACATTTTTGCAGACACCCAGTTTGGCATCCCTTTTACAATTCGGGACGCTGTAGTTGATCTACAAGGCTTGTCAACACAGAACCAAATATCCAACTCAAGACAAGGTCACAAAGGTTTAAGCTCAAAAATTCAGTTTTTTATGTAATTATAGATGTCCCAGTCAACTTTGTTTGGCTCCCAATTCAATCCTCATTATTTAATGCTTGTGTTTGTCCCGATACCAATCTTTTATTATTATTCTTAGCATTATGTAACACCTAACATATTGCATAGCTATGTTAATAAACAAAATGCCTGTACAAAACAGCAGCGAAGCAGCAGTCTGCATTCCTCTCAAGGTGACATTAGATATAAATGTCTTTTAGTTTTAGCCTTCTCTGCTTCTAAAGGCCAGGTTTAGTTTACACACCATGAGAAGCCTTGTTAAAAGATGTGAAGCTCCAGAGCACATGGCTCATTTGCAAACATAAACAAAGTCAAGTTACCACATGTATGTTTTTGCCAAAATAATGGTACACCTAAACAAAAGTATTGCAGAGGATAAGAGGTTTTCTATGTGATTATTAGTGTGTTGAACGTCTCTAGTCTCCACAGTCAGTATTTCAGCAGATTTACTTTTCAACCACTAGGATCATCAGACATACTATAAAAATACAAACTGGGAATCAATCCTTACATGCTGTGTGCTTTTCAAATTTGTAAAAAAAAAAAACAGTGTCATAATATATGTCTGTGCTGGGTTAAGGCATTCCTGCCTGTTTGTGCAGAAGTACAAAGAGCCTTTAATGATTGATGTTTTGCAATAGTCCCCCTGATAAGAGCCTATGATCAGAGAGTAATGTGGGCAGTGCCAGACAGTAGCCCTCATATCACTGTGGGCTGATTAACCAGTCTGCCCTGCTCTGATGGCGCTATGAGCAGCCACTTAAAGTAAATAATTGCACTTGGGATTGTTAATATCTATCTCAACTCTTGATATTATCCATTTACTAGAAGATAAATGGCACAGTGTTGGCCTTTATACTCACCTGCAGACAGATGTCCCATGTTGTAGTTGTAATATCCATAGAAACAGTGAGGCCTATAACAAAGTCTTCTGTAGTAACTCATGGGATAGTTGGCAGCAGAAATTACTTCAATAAGTAAAATCCAGCATCCCAGTGAGGGAGCCATGACCAAACAAAAATATAAGCTACAAGTTTTATCAAAACAAGACGACGTTAAAATAATTAAAGCTGAAAAATATCCACTGAAGACTCATGTTGTCTTGTTAGAGTGTAACTTCTCATCTCTTGCCTTGTTGACTTCTCTCTCTAATCCTCCATCCTGTCTGTGTTCCTCCTCCCATCAGCGAACACTAATGCTCACATTAAAGATCCTCCTCTTTGCCCCAGTCCCAACAGCTTAACGCTCCCAGGATAAAACTAATTCAGAGTTGCTTTTACTTTGACGAAATCCAGTTGTCCTGCCATAAATTCTCCATCATAGTCCAATGAGCCAAAACAGACTAGTCTAAACAGTTCAGACTCTGTAGCAGCAATAAGTCATTACTATAATTAGTCAAAGTTTGTGGCTGATGCAAGAGACATTTGCTAAATTTGTCATGGGTAGTAAATTCAACTACGCTAACTCTTGTCTCTCTGCAAATGTAGCTCAACTATAGATGCGATAAAAGACTTTATTTTACAGTCCTAGACACATTTATAGCCTGTCTGTCTTGGGAGAGGATCTCTCCTTCAACGTGGTCTCCATGAGGTTTTTTCTTTTTTTTCCTCCCCAAAGCTGTTTTTTAGGAGTTTTTCCTTACTGAGAAGGAGGGTCTAAGGACAGGGAATGTCCTGGGACTGTTACATTTAATATAGTTATTGTTTATGTCTGATTGTATGTTTATGAGTAATTAATTGTTTGTAAGGCCATTTGAGGTGACTGTTGTTGTTATACAGGGCTATATAAAGAAAATAAAACTGAATTGAACTGAAAGCAACAATGCATATGAGCAGTCTGGGATTTTTAGCTGAGACAGGGGGCATGGTGGCCTTGGTGTTTGTTTTGCTTTTTGTTGTGTTTTTTTTGTTTTGTTTGTTGTTGTTGTTGTTGTTTATAATTCCTTTTTCCCAAAAAAAGACACACAAGAAAAAATAACAATAGAAAAATAAAACAAATAATAAAACAAAACAGAACAAAATAAATCAAAACAACACAGCAGTACAACAGCACCTCACAGCCAGGGCCGGTCCTTCCTATAGGCAAACTAAGCAGCTGCATAGGGCCCCACAGACATTATAAGGCCCCAAGGCTTAACCATTATTTGCTTTTTTTGCTTAATTTGCCAACTCAATTTGATTAATATTTTGGTCATAATATTCATTGTTGAGGGGCTATCTGAAAGTGGGGGCCAATGCAGTTTATATAACAGTGCTTTTACTTCCACCTGCCCCCCCCCCCCCCCCCCCCACCCCCCCCCTTGCTGAGTTTGCAAGTCAAAAAATGTCTCAAATTCATCCCATTAGAAAAAGTGTCAGTGTAATTAAAAGTACATTAAAATAGAATCAAAATTTGAATGATCTCAAAAATGACCCCCAAAAGGGCCCCCAAACATACAGGACTGGCACTGCGCTCAGCAAGAAGGTCCAGGACAAGGCAGACGGGGCGTTTCTGTGTGGAGTTTACATGTTCCCTCTCTGTCTGAGTGGCTTTCCTCCTGGTGCTCTGCTTTCCCCCCATCAACCTAAAACTCTGGGCTAATCCTCCAGGTACCGCTGCCCAGGATCCTGGCTCTACAGCAGTGGTTCCCAACCTTTTTGTCTCATCTACCCCCTGCATTTTTTGTCATACCATGAGCACCCCCCCATGATACTTCAGGATACAGGATTACTTTATTGTAAATACTAATTCTCCTGCTTTTTTTTTAAACTAAACTAAAATTTCACACCTAAAAATAAAACATTTAGTTAAATTTAAATTATAATTCTCTTTGCTTTTCAAATTTCTATTATATTTATTTATTTTACTGTGAATTTTATTTTCAAGAAAACTACAAAAAAAAAAAAACTTAAACTCAATAAATTTACTACATAGAAAATTTCAAATAACTCCCTTTTTGAAACAAACTATTTCACCAAAAAAAAAAATTGCAAAATATAATAATACTAATATACAAATAACATTTGTAGCAGTTTCACCTCTTTTTAATTAGTCAACACTTAAGCCTGCTTGTCTTTCATAAGTTTCTTGATGAAAATGATGATTTTGTAACCCAGTCATATGTAGTATATCACTCACGTATGGCAGGGGTCCCCGTACCCCTGATTGGGAAATACTGCTCTAGAGAGTCACTGCTCCTAACTAGATTGCCCCGCCAGCATTAAAGGATGGGTCAAATGCAGAGAAGAAATTTCCCTACGGAGACAATAAAAGCTTAGTGGAGATAAACATGCAATGATGCTATACACGTGAGTATGGACACTAAAACAGCACAAATACAAAAACTTTCTCCAGCCAACATGCTCCACAACATGCACATCAAAATTCATTAAAATAATTGAGACAAACTTGTAATTAACACACTATGTTGAATCATACTTTCTATAGTAAAGTAAACAGAAAGAGGCTTTAATATCTCAAATGTTAGATTAATATTAAACGCTTCTGCCTTAAACCTACTGCAACACACTTTGTTTTTCAGAGGATGTAGGTGATGACTGTCTGATTGATGCCTCACTATCAACAACAATATGAAAGACTGAAGAATGCGCTGCCTATAGGTTCCTCTTTGATATGGACATAAAAACACAGCCACCGCAGGAATGCTGAATGTAAGTGCCAGAAGTCAAATTTGGTTACTTCGGATCCAAACATCTGAGAGAGGAATGAGGCGTGCAGTTAAATGGTCTATTCAGGAGCTAAGCACTGGGCCCTCACATCTGCTGCCAACAAATACAGAACGAAAAACTGCAGCGGCTACAAGTGCACTGCATACGGAGCAACGCAGAATCATTTCCAAAAGTAATACTGACTTTTAATATCATTTTAATAAAGGAGCTGTAACATATACCTCATTACGTCAGGGTACGTGTATCTAAAGTTAAGTTCTGCCTCAATATAATTCAGACTAAAAACATGTTCACATTACTCCATTACATCTACACTGTAAAAAAGTATATTGCTAAATGGTAAACTTGTAAAAGCCAAAATAGTATATCACTATAGTAAATCCAATTATTAAAAAATACCTAATATCACTTTACCTTACCCACGTTAACATTTAAAAGTATTATTTGATCTTATTGAGAGGTGAGTAGCATCTTACATCCAAAAGTTTTTAAGTTAGACCCTATGTTTGGGTACAGTCACTTCGTTTACATGCAGGTCGAGAAAACTGAATTATTGCCTTACTTCAGTTATAACAGGAGTTTTAACCTGCAGGTAAACCTGGGACTCCCATGGGGGTTGGGGAGCAATTATTTGTATTTCTCCTAATTGGAGTGGAGCAACTGCATGGGTGACTTGGTTTGTTGGCGCTGACATTTTGGATGGCAAAAAGCCGGTGTAGCTGGCTAACAGTTAGCTATCATTCATAGAAACTGAGTTCAGATTTACCACCTTCTGAACCGGTTCAGTAGAGAAAATGTTCCCTTGTCAGTGCTTAAGACCAATGTGATTTGCCAAAAGTATGGTTTACCAGCCTTCAACATGAAACCCGATTTGGCATTCCACGACATTTACAATTATCTAGTCAATCAATTTACAATCGCACTTTATAAAGATACAATTAAAAGCTTACAAGTACTTAGAGGCATATCATATTGAAAAATGTGGCAGGATGGGTGACAGAGTAGGCTATGGAAAGTGCCCCAAAACAATTGTTGTCCATGTGAGTAGCAGATGAGAGACGCAGATTAGTGAAAAGGCAATATAAATACCTCAGTAAAGTAGGGTTTCCACAGAGGTCTAAAGTCTAAAAGTCTTAAATTATAAATCAGAATTTAAGGCCCTAAAAAGTCATAAATTTGCAGAGATACGGAGTATTAGGACTTAGATATGTTTAACCTCATTAAATCCAGCGGCAACCAGATTCCAACGGTTATTATTTGGTCAATACAAACATGTTATACATTGTTAGAAAGCTTATGTTCTGTACAAAATTGGTGTTAAGTCCATTTTGGGCTTAAAATAAGGCAGAATGTAATAATTAATGATGATTCCTCAGCATGCACAAACTGACAAACACAGACTTTTTACCTTTGAACACTGGTTCTCTCAAACCAATCCAGGATTAGTAACGCTCAATCAGTCCGTAAGAGTCCACAAGTAAATAATCTCAAGACATATTTCCATAAAAGTATTCCATGTTGTGAAAATAATCCTGTAAACCGGCTTTTGACATCCATCATGGCAGCTCCGCGCATCTCAGTCCAGTGTTTAGAGACATACTCATGCATTTTTAGATCAACACAGACAGATGTTATGGGTCCCTCCGCTGCTTGTTTTAGTCCATTGTGTTTAAAAGTGAAAGCTTTACTGCCGTAGCATTGATGCTCCTTATTAAGTTTATTACAGTAAAAATGTTAATGTTCATGTTTACATATCTTAATAAAGAATTAGGAATGAGGGAATAGTACTGCAAAAAAAAAACAAAAAAAAAAAAACAGATCATAATTTATGTCCAACAACTTCCTTACTTCTTACTAATGAGCAGTAATTATGAGTTTATTAAGGGGAATATGTTACTTAGTTGCTATTAAGTTGTAGAATATGGTCACACAGAATTAGGGGTTATTAAATGCTTTATAATTAACATTTAAGAGCTAATTACCACTAACTAGGATGCCAATTAGCACCTAGTTAATGGTTAATAGGAGGACCTTAAACTAAAGTGTTACCATCTGTTTATTTACCATGAAGAAAAAACAGTAACCACAGCAGCCATTTTTTACAGTGAATTTAACTTTTACAGTGCGTGTTTGGACTGGCATTTCCAATCGAGAGTGATGGTCGCCAGGTGAAGAACAGCAGCCCACCCCCGAGACAGACAGATGGTACAGGCCCAGAGCCATGACCGTAAAAGAACCAGAGAAGAAGAAATGAAGTCCCCAGAGTCTGGTCTAGGACCTGCTGATTCTGGTTCATGAAACTCACCTCAGTGTTGAGACTGGCAGACCGCTCTCTGTGGTTTCCATTGGTCTGAGCCATGCAGAGCATTTGGCATGACCAGAGCAATGTTAATACTACTGACCAGCTGCATCATTTAATATACACCAGTACTGCCATACAAAACACAGAGTTTAAATACTCCAGTAGTAACTGCAGAATCACCCAAAATCAACCTGGATTAGGGCCGACATTTCTCACCAAGTATTTAAGCTAACAGCAATACGTTGGTGGATACCAGGAAACACTGCAAATTTAGCCAGAGGGACCGGAGTTTACCAAAGTTAGCAGACAATTAGCATGCTAATGTCTAGACTCAGCCACAAACTACAGGAGTAGAAAGGCCAGGCTCCATCTGATGCTTCAAATTCACAAGACTGTGGACAATAAACCAGTACTAGGCCCAAATTTACAACCCAACACAAGGTGAAACCACAGAAGTCCTGGAAGGTGAGACAGACAAATAAATCTAACAAACTAGAACAGAGGTCTGCAACCTTTGGGATCCAAAGAGCCAATTGTTCCCAAAAATACAAAATTTGAATCTGTAAAGAGCTGCAACCAATTTTAATGCACAAAAGTGGTGGTCCACACTGGTGTCCAGACAACCTGGTGTGTCTTCAACAGATGGGTCATTTTTGTATGACTGAAATATATAACGGCATGAAGAGTCTTCACTGAAAGAAACAAAGTTAATTTGTTTTTGTGTTGCTTTCTTTTTGTATTTAGTTTTTTTTTTCATTTGTTGATGTGATTTGCCGTTCAGACAAAACTCTATATTAGTCCCTGATGTCCAGAATAAAAAAACAAAAAAGATACAAATATATTTGCCTCCAAATGAAAAATATGTTGGTTTACACTTTAAGAACAGTACTGCTTATGAAGACTTAAAAACAAAAATGTACTTACTTGCATGTAAATACATGTATTGTATGTATTCACCTATTGTGCATTCATATGTCTCTGAATCTTTGTAAGCAGACAGTCAGACAGTAGTTGTGTAAAGTCCAATTCCTTACACTGACTTATTGCTAACCACTAAGTGAACAGATATCTTTGGCCGGGCTCATGTGGGATTTGCTCTGTTCTGCTCCTCGCTCTGGGCCATCATGCCGACTGAAAACTGATCGCTTTTGGCAGACACGCGCCATATACCCAAGCCTGACGTTTAGACATCCATGCTTCCAGTGATTTTACCATGGGCTCCTGCCAAACACACGCAATTAGAGCATTAATGCTGCAGGACGTTGTTTAATAGACACCAGTCTCCGAAGGCAGACAATGCTCTACTATCAACCAAAGCCAGGATCACATCTCGCAGTGGTTTCTGAATATAGTCCAAATAGACAAAGGAATTCTGCTTAAGAAAGTCATTTTAAAGTCATTAAAATCAAAAGTCAGAGTCACATTGGTTTAGTTGTTGACTGGGGAAAATAAGACATTGATGTTGCACTGTCTGACTTCATTGAGTCAAAAACTAAACAAATGTGGAGAGAAAAAAATGAGCAGTGGCATCTAGTGGTGAGGCTGCAGATTTGTAGAAGCCACAAAAATGGAAAGTCACTGCTGGTCTGTGAGTCTGGAGAAGCAGAGTGGAGCTACTACTGCTAATACTGCTAATGCTACTTATGCTAATAATACATCAACCACTGCAACTTCTGTTACTACTACTACTACTACTACTACTACTGCTGCTCCTACTACTACTTCTACCACTACTACTGCTGCTCCTACTACTACTGCTGATTCTACAATAACTACTACGACTACTGCTTCTTCTTCTATTACTACTACTAATAGTACTGCTGCTTATGCTACTACTACTACTACTACTACTACTACTACTACTACTCCTACTACTACCACTACTACTGCTGCTCCTACTACTACTGCTGATTCTACAACAACTACTACAACTACTGCTTTTTCTTCTATTACTACTACTAAGAGTACGGCTGCTTTTACTACTACTACTACTGCTGCTGCTCCTAGTACTACTACTGTGGCAGCTTCTAATACTACTACTAGTACTGCTGCTTCTACTGCTACTACTACAACTACTACTATAGCTGCTTCTTATACTACTACTACTAGTACTGTTGCTTCTAATACTACTACTACTGAATAAACAGGCATTTGGCAGAGAGAAAAAGTACTGCATAGTATTGGGATAGCCTAGTACAGAGTAGAAAAGGGTAGTGCAGCAGTCACTTAAATATTTTTTCTCTGGTGTCAGTGCAGGTGTAAGCAGACAGCAGTAAGTGCACTGACCTTGACAGGTTCGGCCGTCCTCGTTGAGCTTCTGGCCTGGGGGACATCTGCAGTAGAAACTCCCGATGGTGTTACAGCACAGAGCCTCGCAGCCGCCATTGGTCTCCTCACACTCGTTCACATCTGACGGGGAAAAACAAAAATCATTTCACTGAGAAACAGAATCTAATTTAGAAATAGTTCAATTATAACTGGACTCTTAAAAATGATCCAAACATCATAATTTAATTGTGATGGCAATTACTTCCCTAGATAATTTACTGTGTCTCATGCATGCATTCAGCCTACTCAGGTTAACGCTTGACAAAGCGCTCGACTGTGGCACAGAGTAACAGCTAAAATATCAACATACAGACCATGGTTTGCAGTAATATTTGCTTATTTTTATTAGGGGTGTTCATGGTTAATCGATTAATCAGCATTATGGCCATAATCCATTGAAAGAAATGCTAACAATTAATCATTAAGCTGTGCAGTAGAGGGCAATACCATTGAGAGTTAGGGCAAATTAAACCTAAAATTAAGCAACCGTTTCTAAAATATACAAGCCTTTAACTTGTCTTTAGTTTAAAAACAACAAACACTTTTTTAATTACGGTTCATGACTTTGAAAGTGTAACGATGTCAAGCTGGTGGTTAACGCTTCTATACATTTATTTACGTCCATGAAATTCCTAGGATCTGGCTTCTTTCCACTTTTTAACAAAGGCTAAGGCCCAATCCCATTTCTCATTCTTGCCCCTTCCTCTACCACTCGCCTTTCCCCTTCCCCTTGGTCCTTAAAACAGAGGGGTCACAGCTCACTGTTGGGACTGGCAGACCATTGTCTTCTGTGCTACGCGGTGCATTTGGCGTGACTAGAGCAACGTTTACACGACTGCTGATCATCAAAACCAGTACTGCCATTTAAAATACAGAAGGTATCCCAAAAAATACTCTATAAGTAGCTGCACTGGCTTTTACAATCACAAGACAATACTTAAATATGCTCTGTTTTAATCAATTATAAATAAACATTCACTCTATGGAAAGGGCTCAGGTAGGTGAAAGCTTCCAAACCTTCTATGAAAAGTAATCCCTTGAGTTAACTCTATATAAAAAAATAAACTGACTCTTCACCACAAATGAAACCCCTTTAATCAGTACATTTCCTCTTCAAAGCAGCGCTGTCACAAAAAATGCCCCTCAAACCCGTCCACCAGTCAGTTTTGTCAGTTCATTTCCTCAGCTCTCCAGCCCCAGAACTGTCTGTAACCTCAACAGATCACATCTCTTCGTACGCTTCTCCGACTACACATAATTACAGGGGTCACACACAGGGCCAACAGTTCACAAAGAGTAGAAACTCAGCCACACTCAGCTCCTGTGAGTTTGATAAGGACAGATCAGACAGAAACTTCCGCATCGCATGCATTCTTCTGCAATACTCTTCATACGTGCGTCTGTCAGGAGAGATTACACTCAGTACAGACCTACAGCTTCTTTTGTCCTGCTACTACTGCTTATACTACTACTTCTGCAACTGATACATCAACCACTGCTACTACTACTTCTGCTACTACCAACACCACTGCTGCTATTACTACAGCTGCTACTACTACTTCTATTTCTACTGCAATTACTACTACTTCTGCTACAACTAATTGCACTACTAATAATACCGCTACTAGTGATACTGCTCCAATTACTGCTATTTATACTATTACTAGTACTGCTACTACAACAAAAGCAAATGAGTCAGTGGCTTAGCAAGTTTTTTTTTTTTTTTTTTTACACTGGATGCCCTTCCTGTCGCAACCAGCCACTTACTGTGACTGTAGTAAACAAAATGGGTGAAGTTTCTTGCCCAAAAACACAACAACAGTATGCACTGGTTCAGAGCGGGAGTCAAACCGACAACCCTCTGGTCAGTGAGCCCTTCTATCGCTACAACAACTACTACTAATATTGCTACCATGATTCCTGCAAAGCTACATCTAGTATTACTATTTCCACTACTAATATTACTTCTAAAACTATTACTGCTACTGATACTACTACAACCCCTATATCTACTTTTACTACAACTGCTACTAATACTGGTACTATTATACTGCTGTGACCACTACTACTGCTACTTGTTCTGCTACTATTGCTCTCACCACTATTTCTACTCGTCTACTGGTACTACTTCTGTTATTGCAATTACTTTTAGTGCTGCTTCAACTGGTACTACTGCTACTAGTACTACAAGAACTACTCCTGGTAATACTACTATGACCATTACTACTGCTACTGCTGCTAACTAGTACTGCAGCTTACTCTTCATACTACTACTGCTACAACTGAATTAATACTGATGTGCATTTGGCTGAGAGCAAACTCTATCCACAAAGAAACTGAAAAAAAAAAAAAAAAAAAAAAAACTGTGGAAACAAAGTAAATGGTGCGGAGGAAGATTTTGTCCATTTAGCAAACATTGGTAAACTGCAATCCCAGCACTAAAGCAGCCAATTAACAGATTTGCCTTCACTTCACCACATCTGGAAATGTTCACACAAAATACTGGAGCCAAGTGGTTTTTAAAAACGTGACTTGTGCTGTAAATGCTAAATGCACCGAATGTTACCTCGGTCACCAAGAATACGTTTTTGTTTTTTTTTGTAACTGTAAAGCTTAATTTGTCCTGTCTTACTCTGATATGACTTGATGCGGCTGTTGACCAGATCTGGTCTGATTTTGGTTACAGGTCTAGTCTAACAGTCCGCTCCAGGGGCAGGAGAAAATGTAAAGTGGTCCTGAATTAAATAAATGAAAAATATAGTAAAAAGTCACAGGAACAAAAAAAAAAAGCAACATAGCAAGTGTGTTTTTTGACATTTATTTTTAAACTGTTTTGTTGTGAAATTTTTAAAGATTTTTATTCATCAGTTTTTTTATGTTTTTTTTCTGTGCAATTTGTGTTTGCATTTAAAACATTCATCCATTAATCTTCTGCTTATTCCCAATCTGGAGCCTATCCGAGTAACTATGGTAAAATGTTTTAAGTTTTACAATTTGCATTTTCAGTTTATTTTAGAATTGTGAGTTTTTCAATTTATGTTTTTTATTTTTATTTTGTGTTTTATCTATATTTTTATTCTATTTAATGTTTTATTTGTGATTTCACAATAGTGCTTTACACCTTTACATTTTGTGATTAGTTTTGCATTACTTTAAGTTTTGACTTTGTTTTTGCATTTTATTACTTCTTTTAGTATTTTACTATTTGCATGTGTTTGTGATTTTTTTGGTTGGGCCACCATACACAAACCTATCCAACTCTGGATCGTGTAACAGTAAGCGTGCAGAGAGTCAGCAGAAGCCTCCAGCTTCATCGCTTACTCACAGAAACACACAGAGACAGAGATGGTCACCGAGTACAATGTGAACTGGAGTCAGGACCAGGATTAAAGACCCGGATTGTCATTGGGACCCCCCTTTCCCCTCCACTCACCCCCCGGGGCCACACACCTGTGAGCCAGTTTAAACAGGGGTCTGATCTGGGTTTCTGCCCAATCAGCAAACAGGAATGTTAAATCAAAACTGGTCCGGGACATATACTGTACCAGAAGACCAGAATGGCAATCTTTTAAAAGACATGAATATCCAATAAAAAGCTTAAAAAATGAAAACTCCTACTACTACCACTACTACTACTACTGTTACTATTACTACAACTACTAAAACAACAACAAGTTCCACAACTACACTGGTAGTCATTTTAGAAGTCATAGTGCTACAAATACAACCAGTAATTTACTTGTTACTGTTTATTTTACTTACTATTTACTATTACTACTACGTCACCTTCCTACTACAACTACTACCATGTCCACCACTATTACACTTTTCCCTATTACTACTACTACCACTACTCCTACTACCAGTGCTCCACCTACTGCTGAGGTTACTGCAACTATGCATATGGTTACTATTACTACTACTACTGCTTCCTACTACTCCCTATCAGACCACTGCTAATACTTAATGCTTGTACTTTTTCTGTTTTTGTTCTTAAACCACTGCTGCTGTATTGCTGCTAATTCTCCCTCACTCCCAGTAGCACTGCCATCCTGGTCCACAGTCTCATTACATCTCACCTAGATTACTGTAACTCTCTTCTTTTTGGTCTACCCCAGAACACACTCCACAAACTCCAACTTGTCCAAAATCTCTGCAGCCCGGATGATCACCAGAACCCCCTCCATCCAGCACATCACCCCAGTCCTCCAGCAACTCCACTGGCTCCCTATCAAACACTGCATTGACTGTAAAATCCTTCTCCTTACTTTCAAAGCCCTCTACAACCTGGCTCCTCCATACCTCTCCCAGCTCCTCCATACCTCTCCCAGCTCCTCCATACCTCTCCCAGCTCCTCCATACCTCTCCCAGTGGCTCCTCCATACCTCTCCCAGCTCGTCCATGTCTCCAAACCCTCCCGCATCCTCAGGTCCTCCTCAGCCCTCCAGCTCACTGTCCCCCCTGCTCGCCTGACCACCCTGGGACACACTCCCGACGTCAGACATCTTACTTCACTGCCCATCTTCAAATCAC
Organism: Bostrychus sinensis; assembly: GCA_020698575.1. NCBI lineage: Eukaryota > Metazoa > Chordata > Actinopteri > Gobiiformes > Eleotridae > Bostrychus > Bostrychus sinensis. The sequence goes on along the minus strand of CM036241.1, from coordinate 11,660,750 downwards.
GTCTCAAAACCCATCTGCTTAAATTAGCCTAGTCTCTTTAATGATTCATTTTAATGTTCTAATGTTGTTCTGTTGTTATTTTACTGCGTCTTATTTTTACCTGTGAGGTGACCTTGGGTGTTATGAAAGGCGCCTATAAATAAAATGTATTATTATTATTATTATTATTATTATTAGTAGTAGTAGTAGTAGTAGTAGTAGTAGTAGTAATTCTACTACTATACCACTACTACGATTAGCCATACTGCTAGTTTTACTCATTTGTAAAAAAAAAATTTGTTAAAATACTTTAAAATACAGGGGTAAAGTTTAGAGCCCGCCCATATATATCGGCCGGCCGAAATCTGACCGATATCCGCCGATATAAACAGTACTATTTTTACTGCGTGCTAAAATGCTGGAATAAGACCTGTTTACTTGCAAATGATGGCCTTCTGCTATTTGTCCATCAGAGTGTTTCCTTTTACACTGTAGTTCATAGGAAACAGCCCAAATCGCCTTCTCGTGGCCTGAAAAGCTCAAAAAGGCAATAAAAATATTTTGCTAATTTCTCTGCCATAAAACCTCATAGAACAAAAATTCAAAATGCATTTTGTTGTTCTCCCCATGCTCCACTTGCAGAGCAAGTTTAAATGAAATTTACATTAAACAAATTTAGTTAAAGCTAAATAAAATAAATAAACATAATACATATAATATATAATAATACTCCCCACATCAATAACCACTACAAACTACATAACAATCAGCATAAAGAACAATAAGCAGCTTTCTACAACATTTTAAAAAGATGTTTAGTCTAATAAAGTGGCCTGGGGTGTACACACCATATTCATGTAAACAAGAGCAGGAAGAAAAATGCTTTAAAATACTGTTTCCTCATGTATAACTGTATCGGCCGATGTATCGGATATCGGTATTTTTTTGTTACCTAATATGGGTATCGGCCTAAAAAAATCCATATTGGTCGGGCTCTAGTAAAGTTATCTAGTTACTTCCCGAATCTTCCAATATAAAACAAAAGCAGTCTAAAATGTAAAACGGCATAGCTGTAGGTAAAATCATTTGTCCCGTCTTAAACTTAGTGACCTCATAGGAACACAAGTGAGCCTTGAGGCTAATGTAATTTTTTTTCTGCAGAAGCCCCCATCCATCAATCCTTCGTCAGCCTTGCCTCCAGCGGAGCGATCCGACACATCTCCAGAGGTGAACCTGAACCTGTTTTTTTAGATCTGCCCCGTCCCGTGAAGAGTGCCCCGTGTGCGGCGTCTCCTTCCTATTGACCTACACCTCACGGGGGAAAGGTGGGTGTAAGTTGTTTTAGGCTCAGATCAGACACTACAAACAAAGACCGGTGTTGTTGGAATCAAAGTATGGTCCAGGTCAGGGTCAGAGGTCCTGGCTCGAGGTTTAACTCATGCAGAGACAAAGTGGACCATTTCATAGTGCGCTGGAGGCTCGGGTATAAGGGGAGTGGTATTTCTGAGCAGAGAGTCCGCATTGGGCCTGTAACACATGCTGGAAATGCCAAAAATGTAAAGCTAATGTAAAATTTTTTACATTAATTGCTGCATTTAGCATTAGCATCAGAAAGATTGTGAATGAAAGCTTGACTTGAAACCATAAAGTAAGACTAACATCGTTCCCTCCTTCTACATTATTTTCATTCAATAATTCATCTTCTATCAGTTATTCTAAGCCGGGACAGTGGAGGCCTTTTACCAGCTACTATGGGCCAGAGGTGAAGGCCAGATAATTGCAAGGCATTCAGAAATGTACACCAATGCTACACCATTTATTTTAACATTTGTTGTGCTTCTTCTACTTATCCCAGGTAGGGGTTGCTGGAGCCTAGCTCAGTTATTTTGGACTTGAGATGGGTACAGCATGGGTAATGTCAGCACAGGACGGTTTGGTACAAGTAGCCCCAAAACCTGCTCATGTTTTCATTACTCTGGGTCCAGGAAACCGGCATCTGTTAGATAAACACTGACGTCACAAAAGTGCAAAAGTGTTAAGAAATGAGATAAAAAATGTGTTTGGCGCTGACTTTTAAAACATATAGGCCATGCCAATATTTAAAGGTGCTATGAGCAGTATATATTTTTTATTCTTCATAAAAATTACCCACATGTGTGCCAAAATATGAGGTAAACATGTTTAATGCAAATATTAGTTTTGTGTTTCTAAAACTGCATTGCCAATCGTCCAATCAGAAAAAGTTATGGGCAACCCACAGACCATTGTTTTGATTTAGACTGCAGTACTATTTTCAAACCAGTACAAGCGCATGGTGTTTACAGTAACTTTAATAAAAAGATGTGGACTGTGGATTCTCTCTCATTCAACTCACAGCAGTGTGTAGCTCCACAGCGGTCCAGAGCAGACCCGGAGCTGGACCCCCTTAGGACACATTCTGGGGGCACATTGTACTGCTTTAGGAAGTGGAAAACTGTCCTGACCCATGCTATACACCCCAGTGGAAATGCGTGTATATTCTGTGTATCAGCTGACCCTGGTATCACAATCTTCACCAAGATGGAGTTCAGTGTTGGGCATAACGGCTGAGTGGTCAAACTAATCTGTGCTGTTATGTCTACTTCATGTCAAGTACAAAACAGTAAACAGGAAGGGAATGCTAAATAAAAACTCACTAAACTTTGAATTCTGCAAAATCAGCTGCACCAAAGCTATTAGTTTACATTCCAGAGTCGTATTGTGTGACTTCCAGAGATAAGAACCACTACTCCCAGTTGGACAGGGCTTAATATCTTTGTGGACCACATGGGACCAGGACACGCTCAATGGAAACCACCTGATTGTATCTGTGTGTGTCATGGGCCAGAAAATTGGGGCATTCATTAAGATCTAGCCCTTTAGACCAAGATCTTAAAGACTGCTGTTGGTGTAGTATGTGCTTTGTAAACGTCCATACAAAACTGTAATATTTAAAATTAAATACTGGCGACTGTGGTTGCCAGAATTTTAATATTAAATTAAAGAATGCATCTATTTTTCTGCCATGTCTATGTGACCCATGGTCTCTGATAAAAAAAAAAAAAATGTTGTGTACAGTACAGTACTTGAGAAACTCAGGTAATTTCCTGTAAAGTTTTATAACGTCACCAGATTTTTGATGGTAAAATTCTGGCAACCACAGCTGCCAGTATTTTATCATTAATACTACAGATTTTTGTCTTCTCACTGATTTCACAGCTGCTTCTTGTTTACCAGGTGCTGGGAAGATGAGACTGAGTAGAAACTGTGGGAGAGGATGACTCAGGAGAGGACCAGACCTGAGTCTGGGGTTTCTGAAGGAGTCTAACTGAGACCAAAAGGCTATGAGCTGGGACTGACTATTTACTCCACACCTTTTACACAGAAAACACATCCCGACCTTTGACCTCCAGTCAAAGCGACCCTTAAAACTGTTTGTTGTGGAATACACTAAATCTTAGTCAGCACTACAACCCTGACCGATGAGGTGCAAGGAAAAATATACTCAATATGCTAAAAATGCTAATACTCAAAAATCCATAGTTTTCGTGTGACATCACCTTCTTAACCCTCAGGTCTTTTATAGTTGTTGTTTTGGCATTTCTTATGCTAAGTGATATTTGACAAAGATGTTCACTCACAATCACTTATTTTCACACTACTGCCATTGCAATACAGAAATGTTAAATCATGTTAATTCCTCTGTATACACAAAAAAAAAAATAAATAAATAAAAAAAATTAAAAAAAATCACCCCCAGATCCATCATTTTCTCATTGTATTGTGGGAAATAATTCCCTTATAATTACCCCTAATATAAAACATTGACTGTAGACCAGCCTTTTTAGGCTTTAATAGGAAGAATGTGAGTTTCTGCCCTTTTTTGTAATGGCATAAAAAATAATATTTAAATTATTGTTAGGGCTAATCAGAGACCTATCCGGGACTGGTAATCCCTGCAACAAAAAACACTTTGTATCTTTACATAATAAATAATTAATGTTTTATTTACAAATTTGTGGAATTATGTAAACAAATTGGCATTTAGATTTAAAACTATGAAAATGAATTAACTTTTGCTAAGTGTGAAAAGGACAGGGGTTAATGATTAATAAAACAAATAAAGCTTTTTGTATTCATGTTTTAAAGTTTTAAAAGTGACCCAGTGACCTAAAAGTGCTTTAAGAGAAAGAACATGATTTTTAAAAAGAGAGCCTAAGGGTTCAGAAACACAAACCTGGAGGGCTCGCTTTGTTTCCCTGTGAACAAAGCAAGCAGATTATTTGAACAGTTGTTTTGTAGATACTTGTTGTAACACCTTCTGAACCACAAGACGAGTCTAGACTGTATTCAGAGAGAAAATCTCCAGAAGGATCAATAGAATTAATGTTGCCTCTCCCCTAATGGATGGCAAACACATGACGGCCAATTAGAGCCACATCACACAGACACAAGACATACGAGAGAGCATAACTGTGATATCCTGAGATTCACAATGGATAACAAAACAATAAGACTGTATGCAAGATAATCCTATCAATATGGACGAATGGAAGACATTAAGAATATGTAAGGTTTTTAAGTTAAACAGACATACTTATATACTTTTGATCTATTAAATGGACTGATTTTGTTTCAGTGTGGTTCTATTGGTAACATACAGTATAATGTATAAGTGGGACCTGTCTAAATGCAGAAAAGCAGCAGGCATTTTATCAAGGCAAGCTGAATTAAAGGCTTAATGTAAAACAACCTTGAAAAGCCTTAAAATGTGTAACATCAACAATATTTTTGAGAGATCGGAACAATTACTCCTTTGTATAGACATATAGCTCAATATTGCAGTATGTACCTTTGAGTGACAGGTACAATACAACTTTCCATATCACTTGCAACTATTTTACAATATTTATACTTGTCGACCCCTCATAAGTGCAGCTTTTTACAATTTTTTAACCATACTAAGAATTGCTGCCTATTTTTGGTGGGTAATGTGTTTTCCCAAAATACAGCAAGCAGCAAGAGGTTTTGGGTTTACAATTGTATCATTCATCCAAAAACCCCAATATGATCCAGGCTGAGACTATTACAGGAATAACAAAGGACTGTATTATTGGCCACGTTATGGTTATCTTAAATAACAGTGAGCTTTTATGTGAAGCTAGTTCAACATTGCCCCCTGCTGTTTCTATCTACAACACTGAAATGGCCCAGATGTGTTGTTAGATCTCTTATTTATCACACACAGCTGCACAAATCACATATAAATTTATTATTTTGAGTCTGCTTCACCATACGCTCTCGTAGACTTTATGTTCAGGAAATACTCTTAACCCAGTTCCTATTTGATGCATACTTAGTGCCACTTTAGCACAGGTTTCTGCTTCAGTCCTGTAATTGTGGTCATTGTTGCAGCTGCAGCCTGACTCATGTCTTGTAGTTTTACTGGTCCTGGAAGTTAGGAATGACCCTTTAAAAGCCAAAAGAGTAACCACACTGACCTCATGATGTGGACTCTGGGATGTTTGGGAAGTCTAGACCTACATTTAAGAACCACATGTATCTCTATAAAGTCATTAACAATCAGTGTTGAGTTTGGGAACAGATATAAAAAGTCTTAACATAAACCTGACATCATTCTACAAGATCTATAGAGCCTTATTTACACTGGTGTGGCATGGGTAGGGTCAGTACAGGACAGGAAGAAAGTATGAGGTGGATGGAAGGTCTTCTGTGATTGGTTGTTACAAATCAGTGGCGTTTCACCTGGCTCCGCCTCCTCTGAAGAGCTGTCAGCAAATCACACACTAATATAGTGTCTGTATTAGCTTATGATAACTTAGAACTTAAAAATGTACTCTTTGATATAGTGTGGGTTGGTCTCACCTAAGTATATTATAAAACAATCTCTAGTTGGTTTAATTTCAAAATAGTCACAAGTATAGAAAGAAAGAAGCTTAAATATGTATCAATCTGTAGCTCAGTAGATGCACTTTGATAGTTGTGTGTCAGTTTAAAGGGGCAATATTATGCAAAATTGACTTTTCTGTTGTCAAAGTATTCACATTCTATCTAGCATGGTCATTCTGGGGCCACAAAACACTCGGTTCCACCAAACCCTGCCCACTCCAGAAAGGACTGACCAATCAACAAGCCCTCTACATCCAGTCTGCTCTCATTCATTTATCAAAAAAAAAAAAAAAAAAAAAAAAGGTGTACTGCTCTATTTCCAATTATTCTTCACAGCTTTTTTCCTTTTGTAAAAAAAAAAAAAAAAAAAAAAAAAAAAAAACTAAAAATTTGATAATACAAAAGGTTTAAGGCTAATTTTTCTTCTATGGCACCAGTAGAGTACTTATTAAAAACATTATCTTTAGCCATATAATGTTTTTAAAGGTTGCAAAACATGCAATGCTGTTCTAGAGGTGACCAAGATTGGTTAAAAAATATGAATAAAAGCATAATATATCCCCTTTAAAGACAGAAAATTCTATTTAAACCACTCACAGCAGCAAACATCCCTCCTTGTTAAAGCAGCATGTCCCATTCTTCAAATAGAGGCTACTTTTTTCAAAAACAAAACTAGCATTGATTAGCAAAAGCTGTAGATACAGTGAATGGTATATGGCGGTCTATTGATGAATTAAAACATTTGGTTTTTGTTATCTCTCATGCTTAAAAGTCACATAGACCAACAGCCAATGAGAGTGACCCTAATCTGAGAGCACATTGTCTCCAAGCTTATGATTGGCCAGTATAAGTTGAATACATAGATACAAGGCTTATTAAGAGTCAGTTTGTATTTTTAACCAGGCACTGACCTTAAATCCCTATTAAAAACCATTCATAGCACTCAGAGATCATTAGGTTTATGAAAGCATTGCTAAGCAGGTTCACCATCATGAGTCTCATATATTTCTCTTGAACTAAATATACTCCGCTCCATTTCTTTCCAAACAGTAGCATGTAGCCCTCCTTACACCACTCTTTTTCAAGGCGTGTGTTGACAAGAAAGTGCTGCAGAGGATTTGCTGCAAGAAATAGTGAGGGGGGGCTGTCGACTCACGGCTAAAATATCAATCAAGTCTTCTCTGCATAGCTTATTATCCGGACCAGTGAGCCTTAAATTTTAATATTTGTGCACGTTTGATCTCCAGGGGATTTATGTGCAACTTCAAAGACACTAAAATCCAGTCTTCGAGTTTGTTTGGTGAACGGTCTGCTCCACCGAGTCCCTTTTAATCCCTGTTTTGACGAGACGTTTCACCTCACCAGGTAAATACAGAGTGCCACAGGGTATGGAAAGGTTTAAAGAGTTAATTGGGAAGCGCTTTGTTTAATAGCAGTAGGGAACTAATTTCCCAACACCTCAAACTACTTTCAATAGTCCTATAAGCCTTATGTCATGTAGCAGTAAATCTAATATAAAGCCAGTTCTACGGTGGCCCAGGAGTACAAATTTACAAAGCAAGAACACAAATGTATAAAGTATATTCAATATGACTTCTTCTCATCATCGAAAGACTTGCGTGTACAGGTAAATCGGTGAATCTAAAATGTCCACAATGAATGGTTGTCTGTCAGTCTGTGTCTCTAACTGTTAGCCCTGTGACTAACTGTCCAGTGTCTGTAGAGTACCTTGCCTCAAACCCAAAGTAGCAGGAATAGACTCCAGCCCATGCTAGAACAGAATGACTTGACAGAGCATAGTTTAGCCTAGCATCGTAAAGGATGGTATAGTATAATCAAGACTAGCTTTGTATAGCATTGCTTAGCATAGCCTAGCATAGTATAAAATGGTTAAGCCTTGCATAAATTGCTTAGCATAAAATAAAAGCACAGTACTGTATAGCAGAGTTTACCCATCCTCAGGCCCAAAGTAGCTGCAATATCTATTAATTTTTTGGTCCATCACCAAATAAACAGGCACTTTGGCTTCATCTCGACTTATTACATACATAATATATTTTACCATTAAAGAAATTTACCAGGGCAAGCTCGTAAGCTGCATTTTCAATGGGGCAGTACGGAGTGGGTCAGGTCGGTTTTGGGGTTCACTTCCCAAAGTGGTCAGAATTGGTCCCAGAAAGCGGTCTAAACCGTGCTAATTTTGGCACTACCTCTGCAAGGGGGTCTAGCTCTGGGTCCGCTTGGAACCACATTGGAAAAGGTGAAGCTATGCATTGAGTTGACTGAACGAGAGAGAGGCACAGGGAAGTTAATTTAATGCACAGAAAACTGGCATTACCAGAAGTAGCCTCCTGCTTACTGTAGCTAACACCTCAAGTCATCACCACACCAGGATTTATGGTCGTCCGTCTTTTTATTAAATATTGGCAATGCCTTCATATTTTAAAAGTCAGCTTCAAACACATTTTTTAAATCAAATTTATTAACACATTTTGTTGCGCTTGTGTGAAGTCAGTGTTTATTAAGAGAAATTAAAAAACAAGCAGGTTTTGGATAGCCTGGCCTGCCAGACAAACTCTTTTCCAATTCTACACAAAGAAGTTAGTCTGGTACCCCATTTCATTTCTACAGGCGGAACAATCACAGGTGGAGTTACCAATCACAGAAATGAAGGGTGGGACATAAGCAGTGCACGGCTGAGCTGTATCCTAAACAAACATTGTGGATTCTTGCCAGTTTTACAATAAAACACCAGAATACGTTGTACCAGAAGCCAGTTGTACTTAGACTTGTGGAGAAAGTGGGTTTGTTTGAATGTGGTTGTTACGTCAGACGTCAAGAGGACTTTACTGTTGTTAAAATGACAACAAGACAAAGAAAAATATCCAACAGAGGACTGAACAACAACGCGGTTAGCTTCCGCATTCGTGAGATGCGCTGCAGATAAACGGCTGTAATCAGCCAGTTCCAAATCGAGCGGAGAGAAATGCTCCCTCCAAGTGGGGAACCAGGACTGTCCTGCTTGCGAAAAGCAAGTAGGAGATGCTGGCTCGTGAGGCTAGGTTTTGGGGCTACCTCTACCAAATTGTCCCGCTCTGACAAGACCCGTGCCATACTGTCCAGGCCACTATAGTATACTACAGGAGAGATATGCCTACACAAGCTTTTGTTTTGTTTTAATAACAGTGTTGAACAAATGTCTCAACACCTCAGATCACATAATTAGGTCAGTCCCATAATTCTGTCACTGCACTTGTTGCCTGTTGTCATGTAATGGAGTGGGCCTTACATCTTTTAGTGTTAGTGAAAGTTACAGCCTGCTCAGAACATGTAGGCCAGCGGGGTTCTTCTGCTCCTCGTGTCTTTATATATGACTGTTTTTATGGTGTTTGTGGAAGAACAGGAGCAAGTGAATACCTCGTAGACCTGGGGGCTTTACCCTCTGACCCCTTTGCGTGCGTTGGTGCCCGACTTGTCCTAACCTGCTGCTGCTGCTAGCCCTAACCTGGTAGCGCTGGGACAAAACACTAGCAGGAATCCAAAAATTACTTGTTGTGGTTCCTTTTTCTCAATGCATAGGTGAGATATGCGGTGTTGGTATGTGCACAATGGAAAGATGCCACAGGCCAAAGGGTGACGGATGCATGTTATGTTAGGATATAAACATTGCCGATTATTGTCTGTAGAATGACTTTACATGGTTCATGGTCGTTAAACATTAAAAGGAACAACGTTGAGGTACATGAGCCCCAGGTGATGTCTCAGTCAGACACTATGTACCGGTGATAATGATGGAGAAATGTCACAACATCAGCAGCACAATGACACGTTCAGATAGAAAGTACCAATTATGACTGAGGAAGGTTGTATATCTTAATCATAATAACAAGAACCTTTGACAACAGTACAAGTTTTTCCATTGATGTAAACAGCAGTGAGGAAATAAATTGATTATTTGTTATGAAGTGAGCCAAAGACATCAAAAGTACAGAAAGCAGTAGCTCAGTCAGTAGAGATGTTCGCTCACTAAACCAAAGCGACGGTTTAATCCCTGCTACCGGCATTGCATCCTGTTGTTGCCTCCTTGGGCAATGCATTTCACCCACCTTGCCTGTGTATGAATGTGTCAGTGTGATTGTGTTTGAAGGTGGTCAGAAAGGCTGTAGGCGCAGATTAGCCAGGCTTCTGTCAGACTGCCCCAGGGAAGCTGTGGTGAACCAGGACTACAGAAGTAGTTCACCACCACCGAGTGTGACTGAGTGAATAAAAAATGCACCAAATTGTAAGACGACTGAAAAAATAACTAGAAAAGCGCTAGAAGACAGTACAATATGGAAAGAAAAGTTAGAGCTGCAGTGATTACTGGTACTGGTACTGGTACTGAAACAAATACAGTACACATTTTTCCACTTATTTCTGCTGTGTTGATGAACCTATGGAGAGCTTTTTCGTCTGCCTCCGAACAGTTTCCAAACCAGAACGTTCTCTATTGAGCAGTGATAAAAACACTTCAGCAATCGATGTTTTTTTTTTGTTTTGTTTTGTTGTTTTTTTGAGGAAATGCTGACTCTTCTTTACTGCAGCAATGGTGTTTAGTCTCCTTCATCGTTTACTGCTGATGTGGATCCCCAGAAACTTAAAAGCTGATCAGGAGTGGCAGGTGCACTAAAGTCCAGAATAAGCTCTTTTTTCTTTTTGATGTTTAAGTTGTTTTCTGCACACCACACTGTCGGTCTGTAGACATCGTTTCAAAGGAAATTCTTCAGCAGCACAACAGTAATGTGGTACATATGTGGACATGAGGTGGGTAAAAACTGAGAACCACTGCACAACATTCAAGTTTCTTATAGACATATACATTTAAAATTGCTTTGTATCCTAATATCTTACAAAAATACATTATACTATCAGCATTTGCCAACCAATGTGGCAGCATAAAAAAAAATTGGTCAATAGCTCCATCTTTTGTGATTCATGTGGCATGCACGCCGATGACATTACAGCTCTTATATCTAATGCAAAGACTTTCACTGACAAACAATCTGAAAGCAAAGTATCAGTAGTACCATAATGTTCTTACAAATTTTGTATCAAAGTTAAACATCTCATTGCGTTACCTTTTCTTAAGATTACCATCAGCATTTCACAGTTTTTCAAATGATAAAAGCTGCCGTAGCCAAAAAGGGAGAAAACTGCAGCATTTCTCTGGGCAAAACGGCTTCTACAAAAGATAATGTTGACGTTACAGAGGTAGTTTAAAATGTGGAAATTAGCTCTGATAAGGAACAAAAGCCGTGTTGGTTATTTTGTACGACAGTGAAGATAAAAGGCCTGAGTAAAGAGAGGATTAGTCCGTACTCGTTACAGGTGAATAATTGTATTGTGCAAACTCTTGTCACTTGTGATCTGCAGGATGTCCCTTCACTGACCTCTCATCAGGGCTGCTGTAAAGAGCCTAATGAGGGCAGGGAGGGTGTTAGATTATGGTGCTGTGTGGGACGGAGGGGCAGGTGGGTGGAACGGGACGCACCTCACCCTTCTCTGAGTGCACGATCCCTCTCATTAGAGCTGCCTTTCCCAACATCACAGGCTCAGATATTCACACTCGGTGAGACTTGTGGTGTAGGCTCAAAACATAGAGGTCAAAGCTAGCATGGCAGTAGGAAAGAATAGCAGAGCCTAGTGTAGCATCTACAGGCCGTACACACCGCAGAGATCACAGAGGTCCGGACATCAGTATTTTAAACCAGATCTAAACCAGGAAAAAAACAGGTCTAGATCAGGTCTAAACAAGGACTAAACCAGGTCTAAACCAAAACTAAACCAAGTCAAAAAACAGATCTAATCCAGGACTAAACATCATCTAAAGCAAGATGAAACTAGGACTACATTATGAATAAACAAGGACAAAATCCGGTCTAAAAGAGGACTAAACCAGGTTGAAACAAGGACTAAACCAGGTCTAAACCAACATAATGGACTTCAGTAAATGTTGTGTGCGGTTTTGTCTACAGATATTTTTAGACAACAAAATAACAGGCTGTTGTACAAATCTATAGTCATATTATTGACACACAGACCTGTCAGTCCCATTAGCCAAAGTTACATTAACATAAGAATCCACTTACTTTTTGCAAGTAGTGATTCGTGTACTGATAAGTGCAAATTGATTCTATAAACAAAACAAGACAATTATGTAGCCAATCACTAATGATTTCTACTGAGTCACTGACGGTTGATAAAACATCCAGTTTATGCGCAATTTGCAGTGTTTAGTAGATAATGCTAATCCACACAGAAAGAGTACTCAGCAGTATAGCAGTACAGCACGGCAATACAGCATCTAACCACTAAAGAACCTACCTCCAATGGTAACTAACTAGAATTATACAACAACAACAAACAACTAACCCTAACCCTAACCCTGTGTAAGAGCAGCAGTGAGCCGTGCATCTCCATGACCACCCCAGTTTAAAGCAGTCATGTCAGGCAGCACCAGCACTGAATAAAGAGATTTAAATCAATAAACAGCAACAGCAGAAAACATGTCAGCGGCTCTGTGAATGCCCCATTTATGGTCTAATTTACGACCCCAGAAAAAAACCATTCATAATTGTCAAACAGCAGGATAACGTCAGTATATGACCTTTTGGCTCTTTCTGCACATAGCTTTCATTTTCATCATTCCAACTTAGTGCAACAAAAACTGATTAAGTACAAAAACAGACTATAACCTGTTCCCATCCTGCTAAAGCCATTACCAGGAAAGATTTAAGTACTTTGTGATCCTCTTTGACATTTACTTCCCCATTATCAGCCATTTGAGGTTTACAGCTTTTCGTCTCCTGCTTAAAAGTAACGCAAAAAAAATAGCAGGCCATTTTTCAGCAGATAAAAAACCAATGTGGTAGTGATTTTACAAGGGTCATACAATCAAACAGACACTGGGCCAACCACAGTGACCTCTGAGTGGGATCAAACACACATCACCAGTGACAAACTACTGCAGCTGCCCACCTCACTTTTACAGTCTCATGGTTTAAGCCTCTGTCAGGCCTACATTAGCTCAAAGTGAAAAATGAAAGGGGATTATAATCAGCCATAAGTCTTTCCACTTTCTAAATACTTCAGTTTTGATGTCTTTTATCCTTTGTGCATTCATGAAACTCCCATTTGCTTCAGTGCCACTGAAAATGTTTGGAGTTGTTGGTCCAGTAAGGCTATTTCCACTAGAATGGTACAGATTGGGCTGGGTCAGTACCGGCAGTGGGGGAGGAAGTCCTCAATTTCTCTACTTAAGTAAAAGTCAAGGGACACAAGCCAGTGAACTCTTTGTGCTAGTCCCAAGCCAGTGAAGAGGGTTGTGTCAGGAAGGGCATCCATGATGTTCTGTGGCTATACCCCAAAAGGGAAAGGAAAGAAGAGGATATAATCTCTCTATTATTTTCTTTTATTATTATTTTCTTTCCATATCTAAATCAGCGTAAAGGTAATGTAAAGGAAAAATGTATAAAAATATTCCTTCAGTACTCATTTACTCCTTGGTATGAGATATAATGTGGACATATGTATTGTGAGGATTTTTGCTCAGTGTAAACATTTCTATAACATATACAATCTACAAGTATTCATAACCACTCAATAGAGACAAGCATTTATTTTTACAATGAAGAGAGCCCCAGAGGCAGCACCTCTCTGGTCATAAAAAAGATAATGTATACATCTTATACATATTGCTTGAGTTTCACTAAGGACCTACAAAGTTAAACAGGAAGAGGCTTTTCAACAAACAGTAAAACAGACATGCTGCTTGTAGAATAAACATTTCATAGAGGTGTCAAATTATTTGCTACTAAACCTGTGGTGGATCTTCTCTGAGGAAGAAATGCAGAGGACATCTTCGATGTTTGGTAAGATTAATTGTTGTTACTGTTATATTTAAATTGACAGCATTTGAAATAATCTGGATTGGCTTTAATATGCTTTGAAAAATTATAATGTGATTGGTCAGCAAGGAGTGACCAGAGAAGCAGGTGGAGAGACGAAAATCCTGTTGTGTCTATTGAACTAAACTTCGCCAATGTCAACACTAGATCTTGGCTCAACAATAATGAAAATGTGTCAGAGATGATGAGAGCTGATATTGCATCTGTTGTGTGGCTCTCTACTAAAACCTTGTACTCTCTGCACTTCCCTGTGGTTTATTTTTCCCTGTTTAGTTATGTTGCACATATGTATGCACACATGTAGTAACAATATAAACAATGTCACTGTGATGGACTCGGCTCCTCCTCACATAGTAGAACTTAAAATGGTTATACACTGCTTTTATTCATATTTTTAAATGAATCTCAATTGCCTCTAGAGCAGCATTTCACATTTTACAACATTTATTTATTTATTTATTTTACAATTATTAGAATTAATAAGTACTCAACTGATGCCATAAAGAAACAGGTGAAGAGGGCAACAGAGTGCAGACTGTTGTGCCCTTTCAACATAAGTTAAAGAATAAGGAACTTCACTTCCTCAAACTGTTTGTATGATGCCATTTTACTACAAAATAAAAATAGCTGTGAGGAATCAGTGGTAACAGAGCCGTACACAGTTTTTTGAAAAAAAAAAAAGTATCGAGTCAGTGCTTCCTGGAGCGGGCGGGGGTTTGTGGAAGAGGCGGAGAATTGTGCAACCAAGCGTTTTTAGACTTCAGAATGGCCGTGCTAGAGAATAGAGGATTACTTAAACAGGCATGGTAGAAAGGTCAGAAAAGTCAATTTTGCATTATATAGCCCCTTTAATTCTTCTACTGCTGCATCCTCCAGACTTTGAACTCAGATCAGGACAAGGTCTGGTGGCCATTCTCTGGACACAATCTGGAGGAAATGTGTGAAAAGAGCTTATCTTTGCCTGGAGGAACCTCATGTGTGAACTGGTTTTACCATATGCTCCTAATAAACTGTCTTTCATTATGTCAAACAGCATGCGTATCACTGCTGCTGCACCTGTCGCTGTCGGTTTCTGACTGTAAAGAGCAGAAACAATGATTATTAGAATAAAGTATTTAAACAGTGCAACATACTGGACATAACCACCAATAATAAAAGTAGCACCTCACTCCAAAGCCACACACTGGTTCCACACGCTGCCCTGACCTTTGACCTTCTTGTGGCATGAGATCAGAGGTCAGTGAAACCATATACACTTTCTATACTACCTTTACTAATATTGAATTAATGTCCTAAATATTTAAGCCAATTCTGAAAAAAGTCAGTCGCTTATCTCAATATCAGGGCTAGGTTAGGATCCACAAAATATATAACAGCTGACTCTTTGGTGGCCCCTAACATCGGTGTGTGGCATTTTGGTCACATTTGGACTTAATGTGCAACAATCGCTGTCACTTAGCGGTAATAAACCTCACACACATAACAAGCATGCCAAAGGGAAATGTGTTGGCGCAGGAATGCACATTAATTAAAAGTAACATGTCAGTCGAGTTGCAGTGTGTTAAGTACAAAAGCAGGTCAGTCTGAGGTGGACAGTATCTGACTAAACTGCAGAGTAGGAGAGCTATAGAGGTACACAACATTTAAAAAGTCTCAGTACACTTATGATTACATACATTATTGATACATGCTTGTACTGACTGAGTCTCTGAGTACTCATGATCCAGCAGCACTAACCCTGACAGTCCTTTCATATGTAACCATAATACAAAGCTATTCAACTTGGCAGAGGGCAGCTGTCCTAACCTGTAATGGTAAAAAAGAGAGAAGCTAAGACCCCAGTGCAACAACAAGGAATACATTTTTAACTGTCAAGAGTTGTTATTTTGTGTGCTATCTTGCAATGGTACATGGGGAGGTTTCTTTGTAATTGCTGGATCCAGACAGTGATTAAGATCCACACGAAGACTGACCTCACTGAACTTGCTATGCTTTATCAGAATATGACTATTCATTTTTGAGTTATCTTGCTAAAAGGCAAATAAACACTGAAAATGTAACCTCCTTGCAGTGGAAACTTGGTTAACTTTCACCAATGGACTAGTACCACTTAAGAAAACCAAAGTACCACTGTTTGAGCACGTCTGTGTCAATACTGGTGACTTCAAAATCTAAACACAACTACTGAACATAGCCTTTAAATTTCCAGGTATTTTACCCAACCTCAGGAAGTCTGATTTGACTAAAGCTGTTGTTAGATGACAGTGAAATTTACTGTCCTGAAAAATTCAGTCTGTCTCTCAGAAGGAATGCTAAGCGTGTGCTTTGAAGCGCACATTACAATATAATGATTATAATGACCAGGAGTCAATGGTCTGCAGTGCATTGACCCAAAAACTCAGCCTCAACATGATCCTGTACTTCAAGAGCAATTTGCAAATGGAGAAAAATAGACGCAATTACTTAAACAGAGACATTTTTCATACAAAAACATACTGGACCAAACGCAAACTTGACCCAAAATGAAAATACAGGCTACTTACAGAGAGCTTTAGGATTTTTTTCTGTGTAATTCTAATAAATATTTTGTCCACAGAACACTAGTGAATAAAGGGATAGTTTCTGTTGGACTGGACCAATATGCCACTGCATAACATTAACCTCTCCAGAGCGGCCACAGTGAGTCATCTGTCCCCCATCCAACCCTCTCCTCTGCATCCTCTCACACCAACTAACTTCATGTCCTTTATCATTACATCCATAAATCTCCTCTTTGGTCTTCCTCTAGGCCTCCGTCTGTCTGGCAGCTCTAACCTAAGCATCCTTTTACCCATATATCCACTATCCCTCCTCAGGACATGTCCAGACTTTAGGTGATTATGGGTGGTTGATGTTTGGAGATGTAACACCTTGTTTTTGTCCTGCGGCGTGAGACCACTTTGAAGTTGAACACAAAAAATATTAAATAATAATTTCAAATATAAATCAGTTGTATAAAAAATGTAAAGAGATTTTTTGTTAGCAATTTATAATTTTAAGAGTAACTCTGTTTTTCTATGTTTTCAAGCAATGTCCTGTGGTGTGACTTTTTCTATCAAACTGTAGGACATTTACTACAATCTGGCCTTTTAAAGTCTTATCATAAGAATGTCTGCGTTGCTAACTTGATACTTATATCCCTGTCCCATCCCAAAAAATGATTTTTAACATTTTGATTTTAAAGCTGTCACACCACAAGAAACTAAACAGACACACATTAATCGTTTTTGAGAAAAGTAGGATTTTACTAAAATTAATAATTTAAAAAATCCTTTTGGCCTTCATCCCACCTTAACTCTTTCTGGTCTGTAAATGACAGATGGGGTCCTGCATGTTTTATTACAACTGCCTGTTTCTGATCTTTACCTAATCTTTCATGTCACACCGCAGGACACTATTTTGATAACAAGATTAAACTTATTTTAATTATTATTGTAGGATTCAGGTGCAGTTAAAAGGGTTGTTTTAGTAAAGTACAAATATCTGACATTATGCCAAAAACATTTTTAACTGTTCTGGACACTAGTGACTTATTTTGGAAATGTTACAGTCACATCACAGGACATTTTGGTTAAAAAATAAAAATGACAACTCTTTCTAAAACTTCAAAGGTTTTGTAGTAGGCCCTATGTTGCACTGCTGACAGAAAACCATTATTTACCAAATGTATTGACTGATTATGAAAAAAGTAAGCATCACGTCAACCACCCTTATACAATTATTCACTGCACTTGTTAAATTAATCATATTTTCACCTTAATATCTTGCTTACATCCACTTGAACTATTTCCTTCTATCACACCTGCCTGTTTCACCGTAGACTTCCATAATAACCACTGAAAATAGTCATTATTGTCTCCTTAAAGGAAAACCAGATGATAGATTCAAACTAATGTGAGTGATGTGGGATTAATGGCCTCTTCTTTAAAGATGTAAACACTAGTTCCTGATCCAAGCAAGATCTAACCACATCAAGGCCATACCACTGCCCTGTACTTTACCTCAAACAGTCAAAACTAATTAAACGATGAGTGCTATGCCGCTTCACTCACTCGACCGCAGTCATATCCTCAGCTGTGTTTTAAGCATTTTTGAGTAAACACGTCAGGAGAGGACAAGCCGTGACAGACAGAAGTGTGGACTGCAGCAGCTAGTCTGAGCAGCAAAAGGTTATTTATCCAGAGCTCAAGAATGTGCACAGGATTACAACAAAGAGGTATGTGATGTGTTCGTGGAAATGGCTGCGCTGTATGTCAACGTATGACAAAAACCAAGGCGTTCAACTGGAGTGATGTTATTGTTCTTTCTGTGGCTGCTATTGTAAACAACAGAGGCTACACACAGATTTTAGACATGACTACACTGCAAAAAATCTATATCTGCATTAGATTAAAATGACTTGAATTCAAACTCTCAATTAAATCAATTAAAATATTGATTTGAGCCTAAATAATTAGATTAGATTTATTTAGTTATAGGTAACTTATTACTAGATTATTTGACTTGTTTCACAGTATTTTGACTATTTTAAAAATAGCTTGAAACAGGGAAAAAATACTTTGAAACAAGTAAAATATCTAGTATTAAGTTACTTAATAACTAAATAAATTTTATCTAGTTAAAATTGCTCAAATCAAGATTAATAATCTGAATTCAAGTAATTTTATCTATTGTATATATTGATAATTTGCCAGGCTACATTATGTTATTCTTTTCTATGCTGTACAATGCTAAGCAACTTGAAAGTCAATTCCTGCTTTAGTAACATGTTATTTTTATTGTATTTTTTTATTTATAGGGTACAGTAGCCCAACATAAGCTAAAGGCTACAAGCCACTGAACTTTTATGTTATGTTGTACAAGTGGTTATAGAATCATGGCAGAGCACTATGCTATGCCATGCTTTGCTGTAATACATGCTATGATGTCTGTGTAGATTTTCAGTCATCCATGAAAAAGCTGTAAAAAAAAAAAGGTTGAACAAGAAGGTCATCTGGACAAGTTTCACCCTTACTCTGAAGAGGCTAATCATGTCTGAGAAAAACTGGAGCTTTATATACAATAGTTGCCTTCCAGAGGGAGTGGTTACACCTGATGATTCTCAGGGAAGTAAACAACAATGTCCTGGACTGGAGACTGAGGCAGGGTCGTTACCTGTGAGACTTCAGAGGCATAAGGTGCCTCTGAAGCTGATGGTCTATTGTTAGAGTGAAACTTGGAGGGAAACTGGGTGTGTTGTTGTTGTTGTTGCTTTTAATTCAGCACTGAGTTGTGGACTGAAGGAAGATTAAATCTTAGGCCTCCTCCCTATTTAGAGAAGGTTTTTCCATTTTCACAAAAATGGCTTTCCTAATGCCACATTTGTGCCAGTCACTCTTTGGCTAAAATCCAGACATTTCTGTCTTCAAAGGAATGACTGGTCTCTTTGACCTCACTCCTTTGAGGACAGCAATGTCCTGATTGTTGTTTACTCTCCTGAGTCTCATCAGGTTTAACCACTCCCTCTGGGAGGGAACTACTGTATATAAATCTCCACTCTAACAGCAGTTTTCCTCAGAAATGATTAAGCTCTAGTAAGGGCGAAAAATCTTCCAAAAACAAAACTTGTCCAGATGACCTTCTTGTTCAAACATTTTTACATGCTATGATATTCTTTGCAATGTTATCCTATACACTTTACTATGCAATTCTATGATGTGTGACTCTGGACCCTTTCTTGTAGTAATTCGGGTAGAGCACAGGACATTTTTAATATGTGAATTAGCATTAGCCACAAAATGCAAACTGTGTTTAAAAGATGGTTTTAGCACATTGCAATGAACCAACTACATGTCTGTAATGTCAGTGCCTGGTTAGAAAACATTAGCAAGTGGCCTGATATTTAGCCCTTTTATTTATAAAACCAATTAGCACGACATAAAGGTTACATGCTATTAGAAGCTGAATTCATGTGTAGTGCTGGACATGTAATTACAGAACTATGCCAGTCAACAATAGTGTGTTGCTGAAGGTTGATCCAAATATCACAAATCCTAACTTTAAAAATTTAACTTTTACTACTACAAGTGTGTACTATTATTTAAAAGTCAGTTTGTACAACTATAAATAGCCATTTTTGTAAACAAAAAATTTGTATTTTAGTGACAAGTGTTTGGCACACTGATGGCTGCAAAAAGACAGCTGGAACTGCAGTAGTGCTTGGTTCACACGTTGACACTGGTGCCCCACACAACTCATTGAGTGTCAATCACAGAGCAATATAACCGTCAAGTGTCTTTACGGACTGATAGCCTTCAATAAAGAGAGGGTCGAGGGGCAGTGGTCCTATGCATATGCAGTATCCCAGTCACAATAGAGGGCCATGCTGGTGGTGCGCAATGTGAGTAAAGAGGGGGACGGCAATAATATCAAAAACAGTAAATTAGGTTTGTTCACCAGAGGAGAACTGGTATTTGTAAGTGAACTGAACAATGGCAGTAAGAACAACAGGAGCTGCGTGCTAATGTCAAGCTAGTTTTTATTGTTCAGCTCAAATTGTTTTTTTCACTATAATTTTTTTTTTCTATCAGATCTAAAACATTTAAATACAGGCCTACTTTCACTCTGATGTCCTACACAAAATACAAATGAGCTGTACATATATTTTTATTCAAGAAGTGATACAAAGTGGAATATATTTTCAATACATGCATTAGCCACTGGATGGTTTTGGTCAATGGCAACCAGCCAGCCACTTGTTGGACAAGTAGCTGCAGAAGCATGGCAGACCACAACAGTTTGCCTATGTACATAGTGGCTAATGAAAATCGGCACTATCGTGGCTTGATACTTACTATTTAATAAAGAACCATAGCTTATACAGTATATACTAATGCACTGCTGCATTTCATTCATTTATCATCAACCATAGCTAATAATTTTTGTTGTCTTTAAATGTACTGGGTTTAGTAGCTACCTCATCGAAATGAGTGCAAACAGCATTTAGTCATTAAAATGTGTGCATAGTTTATGATATTTTCTTTATTTATTTGTGGAAGTTGTGTGATGTACTACAACAATAGCAAAGCCGCAAGAGCGTGCATTACTCTCACAGTGAAAATAAACAATTTTACATTGAATGTTTTACACTGTAGTTCAGACCAGCCCTCTCTGTCTCCATAAAATAGCTCTTGTATCATTCCAGCTGCAAGATTACACAAAAAGTGCTTGGTTAAATCAAAGCACATGGCTAATTTGCACAAACAAATAATTAGAAGCAGATTACACACTAGGACTACTACGCACTATGCTGCTCATATATACATCAATTTCCTGCCACTTCACAAAACCAATCCATAACATAGATAACAAGCTTTTCTCTGATGATTATTCTCATCTTTGGCTTTAGAGTCATTATGGTCATTATGTGCTAGCTGTAGCATTAGCATCAGTATTAGCTCCAGCTCCAGACCTATTCTTTCTGCCCATCTTCGCAGACCCTATGGCATGTCGCTAAGCTGTCTGTCCTAACGATTAACTCTTGCACTGAAGCATAAAGTAATCAGAAGCGAGTCAGGTCAGCTTATAGCCACAAAAAGCTGTGTGTCGGAGTAGGAGTTCCCAAACCCGTCTCACGGCCTCTATAATAAGGCAAACAGGAAGTTAATGTATACCATTTTGTCATAAACAAAGAGCTTCTGCCTGAGAAAACATACAAGAAGATAATGAAAAGGAGATGTGTTTGGGAATTCAAAAAATAAAACCCATTTAAAGCAGGTTTACAGTTTGAATTATGCAACCGGTGTCAAAAGGGGGACAAGATTGAGGGAGAGATGGACAGTTGTAGTTGAAAGTTGACACCACGAGGAATTTCCTGTCGTGTGGTGGAGTTATCAGAAAAACAACAGAGTCGTCCGCTGTTTCATTTCAGCAGTTCAAATCTAACAATGGGCTGATGATAAAATACTTGGACAACAAGGACGGATGTCCCCATTCAAAAAGTCAGTCTGGAAGCAAATGGTGCATCGTAGATAATGTGGGGTCTTTCTGAGTTGAGTTACAGTTCCATTGAAGCTTCCCTGACATTAGCTGCCACTAAAAATATGCATTGTCCAAGCATTTTCTGGACATGTTGGCTACTAGCTAGTCATGTTGATGTTAATACTGTTAATGTAGCAGTAAATGGGTCTCTAATGATCAGCTCTATGAGATTGAGCTTGTCGACCATCAGTGTGTCTGTAAAGCCCATATTTCTAGTTCACATAATTTGGTATTAGCATCTGTTACGCTCTGTAATGTAAGCATTTAATAAATATAATATGTTTATAATTTCACACAGGTTTACATAAGCTTATTACTAAAGAATTATCCATAAATAACAATGTTTATAACTCAGTGGTGTTTATAATAACTTTTTACTAAGTCTAACTAAAGCTTAATTAATGCTTACCCATGCCACCGTATAGCTCAGTTGGTAGAGCTGCAGCGCATATATAGGGCAACTACAGCCTGCCTCGCTGTTGTGGGTTCAGGTATGGACTCTGACAGTTTGCAGAATGTCTCTCCCTGCTCTCCTCCTGATTTCCTAGTGTACTGTCCTATGAACAAAAGCTAAAATGGCCAAAAAAGTATTACTTCTTTTTTTACTTATCAGATGACTGGTACCTATTCCAGCAACTATGGGCCTTAGGCGGGGTACACCCTAGAGAGTGGTCAGCTAGTCTCAAGGGCTAACATGGAAACATATACTGACAGACAACTATTTACTCTCACATTCACTTACTAGTGGTGATATGGATTTGCAATATGTGAATAAAAGTTAATTTAAAACAAAGCAATATACAGTCTATTATATATTTCAAGCACAGGTAAGTTGGTTAGATTTTATTTCTAAAACTTGGACCAAAATATTAAACTCCTGTTTTTTTATGCTTTACTATGCTAAGGATTGTTGCATACAAGTGAATGTGAAAATAGAGTGGTGTTTGTTGGTGCTCCCACTCACCGTACTGGCAGCTGGGCCCGTTGAAGCCAGGGGGGCAGTCACAGAGCTGGGTGGACCCCTCTCGACAGTGACCTCCGTTGAAGCACACGCCGTAGCTGCACACAGCTGCTCCGTCCATCCACACAGTCATCAAGGAAGTAACATGAGATAAGAGAAAAAAAGAGATGAGGTGAGTGCAGCAGAAACACCTGGATGTGACGTGAGTTTTCAGCATCTGCAGGTTCAAATGTGACCCGCTTTTATCAAAGGGTTATCATCGGTTTGTTAACTCCTGTCAACGACAAAATTAATTTCAGTGTTATGTAAAGTAAAGTACTCACGTCATGACTCACGTCATTACAACATACTGTTTCAGTGTTACCTCATTTATGTTTTTGTAAAAAGTTATGGAACATAGCTAAGAAAATCAGCACTAGTAATTAATCACTACACAAATATATTTATTTATGGTTTATATGGCGTTATGGTATAATAAGGACAGAAACAACAAATAATTTTCTCAAAGTAATCCAATGTCAGTATCACAGTGTTTATAGCCAAGGCTAATATGCAAAAAGGGCTATTGACAGATAATATTAACTAAATGGATAGTAAAAATAAACAGTGAATACAATAAAGTGCCCAAAAACCAATTAGCACAGATAGAGAATGTATGTAGGTACGTACATAAGCACGTTCATACACATAGGAGCAAGCACACACACACACATGCACACGGACACACACACACACACACACACACACGGACACACATGGACACACACGGACATTCACATAAATAATAATAGTAAGTTACAGCTACAGGTGACTCACTCTTCAAACCTGCAATACAATAACTGTCAGTACTGTGACACCATTGGTCCAAACCACAACAGTTCAGATGCAAATACGCTGGCCTGAGTAAGACACTATACTGTACTCATAAACATCCATGAAAAAAATCTCCAGCAGCTGATAGCCCTGTTCCCATAAATCGCTGTTTGTCAAACTGTGGCTCCCTCTGACAAGAAATTCAAAGCATCCAGGACGAGAAGATTGGATTCTGTTAAGTAGCTTATAAATCCATCTCACATAAAACACACTGTTCATGATGACAGTGGAATCATGTAAAACTGTGCACGTGCATGTAACGTACACATGTGTAAGCCTGGCTTTATTTAACCTGCATAGCCTCATCTGTAGTTTGGGTGACTCGGCGCATGTGGTCCTTGGATTTGTTTTTGAGATAATAAACTGTAGCAGGCTGCAGATGCTTCCTGTGATGTTTGCATTTAAAATAATCTCATTGAACCATAGCCAGAAGAGTTGCTTGACAGTTAATCAATAAAACCAAACCCTAAACCCCAAATATTAAATAACCATTGTGGTCTGCCAAAGTTTTGCAACTACTCATTCAGCATAACAAAAGAACAGACTTAATAAGTGACTTTTAGCATATGATGCTTAGCTTATGTAGTGCAAATTACTCCTATAAATAAAAGAGCTATAAATTGTGCCACTAGCTAATGCTCTCTATCCAGGCATTGAAATTAAAACAAGCATTTTAATACCATTTACCACAACTATCTTGGTTATTATTTGGTTACATACAATGACTTTTACATAATTTGTTTATTAAAAAAGCATCACAGTCTGCTTAAAGGCAATGTAAGCAGCATTTGTGCTCTACTGGTTTGAAAAGGTACTGCAGTCTAAATTAAAACAATGGTTTGTGGGTTGCCAGTCTTTCTGCTTTTCTGATTGGACGATTAGCAATGTAGTTTTAGAACCAAAACGAAAACAAAACAAAAACAACAAAAAACTTGGCCATTATGTAAAATATATTTTGAATTGTTAATAACTCAGCTGTACCATTGTTATCAGTAAAACTAATATTATTTAGACATGTTTACCTCATATCTTGGGACATGTGGGTAATTTTTAGGCAATATAAAAACATATAAACTGCTCATAGCACCTTTACCCTCTGTAACACTAATGTGCATGTAGCATAGCATAGCATTTTTTTCATTTTGCTAGCTCTGAACAAAAATTATTTGAGAAAGATATAGGTTGACTGTTAAAAGCTAAAAACCTTGAAGAATGAACAATGAATTGAAGAAAACAAACGCTACATGAGGTTTACATCATCAAGCCGCATAAATTAACCCTCAAAGTTCACATGCATTTTTCAACTCAGCATAACGTTTTCCCAAGTTTTTCCGAGGACCGCTTGAATGCACACACTACATACACATGCACATTACAGTCGTGTGAAGCAGAAAAGTGTGACACAGCTGTTTGGAGCTGGCCTGTTGTTTGCAGCCTCTTAAACTGACAGAGCTCACAGTGATGACAGGTTCAGGGACCGATGCCTGTCATTGCTGTTGGAGGCTGATAACATGTGGACACTGGCGGTGAAGAAAAAATACTGGTCACAAAAGGAATTTACTGGGCCTTTCTATAAGAATAGAGTGACAACCAGTTCAACCAACCATTTTTGGCTAAGCATGTTGTCCTTAGATAGCACCACCACACTCTGCAGAATCTGATAGTGGTCGTCAAACTGCGTTACAGGGACCTCTGGTAGTAGACCGTAAACCGCATTTCATTTCAACCTTGTCTACTGTAAACTATACCCTTTTAATGCTAAGCTAAATTATGCTAAGGTCAAAAAGTACTAAAATTGGGACATGGTGGGACGGACTCAAGAGAAATAAAGGCTATTATACATATCTAACTTACCAACGTACTGAATCTAAACCTCACACAGCTGGTACAGTTTAGGGCTTTTACAATATTTGATCCCAACATAATCCAGCAGCAGGACAACACCAACTCACCACACTTCCTGAAACACAGGGGCTGCAACACACCATCCATATATTCAACCCAGCAAGATAGGACGCCTACAAGTATTTATTCTACATTTTACACAAAGAATACTGATCTTACCTTGGTGTACTCAACTTGAATTTCACTTTTTATAAGATCCCACCAAGCAACAGACAACTGGGACATTATCTTAATAAGTGGGACGGTGGGACAAATGCCTAAACGGCTGCGCAGGACAACCAAAAGTGGGACAGGTGGTCACTCTAAATGATGCTATGCTAAGTCTTAAGTATGCTAAATCATACCACACTATGCAACTTTATAGGCTATTGACCTTTTAGTAACAACAAATGGTTATGAAAATGAGGGTTAAGCTGAACACAATAGATTTTCAGTTACTGAATTAGCATTAGCCACCAAGAATTTCAAATTTTGCACATAAAAGTTGGTTTTGGTGAATGACACCCAACCAAATTAAATATCAGTGCCATTAGCAAGTGGCTAATGCTGTTAAAGGGCAATTAGCTACATGCTAAAAGTCACTGTAACCACATCAAATCTTATCTGCATTTTACTGTCATTCATTAGAAAAGCCTGCTAAAAAATGTTGGGTCTACGAGTCACTAGATGCTAATGACTATATTACAATATTTATGAAAATCTATAGGACAAATATTATAACATTAGTCATGTCTTGAAAATCCTGCCAAGTCAACCACAAGGACACAAGACAGGTCTGTACAAGAACTGGTTAATCATCAGCAAACCTCAAAACTACTTCTGAAGGCTAAGATAATTGTACCTTTGTGATGATGGGATAACTTTTAGCTATAGCTTAAAATAATAAAGCTAGCATGCTAACGTATCTTTTAGCATTTTACTTTTTTTAACCTAACCTAATCTAACCTTTTTTTTTAAGCATTTTACTTTTTTTTTTTTTTACCAAGCAGATCCACAACAATCATCTAAAAACGCCTAATTTACTGTTGTGGCAGAGGTGGAAGAAGAACTCCAAATCTGTCCTGAGGTACAAATAATTTTACTTCAAAATACTTTGATATTACTCAAGTAGAAGTAAACATCCTCCACAAAATTGTTACTACTGCTGCAACTATTACTACTGCCACTGCTACTACTCATGGCCGTACCTCGGTATTTTTTTCTACTAGACTGAACCAGATCTAAACCAGGACTAGACCGGGTCTAAACCAGGACTAAACAAGGACTAAACCAGATCTAAACAAGGAATAAACCAGGACCAAACCAAGACTAATCCAGGTCTAAACCAGAAAAAAATTGTCTAAACCCAGACTTATTTAGGAAAAAGGAGTCAAGTCTAAACAAGGACTAAACCAGGACTAAACCAGGTCTAAACAAGGACTAAACCAGTTCTAAACTAGTACTACACTAATTCTAAACCAGGACAATAAAAAATGTGTCTAAACCCAAACTTATTTAGAAAAAAGACAGGACTAAACCAAGTCAAAGCAAGGACTAATCCAGGCCTAAACCAGTTCTAAACCAGGCCTAAACCAAGACTATATGGGGCAAAACCAGGGCAAAAAAACAACAACAAACAAACAAACAAAAAAAAAAACAGTCTAAACCAGGACTTATTTAGGAAAAAGACAGGACTAAACCAAGTCAAAGCAAGGACTAAACCAGATCTAAACCAGGACCTCAGTATTTCTAAAATCCTGTGTATGGCCCTGCTACTACTACTACTACTACTAATACTACTACTACTACTAATAATAATAATTATTCATCAAATTTATATAGCGCTTTTTTGGACACTCAAAGACGCTTTACATAAAAAAAAAAGAAAACTTTAACAAAAGGCAAGATTGAACAGGTGAGTTTTTAGCTTTGATTTTGCTACTACTACTACTACTACTATTACTACTGCCACTACCACTGCTTTGATTGCTACTCCCAGTACTGGCACTGCTCCTACTACTAATACAACAAATACTGTCTGCCATTTCACTCAAGTAAAGGAAAAAACATATTGAGAAAGCACACACAGTAGGCTATAATACTGCGCCCTTGTTAAAATGCACGAAAGGCACTGCTAGCACCATTCTCACTGTAAGGTCTTCGTGAATGCGTGTATATTTGACACTTGTTGCGTTAGTGTGGTGTGTGAAGGCTAATCCGCCCGTCTCTCTGTTTGTGCTGTAAGAGCGAGCGTGTCTCTTGTTGGTCCAGGACTGAGCAGGTGTCTGGCCCGGGCCCCTCACAGACGACAGGCGGATGTTTGGGCTGTCAGTCTCTCAGGAGCCCGAGGAGTCTGCTGAGAGATCTGTGTGAAATTACTCCGGCTCTACTGTAATTATGGTGGCAGCTCGTGTCTATCTGTGTTGTGTCTAAATCTAAATCTCTGAGACTTAATGCTCTAAGTAATCTGACTCAACTATTGTGTAGTTTTAGGCAAATATTCAGTGTGACGTGTCTGAGAATGTGAGACTCCAATCTTTCAATTAATAGCCCATGGATAGTCAGTACCAATAGCCAAAGGTAACTTATTGAACTAGGATTTATCGTCATATTCATAGGCCCCAAACATGCAGAGAGAAACTATTGTGGTCCACCATATTTCTGGCAATCGTTACATAACATTTCAGAGCCTAGCATGTAGTATTAAGCCTGTATGTTTTCTATGCAGACACTGACATTACATACGTAGGGTGACCAGATTTTCAGAGCCAAAAACCAGGAAACATATTTTTTTTCATTCATCACGGCAAACCTGACAAAAAACCTTCAGAAATCCATACAATTTTCTGTCAAGTAATTAAAGTATGTGACTCTAGGGCTTAAATCTTGATTTTTTATGACAATTTATTGATAAAAATAATGTCATAGTAAGTAATTTTAGTGACAGAAGTCTTAATAAATGCGTTTTAAATTTCCTATGCTTTCTATTGGTCACGGGGACAACTGGGACAAAGTTTGTTGAAAACTGGGACATATGAGTGTTTTCACAGTTATGTGTTGGGACATGAGACAAGGAGCCTAAAACTTGGACTGTCCCGGTTATATAGGGACGTCTGGTCACCCTATACATTAGTGTAATCCAACATCATGTTTATGCACAGTTTATGTTTTTTGTTGGGTAATGCATATTTGTTTATTGACAATGTACTGCCAGTCAACTCCTTTAGACAAATACACACGCAATTAGTTTACAAACACTAAAAGGGTCTACAGTATAATAGCACAGTAACAGTAACAGTAACAGTAACATTATATTGTATATGATAGTATGGCATTTATTTTTGTTACGAGTCAACTAATAGTACATTGTATTAGTAACAGGAAGGTTTTAAGAGTAAGAGAGAGAGTTTTTGAGTAATGCAACTTTAAGCCAACTTTGTTTTTTTTTTTCATCATATTGAGCTGCAAGCTGGACTGTGTTGAGTTTACAAATTCACAAAACTCCATCTTGTAAGGCTCCTACGAATTCATATGGGTCAGCTCCACTCTCGGGGTGGACCAAGAGGTGCAGCACAAAATTCTGGGCCCTTTGTAGAAACCATCTTGGTGGGCCCCAAGGTTCACTTGATCAATATTTCTCAAGCATGTTCCAGGCTTTTTGAGGGCCTCTCCCTGCAGTGGGCCCTGGGTTAACAGTACCCTTTACCCCCCCAGTCCAACATCCCTGGGCAGTACTGTCGTGAGTGGGCGAGTTTTAGGTTTGTCGACAGTCACAAGCGATACTTGTTAGCAACATGGCGAGGCTAAAAAAACCTAACGTACACTGCTATACATTTACAAAAACAGTAAAAATCACACTGTTACTAAATAATATTGTTATACTAAGATAGCGGTTTGTTGTTTAGCTACCGTATATGAGTTGCTATGGTAGGCTAAAACAAAATGCACTTAATCCAATCAACACCAAATACTCCAAAGTCCCTCCTATTCCCTAACGATTTCAATCTCCCCAGGTAATCACATCAATAAAAGTCACCTAAAATGACAAAACTTCAAGGCAACATGTTTTAGTTACATTTTTTTCAGACAATAACACTTTCACTCGCTGCAAGAGGTTTCTAAATTGTACAGAAAAAGCTTTGAAATAAATCAGTTGTTACAGTGACAACGACGGCTCGTACATTCCTCTTTCTGAGATGTGAGACACAGACTTTTTGGCTTCGAATCAGGGCATTTTTGCACCGCCCCCATCTTGAACCCCCTTGTGCTCCTTAATCTTTGCCAAAATAATTCCTTAATGTGGCACGCAGCGTGGCACAAAACTTACTCTCATCACTACGGCCATTACAAAGACACCCTTTTGAGAGGATTAGGGGGAAAAGGCAAAGAAAGCTGGCTTCGAGAGCTCATACTGAGAAAATGAACAAGTACTAGCAGGTGTTGCTGAAGACTTTCTGAAAGCCAGAGGTGGAAAGTAACTGGATACTTTTATTCAAGTAATTTACTTAAGAAGATTTTTTGACCAAAATTTACTTTTTGAGTACTTTAAAAAAAAAAAAACTGAGTAAACATCTTTTTTTAAGAACGGCAGACAAGGAAAGGTGTATCATTGTACAAAAATCTCTGACTAAGGCACTGTTCCTATCTTGCAGTGGTAAAGATTTTGTGCCAAGACCTGGACCAAGCTCAAAGATTCTTTAGTTCAGGGGTAAATGTTCTTTCACTCAAGCCCCAAAACCGTCACATCTCACAATAGTCAAGAATCTAAAAAAAAAACAACTACTTATTTGTTCTTTTAATGAGTGAAGTATCTTTGATCTATATCTCAAAATGGTACAGAATTAGTATTACTAGAACTAGAAAATATAAAATATGTAAGTAGTAAGTAAATATGTAGTAGTTTTGCAGGCCAAACTTTCAAAAGTACTTTCAAATACTTCTTAACTTTTAACTTAAAGTTATATTGTTTGATTATTTCACATCTGCTTGAGTAATACCATTTGCAGTAACAGTACTCCTACTTCAGTACATGTCTGGAGTATTTCTTCCACCTCTGCAGTGCTGTATTTGTTTAGGCCTAATCTGTGTGACCTTAGAGTGAAGCTCAAGTGGAGAGTGCAATTCGACAAATTAACACATAAAGGCCATAGTTCAGACTGCATCAGGGGTCAGGACAGGTCTGGGCCGAGTCCCACGCCGACTGTATTCTGAAGGAACAAATCATTTCTTTAGTCACAGGAATGTGTCCAGGAATTTGGGAAAATTAGGTCAAGGTATGTAGAGTTTTTACAGATTTTTTGTAATGGGTTTTAATACGATTTGTATAAGACAGTGGCTCTATTGAACAAAAATAGTTAATCATTGTAATCTTATGCAGCCTACCAGCAAACTGTGGCTAATTTATTGAACAGTAATCTAACTGTATAAGTATGCACAAATACAAAGGAGAGGTTAGTCCGTTTATGATCTTAGCTTAATTAGAATATTAAGATTTCTAACTGGACGCGTGCCTCTTATAAGTAAGTAACTGGATAGGGCCCCACAGGCATTAGAGGGCCACCATCCTTCAGCATTGCTTACATATTTAACTTTTTTCTATGTTTGATTCTTTTTCCTTTTTTTTTTTTTTTTTTGCCTATGTATATAATTTTTTAGCTTGCTACTGCACATCCTGTAATTTTTAATCTGAAACTGGACCAATGCCAATAAGGCGTTTTACTGTTTACCTGGGGCTGCTCTTGTTGAGTTGATAATGTTTGCAAGTAAAAAATGGACAATTTCATAAATTAAAAATAAGTATACTGTCTTAATCTTTACTTTGTGTACAAAATGATTGAGAGCCTTGCCCCTCCCCAAACCTATCTTGCTTAGGGCCCCTAAATATATAGGACCGGCTCTGGACATGTGCCTTTGATTGTGGCACAGAAAAAATCTATTGAATGCACAGTGCTCTACTCAGACTAATGCTGCATTTATTGTGGTCTTTGTATTCATTAGTACAAACCTTATTTGTTGCAAAAATAAGCTAATGTTAAGCCCTATTTTTAGCTAAAAGTACTTGCTAACACTAACTTTATGAGCATAAAGCACATGAACACAACTTCCCTCCGTTTGGCTTTTCCTTTCTGGGGAAGGGAGCCGCAGCACCGCAGCAAATCATCTGCCTCCTGCAGTGATTTGAATATTGGCATAGGTTTTTTTTTTTACGCCTGATGCCCTTTCCTGACACATCCCTCTTCATTTATCCAGGCTTGGAGTTGGGACAGTTACGTCATCGTTTTCAGTGAGGACTCATTTTCACAATTTACATGAGAGTGGAGCGGCTCTGAGCGACTCCAGGCTGTGAGACCAAAACAGCTCTTTTTAAACCTTTGGGAATTTGGAAAACGGAAACCCCATCTTCATGTAAACGAAAGGTCAAACCGCAATCAAACCTTTGCAGATTTGGCAAAACGTGCAATTGTCTAAGCGGTCTCTCATACAAAGAGTATACTGGCTTGTGAGTGACCCTTTGTGGCTGGATTCAAAGCACATTAACACAACAAAAACTGAAGAAAAGCTTTCCTAATTTGACCTCATGAGCACATGATAGCATAACGGTCTACTAGCCTTTGTTATGGGAGACCAACAAACAACAAACAAATTTAACCGACAGTAGAGTGACCCACCAAAATGATGTGTTAATGTTTTCCTCATTTGTTTACATGTGTTACTCTGTGCCTCTGACTGACTCTAGAGCAGCTCAGAGTCCCAACTTTAGCTTATACAGCAATAGACCAACAATTAATTTCATTATGCAGGTGTATTCCTATTAAGAGAAGTCACTTACAACCACACAACGATGTTTGCATGTGTCTTAAAATTCTAATAATTTAAATTTCTCTTCTTTTATGTAAATGTCCCTTTGTTTCCCCCACTTCACTTCTCCATCTTCCTTTGTTTTTAGCTCCTGTTTGTTCCCATAAGCACCGACATTAAGGCGGTCATTTAGCTCACAAAGACCACCCATGGACAGACAGTTGATCATTTCCTCCACTTAGCCTATAGCCAACCACAAAAGGGCACCAGTCTATTCAGCTCTTAACAAGGACGACAAACTGAAGAATCTGTCTGTCACAAAGCTTTATTGTCACAGCGCTGTTCCCTCTGTCCTCTTTCTGTCCCGGACCGTGGACACACGCGGAGAGGTCCTCCACAGGTTTAAGTGGAGGAAGTCGCCGTCACGTTGTCAAGAGCTGTTCCCAAGAGCAGAGTCATTAAGCCAGCCTAAGTCTTCACTAAACGCATACATGGCATTTTTCCAAACACCACATTTAGACCGACCTGTAGCTAATGCCTGACAAAACTTTGAATGGAGCCCAAATGAGCCTTTAAACTTAGATTTTGAAAAGAAAATGGGGAATGGCCTTGACATTTCAAAATGTGAAATGCATCTGGGGAATTTAGATGATCTTCATCTCTTAAAAACTGATAAATATTTGCTGAGAGTACTGTTAGCTGCATCTAAAAATGTCATAACTTGAAGGTGTCTCAAGAAGGAAACACCTACTATCAATGAGTGGATTGATTTGTTACACAGTATCTTTACAATGGAAGGAATAAGCTTTAAGCTTAGGTCACAGATGGATGATTTTGAGGATTACTGGTCAAATAGGCTGACTTTTAACAGATTTTAGGCCAGACTTTGTATAATGACTGATGTCTTTGCTTTTTGTTTACATGATTTGCTGCCATCAAATTAAAATTACCTATTATTTTTTATGAAATGGTGAAATATCTAATAAATCAACAGCTGATATGTTGTTTATGATCTGTTGTGAATAAAATATAGTTTTATGAGATTTTCAAATGCACTCTGTTGTTATTAACATTTTACACAGCATCCCAACTTTTTCAGAATTGCTTTTGTAATTCTGTAATTTTGCAACTTCAGAGTCTGCCTTGTTGAAACACTGCAAAAATGCCTTGTCAGTATTTGTCTTTGTTTCACTCTCCTTCCTTTTTCTTATTATTGGCCAACCTTCAGACGATTGTTTATTACCAACGCCCAGTGGGAGCATCCCTTATTCCAGCATGTAATTGGACAATGTTTCCAGTATGCAGTGAACATTTTCTTCTGACATCTTTAGATCACGTTTTTTTTTTTACAGATGAATCCTATCACAACATGCTATCAGGTGATTAAACCATTTTCCTCATGTACAAGAACAAATTGCATACTTTCTGTTTAAAACAATTAGGCAGACAGCTGCTTCAGTGTACCATCTTCTCTAAATACCTGACCATCCAGACTAAACAAAATCTTGGACAGTGCTGTTGTTTCTTTGCAGAGGTGTGTAAAATAAAATGTTTGGTCTTCCACGCAAAAGATCAATGCATTTTCACAGCCACTTTGCTGGTTATCAAGCCCTTTACTTCCACCTCGCTGACCCACAATAACGTCGGGTCATTAGCTTAATTACTCCCCACTCTACCTTTTTATTATGGAACACACACATAGAGAAAATAAAGGACAAAAGAAAGAGCAATAGCCAGAACAAGACGCTAAATCACTATCCACAAAGCATTCCAGTCTTACTCGGTTGTGGGCGGATTTGTGGGAGCTATGTGTAGAAGAAAGACAAATTTGGTGGCTGTAAAACTTGCTGAAAACAGGGCTGTAGATTGCATTGTGCTGACTGAGGTACAGTGGAGATGGCTCACGGTAAAGTGCACGGCAGTGAGAGGCAGGATTGTGGCGCGAGCTTCCTTTTATCAGGGCTTGAATGGGACGGAGAGAAAAGGGTGATTAGTTTGTCCCATCTGAAAGTGCGGTGGCGTCTTGGGTTACGCAGATAAAAGGCCTGAGCCGTGCAAAAGAGACGAGCAGAGCGCCCTGTCAGAGGATGAGACGGGGAAATACTGTACTGGGCCAGCAATAAGGAATGGCACTCAGACGTTTGTGCAGGAGTGTTTAAAACAAGCTGGATATAGTTAGGAGCAATGTAATGATATAATAGTGAAATCTAGGGCTGCACGATATGGAGCAAAACATGCAATATTCGATAACTATGTTGAAAATTGCGATAACAAAATTTTTGCGATATTTGAAAATAGAGCCTACTTTTCGAACATAGTAAGTTAAATTCACTACATTTCACAAAAATATAAGTCAAAACAGTGACAAAATCAAAACTTAACACAGACTAAACTAGGAATAAAACAAGGCTAAGCTGTGACTAAATTAATTAAATTACCACTAAAACTGGACTTTTTAAACATTTTTATTTAGTCACAACACATGTTCTTTTAAGGCTCTGGTGGAAAATTATTCTTCAGTGTAAATCTCTGTCAGATGGAAGACCACAGTGTTATTGCGATATATTTAGATTCTTGCGATACAGATATTGTGTTTGCTGATATTGCGATGATGATAATTTTGCGATATATTGTGCAGCCTTAGTGAAATCTTGGTCTGAAAACAAAAAGCTCTGAACAGGTTAATTTGGTCCTCTACTAAAATTAATAGATGGATTTCTTATAGACAGGCCAATATTTTTGTATCGTACCTTGACATGTTTGTGACACTTCTGAGGAAGAGTCACATGAGAAGCGGACAAAACATGTCAAGGTACGATACAAAATATTGATCTGTTTATAATAAATCTATGAGTTAAAACAAATAGCTTTTTGTAAAAATGGGTTATCTAATGGGGCACAAAGGACAGGAAATCTACTTTTCCTCATCCAAGACTATTGAACAGAAAATGTGTTAACTTTCAACTACTTAATACTATATTGTTATTATTATTGTTATAGGTATTTTCTTTCCTTGCAGCTTTTCTCTTCTGGAGTTGCCACAGTAAAACCACCACAGGTCTACACAGCTTGTCAACACTTCTGTGAATATTGCCCATAATAAAGAAACATATAGATAGAGAAAGGGAAAACAAGTGGAAGGTCATCAAGTCTAATGAGGCAGAATAATTGTGGGATTTCATTGCTCAGAGCTTGAACTTTAAAGGGACTATATTCTGCTTTTATTTATATTTTTAAACAGATCTTGGTCACCTCTAGAACAGCATTGCATGTTTTACAACCTTTACAAACATTATGTGACTAAAAGAGAGCAAACCCATTACTACTGTCATAAAAAAACAGGTGAAGAGACCGGCAGAGTGCAGTTCTGTTGCGGTCTTTTGAACATAAACATAGAAAAAGAGCTTTTTATTTCCTTGAACTTTTTGCATGATGCCACTTTACTACAAAAAATTAAAAAAAAAATAGCTGTGAGGACTCATCAGAAACAAAGCTGTACACCATTTTTTGGATGAATGAATGAAAGCAGTCTTCTTGGAGCGTTTTGAGGCCTCAGAAACTCATCCCCAGAGACTACAGGAATACTTAAACAGGTGTGAACTCAATGTTTTTGATGAACAAACACCACTATAACATGGTAGAAAGCTCAGAAAAGTTGATTTTGCATAAATACAGCTCTTTTATGTATTGATGTCTTGAGGTAGCGAATTAGCCCTCTTTTAGTTCAGTTTATTAAAAGGAAAAAAAAAGGTAGATATGTTGTTGTAACCCTAATGGAAGACTGATTTGTATAATGTAGCTATAGCCAACTGTTCAATGCTAACCCAGGTGCTGTCTATCTGATGGCCAAGCGCATGGGCATGATTTGGTTTTAGGAGTGGCACAGACACAGAAAGTTGGGATATGTCGGCCACAGAACAGTTGGGAGGAAGGCTTTGCCTGCTGGTATGTGGACTATGTGATCAGGATCAGTCTCTGTGAAATCCCATCAAAGAGGGTTCTGGTCTCAGTGGTGTGGATCTAAGCTCATGCACAAGAAGACAAGCGTTACACACAGACCTCTCTATACATGGACACTTTAAAAACACTGAGCTGTTATTGTTCTGGAGCTGCGTCAAGGCACCTCCATCATGCTTTTTCAGATAAAAATGAAGAATCTTTAAGAATTTTTAATAAATTAATTTCAGGCTAAATCTTGATCAAACCAGGTCTAAAACAGGTCTGAGCCATGACTAAACCAGGACTAAATCAAGTCTAAACCAACAATTAAACCAGAATTAAACCTGATCTAAACCAATAACAAAACCAGGACTAAACCAGAGCTAAACCAACAACTAAACCAGGTTTAAACCAAAAACTAAACCAGGGCTCAACCAGGTCTAAACCAGGACTAAACCAGATCTAAACTAATGACTAAACCAAGGCTTAATCAGGTTCTAACCTAAAACTAAACCAGGGCTAAATCAGGTCTAAACCAACAACTAAACCAGGTTTAAACCAATGACTAAACCAGGGTTAAACCAGGACTAAACCAAGGCCTAACCAGGTTTTAACCAAAAAGTAGACCAGAGCTAAACCAGGTCTAAACAAGGTCTAAGCCTGGACTAAACCAGGTCTAAACCAATGACTAAGCCAAGGCTTAACCAGGTCTAAACCAATGACTAAACCAAGGCTTAACCAGGTCTAAACCAGGTCCTAAGCAGAGTTATATAAATCAAAAATAAAACTGGACTCCTGAGTATACTATAGTTTGTAGAGGTGCAGCAATCTCCCCATTTACACAATCTACTCATTGTGTACTTAAGAAGAAAGCCCCTAATGACAACTACTCAGCCAACCCTTTAAAAACGTCCCAGGATCTTAAGTGTCTTTTAAAACACACTTTGACTCAGGTCCAATCAGTTAGAAAATGCCAACACACTTCATCCACAACTGGATTTTCTTTCTCTTTGTTCGTGTCCGAACCTCGTGGGCTTGTTAAACAAATGTGGAGCAGACATGGCACTGACTGATAACATCTGCTGAGGAGACCCGACGGGCAGCAGGCCTCTCGACCTTTGACCTCTGGATAAAAATCTCTCATTTAGGGGTCGGTGCCAAGAGAGGGCTCCGGTTCTCCTGGTGAGTTGGTGAAGATTTAACAGGTTTTATGGTTTTAGGAAAAGAAAGTTTAAATGTGACTTACGATAAAGGCATCCCGCTTCCCCGTTGAGCTGGGACCATCCCGCGCAGCACTTGTACACTGTCTGGTAGTCCTGTCTGTAGACCTGTCTGTAAGCTGTGTAGTACGCTGTCCTGTAAAGAGGAGAGAAAAGTTAAAGGTCTTTTTTTAGATGTGATGATGTGGTGAAGACAGGAACAGAGTTGGTCTTTGATGCACATGTGTTTATAGTTGAGTGGAGGCTGCATGACATTTTACTCACCTTATATAACAGTCTGCGTACTCAGTGTTTCAAAAACCAATAACTGTACAAAGACTATTCTTTTGCCATTAAAGATTCTACATTATGCTTTTTACAGGCTTTTAAAAATTGTTTTGGACACCTTTGCATTAGTATTAGCATTGCTTCTGGGGAGCTGTTACTTTGACTTTGCAGAGAATGCTTGGATTGGGTGTCTGTCGCCCCCTGCTGGCAATAGTGGGGAAAGGAGAGAGAAAAAAAGCTATTCAGCATGGCTAATAGCAACATGATGCTAACGGATAGGTAAAAGAGCTGACTGTGATGTCAATTGAAGCACAGAAATTATGAGAATGAGTCTGGTGTAAGGGCTTTAGAAACACACAGAAGCACTTCCTAGTTTCATGTGTCTTTGTAGGGCCATGAGACCAAATGTTTTCAGCTCTTCAGAAGGGACGGGCTCAGCCAACAGGATTACTCAAACATGCATGAATGAAACAAAATACTGCTCCAGGTATGTTTTTTCACATCATTTAAAAGCTTTAAAAAATCTTATTTACCAGAAAAGGGGACCTTTAAAATCTTTTAGCCGTGATCCAAAATATTTACAAAGCATTAGTGACCAGGTTCCATGCTCCCAAGCAAGTAGCATAGGCTCTATGATACTATGTTATAACACAATTATGGGCAAAATAAAACACAAATTCAGTAAAGTCCATAGATGAATAGCAAATTAATACAATTAATACAATTATTATTTGTTAAGATGAATTTAGCCTTCTACATGGGTTTGGGTGTAAATTTTGACTACATAAATAAGCAATACCCGTGCATACAAAACATGTAATTTGACACATGGTGGACCAAATAATTTTCATAATTTTCATAATTTTTTATGTCAGAAATAATGATTTGCCAAATAGCCATCTTTAATGACTATACTTGCTTCAACCGCTGCTTTGACCAATGTCCACTTTGAAAGTTTTTGCTCATGGCAAGACTGATGCTAATGCTGTTGCTAGCACCCAGTGTAGCATAAAAAATGACAATAATGACTCTGAAGATGTTAAAAATTACTACAAGTTGAAAGCTAAATGACAAGTTGGACATAAACAGCTAGCATCAGTGTGGCACTGTAGCCTACTTTGTTGATTTATGCAAATTGGCCATGTGCTTGAATTAAAGGGTGCTTTTTGCATATTTTACAAAGAGTGTATGTGTGTTAAAATATATATATATATATATATATATATATATATATATTAGGTCCATGGAAATAAAGAGGTCTAAAAGACATACCCATTACTTGATTTTCTTGTTACTGGGTGAAAATCTAGCCTTTATACTTCGTCTAGGTTGAACAAGCCCTAGCTACACTAAACTACTTTGCTCAGATATCACCCTCAAGTGAGACTGCTGGTTGGTTGGTGAATATTTTCCCAGACTTTGAAGCCTTTCTGAAGAGTGTGAACTCACGGCTCACCTCTGTACTCTGGGACCCTCTCATTGGCCCTCGGTCATTACACTCTGTGGAAACACGTTTGTTTACAGGGGTTAATTGTGGCCTTGGCTCCTTCAAAGCCTTCAAACTCCACTGCAAAT
The DNA here is from genome assembly GCA_020698575.1 of Bostrychus sinensis. Classification (NCBI taxonomy): domain Eukaryota; kingdom Metazoa; phylum Chordata; class Actinopteri; order Gobiiformes; family Eleotridae; genus Bostrychus; species Bostrychus sinensis. Next base: position 11,621,322 of record CM036241.1, on the reverse strand, counting down.
ACTGTGAAAGCGAGTTGGAGAGCCTTGGTGAGAAACCTCCAGTAATGCAGTCTAAAAATGTTAGCAGAGATGCTAGCTCTTCAAAGGAATGTGTGCCGCCAAGACGACTGTGGGGCAAATTAGTGGCGAGGACAGTCAAGTAGGGCTACACCTTGCACTTAGCTGTATGAGAGGTTAGAGATAAAGAGCTGGATGGAAAAAGGGGAGATCTGATTGTGTTAAAAAGGTGCTATTAAAGGAAGGATCACGCCTGTCGTTGGTGTGTGACTCACAAAAACACAAGCATTAATTAAAGGTTCGGTAAAGTCACGGATTGATATGAGACATGAAGCCCTGCAGGTGATGACAGATGACTTTGTTTAGGCTTGAGTCAAAAGTGTAGTGGGACAGAGCAGGTCAGGTCAGTACAGCACAGTTTGGTTCAGTAACTCCCGAAGAGGCCTGGGTAACACTGAGCTGTAGGGTTTTTGAAAAAATATCTAATTGCAATTTTTCTGACAAATATTGCAGTTGCAATGAGATTTGCGATATATGTTTTAAATCAGTTCACAGTAAACATTTTAAGCATGTGATGGAGCAATAACACTTGATAGAAGACTAATGTAATAGGAATCACATGCCTTTCAGATCATGTCTGTAGAGATCTGAACTACTGCTGTAGTTTATACATTAAAGACCTGTGGAGATGAGATATTTTCTTCTCTGCACAGAACATTATACCACCTTAATCATTGCAGCCTTTGCAATTAGTTAATTGCGACAATTCAAATTGCAATTTTGATTTGATTTTGATTAATTGTGCAAGAGGTGTGTGTGAACGTTTTAGCTGAATGCATTAACATTTTAGCTGAATGCATTAACGTTTTAGCTGAATGCATTAATCACCATAAAGTGTAAAGTAAGTCCTGGTGTGTAGTGGTATGAGAGGCTAAAAGTACAGCTGTGTACTGCTGCAGTAAACATGGGGTCATCCCTATGTTCCCAAAAGGGTTAGAGGTTATGGTAAAGGTCACCAACACAGACACAGACATACTTTTGTCTAAGATTTAGTTAGATTACTTAGCGAGCATTTATCGAGCCACTGTCAGCTCCTGGGAAAGCAAAGACCACTGCTAGGGTCCAGTGCTAAACTCGGGCGTGAGTTCCTCTTCTCCCTCTGTCTACATCTGGTTTAGAGGAAGGAGCAGTTTCCAGAGAGAAAGTAAAAAATTTGACTTTTTCTGTATAATACTGACAAATGGTGCTGTAAAACTTACATTAATCCTTTATAATCATGGATTAAAAAAATGTCATATGAACTTTAAGATGTTTGTTTATGTATGCAGGGAGTGTGTATAGATATTTCTATGTACAGATATTTGTACATATAGAGTATCTTTTCATTTTATTATAATCCATCTCACCTCTGACTGTTACATGCTGTGTGTTCTTTCTTGTATGTTGTTTTATATTAATGCGTGTGTGTATTTCCATGCACAAATGAGTACTTATGTTGTTGTGATTATTATATATTTGTCAAATTAGTTGTTGGTGATTATATGGAGAAAAGGGGTTAGGAGTCTATTCGTTTGTACTTCATCTTACTCCTTTTGGGCAATAGTTTGATTATTTGTTGTTGATATACTGGAAATACTTGTATATTTATTTGCCTAAATAAACTCAATAAACTAAATAAACTAAATGCATGAAATGTGATTTTAAGCACCACATCTCTAGGTTTTTGTTGCTTACTACTTAATATCACCCTGCCAGTCCCATATAGACAAGAAATACATTGTTTTAATTTATAAAGGGAGAGCTATATAATTCATAATGCTAGCAGCAATCTTGTACAAATGATTGCAGAATAATTGTGACAGGATAGACACAACCTACTACAAAACAGGAGTGACAACAACACAGAACTGCTTCAGGTCAACAAAGAGAAACATGGACATTATGATTTGTCTGGAAAGGTTTGAAAGCTAATTCATACGGCAGAGAAAGTCAACAAGTCCAGGCAAGCATGATGTACCTTTTTGTGGATGTTTTGGAAAATGTTGACACTGAAAACTGACTCACTCTGACCCGACCTGCACTGACCCTAGAGGTTTTAACTGGGTGCATCCAGGAAGACACCAATAAGATTCACTACTCACCTGCGCTCATATCCCATGCACCAGGACTGTCCCGTGCAGCCCTGCTTCCAGACTTTTACCATACGTGTGAAGGCCTGCACACAGGGCTGCCTTTGGGCGACCAGCGTCACCTCTTGCTCCACACACACATTCGGCCTGGGAACAAAACATAAAAAAAGAACAAGAAACAAGTGTCAAAATACTGTCAAAATGTTCTGCGGGGTTTAACAAATGTACTGAGATGTCTACAAGGCATTTTACAAGCAGCAGGCACGAGATATTCTGGTCTGAAGACAGAAGGACAAAGTTAGTGATGGGTGTTGTCAGATAGCCACAGAGTAATGCAAGGTAAGGGCATTACCTGAGGTTTTACAGTAAAGTATGATGTCTGACTCTGGTATTTTAAATACTCTGGGGGAATTCCTCTCGCCTCACTGTACTTAAGGAGCTGAGTGCTACAAGATGCTACCTGCAGTTTAAGCTTTGCCCACGACAAAACTGAAATGTGTGCAAAAAGCTGACACATACGAGACAGTGACTAATACGCCTTGTCTTACTACCAAAGTACAGAGAAAAAGACAGTATAGATAAATTCATTTTCTTCTCTTTATTGCTAGTGTTAAGGGTCGCAAGTAGCAGGAGCCTCTTCCAGCAACTACAGGCCCCTCCCACAGTAGAAGTCCTAAACCTGCATAGGACGTTAAGACGTAAATCACTTAATACTGGGAGGTAGATGACTTGTTGTAAGGACCTAGGAAGGGAAAAGATAAAAGAACTGAATGACAGGTGTAATGTCCCGCCCCATTAAATTTATAGAGTGAGACTGCAAGATTTGTTTAGCCGAGAGACTTGAATGTTAGCGGATAACAAACAGTGGGCTTTTGGGTACTTTTGAGAGAGTATGAAGGAAGAAGTGGCAACAGATGGCATTATCATGGGAAAGGTTTTTGGAGAAAGCTTCAATTGAAGTCATAAAGTCAGCCTGATATCTTTTCCTCCTTGTAGTTTCTCCTCTACAATAACCAATATGTCTTCATCTTCACCTGGATGATGTGAACACTGCAGGATCCATGGAAAGCTGCCTTTAACAATGATTAATTTCTGAAGTTGGAAAATTATAGCGCTGATGCTGCTATTTTTATATCGCTGCATTTTGAGCCCACCCATCCAACCCCAGCACCAGCCTCCTCTGCACCAGGACAAACTGTAGGTGAGCTGTAACAGGCTTGAGTTCTGCTGTTTTTAAACTAAGGTTAGAACATGTCCTTAGATGACAGAAGTGGCCCAAATCTGAGTTTTTTGCCCATATGTGACCCATATCTGATTGTTTCATGACAGTGTGAACAGCACAAATCAGACCCAGGACACTTTTATATGTGGTCCTAAATCAGACAAATATCTGATCTTTTAGAATATGACGTCAGGACGGCTAAATCACATTTCATCTGATTTTTACGTCACTGAAATAAAACAGACAGCTCACTTTTGCTCTGGAGAAGACGGGAACTGGTGAAATTAAAACAAGTATAGCAGACACAGAGATGGAGCTAGTCCAGCAGTGTAACATCAGGCAGTACACCTGCACTGGGGCCCAGGACATGAGGGGGCCCCACTGAGAGTCCAATATTGGGGAGTTATGTTGAGTGTGGGATGTACACAACAGGCATGACTCAATTTAAAAACAAGATTTTCTTATGACTAAAAATTATTTTTTTTAAATGTACAATATGTATACTGCCTTTACATTTTTACATAATGCTGACAAAGTTTAGTGGAACAAAAACAAACATCTAATTTTTTGTGGCACTGACTTTTGAATATTTTAAAGTAAGTGATAGTCAACTCTATGAAAGTATGGTGCACTTTTTGTAACTTAAAAGTATGATATATGGTTGTATAGACTTCCTGAATGTGCTTCATCACTTTAGGGCCCATTCTGAAAACCTGCACAGGGGCCCCTCATTACCAACTTACGCCACTGAGCTAGTCAGTGGAAAAAAGTGAAGTTTTGAACTTGATTAGTATTTAAGGTGACATTTCTGTTCGAGCTAAACTTTAAGGGTCATATCACAAATATACTAAGTTTAACTGAGAAGAGTGATATTTCAACAAAAAATATGAGTTGAGCATTAAGAGCTGCAGTGTGAACGTAGCCTAAGTGTCTTTGGAGATATTCCTCACTGCCCTCTGTCTGAAGTGGTCACAGGTGATCCTCAGCCAAAGTGCAACTCAATCCCACACACAGTTCCTCCTTTGGTATCGCTCCAAGGACAGAGAGTAAAGATTTAGCGTACGGATCGAACTATAGGACGACATACAGCTGTTCATCTTATAAACAACATCAGGATCACAAACAAAAGCTGTGGATAAGGAGCCAGCAGATAAAGCCACGGCAAAAAGAAGCAAAGAAAGTTTTTATCCTTTTATTGCTAAATGCTGGACAATTTCACTAATATGAGGGGCTTATAAAAGATGAGCATTAAACTCTGTGAACTGCTATGTAATAAGACAGAAAATCTATAAGTTGTTTTATCAGAGTAAAAGTACTGAGTTTAGTTAAGTAGGAAGTATTTAGTGCAACTATAACCACTGCTACCACTACTACTCCTACACCTCTTATACTGCTAACTATTGATATCTGATAATTATTACTATTACTGTGTACTGCTACAGTTACTACCCACTTTGCCATCTGGGTATAAATACGCACTTTTAGTAATTAAGAAAATTCAGACATGAACTTGGGTAAAAGTAATTTTTTTCCTATAAAAATGTACTTAGTCTAAATAAAAGTACAAGCATGTTTTAGAAAATGTACTCAAAAATCACATATTCTTAAAAAATGTACTTAAGTAAATTGGAATCTTGTAGTAACAGTGAATAGTTATTTTCCACCCCCGGCAGTAAACGTATTACATAAAATCAAGTTTGCATTTTAGTAAATATTAATAAATGAAACAACAACAGTTACTTACATATAAGGCTGCAGGTTGTTGTTGTTCGCGATGCCATAACGAAACGCGTCAATCTCTTTAATAAACAACAAACAAAAAGCCAAAAGAAAACTATCCATCTTCTTCTTCGCGTACTCAAAAACCTGTTGCGAACTCAACCATCACCAGTCTGACTCCGGAGTTCAGCCAAATCTGACGAGAAAAGATGAAAAAACAGCGCCTAAAATAGCGCCTACAACTAGATCCAACTCGGCACGTTTCAAGTTTACGCAGCAAAAAACGACCATTACTTTCCAAACGCAGCGGTGCGAAGTTCTGAACTGATAAACGATCGCCAGGACGCAGGAGTTTTACGCACGCTTCTCCTCCGCTGCAGATGTAGGACTGAGCTGCGCGCTTTCTGCCTCCGTCCATTGATTTGGTAATGATGATGATGAGGAAGGTTTGGGGCTCTGGGGGGGAGGAGGAGGAGGATGCACCGCTGCTGCCGTTTTACTATTCACAGGCACGACCTCTGAAACGCACACCAGACGCGCGCCCTGCAGTTGTCCGAGTGCGCAGCCAAAAGAGGAAACCTGGAAACAAATAAAAAGCAGACACCTAATGTCTTCCAGGATGTTACGAGTCGAGATAAGCTTTGAATCCACTTGTGCAGTAGATCTTTGTGGCTTATACGTGTCTAAAATAATCTGAAGTAGTGGGAAGTCTGTGGGCTAAATAAAAGTGCTGCTATTTCAAAAGAAGCAAGTAGGAGTAGTAGTAAGATACAAATTTAAGATATGCAACTTACTGAGTGTAAACTGTACTTCAGTTCAAAGTACTTTTGAAGGAAGTCCCTGTAGTACTAGGCTACTGCTGCTGCTAATGTTTGCTATTCCCACAATGCTTCTTCTACTGTGACAGGGCAACTACTGCTTGTGCTACTCTGACTCGCCACTATGATGAGAACATTACCTTTAGCCATTAACAGAATTAGACATTTTATTTGATTTAAACTCTTTCCTACAAGATGTGTCCACAAGTACAAGTATGTTTTAGAGAATTAATATTAATACTATTTTTCCCAAGTAATGTAGATCAGTAAATTCAAAAGTGTCTGGTCCAGGGATGTCCAAACTATGGCCCGGGACCCTTCGTTCACAATTGGCCCAAACTGCCAAGCTATATGAAGTAGGCTCCTTTATACCACAAGGTAAAAGGCGTTGGTAAAAGTTTCTTCATATTTGTGTGAGATGGAGTAGAGAAAAATAAAGCCATAAATGATTGTGAAGGAAACTGCAGCAGAAATGAAACTTTTTTTAATGGTGAGACTAAATACTGTCATCTCTAGTGAGTGCTCTCCTCCAAATATATTTTTCAGTATGTGGCCCACGATTAAAATTTTTTTTTTTTAAATCTGGACGCCCCTGATCTAGTTACCTACTTTTCACCTCTTGTTGTTGACACTGTGATTTAAGTTTGAATGCAATTTTAATGACAAAAGTGTGGTCTTTCCTGATCATTTTGAGGAAACGCCTACTGTAAAACTAAAAAACATTTTTGGACAACAAATGATGTTGTTGTGGATGTTGTTTGTACAAATCAACCTTTAATGAATACCACACAGATCTAGCAGTTCATTCTTTTTGCCAAAGTTAACTAATTAAAGTAGGATTTGATGGATAATGAGCAACATCACACTGATATTAGTGACTTGCAATAACATAAGAATTGTGTGATTCTTTGCATGTAGCCTTCACATAAGCATATAAAGCTTATGTAGTGCTATTCTGGGTGACCTGACATCCCTATTTAACCCCCAGTTAAATAGGGACAGTCCTGGTCCCATGACATATCGGTAAAAACACTATTATGTCCCATTTGTCCCCATTTTAACCCCTGGAAAACCATACGAAACTAAAAACACATTTGTCTAAAGACTTTTGTCACTAAAATTATTTACGTTATTATTTTTATTAACAAATTGGCATTACAATTCAAAACTTAAGCCATAGCATCAGTTCAAATGCACTGTGATCCAGTTTTGGGTCTTAAATTATGGTCGTCCTCTGCCATTTGCTTTTATGAGCACCTAAATAGCAAGCTAATGTTCTCTACCCAGGCACTGACATTAAACACATGTCCCAAAACCTTCTACCTTATGCACAATTATAAGTTTTTGGTGGCTAAAGGTAACTCATCCATAGAAAGTGCTTTGATATCTGCTTTAACAAACAAAAAAATGCAAAAAAATGACTTTTGCCATTGTCACAGAAGATGCACAGTCATTGTCTCTAGATTTAGCTCCGGACTGAGGACTGAGGACTGACTGAGGACTGAGGACTGAGGACTGACTGAGGACTGAGGACTGACTGAGGACTGACTGAGGACTGAGGACTGAGGACTGACTGAGGACTGAGGACTGACTGAGGACTGAGGACTGAGGACTGACTGAGGACTGACTGAGGACTGACGACTGAGGACTGACTGAGGACTGAGGACTGACTGAGGACTGACTGAGGACTGACTGAGGACTGAGGACTGACTGAGGACTGAGGACTGAGGACTGACTGAGGACTGAGGACTGAGGACTGACTGAGGACTGAGGACTGACTGAGGACTGACTGAGGACTGACTGAGGACTGAGGACTGAGGACTGAGGACTGAGGACTGAGGACTGACTGAGGACTGAGGACTGAGGACTGAGGACTGAGGACTGACTGAGGACTGAGGACTGACTGAGGACTGAGGACTGAGGACTGACTGAGGACTGAGGACTGACTGAGGACTGACTGAGGACTGACTGAGGACTGAGGACTGAGGACTGAGGACTGAGGACTGAGGACTGACTGAGGACTGAGGACTGAGGACTGAGGACTGAGGACTGACTGAGGACTGAGGACTGACTGAGGACTGAGGACTGAGGACTGAGGACTGACTGAGGACTCAGGACTGAGGACTGAGGACTGAGCCCAGATCTGGTGCCTGTGACTCAGAGGGCAAACAGCTGATGATGCCGGGGTCAGAGGTCACTCTCTGGGACCGACCACCGCCGCTTTACAAACAAAGAGGTTCATTGGGCGCATGTGTGTGTTAATGACCCCTGAGCGTCCCGGGTCGCCTCGGTCCTGCAGCCACTGAGAGAACAGCGCCACTAAGAATGTACCAGGGTTTAATTAGAGCATTATGGGATCTGCTCTGAGTTAAAGACAGCATCAGCACACACCTCTGTTTAACACGGACAGTTTTATTTTTTTAACATTTGCTATAACAACAAAAATAAATCATTGTGTGTTATTTAGTGTTTCAGTGCATAAATGTGTGCTTGTTACTGTATGTCTGGTCAAATTTTTGTAGATTTTGGATATGAACTTTTATTAACCAAATCTAATTTTTTCATAAAAGAGCATCTGTCATATGGGTTTTTTCTATAAATCAATCTCCACAAATATACTGTTGGTATAAAAACAGCTCTATCTCCCTCTAGTGTTTACAGGTGGTATACATCAATTAATATTTAGGTCAGGTGTGTCCAAAAATTTTTCAAAGAGGGCCAGATTTGATTGAGCAAAAATGTCCAATGGCCAGAAGTTGTATTACATTTTATAAAACACAATATACATTTTTTATATGAATCTTGTTTTCAATACTAGACAATGATTTTTTGATGGCATTGTAAGACAATTTTTTTGAGAATTGGTAAACTTTTGAGAATTGGTATACATTCTTGGTAATTTTGTGTTAGGTTCATTTTTAAATAGTCATGATATAACCTATAGCCTAATATAATTTAGTTGGTCATAAATTCAGACTGAAGGTGATTTCAGACTAACCAATAAAATGTTCAGATCTGGCTTGAGAGTGGTAGAAAAGCACAAATGTATAGCAGTACTGCTTAATGGTGCTAGAGGGCCATAAACAATACATTTTATCATGGAAGCTGAGGGCCATATAAAATCTCACTCTGTGCCACAAATGGTCCCCAGGCCGTGCTTTGGACATGTCTGATTTAGGTCCTAGTTGGCAATTTTTTTTTTTTTTTACTTTTTTACTTTTTTACTTTTATGTTCAGCTAACACAACCCTCTGCCAAAAATAATTTTATTTTGTGCAAAATGCACAAAATAAAATTATTTTATTCAATAAGAGTTTTAATGTGAGCAGGTGAAGAACATACAAAAGACAAAACAAAAAATATAAATAAAAAAAGAGGTAAGAAACACAATAGTTATAAAACTACTATTATTCCAAAATGAATAAATTGTTAGATTTGGCCAAAAATGACTGGTCCGTTGTATGTTAAATGATTTCAAGTAGGCATCTTGGATTTGTATTTTAGGTTATGAGAAAGGGTTACGGTCATAATCACACTAGAAAAAAATAAACAATAAATATAATATGGATAAAGAAAATGGGTGGCCAGATGTCCCTATTTAATGGTGACAGTCCCAGTTTTAGGCTCCTTGTCCAATGTCTCCACCCATATCAGTAGAACCACTCATATGTCCCAGTTTTCAACAAATTATGTCCCAGTTGTCCCAATTTTAACCAGTAGAAAATCTCGGGACACTGAAAAACACCATCACTAAATTTATTCACCATGTCATTGTTTTATCAACAAATTGTATGGATTTCGGAAACTTTTTTCTCGCTTGGTGAGTTCAAGTGCGACATGATTTGTGAAAAAATGTATCACAGTTTTTGAGTCCAGAAATCTAGTCACCCTGCACATGTACAAAGCGACTACAGATCAATTTGGTGTCATGGGTTCGGGTCCCACATAAATAATAATTTTTGGGTCTAGAAACCTGATTATCATAATAAAGAAGGTTAATTGTGTGGCCGGTATTAATAAATCTATAACTAACAAGATATAAAAAAATAATAAAAAATAAAGATAAAATAAAGTAACTATAAATTTAATTGCTTGCCAAAACAAACTTGGGGTGTTTTGTTTTTTTGTTTTTTTAATTCATGAGAACCGCTGTCTTTTTCGCAGAGACGTACTGACATCTAGTGGTCAAACCAAGTAAATACAGCCGCACAAACTTTTACAAAAAACATTCTTAAAACAAACAGGAAGATGTCACAGCCGACGACCCTTTCCCACCTTCGACTTTGACCCAAAATGGGGCAAACACGCATTTTTTTTTTATTTTTTTTTTTTTTTAATTTCTTCGTTTTCCTCTGGTTGGGTAACTTCAAGACGCTCCCTTAAGACATCGCCCTTTGAACTTCACGTCGCGGTAGCATGCAGTGGGTCGTAAAAACTGTGCGCTGGACACTTCGGCACAATAATCTCCTTATCAAACAACAGCGAGAAGCGCGCGTAAAGTTGTGCAAGTCGCCGGGTAGAAACATGTCGTCCGAGGTGAAAATCCCCGTGACTTTGCTGGGGAGCATGGCGTTTGGCGGCCGCGCTGACGCAGAGCAGAGTCTGCAGATGGTGCAGGCTTTCCTGGGCAGGGGGCACAGCCGGGTGGACACGGCGCTCATGTACATGGACGGGAAATCAGAGGCGATCATCGGAGGCATGAAACTGCCCAAAACAGGTGAGCTCAAGGGATGGGAAGCGCGCTAAGCTAATGTCACAGAGATATTGGCATTGTTGTAACTCTCAGCTTAATAAGAAGCCACTAACTACTAAACTAACCTGGGAAATGTGGCTGAGTTGCATAAGAAAGCATTAAAAAATAAATGTGACTTAGGTTTGCAGCAGCTCTTTATGTAATTAGGAGATTCCTCTGGATATGGATATGCCTCTGGAGCAATAAACCACGTGAATGCATTGTAGCTTTACTCATTAATTCATTCATCTTCTTCCACTTATTAGGGGTCGCAGGTGGCTGGAGGTTTTAACAGTGGGGTAAACCTAGGGGCCAGGAGTCGCAGGGCTGACACACACAGGCACACTCACAGACAACCATTAACTTTAACATTCATTTACTAGCAGTAATAATAGATTCACCAATTGCCCCTAACACATGCAAGTCTTTAAATGGTGTGAGGAATCCAGAGTGAATCCACAGTAACCCCACAGTAACACAGGTAGGACGGCTCACTTTAGTGTAAATAAAAATATAATAACTATTTCAGTTAAGTTTCCCTGTGGAGTCCCAATGTCCTCAAATGCCAGCGTTAATGTTTAGCACTAAGTTGTGTTCCTACATTGATAAAATAAAATAAAATCTATATTTCTCACCACATTATAGATGTAACTTTTAAAAAAGTACAATACAAAGGCTGTACATAAGAGTTATTAACCTGTGTGCCCCAATGAGGACAACATTTTCCTTTTCAAGTGTTATTTTTTTGATAACTTTGCAGTGGTTCTTACATTTTCTATGAAATTTGTGTGTATTCAGGTGTGTATTTTATCACTAATTTTGATTTTCTACACACAAATCTAATATTACTTAATTGTGTGCCCATGAAAAAAACATCATAAAAATAATACCTTTATTTTTTCTGCTTTTTTGCATAAATCTTTTAATCAACTTGTGATCAGGGCACAAAAGGGGTACGTTTTGCATAATAAAGTACGGTGTATGACGGTGTGTAGTTTAAGATTAAATTAATATGCTTTAGTGTGTTTTACCTGTCCATATACTCTGTTTCTGTCTGACAGTTAGCTTAGCCACCAAAGCGAACCCCTGGGAGGGTAAGACGCTGAAGCCGGAGAGTGTCCGAGCCCAGTTAGAGACCTCGCTCCAGCGGCTGCAGACGGACTGTGTGGACCTGTTCTACCTCCACGCCCCGGACCACCAGAACCCTGTACAGGACACGCTCAGGGCCTGCAACGAACTACACAAAGAGGTAAGGAACACACACATTATCCACACTATAACATCACTGAAACAACAAGAACCACATTTGTTAGCACTGGTGTAAATGTTAATGGATGTTGTCCCTAGGGAAAATTCAAAGAGCTCGGTCTTTCAAACTATGCTTCATGGGAAGTGGCTGAAATAGTGTGCATCTGCAAACACAATAACTGGATCGTTCCCACTGTTTATCAGGTATTTAACACTCATTTTGTGTCCTTCATTAATGTGTCAACCTAAATTTACACATTACAACTTCTTGTTTTAGAGTAAATTGGCTAATTACCTAATGGCAGGTTTTAATAGAAATGATCTGTAAAAAAAATGTTATTTTGGAATTTATTATCAATGTTTTTAATTGATGAGAATGACGCTCCCATAGGCTGTTGCTCTACACCATTTTTAACGTTAAATTGACGACTGCAAAAACACCTTTTGGGAAAGTTTCTGCCTTGTAACCAATGGGTTGTTCTATAACACTTGACGCAATGCTAACAAGTGCTGCAGACCAACAACTAATGGGAGCATCCCACATTACTGCTCTTAAAAACGCGTTTTGTTACTGCAGTACATTGTCAAATGCTCACAATCACTGTTGTTTTATTTGTTTGTTTAGTATTTTCAACATCAACTGGCCTTTGTTTACAATGGTCCAGGGATGAAAGGGACGCATAACATAAGAGATGCACAATGGTTACAGTTAGGGGTGTAACGATACGTTTTTGCAACGATGCAATATGTATCGATTAGAAGTGCTTCGATACGATTAAAGAATGATAAGATTCGATACGATTCAACGCCTTCGTATCGATAATTGATACAGCAACTTTTTGCCAAAAATCATAAAAGTTTACTCTCAAATGTAGCACCACGGCCAGGGCCGATTATGTCCAGCAGACAGAGAGTGAAGAAAAGTTGAATATAACATTTTACTTCATTAAAAACACAAAATGTATGTCCAAAAAGCCATATCTGGTTTATTTTAACATATAAATTTAAAATTTCGATATTTCCGATATTATCAACCAATACTTCATGTGTATCAATATTCACTTACTAGAAAACGGTATGATTTGAAACAAGGTCATTCGATACAGTTACTGTATTGTTACAGCCTTAGTTACAGTTCTCAACAGAATGGTTTATTTCAACCAAAAACAGAGATGGGGAGCCCAGCAACAATGTGATGCTGGGCAGAGCTGAGTGAGGGGCTGCATTCAGAGCACCGGCCCGACACAAAAACAACTAGAACCAACTTAATACAGTCACATGGTGGTGCAAAACTTTAGCAATGCACTCTAGCATATGACACGACGTATTTAACCATAGATTATTGGCCAAATCACAGCAGGGGCGGCAGTAGCTCAGTGGGTAGAGACGCTTGCCCATTTGTTGCTGGGCTCCCCATCTCTGTTTTTGGTTACATTGTGAGTAAGGTTGGCGGGTCAAGCCCTGCAACTGGAAATGCATACTGTTGTTGTGTCCAAGACACTTCCCCCACGTTGTCTATGTATGAATGTGTCAGTGTGACTGTGTTTGGTGGTGGTCGGCCGAGCCGTAGGCGCAAAATGGCAGCCACACTTCCGTCAGTCTGCCCCAGGGCAGCTGTGGCTACAGAAGTGGCTCTCCACCACTGAGTGTGATGAGTGAATGAATAATGCACCAAATTGTAAAGTGACTTTGAGTGTCTAGAAAAGCGCTATATAAGACTAATGCATTATTATTATTATTACATCATAAATGCACCTGTAGTTTAACTTATTCAGCAAAACAGGGTAAAAAGAGCAGCCCTAACCTATGTAACGCATTATCCCCAACACTGCCAACTTGAAACTACCTTGTCTGTGTGGGACAAGCCAAAGCTTTGAATTTTTTTGTAATAAAATAAAAGAAGGCATTGAACTATGTTGTTATGGGGTTGGGAATTTTTGGGTAACCCTTGTGAAAGCACCCATCTAAAATCCATTGTTTTAACTATTGTTTCTTACCTGTTTATTACCATTCACAGGGGATGTACAATGCCACTACGAGGCAGGTAGAGACGGAGCTGTTTCCATGTCTCAGGTACTACGGGATGAGGTTTTATGCATATAATCCTCTTGCAGGTAATCTACTGTACATGAAGCAGATTTTAGTGACTAGTAGAAGTAAAAATGACTTGAGTATCGAGGGTTGCTTAATGGTGTTTCTGTGGCTCGTCAGGGGGACTTCTCACGGGGAAGTATCATTATCAAGATAAAGATGGTTCTCAGCCTGAAGGACGATTCTTTGGGAACAGCTGGGCTGCAGCTTACAGGGACAGGTGGGATTTTCTTTTTTAATTCTCAAGATTTGTATTTGAGTACGCATTAAAAACACCAACTGTCCTCCTTTTGTGTCAGATACTGGAAGCAGAGTCATTTTGAAGCCATAGACCTGGTGCTGAAGACTTTAGAGAAGGTTTATGGAGCAGACAAACCTACTCTGACCTCTGCTGCCATGCGCTGGATGTACCATCATTCAAAACTCAAGGTATAATGAAAACATGTTTACAATAATTTGAAGCATGGTAAGCTATAAGTAAGTGACATTGTTTAGTGGTCAGTTATGGACAAAATAACAACGCAAACAGTCCATAGATATGCGTGGCTACTGGATTTTCATTTTGATTTGCTGAACCAAAATTGGACAATGAGGGAATAGCTTGGGGAAGCACAGGACAGTAGAGGGTGCGGTGGTGTAAGTGACCTGGGACTAAAATGTTTGTGGCACTTCTAAATTTAGTTACAGAAGTTAACACAGCAGTAAAACAAAATAAGATACATTGATAGTAGTTTTTCAGTTTCTCTCTTTTTTTTTTTGGGGTTATTATTAGGCTTAGGACAGAGTACAGTAGGAATCTGGGGACAGAGCAGGGTGAGACACTTAGCAAACCACAACAGCAAGGCAGGCTGTAGTTGCCCTGTATATGCACCGCAGCTTTACCACTGAGTCATTTGCCATCCATCTTCTTCCGCTTTATCTGGGGCCGGGTCGCGGAGGCAGCAGTCTAAGCAGGGACACCCAGACATCCCTCTCCCCGGACACTTCCTCCAGCTCTGGAGGAACCCCAAGGTGTTCCCAGGCCAGCTGAGAGACGTAGTCCCTCCAGCGTGTCCTAGGTCTTCCCCTGGGCCTCCTCCCGGTGGGACATGCCCGGAACACCTCCCCAGTGAGGCGTCCAGGAGGCATCCGAAACAGATGCCCAAGCCACCTCAGCTGGCTCCTCTCGATGTGGAGGAGCAGCGGCTCTACTCGAACTCCTCCCAGGTGACAGAGCTCCTCACCCTATCTCTAAGGGAGCGCCCAGCCACCCTGCGGAGGAAACTCATTTCGGCCGCTTGTATCCGGGATCTTGTCCTTTCGGTCATGACCCAAAGCTCATGACCAAAGGTGAGAGTAGGAACGTAGATCAACGGTAAATCGAGAGCTTCGCCTTTTGGCTCAGCTCCTTCTTTACCACAACAAACCGATACAATGACTGCATTACTGCAGACGCTGCACCAACATCACCAACGGCTGTATCAACAATAGAGGCAGAGAACAGGGTCCACTCAGACTCCATGTCCCCTACCTCCCTCGGGATCTGGTCAAAGCTCTCCCGAAGGTGGGAGTTGAGGACTCAGCCAGACGTTCCCAACAGACCCTCACAATACTTTTGGGTCTGCCGAGTCTTTCCTGCCTCCTCCGCCAGCGGATCCAACTCACCATCAGATGGTGATCAGTTGACAGCTCAGCCCCTCTCTTCACCCAAGTGTCCAAGACACACAGCCGAAGGTCAGATGACGGGGCCCCGACGCCGAGGCCCCTGCCTTCAACCACCGCCCGATCCTCCTTGCGCTGGCCCCTTACGGTTCCTCCTGCAGGTGGTGGGTCCACGGGAGGATGGCCCCACACCGTCCGTTCGGGGTGGGCCCTGCTGGGCCCCGTGAGGAGGGACCCGGCCACCAGGCGCTCGCAAGCGAGCCCCAATCCCGGGCCTGGCTCCAGGGTGGGGCCCCGGCTGCACCATACTGGGCGACGTAACTGGCCTAGTTATTTTTGTCTTTATAAGGGTCTTGTGAACCACTCTTAGTCTGGCCCATCACCTAGGACCGGTTTGCCATGGGAGACCCTACCAGGAGCATTAAGCCCCCGACAACATAGTTTCTAGGATCATTCGGGCACTCAAACCCCTCCACCACGATAAGGTGGCGGTTCCAAGTTCCTGTTTTTAAAAAATGTAATTTTGGGATTTATTTCATAATCAGAAATTATCTCATTCACTAATTTAGTTTTTTTGTATTGAAATAATTGTTCAGTGAAAATTGTAAACAAATTTAAATAGTAGTAATGCATAGTGAAAGTGTTATTCACTATTCTAGCTAAATGTTAACTAAATTTGGTCACCTCTGATTTCCACTGTTTCAGGGTGATTTAGGAGATGGAGTCATTATTGGGATGTCCAACATGGAGCAGCTACAACAGAACCTAAACGCAGCAGAAGAGGGACCTCTGGACGAAAGAGTGGTCACTGCCTTCAATGAAGCCTGGAACTTAGTGGCCCACGAGTGTCCGAACTATTTCCGCTGACAACTGTTCCACACAATACAGTCAATTTAGATTTTAGGTTGATAAAGAAATCTAGTAATTGATTATATATTTTTACTGAATCTTAAAAGGCTAATAGTATTGATTCTGTCTGCTGTAAATGTTCCATTAACATACAGTATGCCTTAAACTGCTATGTACCTTTACCACATCTGCTTGATGCCTGCTTGATGCTACAGCCACAACTTTTATACACTTTCTCCCAGTAATTTTCTATAAGTTTTCTATAAACTTTGAACAAATGTCTGCAATAAAAAAATACTGGAGTTAATTATGCTATTCAAAAATAAACTGTACTATTGAGTAAATTATTTGCAGTTAAACATCTGGTATTTTTTTATATTTCAGTCTCATACAAACACAGACTTGGATACTGGCCTAGGAACTGTATGTTATTAAAATGATGACCAACATTAATATTTTTGGGGAATAATTTAGTTTATCACAGTTGTTTATAATTTCCATAATCTTTCTAAAGCTGGTGATGCAATAAAAATCAAAACGTTTTCTGTGTTTTAAATGTCTGATATTTCCAGGTTTTTCATGACCATATGAATCCTGTATTACAGGGATGTATTCTTTGATTTGTGATTGGATAAGAATACTATTATCAAGGTTGTGTCGAAAGATGATGACAAGAAGTAAGATCAATTCGAGAGGACACCATTTACTGATCCATGAATCAGTCCAAATATAAAATTCAGGATAAACGACAGAAGTTTGTCACAGCCTGAAATAGACTAGCTCAAACAATAACGGGACGCACAGCCTGGTTTAATCTTAAAGTCCATGTGACCAGACTGAAAATATAAAATCAGACAATAACAGTCTTTGCAGACGTCTCATTCTGCATCACCATCGTCATCCTCTTCCTCCTCCTCGTCCTTATTCTCCTGAACAGACTCTTCATCAGCAGCGAAGTTCTCGAATTCGCCCGTCTCTGAGTTCCACATACATTTGATCTGAAGTTTAAACTCTGCCATCTCAATACCAAACAGTTTCTGGAATCAAGAATAAATAAGTTAGTCTTGTCACACAAAGCATAACCATTTTAGTCAACTGGGACAGATGGCCTTCTTTACACAGGGATACAGTACAGGTGGGGTCAGTTACACCTGAAGAGGCCTGCGTTTCCACTGTGCTATCTCCAGGAGAGAAATGTCAGTAACTTGGCTACAAAAAGCCTTTCTGTATGAGATATATTTAGAGCAGACTTTCCAAACTTGGATGTGTTGTCACTAATTATTATAAGGGCTGGTGGTTTAGTCACATGCTGCTGCAGTAAACATTAGTAGAGATGCAAGCAACAAACCGTTATTTTGACATTTGGTTAATCTGTCAAATATTTTTCAGATTGTTACAGGCAGCCCTTAACATCAGAAGACTCTTTTTGATTTATCCATACTCGTGACTAGGCCAGCAGTACAGTATGCATATTACAAAGGAAACTGATGCGTGCTGACCAAACCCGTATGATATCACTACAATTGAAAAGGCCATTCTGACTTACCAGAATACGAGCTTGCTCAGGTGTTAGTACATCCCCCTCTTTACAGACGTCATGGTCCTTCAGTAGAGTCACCACACCTGGAAAACATAACGGTTACAATGATTATCAGATTCTCCGCAACTCAGTTATTATATAAAACATATGGTATACGTGTGTGTCAACTTACCTTTTTTGAGAGCAGTGGGGAGTCCCAGCTGCCTTAACTGGGGCTCCATTGAGTGAGTGAACTGTTCGAGCGGCCCTTCATCCAGAGTTATGTCCATGTGCGCCTGGTTTCCTGCCCGTGCAAAATCCATCTCTTTGAAATGACTGAAATACCTAAAAACAAATACATTGTTTAGTAACAATGCAGAAGTGAACTCTAGTGTGACACATTTTTTGAAGTCTGACTTACTCCTGTACTTCGTCCTTTGTTTTATTTGTGAACAGTACACCCACTTCTCCATGTAGATGCTTTGAAACCTACAGAAATATAACAAATATATTTTCAAATCCTTACTTGAATAACCAATGATGAGGGATCAACTGACTTAAGCAAACTTACTTTATGCAAGTTGTCTTTGTATTCGTCTGTTTCTCCTCTGCCCAAAGCAACCATCATGACTTTATTTTTCCCAAAGAAAAATCTGTTCAGACGAGGTCCAAGATCCAATTGTTAGGTTCAATAGTTGTCCTTAAAATAATAAAAATCAGTAGTGGCTTTACCTGCTGTGTTTCCACGCTGTCCTTATGTCTTTGAGTTTGTTATTTCTCATATTAGCCACAGAAAATATGAAAAGGTTTCTGTATGTGTCCACACATTTTCTTAGCTGTAAAAGAAAACAGACAATTGCAAATTAAGAGGGCAGACTGAACACGAGAGTACTGTCGGTTACATACAGAGGGACCAGATGTCCCTATTTAACGGGGACAGCCCAATTTTTAAGCTTCATGTCCAAACACTATACTGTCCCAGTTTTCAATAACCCATGTCCCAGTTTTTCACATTTCAACCAACAGAAAAGTATAAGAATGGGAAACCTAATCTGGTCATAATATCTAATGCCATTGTAGCTTACCTCTTCTATTAGCTTCTGTTTTAACTCCAGCCCCTTCTTGGCTGTTTTTGTTAATGAAACTGCGGGAAAATCAAATAAAATTGGTAAGTAACGTCAAAAGTAAATGGATGACAAGCAGAAGAAACAGGCTAACGTTAGCTTCCCATGTGTTTCAAAGTTGTTTCAGAAATTACGAGCCGTTTTTAAAGACTCAATCGACCAATGATTTGAAACATCTGTAAATATAAATATGTATCATAATATGTAAGATAATACTTACTTTTCTTGTCCCTCTTTGATTTCGGCATGGTTTTCCCTCACGATGCCCGAGCAGCACACGTGAACCCGAAGGACCCCAAATGTTTCTGTTTGAGGAGCTGCCCCGGCGCTGCCTGACCAGAAATGAAACAAGTGCTCGTAATATAAGCTATTTCGATGTCCATGAGTTAAATCTACAGTTAACATGCCTACACTGGAAGTTCGAGGGATTATGGGCAATTTATTTTCCTTTCTTTTAAACAATTGTGTAAAAAAAAATAGTGGCCGACTCTACTGCACGTGTTTGCCGCATTTCTCATCTTGTCCACCAGAGGGCAGTATAGTAAAGTAAATAAACCCAATGAATCAACAGGCTCCGCTCTTGCGCCGCACTCTTGAGAGAGCTAATTTTAGCTCAAATGCTAGACTAACTTCATTAAAGTAACTTTTTACCACAAGATTTAAAAAAAGCATAACTAAATCAAATAAAATTTTAAATAGACCCGAATAATAAAATAACATAAAAAACATTAAATGAAATTAATTGAAATTAATTAAATTAAACTTTTTACCACAAAATAAATCAAAAAAATAAATAAATTAAATAAGGCCTTGATAAAAAAAAAAATAAAATAAAGTTAAATGTATTGTCTTAAAACTGACAGTAGGGGTTACTGTCAGTTTTATGAGAAGACATTTATATTTAATTTAATTAAAAATATTTTAAAAGTCTGAACACAATCTCATTACCATTGCGATTTGGTAGCTATTCGAGTACTTCTACTTACTACCTATTATTTCGATTACTGGTAGCCTACCAAACTACAACTATAACTATAACTATTAACGACTGCTAATACTTTTCTACACTATAGCTGAACCTGAAGTAAAAGTTCACTGTCAAAACTATAGGCTATATTTATTTATTTTGCAGATTTTTTATTATTTTACTTCTTGAATTAAATTTATAAATGTGCCCTTCAAATGTTCCCAATTAAAATTAAGGGAATGTTACAATTACTCAAAATACTTGAATAGTTACTTTTCACCCCTGATTTTATCTGTACCGTGGCAAAAAGGTGAAGTGGTCTAAGTTTAGCTGTGTCTGGCGTGGGTTAAACAGCAGCTGAATTGATTTTATCTTGCACTAACCAGTAACTAATGGTAATCGGATGTCTGTGTTGGATTTCCCTGGAGAGCCAGTGAGAGACAGGAGGGAGGCGGTGGGCGGGGCCTGGAGAGGTGATAGTGCCGAGTTTAGCACTTTGCAACATGATCCGTGTCGTGCACCACTTGCACCACCAACCTTACCCCAAGAGCAGCAGCAGCAGAGAGGGAGAGAGAGAGAGACGAGAGACACAGAGACAGGCCGGGCTCTGCGCTGCTGCTGCATCCTGCCCCACACAGACCACGCACGGCACGGCACATGGGGACCACACGGCGCCACGGCAGAGGATAACGGAGCGGACGCGGGCCATGTTTACGTGAGACGTATATGAAGTCGTATTATAGCCCCAGCATAGCCTCAATAGCGTCCTGACAAAGCAAAGACAAGAGAAATGTGGCTTTCTGGGAGGAACGCTGCTACAAATCACTGCGGTCTGCGTCAAACTCCCGGCGCTTTTAGATGATGTTGCCTCTTTTTGGACCTTGAGGGATATTTTTTGTTGTTGTAATGCTGTTGATGTTAATACTACGATGTGACAGTGACACAGCATGGGCAGTGATGGTAACCTCGCCTCATTTTTCAGCACTGTAAGCAGGCCTATCAACATTGGGCTGCGCTGGGACCTGCATAGATAAGTTTAACTTTAAGGATTCCTGGATGTTTTCTACCGACATGAACTCGCTTTTTTACTCGGATATCCCACCTGCCCCGGTATGCGCCCTCCCCAGCGGCTCGCAGGCGGTGACCAGCGCCTTGAGGAACGACCTGGGCTCCAACATCCATGTCCTCAAAACTCTAAACTTGCGATTCCGCTGCTTTCTCGCCAAAGTGCACGAGCTGGAAAGGAGAAATAAACTTTTGGAGACCCAGCTGCAGCAGGCCCAGCAGAGGCAGCAGTTCCGTGGACTTTACGCGCGGGATGTGGCGGTGCAGACGGACGGGCCGGAGTCCAGGCTGCCCGGGACCATTTGGAGTTTCACGCACGTCCGGAGGCAGGGGGAGCGATACGAGACGGTGCACGGGCCCGGGGTCACGTGGACGCACCCGGATGGAGTCGGGGTTCAAATAGACACCATCACGCCTGAACTGAGGGCTCTTTACAACGTCCTGGCCAAAGTCAAGAGGGAGAGGGATGAGTACAGGAAAAAGTGAGTTAAACACTGTAACTACTCCTCCAAGGAATGTTTTAAATATTGAAAGCAGGGAATGAATGGCAAGTGTATTGGTTCATCTATTTCCATGTCAACATTGCAAAGAGCTACCTCATATATTGTCATTCCAGGATTTTTACACTACTAGCCTATATGTCAGTGGCATTTCTTAAGCTGTTTGACCCGTGGCAAGTGGAAGACAGCCTTGTTTTTCTATCAGTATAATCCAATTAAACTGTGAAGTAGTAAGCTGTGTTGCTGGGGCAATGATGAAACGATGAAACACAAAAATAGGCCATTTTTGCTTATCACTAGATCAAACACCTCCTGGTTGTTTTAAAGGGGTCAATATTGACCTTTATTTAGATTTAACCAATGACTTGTTGTTGAGGGGGACAGCACTGAGAAAGGGGGCCCTAACCCTTCTTTTACCCCTCATACTTACACCTATGGAAGCAGTGGTGTAACTTGGTATTGAGGGGCCCCAGTGCAGGTTTGTGAGCGCAATAAGTACTTAAGCTTCATGGATTAGACTTTTTTATCTGTATTAATATAGCTGCAGGTGCTTATAGTCTGCATAGTTTTATTCAAATAACATAGTGTTTATTATTGATTTTACTTTTTGTGAATTATTGATTTATGATTTTAAGACATATTCAAACTAACTTTCAGATGATAGAAGTGTAACCCTGTCTTATTAACTTGTCTTTTGTAATAAGTTGCCAGATTTAACAGTATTTAACATTAATTTATGGTAAAAGTTCTGCTTATCTTCTGAAAATTTTAAACACAGACTTAAAGGACACTGTCATGGGCCCCTGAACGTCCTGGGCCCCGGTGCAGTTGCAGTTGCATAAAGACGTAGAGGAGTCCAATGTTATAAAAAAACATAACCCATAAATATGCTGCTTGTAAACATATTCTGCAGTCCTTGAAGACAGACACACATTTATCTTATATCAAGGTTATAAAAAATTACAGTATCCATATTTTTAACGCATTACATTTAATCCTGGACGTCCTTACAGTGTTCTGCGGGACACTTTGCTTATTGCCGCATTACTTTCTTTTTGTATTTGTCTCTGCTGCTCTGCCTCATAATCATGATGTCATTGAGCTGATGCCACTTTGTCTGGGAATCTTACTACAGAGTCTGCACACTGTGTAGACCTTTTATCAATGTGAGTCTATGACAAGTTCAGATATTGATTCTACCACTCATAAGTTGTTCAAGTAAGTCCTATATTAATTCAGGTTATGATCAATATGGGTCTTTTGTGTGTATGCTGTAGTCACAACACACCCAGACTCGAGTGCCAAAAGATGCTCATAATACTTTGTGCATAAAAGGTCATCGAGTGCGGCTGACAATGATCAGCATCTTCAACAAAACAGTGAAGGCATTTAACAGGAACGTTCCAGAGGCCACATTAGATATTTACCTGCTGAACGTGGCCATTTTGCATAACATTTTGAGCAATAAAGATAGAACTGATAGAAATAGATAGGATGCAAAAGAGCTACAGACAAGCATTCATATACAGTTGCTTATTTGAATCATGTTTGTATTGGGGTGCACAGTGGCAGCCCTGTGACTAACTGGCCATTGTCCAGCGTGTACCCTGCCTAAGGCCCATAGTTGCTCTTACAACCTGAAACTGTAACAAGCAAAAGACGATGAATGAATGTGAGATTCAGGGTTTACACAAGGTCTTACAAAAAAAAGTCTTAAATAAAAAAATCTGAATTTAAGGCCTTTAAGCTTAAATCTGCCAAAATGTGGAGTACTAGGTCTTAAATATGTCACGTGGGCATATTCGCTTATTATATAATGCCCACTGAAATGCTCAAATACGTATGACCGTTGCCGAAACAAGAACTCAGATCTTTTTTTACCGAGAACAAACTGCTTTGCCGCACTCACTGTCGCCAGTAGTCGCAATTTAATGATAAGGCCATGTTTACAACTCAGCTTTTTGTACACCACGTGTTTATGAAATACAGTAGGTCTTAATTTTCTTCAACAATGGTCTTAAAAAGGTCTAAAAAAAAGTCTTAAATTCAACTTGAACTGGAGATTGAATGGTTGCATGTCAGTGAATGTCTTCAAGAGTGAGCCCTGCCTTAGGCCCCGGGTAGCTGTGACCAGGAACAGAAAAAACAGGAAGAATGAATGGATTTGATTTTTTATAAATTATATAAAATGTGCAAGTGTCAGGTTCCCAGGTTATTATCCAGGCTGTACCCCGCTTCAGGCCCAAAGCAGCTGGGATAGGCTTCAGCTATCCACAACAGCTAACAGGGGTAAGAGGTAGAAAATAAACAAATGATGTTCAAAAGGGCAGAAGTGCTGTGTATTGCCCCTTTAGGTGCAATGCTTACTGGGAGAAAAAGAGATAGAGTTCATGTAAATGTCTATGTGCGGTATGTGCCTCTGTTATGTGATAAACCACCAGACCTTACACCTCTCCTCCCAAATTTTTTACGATAAGAGTGACGTCACAGTGACAATTAAATCCAGATTTCCCATAAGCCCACCCTGTGTCAGTGCGAGTTACCAGAATCAATCTTTATCACAGTCTAGTGACGAAATCCCATTGGCTGGTCTCATTGTACACCAGTCATATTTGGCTTTATTCATACTACTGCTGTGTTTCCTTATTAACCCAGCGCAGTGTCCCGGCCTGACCCGTGCAGCCTGTGGTCGCCTTGGCTCGCTACCGGAACGGAAACTTTGCCAAGAGATCGACTGCTTCTCATTGTGGCGGTGATTTAGACCGAGAGGCATTTTAACTGTCTGCTCTCTGAGGTCCGCTATGACCAATGCTCTTGTGTGTGAGTGAATGCACTGAGTCACAGACGCTGAATGTGTGTGGGAAACGGGATATCCTGTCCAGTCATCTCCCAGTATAACTCCCCACATATCCTTTTTTGTGCAGTTCCAGCGCAGGGAGGTGAATGGCATGTGGGAGAGGGGCCAAATGAAACATGCCTGTAAGATGAATTAAAAAGTCCTTGAGCAAAATAAGGTCCCAAGCTCCATCTTTCAATTTCTATCACTTATCTTATTAGGGATCAAGGGAGACATTATTGTCCAAGTAGGGAAGTGTGTCCTCTGCATTTGACCTGTCCTTCCAATACCGCTGGGGCAAACTGTCCCGGAGCAGCACCAGGGGACCCTTCTCCAGGTATTGAGCGAGGATTCTGGTCAGGATTACCTAGAGAGTTAGCCTGTTGTGCATGTTTTGAGATTAACGGGGAAATCCAGAGAAACCCACCCTGAGCACGCACCCTCAACACAAAATGTCCCAGTTTGGGTCGACAGTTAAACCCCGGTGGTATGGTCATGGTGTGTTTGATGTGTTTATATAATTTGGCAGGCTTTTTAAAATAATTTTGTACACCTTTGCATTAGTATTTCACCTTTTATAACTTAAAACAATATATATGTATGGAAAACATCCCTTTTAGTGGAGTGTTTTTAATTTGCAGAGAATGTTTGGATTAGATGTCTGTCGCCCCCTGCTGGGAACCATGGGGTACAGACAGAGCTTAAAATAGCTAATTCACATAGCTCTTAGCAACATGACGCTAACAGATAAACAGAGCTGAATGCTTTGTAGAGACTGCAATTTAAGTGCTGAAATGACGTAGAGCAGTGAGACGAAGCGTTTCCAGCTCTTCAGAAAACGTGAATGAAACAAAATGCTACTTCAGGTATGTTTTTGAGCTGAAAACAACATTATAACCTGGTCAAAATGTAAAAAAAAAAGTGGTTTAGCATAATAGGGGAGCTTTAATACTTCATTTTTCACTTTGGCTACATGATTCTGTTGTGATGTATGAAGCTGAAGCCTTTGACCAAGCAAAGAGCAACGCTTCTTATTTTGTCTCCTGTCCAAAATTATTGATGCAAGGGGTGTCACTGTGTTATTCAGTAGGTTTGGTTCCAATTGAATTCTGCATTTCAAGGACCTTCATGTGTTGGGACAGTGTGAGGAGGAAGAGAGGACTGAAGACACACCACTAGGTCAAGTTGGGATTTCTAAGTTTGGCTTTCAGTTCTCATAAAGTACTTAGAAACAATTTACTGTTTACTGTCTATTTTACCAGAAGCAGATGTGTTTACACTGTTCTGAAGTGACCCCATCACCTCCTAAACACTATAGTTTTTTTTTTTTTTTTACCCAGGACTAAGACACAGATTTGCCCTGTTTTATTGGTCCATAAAGCTGATAATCAATCTTTTTCCGTTTTCCTCACGTTCCCTGTGAGCCAGGAGCAGAATAATTGCATCAGCGCTGAGTGAGTTTTCTGTCCAGTTGTTTTCTCTCTCGCCAGATCCTCTTTACTACACTTACCACTGATCCATACCACAACAACACTCCTCCTCTCATGGCTTTCTTTGTCCTGGGCCTCTCCAGCCTGTCCCCCATTTTTAATGCAGACTGCTTCGTAAGACCAGTCCACAGAGGCCTCTCTTTCTGGTCGATTGATTTATTAAACCTCTACCATTTGGGACAGTCTGAAGATGGATTGCCAGATGCTCACGTTTTGATGCTGCGTCTTGAGATTGTGAAAAATCCATTGGTTTAGTCATTATTTCAGTGTTTGTTATGAGAACACAGATACATTTATATAATTTATTCATTTTATTAACTTGGCCAAGAAGGTTTTTCACGGGAGTTGGTCTGCTAGTATAAGTACAATAACTCAAACAGTAATGGTTGGATTTTGAGTATTTCAGTACAGGTCAGTAATATGTCAAGGAAGAAATGACTGGTACCATTGCAAGATAGGGCTAAAGTTTGAATGGTTTGATCAGTCAAAAAAACAAACTGAGAAACTAGGGTTGTTCGTGGTTAATCGATTAATCTGCATTATGTCCATAATCGATTGAAAGAAAAGCAAACGATTAATTATTATGCTGTACAGTAGAGTAAAGGTAAAGTACCATCTGAGAGTTGGGGCTAATTAAACATACAATTAAAATATACAAGCCTATAACTTGTCTTTAGTTTAAAAAAAGCCACTTTTTATCATGGTTTATGAGTTTGAATTTAATAAAGGGCTGTAATGATAGGTGCCGCTGATTAACAGTTAATTGATAATTGTTTGTTAAGATGATTATTAATCGATTAAAGAAAATTAACCAAATGAGCATCCTTATGCTGTGCAGAATGCAGGAACAAGGTCAGAATATTAAAAATAAACAACAGTTATTGGTAAAAACAGAGGCATAAAGGGAACAGATAACGTTATATACTCAGCAAAAACAGTGCAACATTTTAATCATTGGAAATTGTTCAAAAATGTATGTGGATACAGAAACATATTGTGATAAATTGAGTTTATTGCCCCACAATGATCTCTATTGTCTCATTTTAACTGCTGCAGCACA
This sequence comes from Bostrychus sinensis, assembly GCA_020698575.1. Lineage (NCBI taxonomy): Eukaryota > Metazoa > Chordata > Actinopteri > Gobiiformes > Eleotridae > Bostrychus > Bostrychus sinensis. The sequence continues at coordinate 11,594,316 of CM036241.1, read as the reverse complement.
ATAGCCTCATTCAGTTTTATTATAAGCAAAACTATACTTGCATACACACGTCTTGACACAAAATCTTGCTCATTGAACACAACAGGCATCAGAAATCAGACATCCAGATGTGTTTATACCCTTGCCTCAATAGTTCGATTTCTTTTTCCTATCACTGTAAACTCATACAAAGACAGAAGTCCAGTTAGATATCTTAATTGACCTACGCACTAATGCATCTTTGAACTTTCTCGCTTTGTTTTTTTTTTGCTCATCTTTCGTACACTACTGTAAAATGTGTCACATGGGCCTCAGTCACTCTCTGTCCGTAAATGCCAGCGGTCTGCGAGACTGTGTAAAAGGTCATTAACAGTGCAGCTGACAGTGATGAACTGTTTACACTCAGGTGCCAAAAGCCATATCAGGTATTTACATGTTAAACTCAAGCATTTTGCATAACATTTTGTAGAATAATGACAGACACAAGCTAAAGAATATGCAAATTCACCCACACAGGCATGCATTCACAGCACATTTGAATTAATTTGTGTTGATAAGAGTAGGCCTGCGCGATATATTTAAAATGTATGCATTAAAATATAAAATATAAATATTGGAATATCCAAATTCTGTCTTTAATGTGCTGAAATGAGCCTAAATCAGGAAGAAACCAGGACTATAAACTGAGGAACTACATTGAGATTAACCCAGACAATGTATTAGTGAATAAGAACAAAACAGGGACTCCAATCAGGACTAAACCAGGTCTACATAACAAGACTAAGCCAGATCTTACCTAGACTAAACCAGGACTAAAGCTGGTCAAATCCAAGACTAAACTAGAACTAAATCCAGTCTTAGCTAGGACAAAAATAGAGCTAAACCAGAACTTAAACACGTCTTAACCAGGAGGAAACTAGAGCTAGGTCGGGTCTAAACAAGACAAAACTAGAATTAAAACAGGACTAAAACAGGTCTTAATCAGGACAAATCTAGAACTAAACCAGGTCTAAAACAGGATTAAACTAGAACAAAACCAGGTCTAAAACAGGACCAAACTAGAACCAAACTGGATCTAAACTAGGACCAGACTAGAACTAAACCGGGTCTAAAACAGGACCAAACTAGAACTAAACTGGGTCTAAAACAGGACAAAACACACAGTAACTAGGGAGGGCATGCAGAAACAGTTGGTTACTATGGCGAAATGCATTTATACAGTAAACCAACACTTACTGTCCTACATTGCCATCACATGTGGCTTGATTTCCACAGATCATGCAGCCAGAAGAGTGCTGGCACAGTATAATTCAACTCATTATTATGCTTCATTTAGCTGCAATGCTTACGGCAGTGTTTTAGGCGTAAACCATAAATTCAACATTTTAAAAGACATTATGTAGATAGATTATTCTTTTATTTATTTCCTTACTAAGCTGCAGCTTGTCCTGCAGCCTGACTCTATGGAGGAGACATGTAGTGATCCGGAGCAGGACGGGGGCCTCCTGGGCATGTTCTTCCTGCATGAATAATTCACCTCCAGCTGAATTTAGCCATGTGTGGATCAATGCATTGAGAAAATCTGTGGCAAAGGCATTTTTCCGGGCCTTTGATCTTTCCCTCTTGTGCTTAACGGAGGTGAAAGCCTGGGTTAAGCTCCTCTTGCAAAAGTGAGACTTACCTTTAAAAAATAACTAATTACTTTGCAGTGTACAGTCTGATCCCATTGTACTCAGATCTCATATTTCTCATGAAGAGGCGCACTGATGAGCAGTCTATTCTGTCTGCCTGTCTTTGACCTGCCCTGCCTAATCCCGGGCCTTGTTGTATTCAGGGAGGGATTTTCTTTAAGCTCTAACTAGGGCCCTGCGCCACATTTTGGCACGCAATCGCTGCCACTGTACTAGGCCTCAGAACGGGACGTCCTGCTACAAGATACTGCCAGAGCTCACTTCACTTAGATCATTGAGATTAGAGTGTGCATTGTTGCTCCATCACTTCTTCTTCCTGACTGTCTGTCCTGCCAACAATGGGCTGGTATAAATGTGCTTTATAGGCTAACTCTGTCCTGTCATATAAAGATAATAACCAGTGTTGGATTGGCATTCTCTTAGCAAGATAACATTAAAGGGATATATCATGCAAAATTGACTTTTCTGAGCTTTCTGTCATGTTATAATGTTGTTCCCTCATCAAAAACATACATGGAGTTGTGTTTTGCTTCATTCACGCATGTTTTAATAATTCTGTAGTCTCTGGCATGGCTGTTCTGAGGTCTCAAAACGCTCAGTTTCACAAACATTTGCCTCTCACACTTACCCCCGCCCCCTCTAGGAAGCACTGACCAATTAATTTAACCAAAAAACAGTGTACAGCTGTTTCCATTGATTCCTCACAGGTGTTTTTCACTTTGTAATAAAATGGCATCATACAAAAACTTTAAGGAAGTGAAGTACTTTTTTTTCCCTTTGTTATAAAAGACCGCAACACTCTGCCCTCTGCTGGTCTCTTCACCTGTTTCTTTATGGCACCAGTAGAGTAAACGTTTTTTTTTTTATCAGATAATGTTTTTAAAGGTTGTAAAATGTGCTGCTGTTCTATGGGTGGTCAAGATTGGTTAAAAATTTGAATAAAAGCATAATATTTTCCCTATAAAAAGTGAGTTTTGGCATTAGCATCAGAAGTGCTGCCAGTATAGCTGCAAATCATTTCAAAAATTTCAGTCTCAAGGGATAATTATTTAGCTTGATTAAGCCTAGATGGTTTGTTATGCATTTATTAGTTCACCAAACCAATATCACCACCATCCGGCTCTGCTTATAACATATTTTGTTTTTGTTTTTTAAGGCTCAAGTAGAACAAACATGTTTTTTGTTTTGTTTCTTATGTGACCGTTAACCTGGTTATATCTGATTAATTACTGAATAGATTTATTGTTCTATTTCTGAGAGATTTTGCTCACAAGCATAATTTATCCTGCCAGTTTAATTAAGCACATTATGTGTAATTTGGGTGCAATGCTTATCACAGTTTTGGTCATACCACACTGTAAAATCTACAAGTTTAGTTAAATGAACACAGAAATATGAGCTACTTAGATTCCTTAAAAGCTAGTTCTCATCTGATTCTTTATCTTTTCAACTATGGCCAGATGAACATGAGCTAGTTGTAAATGTTTTTATTTTATTTTGAGTAATATAAAAAAATGGCCAAAAATGCCAGCAGCTTGTTAAATAATGGCTCAGTAGTGACTCCGCATCTACATTGACAGTAAACACAGTCAGTCGATTGCCAATTGCTCAAATCTTGTTTATGCACAATGAGCATTTTCTTTGTGGCTACTGGTAATCTGTCCACTGAAGATGTTGCAGTAATTTATGTCACTGACTGCACACTCTAATAGCAATAGCTGATCATTAAATATAAAGCCATTTGATCCTTATTCTCTCCTTAATGTAATAAATCAGTGAGGTAGATGCTAGGTCTGTGTTATTCCAGTCTCCTGTAGGCTGCTGCTTACTGCGCTCTGCTGCTGGGTTGGATTATTCATGGATATCGATGGATTCAGGAGGCGGTGGAGCTATGCCATATGTAAAAATGCAAGGAGGCACCTGCTCTTTGAACAGACCGGCTGTATAGAGAGAGAGAATAATGCATTGCAGATCGTTTTGGGACAGAGCTGCCAGGTTTTGCATCACTTGTGTGGCTCCAAGCTGTGGTTTGTTAGCTCTAGTTACTGGCCACATGAGTAGGTACACCTGTTGTAATGATGCTAAATGGGAAAAGTTAATACAAAAGTGGGAAGTAGTAGTAGTAGTATAGTAATATTAGTAACTGTTGTAGCAAAGGTAGTAAAATATATAGCCTGTGTGTTTTTTCTGCACTGTTTATTTTATACTTTATATTTTTGCTTGTTTAGACTTTTTCTTGTAAATAATGTATGTAAATAAACCTTTTTGTTTTTGGTGCATGCTCACTTGCTTTCTTGCTTTCTGCACTTCATTCTTTATTCTTAAGCGCTGCCTGAAGTGAACTTCTCCACTTTTGAGATTAATAAAGTTCAGTCTAATCTAATTTAAAAGTCATAGAAGCAGAAGTTTTAGTTGTAGTAGTAGGAGTAGGAGTAGTTGCAGAAGTAATAGCAGTAGTAGTGGTACTAGCAGTTGATGTAGTACAATAAGAAAACCAACAACTACCTACATCTCTTGCCGTCTGTTCATAGTTTTAGACTAAAAATCACTGCTGTTTTAAAAATGCTTTTTTTTGACAAATAATTAAAATCTATTACAATCTTTATTTTTAAGCTTTACAGATAGTATTTCCTGTTATTAAGATAGGGCTAGTTTCACAAATCAATGATTCTAAAATACTGTACAGCCCCTGTATATTGTTAATTTGTGAGCGATTTTCCAACATGCATTTAATTCCTATACCGCTTTGTGTTGCTTGAATAAACTCAAATGTTTACTTTTTTGCTGCTGCCTTAGATAAATATTTGTTATTTCTCAACAAACTGGTCTCCCATAAGACTAAAGCCACACGCGCTCTGCTTTAAGGTCAGGCACAGTAGGCCTCAGACTGATTTAAGACCACCAGTAAAACCTACTCCAAGATCCCATCTCCACACGTGACATTATATACAGCTCTGAGAAGTGCGTGTTTTATGTCCCCTGCACACCAACATGTCCTCTGGAAAAACAGGGAATTGAAATATAACAGTGATTAACTCAGGAGGCAGGCTGGACAGATCTGCAGAAGTGTTTTAGCAACAGAGAGACACTGTTTATAATTGTTACGTGTGAAGAAATCTCTGACTGGCCACATCTGTTTTAATCTTGTGCAAATATTTAAGCATGAATGGGATTTAAGTGACTTGAATGTGGCATAGTTATACGTAGGATATGAGGAGGGGAAAGTAAAGCTGAGCGAGGGATCACACAGGAGTCAACTGGAGTGAAGAAATGAGCGAAGTTACTGAGGTCTGCTTTAATCACGCAGGGACAATGAGCAGTACAATTTAAGCACATAACCTTATGTAGTGCTAATTGCTCCCATGAATAAAACTGCTAATTATCTAGCCTGATGCTAATGTTCTCTACCCAGGCACTGACATTAAACACATGTTAGTTGTTTTTTAATTCCCCCAAATCATTTAGTCTTTGCACAGTTGTTATTTTTGGTGGCTAATGCTAATTAATTTATTAAAATGTACACAGTAAAATGTCAAGTGTTAAATGAACACTGTGTGCATTTGTTCCTTAACTATATAGTGTTAAATTTACTCTTTAGTGTTGAAATGTCGGTGTTAAAATTAACACACCATGACACTGGTAAACAATGCCACACACATCATTTAATGGACAGTTGTTGATACGTTTTTAAATGTCTCTTTAGTGAACATTGAAGTGCAGGTAAAAAAAAAACTAAATTCAGATTTGTTAATGCTTAAAAAAGTATCAAAAACTCCTGGGAGAAAGTGTTAACCTGAAAACCTTTCAGTAGTGAAAAATAACATGGTCCTGTGCAGGTCAGTCATGATTTTGACTGCAGTACAAACCAGTACGAGCGCATGCTGCTTCCAGTCCCTTTAACATTTGACAATTTACTGTGTACCGTGATCTGCTTCACACATTTAATGTTGTTTACTTTTTAAAGAAGATCTAATCCTGGGTTTCTGGTATCGCTTAGCATTATCTAAAAGAGTCCTATTTGTTTAAGTGGCTGCAGTTCTCATGGTCTTTACCCTCCAGGTGTGTGTACAGAGACTGTATATAAAGGACTGTGCTCCTCAGATCTATTATGTCTCTTTAATGACTGATACCCACGCCCTGGACTTGTTCCAGACATGTACATCTTCATTTTCATTTCTTTTGTAAATGGGATTTCTCTTCCAGAACAGCTCCACCCCAACATGGTCTAGGCACGCTGCACTTCCTCTCACAAATCCATGTTATTTGTCAAACTGAAGAGGCAGCATAAAGCCCCTCATTATAGGATTGTATAGAGGGTGAAGTAGCTCTCTTGAGGCATTATGTAAACGCTGTTCTAGTCCCATTAGGTCGAAGTTGAGTCAATACATGGGGGATATGGTGCTGTGCTATAACGTGCCTTTAGAAAATGACCTCAGTGTGAAATCTGTGGATTATTGTACATGGGGTGGGGTCAGTGTATAGTGTGGGACCAGAGGAAGTCTGCAGGGAGCACTGATTTTCTGTTGGTGTTTGCTGTGAAGGCAAACCCTCATTCTGCTGGGCTAAGGTAATAATACATACAGGGAAAGCAATAAATGAGACTCAGGTTGTCATTTGGTTGCTTTCAGTTTATTAAAATAGTAAAGCAGAACAAATTAACCAAAATATTACAATACACTGATGAGGCATAACATTATGAACACTAGGGCTGCACGATATGAAGGAAACATGCGATATTCAATAACTATGTTGAAAATTGCGATAACGATACTATTGCGATATTTGAAAATAGAGCCTACTTTTTGAACATAGTAAGTTAAATTCACTACATTTCACAAAAATGTAAGTTCCTGTATTTACAAGCAAAATAGCGACAAAATCAAAACTTAACACAGACTAAACCAGGAATAAAACAAGGCTAAGCTGTGACTAAATTAATTAAATTACCACTAAAATCTTGACTGTTTAAACATTTTTATTTAGTCACAACACATGTTCTTTTAAGGCTGTGGTGGAAAATGATTTGTCAGTGTAAATCTCTGTCAGATGGTAAGACCACAGCGTTATTGCAATATATTTAGTTTCTTGCGATACGGATATTGTGTTTGCTGATATTGCGATAACGATAATTTTGCGATATATTGTGCAGCCCTAATGAACACTTTCACAATTTCCTAATGTTGTGCGTTATGACCGTCTGCCTAATGTGCAGCCCCATACACAACAAACTGTGATGCAGTCTGTGCTCTGACGCCTTTCTATCAGAACCAGCGTTAACTTCTTCAGCAGTTGGAGCTACAGTCGCCTTAGCTGCTTCCCTGGATCACGTCTGTTTATGGAGGGGAGGATAGAGCAAATTTACATATCTGATACTGGGGTCAGTATTGTGGCACTGATATCAGTACCAATACTTTGCTCATATAGGTGCTTTTATGTGGGTTCAACGGTCATGTTATTATATCTGGATACATTTTCTAATTTAGTTTTTGACTTGTTTTCCACTGTTAAGCACATATTAAAACCCAGAACAGATTTTAAGGCAGTTAAATACATTTTATTAGTCCTAACAAAATCTCAGAGGGGGAATAGGTAGCAGCAGAATCGATTTCATCATGCTAGTATTGATCTGACAACGATAATAGTGGCAGTATCGATACTTGGATTGAGCCGCTCATCACCTCTCGTGCTACATACTGAGCACAGAACACGCCACAAGAGCTGCAGTTTTGGAGCTGCTCCATCCCAGTCATCTGGCAATCCCCAAATCCTTATTCTTGCCCATTTTTCCTGCTTCTATCAATATGTGGACCACATGCTGCCTAATATATTCCACCCAGTAACAGGAGTCATGATGAAGAGATAATCTGTTACCCCTTCACCTGTCATGGGTCATAATGTTATGCCTGATCAGTGTATGTTACAAGTAAATTTTAGTGATTACTTTTCATGTCTATAGCTGACTTTAGCTTTAGGCTGATTATTATAATTTATTATTGGAATTGGACTGTGACTCACCTTTTTAAGTTTTATAGTGTACCTTAAGATTCACCCAGAAGCATTTATATCTCTGCACTAACGGAAAAAACACAGCTTTCATTTTAACCAAACCAAACACTGCTAATATGGACACACCCAAGACGTTTTGATGTGGTTTTACATCAACTGCAGAACAACATGAAGAAGAGGCCGAAGGAAACTGGGCTGAGAGCCAGTGCTGTTTAACTGTCAAAATCATTAAACCATTAGGATGGGATCGCTCACCAACAACGTCTTCACATGTCTCAACAAAGTCTAACTGGAAACTGGAAAAAACACTTAGTATCGCTTGAAACCAATTATCCATGTTTTCTCCAACTCTCTGTTGTCATTTATTTTTCAGGTGTATATAATTACATGTTCATTCAATTAATAGTTTACGGCCTGTTCGACCGCAGCTCCCTCAGGCCACGGAAACACGGCTCTGAAACTCAAACCCCGGGCTTTGGGAGAGATAATGCATATGAAGAGCTCAAACTTGTCAGACTGTCACTTGAAAACTGACATTGACATTGAGGAAAAAATATGTTTGAGGGTTTATCTCTGAAATAACAAGACACCACCTAGGTGTGGTAATCTTTGTTACCAAGGATTTTAATACTCTAACTGCTCAGGTAAGGGACACTCCCATTGGCTGTTGGATAAATGGCTGGCAATCATACAGAGAAACTGTAGGCTATATTTCTGCACTTTGTGAGAAACAGTGCAAAAAACATAGTAATTTCCCATTCACAAGAAGTGTTGTAAAATTGCATTGGTCTGACACTAACCTCAGAGCTAGAGGTTTAAGGTGTCATGGTGGTGAAGTGGTTAGCACTCCTGCCTCACAGCAAGAAGGTCCCGGGTTTGTGTCACAGTATGGCTCATCTGGTAGCACTGCAGCATCTATGCACAGCAACTACAGCCTGCCTCAGCGTTGTGGGTTTGAGTCTGGACTCCGACAGTTTGGCGAATGTCTTTTCCTGCTCTGTCCGCCTTTCCTGCTTCTGCTCAATCCAATAACGCAAAAAAGTAGCAAAAAAGGTTTCCTCTGGGTGTTCAGGTTTCCCCTACCACCAAAAACATGTACAATAGGTACAATGGGGCCGGGACTTCCCTGCAAAAGAGATGTTAATCTCAGTGGGACTTTTATAGCTAAATAAAGGTCAAATAAAAATAAAATTAAAAGGTAAACTGACCGTTTTGGTGCCGTTTTGGAGATGCTTTGTATTTGTATGGGGCACGTGATTGGTCAAGAACGACGGGGGCTGGTCATGTGTGTGCAGGAACCTGTTGTTGTGTGTTTGAAGGACAGTGAGGGAACAGAGTTACGTCTTGTCTCTGGACTTCTTCTGCTCGCTATAACTTGTATTGGCGTGGTTGCGGCCATCCATCATTACAATATTTTGTGGTGACCAATTGTTGCAGTACAGGTTTACCAAAAAAAAAAAAACAGAAGGAATTTGGTGTTGGTGAATAAATAAAAAACAATAAAATTTGATTGGGTAGCCTTGGTGGTCACATAGAGTAGACTGTTTTGATTCATGGATTGGACCAGTTTGTCTCTCCTGTTGATTTTTTTCAAAACGATCTTGTACTTTCTCTAACAAATAAATGATAAAAAGCAGAAAATCTTAATAGAATCAATAAAATTAGGCAGAAACAGATGAAAGATTTGACACGTGTTACACAGTTTACTGTAATGATTAGAATAGCTTAATATATTGAGTGTATTGTCAAATCCAGCCTCAGCAGGTCATGATCCTCTACTCTTTGTCCCAAGCTTAAATAAAGGGAGAGGAAGGGCATCTGGCCTGAAACCTCACTGCACACTAATAAGTAGGTGAGAAGAGAAGATCTTGAGGGTATTGACAAACCAAACCCTCAATTGAAACTAATGCTTTAGTCTGTGTAAATAAACTTGTAATAGTCCCTAATGACTCCTAAAGACATCATGAAACAGCCTTTGCCCCAGTGTTATTTTCCTATGTCGTAACTTGTCCGTGTTGTTTTTATTTGCTCTGTCTGAACGTGCTGTCGACATCCTCGGGTCGTTCCAGAGGCTGTTCCACTGGCTTGATGCAATATGCCATTAGGCTGATAATACTGTAATAACTGCGGGGAATGCACCAGAATAAACACAGATTAGCAGCTCATGATAAGCATTGGGAGAGAAGACACCGAGACAAATGCCAAGGATGGTTTAATGAAGAGATGCGTGTCTGGTTTTTAGCAGGGAGCATGCATCAAACAAACAAATTACATTACATTAAATACAACTCTTCCTCTTACAAATGAATTCTACTCAGTTCAGATAGGTATATATGGTTTAGTAGTGGCAATGCACTTAAAGTCTAGACTGCTATGTATTATTTATATATTTCTAAATGTATTTTTACTTGACATGTTTGCATTTGGTAAAGATGCACTGCCTAAAAACCCTCTATGCCAACAACAAAACAAGAACCTACCTGCTTTCATTTTAATAATAAAAATGGAAAACAGTATAGGGGTTAAAATGTTTGGTTGCCATTGACTCAATGTTGACAAGCTGTGAAGACCAGCAGCCAATGAGAATGTCTGTGATTCCTATTGTAGCAGACTTGAATGTATGTAAGCATGTGATTGGCCTAAGTCTATTAGTATGTTTTTGACCTTTGTTTAACAAGGAAAGAATATGCACTGAACATCCTCATCTGTTAAAATCCTTAATAATAAAGAAGACTTGATGTCTCTTTCCTCACATGATTCCTATTACAGTATGATGCTAAACTTTTTTTGTCAAATACAAGAATACATGTAAGTCTAATGGGGTTATTAATGGCAGCCACACTTCCATCAGTCTGCCCCAGGGCAGCTGTGGCTACAGAAGTAGCTCACCACCACTGAGTGTGACTGAGGAGGGACTCAATAATGGACCAAATTGTAAAGCGTTTTGAAGCTTGTAAAGTGCAATATAAATCCAATCCATTATTATTATCATTGTTATTATTATTATTATTATTATTATTATTATTATTATTATTATTATTATTACTTGTCATATGGCGCACAGTTCATAAAACTATTTTTGTCTTGCACAAAAAATATTTTGTATTTTAACCTAGTCTGGTCTTGGCGTTAACGCTGCGAGTCCAAAGAGTTTGTTGTGTCTGTGGCCTTGTTTGCACTGAGCTCGATGTCCAGCTGCATGTACTGAATACTGCCACAGTAACTATTTAACTTTTCCAGTTTATTTACAATTTTTTAGTAATACGGTCACAAGGGGTCACAAGCCAAGGGTATTCTTTGTGCCAGCTCCAAGCCTGGATAAAAGGTGAGGGTTGCATCAGGAAGTTACCTGGCACAGCAGCTGGATTGTTGAGTTCACAACTTCACAAAATTCATCTTGTCAGGCTCCTGCTGATCCATTTTGTGTCCAGACCTGTGGCAGCCTGGGCCAATGGCCATGAGTGGGCAGGTTTTAGGTTTGCTGACAACAACAAGCACTTTTAGCTCTTTGTTGTTTAGCTATGAAGCTGGTGCTTTATCACCTCCCAGTATTCTACTGAAAATCCCGCCCCTTCGCAAACATTTTCAACGGGAGCCATTCCAGATTGATATAACGTTAGCAACTCTGTGCCAACGTTATATCAATCTGGCTTTTGCCAGGTTAATTAGGAAGAGCATCCGGGAAAAAAAATATGTCAGACAGTAGGCTACCTATCTAACTTTGTCAATACAATTTAAAGGACTACTCAACATCAGTCAACTTTATTTTTTCAAAACACTCTTTGTAATAGCCACATATGTTCATATTGTTCCCTCTCTGGCTGTTTGAAACTCCTGTCAATACTCCTGTTTACACCGGATGCCCTTCTTTTTTTTTTATTATTGATACAGAGACATCATCAATAATTTTTTTAATTTATTTATTTATTTATTTTTTGATTAATTGAGAAAGGAATGCTGTGTTTACCTTGTATGGCAGAAAAATTGATGATGTCTCTGTATCAATAATTAAAAAAAAGGAAGGGCATCCGGCGTAAAACCTACACCAAAACAAAATATGTGAATCACTGCACACTTCTAGGAGGCAGATATTTTGCTGCAGCAACTCCAGAAGAGAAAAGATAGAGCAAAAAAATGATTTACTATTACAGTAAATTACTTAAATCACATGTGTCGTCCCACCAACTCTTCTCTTAAATGTGAAAAACTGCTCAGTAATATTTTATAAGGCCGGCCACCTCCAACTCATTGTAACCACAGTCTGTCCTTGGCAATACACTTAATCAAAGATGGACTATGATCCTGTCCCTGAGACCTGACGATAATGGTGCCTTGGGAAAATGTCTGCGGTCACATAGCAACGCCTCCTTCCACACCACCACCCTTCCGACCCCCCGTCCCGCTGCTGTCTGTGTCCGGTCTGGGCCTGGGCTGCTGCTGCTATATACAGCCGCAGGTCTCTGTGTGCACTGGGAGAGGAATCATCCATCAGATATCTAACTAGACATCGCTGTGCACTGTCATTACACTGGAAATAAATGGAGATACAGGCCAGGGGAGGGGTGCATGTGGAGAGGAGATGGCTTGAAATGACTGGGACAAGTGTGTGTGTGTGGTCGTCTGGTCGTAAACATGGGCTGAGGTCAGAGAGTGATGTGGAGTTACGATGAAGCAAATGAAATGGCTTTTGACTTATGAGATGAAAGCACATGGACACTACATGAATGCATCATTGTGTATGGTAGACTTTTTAAGATGTGAGAGACCAAACCACTGACATGTTAAGCCAATGGCAGAGTCACCCAAAATATGTGTCTTTACTGTCTATATATGTCTAAAAATACAGAGCAGATTATGGCTCTGAACTCTGGTTTCCTTGTTTCTCCTAATTTGTCCGTCTCTGGAGCAGCTCAGACTGGTTTCTCTAACCTCAAGTTTCTTTCTGGACTGCATTATCCAGTCATGTTGCACTGTAGAAAAATTTAAATGACTACTAGCCACCCTAAATTTGTAAAAGCAAATAAAAGCAAAGATTTGACAGGTCAGTTTTACTCACAAGCATAGTGGTAGGATAATATTTCTCCCTGACCATTATATTCAGCTTCAGTTCAGTTGTATATAGCCCAGTTGGGATGGACAGGTCATGCAGTGCACATGTGGGTTTTTTAAGGATTTTATTTTAGCTTTAGAACAGGAAAATCACATGTGACAAGAATAGAACCCAGGCGTCTTCAGTATGTGGTATGTGCTCTACAAGGGGAGCCACTGAGGTGCTCCAGTGCACTTGTGATTTTAAAATACTATAATAATAACTGAAAAGTATTTTTACCATTTCATGTACATGCGAGTATACTCTTTGTGCAGACCCCAAGCCTGGATAAATGGGGCTGTGTTGCATCAGAAAGGGCACTTGAATCTATGCCAAATCCACCCCAGAAGGGAACAGCCGAAAAGAAACAAGATTTCATGTAATTAAAACAATATTTAAGCTTCAAATAACCTGAACATTGAAACTATATTCAACCTCCCCGTGACCCGCTTTTAGATCCTTACCCACCAGCTGAGAAACACTGGTGTTTCTCAACTCATTTATTTACAGAAAACAACAGTTTCATTGTGAAGTGATTAAAACAACAACAGATTAAACTTTACTACTTCTCCAACCACTACTATTAATACCATTGTGATTACTACTGATACTACCACTACTGTTATTTCTGCTATTACTTTTACTACTACTACTACTGCTGCTGTTACTATAGGTGCTACTGCTAATACAAGTATTACTAGTACTACCCCCACTTCAACTGCTATTACTTTTATTACTACTACTATCATTCTTACTGCTACTACTGATACTACCCCTATTACTACTACTACTACTGCTAGAGCTACAACTGTTACTACTACTACAACTGCTGTTACTTTTACTGCTACTGCTATTACTACTACTACTACTGCTAGAGCTACAACTGTTACTACTACTACTACAACTGCTGTTACTTTTACTGCTACTGCTATTATTACTACTACTACTACAACGACGACGACTATTACTACTACTGATACTACCCCTTGCTGCTGCTGTTACTATAAATTTTACTACTGCTAGTGCTACAACTGTTACTACTACTACAACAATTACTACTACTGATCCTACTACTACTACAACTGCTATAACTTATGCAACTACTGCTGCAGCTGCTACTGCTGTTACTTAAAGTACTACTATTGCAAGTGCTACAACTGCTACTTCAACTATTACTACTGCTTTTACTACTACTACTACTACTATTACTACTACAGGTACTACCCCTACTACTACACCCGCTATAACATTTACTGCTCCTACTTCTACTCCTGCTGACGCTGTTACTATAAGTACTACTACAGGCAAGTGCTACAACTGCTACTATAACTATTCCTACTACTACCCCTACTATTACCTTTACTACTACTAATACTACTGCTGCTACTACAACTACTATTACTTTAACTACTACTACAATGATTATTACTACACTTTAGAATCACAGGTTTTAAACAGTGTTGTCTCTTCACATTTACAGAATGTTATAGAAACAACAGCGTCTTTGTGCTGTGATTGAAAGCCACGCCTTAAACTCGTCCTACATCTGCACGAGCTCTGGATGCAGCCCAGCGAGGCGGTTCCCATGGAGACAGGATGGGCTTGACATGATTGGCTGATGCACGACAAATGAGTGTGTGTGCTCGCTGGTTGTAAACACAAGTATTTAGGTCAAGCGTAGTGGACTCACAGTGAACTGAACGAAATGTGGTTTGACCTTGTTGTTGTCCCATCAGTGGAGCCCCCCCCCCGAAAGCCGGACAGTGGGATAGGGAGCCTCTGTTTCTGCTCTGACAGCGTACTCCAGGCCTGATGCATTAGCGGCTCACACACCGTTAGCACACCACACATGACTCTCTGTGGAGTCTGGAGGGAGGCGATAGATTACACAGCTTCATGACATTCAATCGATGACCTACTGTAGCAAGAGTCTCTGCTCTACTCTGCACGCGCCCATCTTCTGTCTGTGGAACATCAGAAAACACTGCACTGATATTTTAAAATAATATTAGTCATGTGGAAGTAAAAGTACTTGGGTGAAAGTAATTCTGCAACTACTACTACTTGTTATACTACTACTACTGCTCCCACTTCTACTGCGGCTACATCTGCTTCTACTTCTACTTCAACCACTCCTACTACTCCTACTACTGCTACTATAATACTACTATTCCTACTACTGCTACTATAATACTACTGCTAGTGCTACTGCTGCAACAGCTCCTACTACCACCAATCCTTCTGTTACTACTACTACTAATACTACTACTACTGCATCTCCTACCACTCCTAATACTCCTACTATAAATAATACTTCTACTAATACTAAAACTAGTGGTGTTACATCTATTCCTACTAACACTACTATTTCTGTTACTTCTACTACTACTACTACTACTACTGCTACAGCTGTTAGTACAAGTATGACTCTTAATACTACTCATACTGCTAGTGCTACTGCTACTACTACTATAACTACTACTGCTGCAACAATGACTACTACCACTACTACTTCTGCTACTACTACTACTAATACTACTACTACTGCTTCTACTACTACTTCTACCAGTCCTACTGCTGTTACTGCAATACTACTAATATTACTATTAGTGCAGGTATACAGCTAACAATAATACTACTCTTACCAATATTACAATTTCTTTTACTACTACTACTGCTAGTGCTACTGCTGCTACTTCAACTACTGCTACTACTACATCTACCACTACTGCTACTGCTGTTACTACAGGTTCTACTACTAATATTACTATTTCCAGTACTGCTGCTGCAACAACTCCTACTACCACCACTTCTTCTGATACTACTACTAAATCTACAACTGCATCTACTACTACTACCAATCCTACTATTGCCACTGCTTCTACTCTAACACTACTACTAATACTACTCCTACTGCTACTACAGTTACTACTCCTACTTCTACTGCTACTGCTAATGCTACAGCTGCAACAACGACTACTATCACCACTACTTCTGCTACTACTAATAATACTAGTACTACTACTACTTCTACCTGTCCTACTGCCGTTACTGCAATACTACTACTAGTGCAGGTATACAACTACCAATAATACTATATACTATATAATAATACTCTTCTTTTGCTAGTGCTACTGCTGCTACTTCAACTACTGCCACTGCTACTGCTACATCTACCACTACTACTGCTACTGCTGTTACTACACGTACTCCTACTAATATTACTCTTTCCAGTACTCCTACTGCAACAACTGCTACTACCACCACTTCTTCTGTTACTAAAACTACAACTGCATCTACTACTACTACTAATCCTACTGTTGCCACTGCTACTACTGCTGCTACTATAATCAATACTGCTACTAATACTACTATTTCTGTTGCTACTCCTACTTCTACTACTGCTGTTGCTACTGCGTCCTCTCCTCCTACCACTTTGGCTACTATTAACTATTACTTCTACTGTTAGTACTGGTATTTAGATATCCACAGAAATAACCCACAGTCTACTGCTCTTGACTTTCTTCCTCCTAGTCTCCAGCTAATCTGAGAAAACCTTGCCCTGGGGTAACGTGTGGGCTGTTGTTGATGCAGAGTGTAATTGCATGCAGAGCGTAACATGAACACAGTTATGGGGAAGACATTATAGCCCCATGTGCAGCCTCTATAGGCCCGAGTCATGCATGGCGTCTGTGATTTATGAAGGCTGTCTGTGGTCCTGTGTGAGGGTCTGAATGGGCGTATATTTGTCCTGTATATAGCCGCATGCATCGATCCATGAATGTGTTATCAGATAGCCGCTTCCTGTTTTACTATCTTTTCCTACAGAGTGAATCATAATGGCGCTATAAAATGTCTTCATACAAGAATTCAAAGTCTATTTGGAGAAGCCACATGCATTCCTCAGTTATTACTGTACGACTAAAGACAAACATGAAAGGATTAGTGAGACTAGTAATCAGAGAAGTATTTCACATGGTCACGTTTAACACACGCCTTCTCATTGTTTGACATTATATCTTAAACTGCAAAGCTGTCTCTATGTTGTACCAATAAGTCTGCTTATGGCTGTTTAAGGCGTCTAACCGGATTTCTATCTTTGTACCAGTTTACAGCAATGAAAAGACTCTATCGCCATTGCACACAGAGAAAAATAGGTTAATTTACAACCTCAAACAAGCACCTATTTTACAAGGATAGTGCAAAGAAATACAAGGCATGGGACTCTTAGACTAACTTACATGGTATTTTAAGCTACCTACATAAGTATAAATACACTTGTTTTGGCTAAAGCAGCAGTAGGGTTGGGTACAGTTCTGATTTTTTTGATGCCAGTACTAAAATGATACCTGGTTTTCAATACTAGTACCTGAGCAATATTTTTTCTGACACCTACAGTGCAGCGATTCTCAAATGGTCTGGCCTTGGGACCCACCATCACCGCATTAATGACAAGCCACACCCCGAATAAAAGAGATAACGAGAAAATAATGAGATATTTAGAAGAATTAAACAGTACTCACCTTACTCTTAGGTGTAACAGTAACATTATAGAACTGTGTTTTTGTTTTGTCTTTGTTTTTTTGCTCTTGTTGGATTTCTTCTATATACCTTATGTCCCATACTGCCACCTATAGTTGAGGAGTATAAATATTTTTTTTTTTCCTCTAGCAAAGGCTTGCAACACACTGAAGGATCCTGACCCACAGGTTGAGAACCACTGCTATAGTGTGCTAATTCATCTTCTACAATCATAAAACAATAAAAATTCTTAGCTGTAAGTTAAAAGCTGTAGTTTGTATGATTTATTCTGTCTTAGTTATTTGTTTCATACATGCAAAGGAACATTAAAGGTCCCAGGTATTGAAACTCAATACCACAAAGGTGATGTTTAACGGTACCCAGCCCTAAGCAGCAGTCATAAACCACAGTACTGCATCTATCTTGTATCAGTTTATGTCTTACCCGGTGTTAAACACAAATTTGCACTGATTCAATATGAAACATTGTCAACAGAAACACACACACAGGAAACAGCAGAAACACCTTTAGTGTAAATCAAGGCTTTTGTGGGGACTTGAGTAAAACGTAGTCACAGATGCTGCATGGCACAATACTAATGCGAAAAAACCTAAAGGTAAATATCAAGACTAACACTATCATATGGCAGCACAACGGTAAAGTGTTTAGCTCTCTCGCCTCAAGACCTGGGTTCTATTCCCGGACCGTGTGGGCCTTTCTGTGTGGAGTTTGCATGTTCTTCCTGTGTCTGGGTGGGTTTCCTCTGGATGCTCCGGTTCCACCATCAACCTAAACATGCACAGCAGGACAGGTCTCCCCAGCGACACTGAAATATGAGAAAAAATTTGCCTGTGGGGACAATGAGGTATACCCTATGTAACCTAGTTTTTATTTTTATTTGGGCTCATGCTTATTTTGCAATGGGAAATGATGGACTCAGTAGACCTGGTTCTTTGTGGAGCTTGTGTGTGAATGAAGGAGGCAACAGTGGTGTGGAATGCAAATAAATAAATTGAGTAAAAGGGAAGGGAAATCAAAACAAATATGAAACAGTATACAGCATAAATTATATAAATGACCAGTTCATTGACTTTTGGTTAATTTCAAATAATGAAGGCAGTTGAAATCCTTTTACCTACCTTTAAGTTCAGGGTCCTATATAAATTTTATTTAATCTTTGTCTTAAGTTAAGTCTTCTAAAAAAAAAATAATCCAAAAGGGAAACAAGGATGTCCGAATCCTGGAAGAGGGTTGCAGTTAGCATTTCAAGCTTTACAGTTCTAAGTTTAACAGCAAACAATCACTTAAACGTTCATATTTAAATCAATAATTCATTACAATTCAAAGTCATTTCAGTTCATTTAGCCGTATTGTAGTGGAGGTCTGACTGTAATAAGTTAAGTTTACGTTAGGGCATTTACGTCAATCAAAAATCAAGCAGCAAACTTAAAATCCCCATTATTTACTATGGGGTTGGCAGTAATAGTGCTACAAACAACAGTGAAAAATGGGTTTAAACTAAATAAAACACTACTATTGACAAGAGTAGAGACTAAAATGAAGCTGTCATCGGTTAGGTTTCTCTTTTTTAAACATTTTTAGTTAAGACCAAAACACTTGACAGAGCGGTCAGTGAGGAAGAGCACCCAAAACAGTGGTCTGTGTGAGTATGGCTCTAAAGTCTGATCCAATTCTGATGATGTTATTTTCATTAGTTTACAGCTGTTACTTTGTGCCACTATTGGCTCTGGAGCGATAGTCCGATCTGTAAAACTGTCTTAGTCAGACTGTGAATCACATTATCCAGGTGTGTTGCTCTGATTAAGAGAAGATCCTGCCCCTCAAACCCGTCCTGTCCACAAGCACTGGAAAATTTTACTTGCAATCAGACAATTCACACGTCTGTCTCACTAGGCGTGGTAGGGAAAATAAAAGGAGCAAGTGGGTTTCTGTGCATTTATAGTGTATTATGTGTTAGCCGTGCAGGGACCTGTCCAGGGTGTAGCCCACTCAAACTCACCCGGGACAGATGGATGTAAATGAGAGAGCAAACACATCACACAGAACACTTTTACTCCTGGTACGGACCAAACGGGTGTTGTCCTTGTTCACATTTATTTGCAATGAGCCACTCTGGTTTTGTGGAATGATTGAAACCACACCTTGACTTTCCCTTTACTCACAAGTACTTTAGGCATTTATTGCTTGTTGCATAATCTTCAGACAGATGTGGTGATCTTTGGAGTCACTGTAGAAGAAAATATGTGCTCAGGTAAAATATGGTTACTTTAAAATTATATAAATCAAGTAGAAGTAAAAGAAGTCAACAAAGTTAATCCATGAGTGACCATAAGTACTGCTACTCCTCACACTTCTACTCTACTACGTTTACATCTTCTAAATACTCCTTCAATTACTTCTACAACTACTATCATGGCCCCTCTGACCACCACCAAACACACAATCACACCAACACATTCCTACAGGTGGGTGAAGTGTCTTGCCCAAGGACACAACGGTATTATGCAATGCTACTAGCTGGGTTTGAACCACCAACTTATGGGTTTGTGGGCGAACGTCTCTATTAGCTACCGTCCCACTACTACTACTTCTAATACCACTAACAACTCTTAACAAACACTAACAAATAACTATAATTAAGTAAGAAAAAATATGTTTTTGAATGAAAGAAAATTTTCTTCAAAAAGTGTCCTTAAATAATATTTTAGTAAAAGTATCTTGTTACTTTGCGTCTCTGGTTGTTGTCTAAAATCCCTTACCCCTCAACTCTTCCTTTATCTGTTTGTTATTGAAGCCGATCAATGGGAGTCAATAAAATTACAACAACAATGCAATCCTCTCCATTTGTCTGGACTTGGGACAAAAGGCACAAAAGAAACTCTGGCTTATGATTCCTTGTGCCTGGATTCTACTGCTACTACTCCCATTACTGCTACCATTACTACTACTACTACTACTACTACTACTAATCAGAGAACACATTTTAGGTAAATGACTCTAGTTAAAGTTTCTAGTTACTCTCTATCACTGCTGTAGTTTATATCAGATACACTCTTAATTAACCACTTGTTTATCTCTGGTATGTTGCTATTTTCATTCCTTCAAGATAAAATAAATTAAATCCAGTGCAGTGGGAATCAATAAAAAAATGCAGCAGCGTATGAGGTGTATGCTGTGATAAAATACCTAAAAATATGTCCTTTGTTGGGGTGTAACGATACAATGAAGTGTTAATAAGTGTTTCGATATGATTCAAGAACGATATTGGCTAATTTGGAACGATACGATTCAACACCTTTGTATCAATAATCGATACAGCAACTTTTTGCCAAAAATCATAAAAGTTTACTCTCAAATGTAGCACCGAGGCCGGGGTTGATTATATCCAGCAGACAGAGAGTGAAGAAAAGTTGACTATAACATTTAATTTCATTAAAAACACAAAATTTATCTCCAAAAATCCATATCTGGTTTTATTTTAACTTACAAATTTCTAATTTTGATATTTCCGATATTATCCATTGATACTTCATGTGTATCGATATTCACTTCATCGAAAACGATGCGATTCGATAAAAGGTCATATGTATCGATGTAGTTGTATCATAAGGAAAAAAAATCGATACATCGATGCAGTTACTGTATCGTTACAACCCTAGTCCTTTGCATGTAACGTTTACTGCTACTATTACTACTGATTTGCAGAATAATATGGCATCAGTTTTACCCCAGATACCATTCTTGACACAACACCCTCCATTTATCTGGGCTTGGGATTGTCACAAAAGCTACTCTGGCTTGTGATCCCTTGTCGCTGGATTGCTACTACTACTTCACCTACTACTTTTACTATTACTGCAACTGCTGCTACCACTACTACCACTACTACTTACAGCTCTGCTTTAATTTACATAAACCGTCAACTGTTCTTGTTTATCTGCAGTATTTTGTTATTTTAATTACTTCATGATAAAATTAATCAAATCAAATTCAGTGGAAGTTAATAAAAAGATGACCGCAGGAATGCAGCAGCTTCAGATGTAGAGTATGAGGCGTATGTTGTGATAAAACGCCTCAAACATGTCCTCCAGGAGAATGATGGGAACTCCTGAGTCCGTTGCATGCGAAGAAACTCCCCACACGAGCAGGGAGTGTTCACTGGCACAGATACAGGAATGTTATTGTTCATGAGACAAAAATCAGATCAGAGAGAGAGAGTTTGTGATGTGAGACATGACTTCACTGTGATTTAACAAAACGGGACAGATGATAGAGTAATGAAAAGACTGAAGTAACTCTGAAGCAAAAGGAGAATAGTGCGGTCAAGATTTTCAGTCATCCAGGATGTCACAATCAAAACAAACTAATTTTTCACTCATTTTTTTGACTTTATCGATAGGACAGAGTATGGTAGGAAAGCAGAGACATTTGGTAAACTGTCAGAGTCTGGACTCGAACCCAGGACGCCGAGGCAGGCTGTAGTTGCCCTGTGTGGTGTAGTGATATGATGTTTGAGGCAAAAATTCTCAATATTCATCATTTTTTTCTCAGATTTTATAACCACTGAACTTTAATCTCTGAATTCTGATATTTTTTCTTTGAATTCTGACTTTGTTTCTCTGAATTCTGCTAAACAATCGATTTTTTTTCCAGTCGCCGTCATTTTCTTTCATACAATAGTGATAGAGGTATGGAGCTATATTTGTCTGAATAAAATTAACTGATGCAGAAATAAAATGTGTTGATGCATGTATAGTGTTTAATTAGAATTTATTTGATAAAATTGCTGCATTCAAGTCACAAATTAAGGATTTTGAATAAATCATTATACGTGCATCAGTGCATTTACTGTTGGATCAATTCATTTTATTGAGACAAATATAGCTCCATATAGAAGGGAAATTTGTTCAGTTGAGAGAGAATCACCTGTGCAAACTGCAAACACACTGTGCTTCATTTGAGTATGCAAAGATTATTTCTGACCTTTTCCCAAGAAAAGTGTCAAAATGACTTTTCACATAGAGCCATATCGCACAGTATTTGCTCCAAATACAGTCCTCAGTAAAGATCACAAAAGATCAGTGCTTAGTGATGGATCAGGATTTGAGTTTTTTGTAGTGGGCTTTTTTTTTATTTTCAACCACCTCATAACATTTAACATTTATAGAAATACTAGTTTATTACAGGCCATTGTTTCCTGAAGCGCTCAACAGTCCCCCAACATTCTTCTCATGTCTGTTTTATGCATCTCTGTTTTTACTTTTTTATACAGAAACACAGTATAAATCACTGCCTAAAGGTTTACTGTTTGGTTTATCAGACGTGACTGTGAGGATGCGAGTGTGGATAAACAGATATGTGAGTGTCCACAGGCTGCTGGCCTCCTGCTGCTCTTGTCCTTGTAAGGAGACCCCAGCTGTGTTCGTCTGACTGAGGCTAAAAGGACACAGACACAGGATACCTTAGGCTTTATGAATCCAGACAGTTAACATTTACCTATCACTCCTTCCTTAAAGGTCCCTTATTCTGCTTAATCAACTTTTTTGAGCTTATAACCATGTTTTAATGTCGATTCCACCTCAAAAACATACCTGGAGTAGTATTTTGTTTCAGTCAGTAATCCTGTTTGCTGAGCCCGTCACCTTCTGGAGAGCTGGAAAATGCTCGGTCTCACAGCTCTACATAGACATTTGAAACCAGGAAGTGCTCCTGTGTGTTTCTAAAGCCCATACACCATCACCGGACTCATTCTGATCATTTCAGCGCTTAAATTCCCGTCACTACAAAGCATTCATTTATCTGTTAGCATCATGTAGCTCATAGCCGTGCTAAATAATCATTTTATGTTCTGTCCATTCCCCACCTTTGCCAAAAGGAGGCGTCAGACACCTAATCCAAACGTTCTCTGCTAAGTCAAAGTAACAGCTCCCCGAAAGGAGACGTTTTCCATACATATAGGTTATAAAACGTCAAATATTAAAGTAAAGGTGTCCAAAATGATTTAAAAAAGACTGAAAAAAGCATGATATGGGAACTTTTAAAAAGAGATGCTTTTGATGGCTTTTTCCAATGTGACGAAAATAGTAGAAAACTATTTTACACTCACTTTACTGTATAGTTTTGAGTATGTCATCTTCCAGGAGTTGATATTAAGTCCAAATATGTTAATTTGGTCGTCTACAAAAGTTAAGGCTATACCTACTTTCTCCATGTTCTGGGTTGTTTGCAGGTGAAGGATGGATGGCGTAATTCCTTAGTCACTAGACAATAATTATGTAGTTATCAAAATCATATGTTTTTATGCACATTTTCCTATTTTGGGCGGCTAATGCTAACTCCTATATGTATTGCAGTCTGCCTAACTTCGCTCACAAAATTGCAGCCTATATGCCTTTCACACTAAACACTAAAAGGATCCATAGCTTTGACATGGCGTTGAGTGAGTTTCCTTTATCTGTGGCTCCACTTAATTATATCATTTAACACAGTTGCATCAATAGGCTATCAGATGGAGAGGATAATACTAATAACTGTGTGTGTTTGTGTGGATGCAGTCCTGAACTCCCCTGACCTCTGGAGAGAGCGGTGCCGCAGACAAAGTGCAGCAGCCATGCCAGCATTTTTAATACAGGGCTTCAGTCTGAGCGAGAGAACTGGCACGTCCCACATAGGGATACTCCTCTGTAATTAGACAGTATACATTCAGGACATCCCGAATGAGAACAAGGCAGATTTTGTTGGGAGAGTTGAATGTCCAGTGATCCATGGGGGTGGATCGAGGCCGTGGTGAATGCTAAGATTACGCTAAACCTCCCAGTATTCAGACGCGGCCTTCAGCTGTCGGCTTTTCAGCTAATTTTATACGTAAAGGAATGTACAGCCAACAACAAGAAAAACAAATCCTGACTGACTCGCCCCAATGGGAACCCCCCACACTCTCCCCCTGTCCCACAGCAGCTGAGCATCACATGGGGCTCTTACCTCAGATATATTTGAATGAGTCCTGGTCCCATTTGGGAACCATTCATGAGTCAGAGTGCTGTGAGGACACAGATTGAGCTGACTGATGCAGGATGAGACCAGCTTTTTGTGCCTGGTTTACAAAAAAAAAATTGTGAGGTGAAATGTAGAACTGTGGTACCTTATTTTTATGGTTTAAACCTAATGTTTTGCATTTTAATAACACATTTGCCCACACAGAGAGAGTAATAAGAGTATCTGTTTGTCCAAAATCATTGTAAAATTGGTTGAGTAGCTAGCACACCACCTGGATTTTCACACTGTCCTCAACCTGGTGCCAACTAGCTTTAGACACACAGACATTTATTTATTTATTTAACAAAATTATGCCATCAGCTGTTGCTGATCTGCTGGTCACTGTGTCTAGGAAGGCTCACTGGCCAGATCCTTTACAACGAGTGTAAAGTATAAAAGTATATTTAAATGTACTTGTGAGTAAAAAAGTAAAAGTATTTTGCACAGATTCAAGAACTAATGAATCTGTTAAATGTGAGAGATTTTGCTGAAAAGTAAAGGTTAACTGTGCAACAGAAGAGACTGAATCTGTTCTGAGGTTTTTCTGAAGAGTACTACTTTACTGCATCTTTTATACTTATGTACTGTGTGTACAATGACGACCCTAATGTTTTTAAATCAAACTCAAAATACTTTTTACTTCAAACCAATTCAAAAAAAGTAGTGGAGTAAAAAGTACAGATATTTGCTTTAAAATGTAGTGAAGTAAAAGTAAAAGCACACACCAAAGTACAGATACATGATAAATTTACTTAAGTAAAGTTACAAAGTACTTTTACTTTGTTTCATTCCACCACAGGAATCCTGGTTATGAGCCTTATCCCTGTTATGAAAGTATTTGGGATTTGACGTTTACGTGCCCTCCCACAGTGGCGGCACCTGTAGTTTAGTCAGAAAGCAGCAGGGAGGTAGCCAGATTTTTAGGTACAGTGTGCCCCTTTGTTCAATATCACTAGATTAGGAGTTTTGAAAGCCCAGGTACAAGTTACATTCACTATGGGAAAGTTACCACTCGCACCATGTTTGTTTTGCTGCATCTCTGGAGTGTGCACATACTCAGTTCACCAGAAACCAGAATACTGCGTTTACAAGCCACGGTATCCCGGTTTCTATTGGAGTTTGGCTTATCCCGGATACTGAATTCAGGATACAGTGTTTTCATCCACAGACAAAACAGGGATACTTAAAAAAAAAGTCATTGTAACTTGGATACTCAAGTGCATGGAAACACACTCCTTCTTAGTAGTGGATGAACAACTCCATAGAGATAAATAAAACACTAGAGTGGCCATAGCAACCACTTCAGCGGCAATTCCAGCAGCCATCTTGTGACTGTAGGATAAGGCTAATTCTAATGGTGAGTAATGTAAAAGAAACAGTAATTTTGAACCTGTAGCCTCTATTAGTACGTTTTTGACTGAAATACAAAAAATAATATTAACATTATTAATATTGCAGTGGGTTCTACTTGTTTCCAGATCCACTGTGTGTTTGTATTTGCAAAGGTATCAGAGAAGAGGACCATTGCACCAAGTATGAGAGTGTAATGACAACGAACTAAAATGAGCCATTGTACCAAGTTGGAAACCAAAAATTTTCTCTGTGCTGAAGCAGGTACACTAAGTAAGACTAGACATTACATCAATCAAAAATATAAAAAATGATTAAATTAACAAAATAAATGAAAAGAAAATTGTGAAAGCAGTGCAGCTTCCTGTTTGTTTGCATAGCACTTGGTAGAATGGCTACAGTCATAATATGGCGGCTGCAGTTTACCATTAGAATGTCCACTCTAGTGTTTTATTTATTTCTATGGAACAACTTTACCATCTTAGCTATATCAGTGTCTATATGCTAAGTATCGCTCATTTTGTATACTGATGATACAACTGAATTCACGTTTCAGAGGCTACAGCTTATTTTTTACAAATATGCATAGCTGGAATAAAAACTATTGATTTGTTTTAAGTCATACGTAATAATACCAGAAGAGGAGATACAGAGATAGTAATATTGTTCATATCAGTGTTTCGTGTTGACAGTAAATCCTCTGAATTGTCAGAATTGTAGCAGCTCTAGTTGCACGTGTTTCTAATCATAGCTTCAAGCCACGATGATGTTGTGTAAGAAAGACCACATTTTGATACTCTGGTGGGAAATTTGTTATAAGCCTAATTGCAAACAGTACTGTGCAAACAATTTAGTGAGGTGTTAAAAAGTGCTTTAACAAATACATAAAGTATATATAGGTAAGGAAAAGGTCAGATACAAACCAATAATACTAACTTCACCTGCTAAAAGAACAAACATGACCTCTATTTAACCAGGAAAGTCCCACTGAGATTAACAGTCACTTTTGCAGGGGAGTCCTGGCCCCATGAGGGACCTGTTGTGCATGTTTTTGGTGGTAGGGGAAACCGGAGCACCCAGAGGAAACCTATGCAGACGCAGTGATAACATGCAAATTCCACACAGAAAGGCGTCACACGGTCTAGGAATCTAACCCAGTTTTAGTCGATTCTTTACCATTGTGAAATGCAAGGGATTTGTGGCTCAATGAAATAGGCATACACCCCTGAACTTGATGATCTTTCGAGTTTGAGTTCAGGTCTGGGCACTGTATCTTTACCATTGCCTTGGCAGAGGTCTACACTCTCTTGTACTCTCTTTTGGTACATTGATGCGCCTTTCTTTGTTCTAGCCTTTCTTAAAGATCCAATATTATACTTTTTTCAGGCTTTTTGAAATAGTTTTGGACACCTTTGCATTAGTATTTCACGTTTTCACTATTTTCACTTAAAATAATGTATAAGTATAGAAGACATCTTCTTAGGGGCATTGCTACTTTGACTTTGCAGAGAACGCTTTGATTAGGTGCCTGCCCCCTGCTGGCAACAGTGTGGCTAGGACGGAGGATAAAATGGCAATTTTGTGCAGCTATTAGCAATGTGATGCTATCTATATATATGTGCTTACTGCTTTATAAAGACAGCAATTTAGGCACTGAAAATATCTGAACGGGTCCGGTGTCAGGAGCAGGAGCATTTCCTTGTTTCATGTGTCTATGTAGAACAGTGAAACTGAGCGTTTTCAGCTCCAGGCTCAGCAAACAGGATCACTCAAACATGCGTGAATGAAACAAAATAGTCCAGGTATGTTTTTGAAGTTCAAACAACATTATAACATGGTTAAAAGCTAAAAAAAAGGTAGATTTAGCAAAATAGGAGACCTTTAAAAAATTGTCCCAAACATTTGCGCAGTAGGGAATACATGTTTTGACACTTCATATCCATTGCTGCTATGCAAACACGCTCCCTTAATGCTTGTTAATGAAACTTAAAGTTCAAAAACTATTCATGAGCAAACTCTGAGCAGGATGGAGCCCTTTGTGTAATTTATTGCCACAGCTCAGTTTCAAAGATGGGGCCGTACAAAGGAGGTCGAGCACAAAAGCCTGGAAACAGAAGGGAAGTGGGTGTGGGTCTACACTGTCAAGGGCATGCTGTTATAGGATATGGGAGTATTACCACCACAAAAGTACCATTACCCAGTTTAGTGGCCCCCAGGGGACATGGGACCACAGTATCTGACCCAGGTCTGTGCTGTGTGTGTTGCAGATGGGAGGAGGAGACGTCCCAGCGGCAGCAGCTGGAATCCGCAGTGGAGTCTCTGCAGCAGGTGAGACACACAAACGTCAAATATCATCATGCATAAATTATTGTAGTGTTGCCATACCTTGTTTAAAAGTTGCTTTACTCAAAAACTATTTTCCTCCGACTACACAACAACATAGCCATCTCCCTGTTTTTATTTTATTAAAAAAGTCCAAATAAACTAATTCACCTCCACAACAAACTATTTCATTACATCTAACACAGTTTTTTCTATCTTATCTTAAAATGAAAGCGTTCAATTTATTCTTGCAAAAAATAAGATCTTAATATATTATACATCCCATTTGTTGGTCTACACCATGTGTCAATTTTGAATTAATGTTTGCTGGTAATACAGAAAAAGTGGTTGTTTTACACTGGCTACATCTGCCCAAAAGAGAAAAAAATACACAGATCCTATATTATGATTTTTTAGGCTTTTTGAAATAGTTTTGGACACCTTTGCATTAGTATTTCATGAATTATCTTAGTTAATATTATATTTATATGTATGGAAAACTTGGGGGGGTGTTATGTTGACTTTGCAGAGAGTGCTTGGATTAGGTGTCTGTCGCCCTCTGCTGGCAACGGTGGGGACTGGACAGAGCATAAAATGGCTATTTAGTATGACTGTTAGCAACATGAATCTAACAGATAGATAAATGAGCTGAGTGCTTTGTAGTGATTTAGAAGAGAAGTTTTTTTTTTTTTTTTTTGTCCCCTTAGGGAAATTGACTTGAAAACAGTCACACAAAGACAAACAAAAAACAACAACAACAAAAAACAAAATGAAAAGGAATACTAATAAGAAATAATACAGGAACAAAGGAGTGCAGCTGGGCAGAAAGAAGGTCTAGGGATTAAAAAGCTGTACAGGTTGTGGAATAAATGACTTTGATCTGTTTTTTGTTTTGTTTTTTAAATAATGGGGGACGGAAGCGGTGACCGCAGGGCAGAAGGACAAATGAAGAGAAGAGAGGATGTCTTATCAGAAAGAGTTTGGTGACGGTGTATGGGCTTTAGAAAGGCACAGCAGAAACAAAATACTACACGATTAAAAGCTAAAAAAAAAGGCAATTTAGCATAGTAAGGGACCTTTAGCGCTTGTTTTTAACAGATTATTCTTATGGTGGACTCACACAAAAATCATCACGAGCAACTAAATTGACCAGTGACCATTTCTATACTTTCTTATTCACACTCACAAGAGCAACAACGACACATACATGCTATTCGGACGTAGTGTTGAGTTGAGCAAAGTTCAACGTCATGTAAATATGGAGTGACAGAGGAAGCGCAGAAGAGACTGACAATGACGGAACAAGACCTGATAGTTACTCGAGAGCAATAGGTCCAGGCAAAAGTCATGTCCCACCCTCGTCATTGACCTGAAGGGGGCTGGGGACACAAGAAGATCGAGCTGAGAAAAGAGATTCTCTGGCTTCATGTGTGAACTCACTCTGATAAAATGCCATCAGGTTATTTTACAGAAAATAATAGCATACTGTGCTTGTACCACATGAACACTGGCCACACAGTCTGAGGAGAAATCAGGTGGATTTGTGAAACTGCCACTGCAGCAGAAACACAGCCCTGTGATGTTTTATTCAATATAGATTTAACAGAGCTGCACAAGGAAGCGGCCACAGCCAGAAAAGATGTCAGATTAGAACAACGATGTTATAAAGACATCAGGGGTGTGTTCGTGTGTAAAGTGCTGTGCAGAAGTCTTGGTGAGATATGGTTGCATTGCGAGATAGGACCAGTTCCTTAGCAGAGGTGTTAAAGTCCTGTCTAAGACTTGTGCACAGTGCTGTAGACATGTTGTACACTAATTAATTTCATTTTAAGCCAGGGATCACTTTGCCATTATTAATCTCCATTATGATCCCTTGTTGTTTTGACACTTCTGCTCATTAAAAGCACACAGACATTTGGAGATCTTAGAAACACAGCAGGGCCACCCCTCAGGGCTGTGAACCTTTTAGACCAGTGGTGGAGGCAGATGTTCTGTGCATGGGGAGATGGCGATGAGTTCACTGATAGTAAATTTAAACAACATTTTGCAGCTGAGTGAAAGCCACAGCCAGATGGTCTCATTGTAATCTTTGTTTTAGATGTGTTTACTTTATATGGAAAGATACTTGTACTCAAGTAATTTACTGCACTATATTTTTGAAGAATATGAGAATATAAATTTGAATTGCTTAATGATTTAAAGTATTTTCTAGCCTCAGTGGCAGAGTGAGTAGCAGCAGTAGCAGTGGTAGTTGTAGTAGTAGTAATACTGGTAGCAATAGTAGTAGTTGTAGCAGTTGTAGTTAAAGTAATATAATCAGTAGTAGCAGCACTAACAGCACTAGATGTAGTGGCAGTTGTAATAATTAAGTAAACTTTACACTGAATACTTTGTTGCCTTTACTCAAGTAACAATTTTATTTAACATCTGCTTGCCATATATTATTTTGAAGTAGCAGTACTTTTACTTTAGTACAGATTTTGAGTACTGTATTTTCCAGACTATACGCCGCTCTGGAGTATAAGTCGCACTAGGCAAAAAATGCATAATGAAGAAGAAAAAAATGTAAGTCGCACTGGACTATAAGTCACACTTTTGGGGGCAAATTTATTTTACAAAATCCGACACCAAGAGCAGACATTTCATCTTGAAAGGCAAGTTATAGTAATAATAGAATAGAGAACAATAGGCTGAATAGGTGTGCGGTTTGCTAACGTAACACATTGATGGTTATTCAGTTACATGAAGCATAAACAACAAACTGAATAGGTGTCTCGTATGTTAACGTAATATATTAACAGTTATTCACATAACTATAGCATAAAGAACATAATATAACAAGTTCACCAAACTCACCATCTCACTTCTAATCGCTAAATCCTTTAAATTCTTCATCCTCGGTGTCGCTTCTGAACAACTTCGGAGGTAGACGAAGCGCCGCTTCCTCCTCTGCGTGGCTGTCGTCAGACTCAGCATCAGTTCCATTTCCAATTATTCCGCTCTTTCTCAGTTGTCTTTATAGCCTAAGTTGTTTGTGGTAATGTTTACATTGTAAATTGTCAGTGGTACAGGTGCAGCAGATGCTGGTACACAAGCCTAGAGCGCCCTCTAACCAACACCTGAAATATTTTAACATATAAGTCGCACCTGAGTATACGTCACACCCGTAGCCAGACTATGAAAAAAAGTGCGACTTATAGTCTGGAAAATACGGTACTTCTTCTGCTTCTGCTGTATATTATAGGCAAAGGTGAAATAATAAAAAAGTAATATTGGAAGACATGAGATGGTCTAAGGCTGTTAAAAGATTTATGTAAAAAAGTAAGAAAAAAATATTAATATAAACATTTTTTGATGTTTTGTGAAAGGGACTTTTTTGTCCCTATGCAGTAACATCGTAACTTGGGGTATAAGGGTTAATGAAAATGGTCACATTTACTGTGAACTGTACTATAGATATCAGATTGCAAGTTCTGTACAGTACTTTTCTACCTCAGTTGGCATTCAACGCGCTTTACATTAACGATTCACCCATTCACACTCACAAGCACTCATGTTCATACACCAGTAAACACAGACACTGGAGGTAAGGAGGGTTACGTGTCTTGCCCAAGGACACAACAACAGTATGCAACAGTGGGAGCAGGGTTTAAACCGCCAACCTTCTAGTTAATGGACGACCGGCTTTAGCATATGAGCTTCTACCGCAAACAAAACTAAGGCTGTTTTATGAGCAATTTTATTTGAACATTTTCAGGGAGTATATTTTTTGAGTGCAAGAAATTCATAAAACCATAGCTAAACGATTCCATTACATTTATAATGTAACCAATATGTCAATAAAAGCATCTGCCCATATCCGGTCATAACTCCAGCCACTCTTTTCTTATCTATCCAAATGTTTTATCAACAGAAAATACATGTTTGAATTTATTTTCCTATCTATAACGTGTCTATTAATATTTTCATTTGCCCTGTTTTGCATCTCAGAGTGCTCAGGAGTCACAGGAGATCCGGGGGGAGCTGAGTGATAAAGTGGAGAGACTTAAGGCTGAACTCGTGGTTTTCAAAAGTTTAATGAGTGATGTAAGTATTTGAGGCCCATGAGGTAAATTAACCACTGCTTTTGTTATCATCAAAATGTTTAGCTAGCAGCAAAAAATAAGCCAGCCAAGCCTCTTTGTAATTTGTTCAATAATTCATGCTCACCATTGAGACTTTGTGACATTGCATTTTGTTGGGATAACATTGACTGAATTTAGGCCTAGATAGTACTGTAATGCATTATGAATTACATCCTTTGTTGTTTGGCTAAATGAGTCATTGCTATAATTGGCTTTTACAAATGCTGCTAGACTGAAACTCGCTAGTTCTTCATCCATTCATCTCCAAATTTTCTACTGAAAGTTCCTACCCTTTACAAACGTTTTCAACGGGAATCATCCCAGACTGATATAACATCAGTGTTGCATATGAATATTTCATTTGCCAGGTTACATATCCCTACACATATTTCACGAGCAGGGACCATGCCACAACAAAAAGAGCTGCACGATATGGAGAAAACATGCAATATTCGATAACTATGTTGAAAATTGCGATAACGATATTATTGCGATATTTGAAAATAGAGCCTACTTTTTGAACATAGTAAGTTAAATTCTCTACATTTCACAAAAATGTAAGTTCCTGTAGTTACAAGTCAAAACAGCGACAAAATCAAAACTTGCCACAGGAATAAAACAAGGCTAAGCTGTGACTAAAGTAATTAAATTACCACTAAAAATGGACTTTTTAAACATTTTTATTTAGTCACAACACATGTTCTTTTAAGGCTCTGGTGGAAAATGATTCTTCAGTGTAAATCTCTGTCAGATGGAAGATTGTAGCGTTAATGCGATATATTTAGATTCTTGCGATACGGATATTGCTGATATTGTGATAACGGTCATTTTGCGATATATTGTGCAGCCCTAGTTTGAAATATTTATTATTGGAGGGTGGACCGGATAAGATGAAGGTGTGAGGGAATTTAGTGTTGCCCTAGAGTTGTAAAGGATAGAGACTCAGGAGGCAGGAGAAGTTTATTTACCATCAGTATGGGCCCCAGAGACAGTGAACACTCAACACATTGTGGTTGACCATTCAGGTCTGGCTGTGCTTCCACTGTATGGGCTTTTATAACCTAAGATGATGCAGGTCATAGGTAGAGTTATCCACAAAG
Source organism: Bostrychus sinensis (assembly GCA_020698575.1). Lineage (NCBI taxonomy): Eukaryota > Metazoa > Chordata > Actinopteri > Gobiiformes > Eleotridae > Bostrychus > Bostrychus sinensis. Next base: position 11,561,078 of record CM036241.1, on the reverse strand, counting down.
AGATGTAAACAAGGACCGAAGTGGAGGCGTCCTTGGTTCGGCTGTGCAGAGGACATTGTTCCCTAACAGAAGGGATGATGTGGGACATAGGATGCAGGATGCTGAATTCTGAATGAGGGATACAGAGAGAGGGATGAGGGATGCAGGGAGATGGATGTAGGGAGATATGGACCGCAGGAGATGATGGCTGGATGAGTTGAGACTCAGTTTGGGGGTTCCATCTTTGCAGTTCACCCAGAAGACTAGGGACGTCCCCCCTCTAGTCTAGTTGTTGGAGAGGCTGAAAAGGAGAACGTAAACACAAAGGGAGGTACGAAGAGGAAAAGGAGGGTGGTGTCGAGAGAACAGAGACAAGCGTTGACAAGTGTTGTATGGATTTTGCGGGTTGCTTGGAAAATGGGAGGTGTGGTTGAGGAGTGTAGTTTAGGTGTGACCCTACTCCCAAACCCAAGTTAACACATTAACTCCATTAGATAGAAGTAAATGTGCTAGCTTACGTCTTTGGTTAACATCAAAATGCTACGCTAGCTACAAAAACGATGTTGGTGACTTGAAAGAAGGACGTTTCATCTGGTTATAGTTGATATCATGCACTCAACAGCAATGCTAAGTTAAAGCTAAAATTGCTTTTAATTCATTAATTGATACAATGTCACAAGATTTTGCAGAAGTACAAATTCTTTGCATTGTCTTTGCATAGCATAGGCTCAGTCTTTTCTAAACGGTGAAGTCATGCACACATCTACTTCCCTGTTGGTGCTATCAAGATAATATTGTTCCTCTGAGACAGCCGTCCATTGAACAGGCCTCAAACATCAGCTGTATATCACTTCCTGCTCTGCACCCTCAGTATTGTTCAGTGTTGTCCAGTGGCAGGCCTGCTCCTCGCTGATATACAGCTCCATTATTCTGCAGTGGACCAGTCACAGCTTGTGCTTGCTCAGGGATAAATTTAGACACATGTCATTTCTGTTTTAGTGCTGCTTTTTTATTGTCTTTATTTTTCTGTGCTTTTACTTCACATCCTGCTGAATGTGCCAACACAGAGAAAAGTAAGTGTGTTGATTGTTTAGGGTTCAGTGTTAAAACTATGGTGGCCCTCAAGGATAAGCCATAACACCCAAAAATTAAAAAGCAAAAAGGAATCAAGGGAAACAAAGTGAAATAGGTAGAACTCCTCTCATTCAAATGTATTTCTACTTAAAGTTAATCAGACATGTTCAGCCCCCACACCTCAAAAGAAATTATAATGATGTGAATGAAAGATAATGAAATCTTACACTGCTGAGTTATTTTGGCCACAGAAGTCGGCTTAACCTTGACGTTCAAATGAAAAAATGTGACTCTTTTAACACAGGCCCATGGGCAGTATTATTCAGCTTCAGTACTTTGTGGAGCATCCTTTACCTTTTTTCACTTATAACAATCGTTTTGGGTCACTGCTAACAAGTTTCTTGCACATCTCCACTGTAATCTTTGCAAAAGCCTCGAGCTCAGTGATGGCTGATGGCCTCTGTGCTGCTACTGCCTTCTTTAAAACCTAAAATCTTTGGGGGGTTGAATATTTCTGATCCCAACTGTAAATATAAATCAATACTTTATGCCTATGTCTGATACCTTTTATGCGGGCTTCCTCTCTGATATTTTGTTTTTCAATTGTGTCCAGATTTTTTCCTGCTTATATTATGTCGCCCCCTGTTTTGTGATTGGCTGTTTGTCCATCCAACTGTGTTCAGATATATTTTATTTGATGTCCATTTGCTCCTCCCCTAAAAATATCTAGCTTAAGTCAGCAGCTGATTCCTTGTATAGAATAAAATAAAACAAGGATGGCTGGGCTGCAGTTTGTTGTTGTGACTTGCCTTTCAGGACCACCAGATATGATTTTTGTCTGAATTCTGCTCAGGGACTTGTTTGCTAAAAAAAACAAAGCTTATGCCACAGTTTATGGTTGAAAAGTAGTAAAACTAGCTGCAGTACTAGCATTAGTGAGCTGTGTATCCAAATTAATGGTAGGTGAGTTTGATGTACTTGTAGTACTAGGAATCAGCCCCCTGTAGAAGTAGTGAACCTTTCCTCCTATACATAATAGATGTAATGAGATTTGTGTATACAAGTTTTACTGTGTAGCAGTGAAGGCACTAGGATGCGTACCAAAAATGCTGTCCTAAACATAGTCAATATGCTCCTAAGAGCTGAAATAGAAAGAGCAGTGGATGTTTGAAATCAATACACTGCAGCCAAAGAACTCCTCTGACCCCTCACTGCCAGGCTCACCTCAAACTATGGAAAATTAATGATATAAATCAGTGTTGGACAAAGTTTTTAGGAGACCCATATTTCAATCTTTTTGTCTTTTTTATGATTTTATTTTTATTAATATTAATATTATTCATTTAAGTTTAAGTTTTTAAGTTTTTTTCTTTTTTCTTTTTCTTTTTTTTTTTTTTTTTTACAATTTTAGGGTTCCTCTTTTTTTTTTTTTCTTTTTTTTTTTTTTTGCCTTTAATATTATTTTAATATCGCATCATTCCCGGCCCATACCAGCTTCTCAAGTTGACATTTTCTTATTTAATTATCACAAATATTTTCAAATAATAATAATAACTTCTGAGTTTTTGGCAACTCATTGAAAATGTTCCATGATCTAGTTTTAGGTCTCGATCCAGTGTTTGGGAAGCATATGTCTAAAGAAACAGCCTTTAATAGTGTTTGAGTTCCTGCTCAAGAATCAGTAACATTGGTTCATCAATAGTAAGATGTAAACATGATCACTGTACTGATTATAGATTTTATGTCACTGATGTAACCAAACAAACAAATGCAGCTGGACAGATCAAACAATAACAAAAGGTCTGCATTCTCAGCTGGTGGGCCATGGGCTAAAAGTGGGTCATGGGCATGTTTTTAGCAGGTTGACTTTGATTGAGGTTAGTTGTTGAGCTATAGCAGTGGCGGTGCTGAACTTTTGGGGGCCCTAAGCAGGATAGGTTTGGGGGCCAGTCCTTTCGGTCATTTTACTATTTAACATTTTCATTTCTTTCTTACTATTTTTTAAGGGCATGAATGCTTTGAGACATTTTTTGATTTGCAAACTTAGCAAGGGGGGCCCAGGTAAAAGTTGAAACACATTAATGTATATTTAAACTGCATTGGCCCCCACTTTTAGATAGACCCTCTCCAAACTTACTGGCAATAGCAAGCAGAATATTATAACCAGAATAGTCATCAAATAGAGTTAACAAATTAATTAAATCAGCAAATAACAGATGAACCTGGGGGCCCCGCCCTCTAATGTCTTTGGGGCCCAATGCAGCTCCTTAGCTTGCCTATAGGAAGGGCCTGTTGTAGACAAGATTGTAAAAAAAAAAAAAAATGCACTTAAATATGTAAAAAAAAAAAATGGGTCCCAATACAATTATATAGGGCAACTTTAGGTCCCAGGACAGTTGTTGAGAATCAGTGATGTAAAAGGGCTGGTCTCATCACATTTGTTTTTCCCCTGTGCAGCAAATGTCAGATCTGGACTCAAAGATCCAGGAGAAGGCCCGGCACGTGGACATGGACATCTGCAGACGCATCGACATCACGGCGAAACTATGTGACGTCGCCCAACAGCGAAACTCAGAGGACATGTCCAAGATGTTCAACGTCAGTCCGGCCCGGTCGCTCCCAGAGAGGGTGGGTATCCTGTTATACTGAGTACTGACAGATCTGACGTGTGTTATATCCCATGTCCCAACAAGCATCTGTTTATGTCCAATTTGTTCCCATTTGAGTTAATACAAAAAGCACTGGCAACCATCTAAATACTTCTGTTTCTCATTAGATTTACTGTGTTGTTATTATCGGTAAAAGTCCTAGCGTTATCTACTGAGCATTATATGAAAGAAAACATCAGGGTTTTCTGGAGCTTCTTGTTACTTGGTAAGTTCAAATGCACCAAATGCAAATTGGGTGGCAGTGATTAGGACAGACAGTGGCACAGAGTAACATGTAAACAAATGAAAAAAACAAAGGTAAGAGCAAAGACCATCCATTTGGTGCACATTTTGGGTTACTCTGCTACTGGTTAATGTGTTTGCCAGTTGGCTAAATTCTCCTACAACTCTCATCCAGATGTGAGTCAGGTCCAGCTGCTAAAGTGAACTTATTAAAGTAGGATTAGTGTTGATCGATGAATTAAATCTGAGCATACAGTGACAAACTCATTTCTGTAACTACTTGTCCTGTGTAACAAATTAAGAAATGTAAATTACATATTGTTTAGCTACATGCTAATTATAGATGCTAATTAAACGGCTAAATGTTGACACACTCGCTTATGTTTTCAAACCAGGCTCTGATATTTCTCACGTGTGGTCGAGTAGTTATCAGTTCCCAAACCATCTTGATTATTCATAATTTGGGATGTTTGGTGGCCAGCAATAAATCCTTCATTAAAATTTTGTAGTTCTTTTTTTTTTTTTTTTTTTTTTTTTTTGACTTCTGGTACCTTTGGAACTTTGAAACGCAAATGTTTTGTTAACTTAACACTAAAAGGGTCTATACTGTAGCTTATAATATATCCATGTGTTCATTTAAAAATGCGGTTGGCAAGTATTTGTTTATGTGCTTTTATTTCCTGAATCTGTAAAGTTAGCTCTGAGATCAAAATACTCATTGACTGTGAAGTTAATCAAGATACATTTATTAGCATTGGACGCTACAAACAAGTAGCATTAGCTCCCACATGAATGCAGCATTAGTTAGTGTTAGAGTAGAGCACTGTGGACTCAATGGCCTCTCTCCCTCCCATGCATTTAAACCTGGACCAAGACAAAAGTCCAGTTAGACGTTTTGAGCTCTCCGTGTAAACATAGTGACAGTGTATTAAGCTTCTTGTACAGACAGTAGCCTGTAGGAAAATGAAACGCTGATGTGGTCGCTGCTGCTCACTGCGTTCAAGGTTATCACATTGTGCCGACAGAACTGGCTCAGGACTGGCTCAGGCTCAAGTCTGTCGTCAACTCAGCTGGAAGCTTTTGGAAATGTCTGTGTATGTATATTATAGTATGTTTATTCATTAATTATGCAATAAATAACTATGAAATAAGATGGAAAGTAGTCACACAAGAGTTATGTATCCTTCTCAAGTCACCTTTTCACCAATATACCAAAATCACCACAATTTAAAAAAAGGTATCTATTTCTTACAGTCCAAGGAGTCAGGAGTTGCTTAATAAAAATACAGTAGCAGTTGACTTTCTGATCATTAAACATTTATCAAGGTGTTTAGCTCAAAATCAGGGCTATACACAGAATAAAAAAATACTGAGGTCCATTATGTTAGTTTAGACCTGGTTTAGACTGGATTTAGGCATGTTTTTTTTTCCTGGTTTAGATCTGGTTTAGTCCTTGTTTAGACCTACTTTAGTCCTGGCTTAGAACTGATTTAGTCCTGGTTTAGACCAAGTTTTGTCCTGGTTCAGACCTGGTTTTGTCCAATTTTAGATTAGACCTGGTTTAGTCCTAGTTTATTCATAATTTACTCTTGGTTGAGCGCTGGATTAGATCAAGTTTAGACCTGTTTTACTCCGTTTATTCATAATTTTGCCCTGGTTAAGATTTGTTTGTTTTTCCTGTTTTATTCCTGGTTCTGGTTTAGATGTAGTTTTTTCCGATTTTTCCGATACCAGTTCTTAAATGATAACGATACCTGAGTGATACTTTTTCTGATACCTATGGTTTGCTAATTCATCTTCTGCAATCATAAATGACAATAATAATAATAGAATTCTTAGCTGTGAGTTAAAACCAGTAGTTTGTATGATTTATTCTGTTATTTATTTGATTAATACATGCAAAGGAACATTAAGGTCCCACTATCTATTGATAATAATGTAACTTTTCTTTCGATACCACAAAGGTATCATTTAACGGTACCCAGCCCTAGGTCAAACCTGTTTTTTTTCCTGGTTTAGACCAAGTGTAGACCTGGTTTAGTCCAATTTTATTCAAAATTTGTTCCTGGTTTAGTCCTACTTTTGTCCTGGTTTAGATCTGGTTTAAAATACTGGACCTCTGTAACCTCTATGATGCATATGTCCATGCTGAAAATATGTATACAAGTAAGGAAGCAGTAAAAGTAAGTATGATGAAGCATAGTGCTGTAAACAGTCTCTTGATATTAGCTTAAAGTATTTGTTCACCCATCCACCTCGTATCAGCCGCCACTGTTAACACTGCATATAACTGACCCCCCACATTCAGCCATCTTGTATCCTGACTGACATGTTGTTGATTGTGTGTTTCAACAGGGAGCCACAGCCTGCTGCAGGAGGAAAGAGCGTAAGGCCGTGTCCGATGAGGAGAGCTCGGAGATGGACGCCGAGCCCAGCCCCTCAGAGGAGGACGTCCCGGGGTCGCTCAACATCACAGACGAAATGAAACGCATGCTCAACCAGCTGTGAGTGAAGTGATGCTGTCTTTGTCACTGCATTAACACCTTGGAAATCACAGTCCTACTCCCTGCAGTGTTGCTGTTGTTGTGACGTTGTTTTGGGTGAAGCTTTGTCTCCCCCTGGTGCTTACATGTGGTGTTGCATGTGCTTAATTTATTTTGAGTAAATGTATTAAATGTTCTTTTTTATTGTACTGAAACAGTGCTCAGTTATCTGACAGATCATTGGATATTACAATTTCACTTTTTTATACTGGCAGGATATTTTTAGTGTGTAGCTCTGAACAGATTTTAAAAAACTACCGTACTCAAAAACTGTACTCAAGCAAAAGTACTGTCAGATAACAATAATGTTGCTCCAGTAAAAGTAAAGAAAAAGTATGTGGTATGTAAACTTGACATCACAAATTACTTATGAAAGTTTTTTTGTTGCTGTACAACTAGTATGAGTTTAAATCAATAAAAATCTATTTTCTACTCTACAGGAGCATGTCAGTAAATTAGAACATTGAGTAAAATATATATATATATATATATATATATATATATATATATATATATATATATATATATATATATATATATATACTAAGGTGATATAAAAAAGCATAATGCAAAACACACATCTCACATTCAACATACATCATACATACTATTGTACAGACACCTTCAGGCTTTAATTTAGTGAGACTTTTGCTCTTGGATAAAAACAGTTCTTGAACCTGTTGGTTCTATATTTAATTGTCCTGTATCTTTTGCCAGAGGGTAACAGTTCAAACAGTTCATGTCCTGGGTGTGGACATGAACTGTCCACATCCAGGACAGTTCATGTCTAGTATCTGTGTCTAGTACCTTTGTGCTTTGCTTTCTGTGTTTCTCTTTGTTTCTTGTGATCATTGTTGAATCTTGTGGCTGTGTCCTCTCCTCCTCCCTGTGTTTCCTCTCCTCTTTCTCTTCCCTCTGCCCCTGTCCCGTGCAGACATTGTTCAGATGATAACTCGTTTGTTGCCAGGCGGGAGACGTTCGACATTGACGACGACTGCGACAGTCTGACATGGGAGGAGAACGAGGAGACGCTGCTACTCTGGGAGGACTTCACCAACTACAACGTGCCCTGCGCCATGACCACCGCCACATGCTCCGGCCCCTGCCCTTGTGACGCCAACGGGGACGCCCCGGATCCTGTGAGTCAAATATGAGGACTTATGGTTTACAGTGGTGGGAAGGGAACTAGATATTTTCACTTAGGTAATTTAAATAGTAGCAGTAGTAGTAGGACTTTACAGTGAGTATTTTTACTTCTACCTGACTAATTTGTTATTATTATTAGTTATTTTGAGTTGAGTATTTTAGAGACATGAACTGCCTGCTGCTGAATGAACTTGGAGCTGAACGACTGTCTCCCTCAGGACTCTCAGGACGGAAGTCTAGGCAGCCTCATCGATGAAACCGAGTCACTGTTTAAGACCCGAGAGCAGGAGTACCAGGAGACCATCGGACAGATAGAGGTGTGTGGGAGGAGCGCTTTTCTGAAAAGGATTGGACAATACCAACTTTGACATTCTATAATATTAATACTAAACTACAGTGGCCCTGAAGGTTTAGTCAAATGCAAAAACATATCACAAAACAAAATAACATTATAAAAACCTGCAAGACTTTCCTCTGCCTGAAACACCTGTGGCTCTCCTTATTGACCTTTAGGTAGTAACAATATGCGACTGGTAAAAATTGTTACCCGCTTTTGGTGTTGGAGGTCAGGGCTTTAATTCACCCACAAAGAGCCAGTCCCAAGCTCGGATTTAACGGAGGAAGGGCATCCAGCGTAAAAAACTGCCTAAGTATCCATGATTTGTATTTCAATTTAATAAAAAAAAACTTATTTGTTCCGTAAGGCCATCCATCCATTTTCTTCTGCTTATCCAGGTCCATAAGGCCAATTAAAAGGCAATTAAACGGCACATAGAGCAAAATACAGTTGAATAGCAGCATATAATAAATAAATAACTTAAAGTCCAGTGCAACATTTATGAGGGGAAGTGGCTGAGTTTGGACTTGGAGGGGGCTGGGCCAGGAGCTGGATGAACAGGAGATAAGTGATATAGCATCATATAAAGGAATAGAATAATGTCTCTTAGAAGAATTTATTTTTTTTGTCATGAATAAGCTCAATTACCAGCAGAGAACTTACCCCCATTTATGAGATAGTGTTAAGTCGCCCAACACAAGATATAAAGGACATATCGCTCCACTCTGATACAGTCAAATGTGAAACAGGAAGTGGTTGTGTTATGTTCTGTCCAATCACCATCGAGCACTAAAGCCATGGCTGTACGCAGCTATGAGGTCCATGAGGTCCGGATCTCTGTAATTTTTCCTCCATATTTTCACTATTGTCCCAGATTATGTCCTTGGTCTTGACATAATCCTGAGCCGTGTGTTACGAGGCGTTTGTCCTTTATTGTAAGCTATATTTCTACTTTAATTCATGAGGCCTGCATTCTGTGCGTAAAAACTGTCACTGAGACGTCACCCCGCTTTCCTTTCTTGTGACAGACAAACACAAGGGTAACTTTGCTCATCTGCAATGGGGTAAGCAGCTTTGTTGGACCTCAGTATTTTGAAAATTCTGCGTACATCCCTGACTAAGGTCCCACTCGTTGTCTGGCGTTTCAGGGTTTTGTTGTTTGTGATTTCTTGTTGTGACTTGCTCTTCACTGCCTCTGTACCAAACACTGCTCTTGACTCGTCCTCAGATGGAGCTGGCCACAGCGAAGAGTGACATGAACCGTCACCTGCACGAATACATGGAGATGTGCAGCATGAAGCGTGGCCTGGACGTCCAGATGGAGACCTGCCGCCGCATGATCAAAGGAGGCAGAAACTCTCCATCTGTCAGCTCCGTGGCCAGCAGCGACTCAGGAAACACCGACGAGATCCAGGATGAGATCTCGGACAAGGACCCAGAAGCCGCTGTGAGCTGATCCTACCTGACCACATGGGGTGGGGTTACCTGTGTGCGGAGGTGGCCCATGTTGGGACCTCTCTCGGGTCATAACTGTGCTCACTGACCGAGAACTGGTGCTTTTACAGTGTTTCTGTTGTTTCAGAGGGTTTGGGGTCCTCTTCTGTAAAGTGCATATACTGTAGACTCTAAGCTGTGCTCTTTTCCTCAAAGATCTGCCAACCTGTCCGGAGCTGAATATGTTTAAACTGGAGTACATAACACATATTTGTCACTATATATATATATATATATATACACATACAGTATTGTGGTATCTTAAGGGTAAGACAACCTATTCAAAAAGCCATCACTTCCTCATCTGCTTTGCAATAATCCTCTACCTTTGATCCAATCACAACTCTCCATATAAGGCTTGTTTCCTCTGAGTCTGGTACAGTGCAGGTCTGGTTCAGTAACTCCTGAAGAGGCTTTTGTTTCATTATCTGTTGTCCAGTCAACAAGCTGCAGTGTTTAGCATCACACAGCTGAGTTGCTGAGTTAGGCTGCAGTTGAGAAAAACTAAAAACCTGGCCTTCCAGTCAGGTGGGCGTGGTTTAGAGAGGACGTCGCCTCATGTAGCTTAAATGCTGACTGCTGAATGCTTAATTTTGACGATAAATATGAGTTTATTTGTCAAACTGGTTAAGGTTAGGATTAAGAAAATGGCTAGGGATAGTTTATTTCATTTTATTGGTACCCAACCTTAAGTATGTGGCAGTAAAATAACATTTGTTACATTTTTCCTCTTATATGGCGCAGATAACACATCAATAAACCAACCCTAGCTTTATCCCTACATCAGTTACAAATAAACTCTATATTTTTTATATTTAGTGTTTATTACTTGATTATCCAAGATAAGTTGACTTTAACGGTCGACAACCGAAACGAGACACACACACTCTTGGTTTGTGACGTGGGACGGTTGAAATGCCTGGTTTTTAGTTAGGGCTGCACAATTAATTGAAATCGAATTGAAATTGCAATTTTAATTGTCGCAATAAGCAAATCGCAAAGGCTGTAATCATTTATGCGATTTAATGTCCACTGCAGAAAACAAAATAGCCCATCTGCACAGGGTCTTAATGTGTATAAATCATGCTACAGCTGTAGTTTAGACCTGATCTGAAAGGCATTTAATTCCTTGTATTAGCTGAGCAGTGAATATTTAAGTTTTCTCTCAAGTGTTAATGCTCTAAACTGTAAACTTAGCAGTAATTTTAAAAGTAAATTGCATATCTCATTGCAACCGCAATATCTGTCAGAAAAATTGCAGTTACATCTTTTTTCAAAATTGTTCAGCCCTATTTCTCGGCTGCAATTATCTGCGACCCCTTGCCGCAATAATTACAAAGATGAATGAATGAATGAGCCTCACTAACCTGACCTGTACTGTACCCCATATATGCTCCTGACTCTGCAGATACAGGGTTTTTCTAATAACCAGGAAAAATACAAAGCAGGTATGCTGTGCTTTACTCTAATGTAGCCATGAATGTTTGGCAGTCAGGTAAATCAGATTTGCTGTCTTTTCTGCGTCTTCCTACGTCTGTTCCTGTTTCTGTTCAGTTCAAGATGCAATGCGGCAAAACTAACAGAAAGTTAGCCAATGTCACTTAGTACCATCCTTCACACAGCTTTTCAAAAAACATGTGGAGACAGTCTTTGAGTATTTTTAAGGTTGCCTGATGAGAGAAAAAGAGCACAGCTGTTTAATGCACTATTGAAGTTCTATGCAACTTTTCGCCAGCCTTATTTTTGGACTGGCTTTTCCCTCCTCATCTCATTTCTTCTGGTCATAATTTCAGTAGCCTTTTAAAGCAGGTTTTTTAAATGTTAGGGGTTCTTTTGTGTGCAAAATGAAAATCCTCAGAAAGGATCATGCATGTCATTATTGCCTTATTACAGTAGCTCTATACTGTTTAACTAAAGCAGGTAGTGCATAGTGGATGTGTTACTGTTTTTTATTTCAATCATAAATCAATCAGAAAGTAACTGCAAATGTTGATAACAAGCGCCAAACCACGCCCAAATCTTTTGAAGCCAAACCAAAGGACACTTATAGCCACAAGTATTCACACCATATCATTTTATTTTATTTTTCAGCGTGTCTGAATGTACATAGAGAGTCGTTGTGGACATGAGCTGGAGACACCAGAGGCCTTTTTGTTCATTGGTCACATACTTTTTACCCATAGGCCTACGTTGACCAGAATAGCTGAAAAAAAGATTGTCGCATGGGCGTAGCACTTATTTTTATTTCCTTTAATCAAGACTGAGAAGGTCAAAGTTTAAGTGCTTCTTCTACACTGAATTGTAAAATGGCCGATTGTTAAATTACAGGCCTTACTGAAGCATGTGTGGATCTAAGGGGCTTTTATAATTGTTTTTAACAGCTGCTAAACAGAACTTATATTTTTAATCATGTCTTCTCTACACATGGGTTTGTTTGTGGCAAAAAACTATATATATTATTCATTCATTTTTATTTACTTTTTGTCTTTTTCCAAAGTGTGTTTATGTCGCTTCATTGAGTTATTTTGTTGACCCAATCATTCAATTATATGGTGATTTGTTGACCCCACATTTTATCTTTATTTACATTTGCTTAACTGTTTAATGAGTATTTTTTTCAAGTGTTGTTCACAGCAGTTGTATGTTTTTCATTGTTTTATTCAACTTGTATTGTTTGTTTTATAAGTGTATGTAAGTGGAAGTGCAATTGTAGAAGACAATGTACAGTTTTCTACAAATCTGTACTCAAATCACTGGTGTATCATGGCTCACAAAACAAAACTAAATTCATTTTAACCCACAAATTAGTCACTTCATTTTTTATGTACACCGATCAGGCATAACATTATGACCACGTGCCTAATATGCAGCCCCGTGCGCAACAAACTTTCAGAAACAGCATCAACTTACATCTTCTGTTGGATCAGACAACACTGACCTCTGCAGACTGGGAACACCCCACAAAAGCTGCAGTTTTGGAGATGCTCTGACCCCGGTCGTCTATAGCCATCACAATTTGGCCCCAGTCAAACTCAAATCCTTACACTTACCTATTTTTCTTGCTTCTAACACATCAGCTTTGAGGACAAAATGTTCATATGCAGCCCACTCATTAACAGGAGCCATGATGAAGAGATAATGCCTGATCGGTGTATAATTTAGTTCTACAGCCCTTAGCTCTTTGCTATTGGCCTCTGTTATGTTAGACTAATGTTAGACGATAAAGTGCAACACATTTACTCAGAGAGCTGGGGTTACAGCCAGTAACTATTATTAACTCACCGAACATCACCAATGAGCTAATACTGAGCTTATATACTGAGAAAAACACTGGACTAATCCATAACATGACTAAGTGATGGTTGTCCTCACTCATAATAAGTAGCAGTCATATCTTTGTGTTGATGTAAAACCAGCCTAATCAGTAACAAAGAGCCATTTTACTGGTACTGTACTTCAGAGAAACAACATTGGACCTGGATGTAGGACGTGTACAAGCCAACCAAAGCCAAAGTGTACAGTAATCTGTCGAAGGTGAAAGGTCAACCTGTGATAGTGCTACTAACTGGAAACTGTCAGTGTTTGTAACGACAATAATTTCTGTACGACTGTGGATTTGATACATCCGTAATGCTGTAAACTTTAGGGCAGGACAGAAGTGTTGCTACTTGTTTTATTGAATGTTGCTAGTTGTGGGGAGTTTTTGAAAACCTTAAAAAGCTGAATGAACTGCTTAAGCTTGTAATGACCAGGGCGGGTTACTGACGGGAGACCTTGGTCTGCGCCTAATCATGTAAATCAAGTAAATTTGTGGGATGTCCATATTTCTTATAAAGGGGTTTTATACAAGTGTTTTTTATGAGCATAGCTTTGGGACTTTATGGTGTTTGTTTGCTATCATCCCGGCTTTTAATCTTCATTGCTTTAATTTTTCCCTCTTGAATAATTCATTTCTATTAATTGTTTTATTGTAAGTTTAAGAGAATATTTTGTTTAAACTCTTGGTATAATGCATTCATGTGGGTCTGGGAAAATGGATGTACTGAATTGTTACTGGGGTAAATTAAATAAAATGGTAGATTGGATAAAAATAAGTCTCCTAATTGTAATTTTCATTCATCTAAGGTGGCCCTGAAGGACAAGTCACAACAAATATCATTGGTTTTGTGTTTCACAATTTGTTGCATCACTTTAATGCTGCCTTTTCACGAACAGCAGATAATATCTTAGGCCCTGCTGCACCAACAAAAAATGTTTTTTGTCTAGATCATATTGAGAAAGTTTTATCACATTTAAAAGGTGTTGTTTTTTTTGTTGTTTTTTTTTGGCAGAGGCACATTTGCCTTGTTCTGCATCTACACAAAGAGTTAGTGCTTTAGCAAAAAAAAAAAAAAACATTTTAAAGCTCTTTAATTTGTCAATAATATAATATATATACAAGTAAATATACGATGTAAAAAGTAGTAATGTGCTACTGACTGAGCTACAAGTAAAGCTATAGATTCAAATAATGACAGAGTATATTTCGAAATACTGAACAAACTTAAATTAAAGCATACTATTAAGCATGAATTAAATGTTGAAACAATAATCAGACCTCGCCACAACCCACCAGCTGAGAATCACAGGTCATTTAACGCTGTGACCAGGTTGTAAGCGTTTGATGTTCGCTAAACTTCCTTGAGCCTACAAAAACTGCTTCTGTAATACACTGCCTGGCCAAAAAAAAGTTGCCACCTGGATTTAACCAAGTAGACAGGTAAGAGCCTCCCTGCAGTTGGTCAGGTCTGGGTTCAGCAACATTATGTGCCCAAAGAATGAGGTCAGCTGACTACCTGCATATACTGAATGACCAGGTTACTCCAGCAAAGGATTTTTTCTTCCCTGATGGCAGAGGCTTATTCCAAGATGACAATGCCAGAATTCATAAAGCTCAAAATGTGAAAGAGTGGTTCAGGGAGCATGAGACATCATTTTCACACATGGACTGGCCTCCACAGAGTCCAGATCTTAACCCCACGGAGAATCTTTGGGATGAGCCGGAGAAGACTTTGCACAGTGGTTCGACTCTCCCATCATCAGTACAAGATCTTGGCAAAAAATGAATGCAACGCTGGATGGAAATAAATGTTGTGGCATTGCAGGAGCTTTTCGAAACAATGCTACAGCGAATGCATGCTGTAATCAAAGCTAAAGGTCTGACAAAATACTACTGTGTGACTTGGGCAGGCTGTAACTCCACCTGGTCATTCAGTATATGCAGATAGTCAGCTGCCCTCATTCCAAACCAGCAGAGAAGCACGAGTAGCAAAGTAATAAACAGTTAATAAAATTGACAAAATCCAAGTCTATATTATTAAAATTATATACGCTACCATCCCTATGGAAAACCCCGTGCAGTTTATGAGCAGAGAGGTCATTTGAGTTTTGGAAAATGTGCAGTGTCTCCATTGTAGTACAGGGACAGTCCCACGTACAGGGGCTGAGTGAATCTGGTCCGGACTCTGTGGAGGAGGGTCATGGTCTGAGACACACTGTAAAACGACAGGACCCCTGCGCTGTGGTCCAGGTAAACCCCAACTCTGGACGAGAACGGACCCGTGACCTCTGACCTCACGTTATTGAACCAAAACGAATGACAGGTTTTGTCACAATCCAAGGCCCAGGATTTTTTATTTTTGCCAAATCCGCATTCATCAAAGCCTTTCCTCTTGATGTCCTTGTACGTGACTGCTACGCAAATGCCTCTGTTCCCCGTCCACTACACCTCCCAGTAACAGCGTCCCGTCAGTCCCTCTCTGCTCAGGACCTGCAGCCAGTCGCTGAACCTGTCCGGATGATCGGGATAACTCTGAGTCACAATCGTCGCCCTTTTGTTCCCTTCAGACAGGGACAACCACGTGTTCACCGTGTTTGGTTCTAGCGTGATTTCTCTGGAGTATTTTAGGAAGTCCGTTCTGGTGGCGTGCTCAGGTTGGCACAGAAACATATCGACTTGGTTCAGAGTGAGCTGTAGTTTGTCGCTGAGTGCTGACACGGCTGATGTAACCTCCTCGAAGTCCCACATGGGTCCAGTTTGAATTCTGAGTGAGTCTGGGGTCTTGGCTCTGGACAATGAAGGGTAGTGCTGTAGAAACTGGTTGTGGTCCGGTATAAGTGACAGGTTGTCCAGCTCAGAGATGGTCCTCCTCAGTTCAGCGATGTCCTGATGCAGTTGGTCCTGAAGCTCTTGGACTCGACTCGATTGGCTCTTCTGCTGGGACTGGATCTGCTGCTCCACTTCAGACCGTCTTGTCTCCAGGAGAAGGATCAGTTCGGCAAATACCTCCCCACTGAAGAGCACTGCTTCCTGGGCAGAGCGGCTGATGTCCTGGGCCTCCTGTCGGAGCCTCTCCAGGTCTGTCTCTTTGTCCTGGATGGTCTGGAGCAGCTGGCCCCTGTAGGCGCTCAGCTCTGCCTGCCTCTGGGCCCTCTCTGCTGCAGCCGTCACAGTGTCATGGTCCTTGTGCTGGTCCACAGAGCAGAGGTAGCAGATGCAAAGCTGGTCAGAGCGGCAGAACATCTCCATCACTTTGTTGTGTTCAGAGCAGAGGTTTTCCTGGAGCTTGTGGGACGGCACCACCAGCTGGTGTTTCTGAAATGGTGCAACTTTATAATGAGGCTGGAGGTGGCCCTCGCAGTAAGAGACCAGATACTGCAGACAGGACCGGACTGCCTTCAGCCTCCTCCCAGAGCACAGGTCACAGCTCACATCTCCAGGACCAGCGTAGCAGTGGTCAGCAGGGGGCGCTGTGAGCCCTGTCCTCTTCAGCTGCTCCACTAAACCTGCCATCATGATGTTTTTAACCAGGACCGGCCTGTGGCTGAAGCTCTGCCTGCACTCGGGGCAGCTGTAGAGGCTCTTCATGTCCTCTTTGTCCCAGTGGTTTTGAACACAGCCCCTGCAGTAGCTGTGTCCACAGGGAATAGTCACTGGATCCTTGAGGAGATCCAAACAAATGGCACAAGTTATGGCCTCCTGGCTGAGTACTTCAGACTCCATTTCTCCACTCAGTGTAAATGACTGTGTTAGCTTCACAGAGTTAAGTGATTATCTGCTGTGAGCGGAGGAGACCACCTACAGTGTTGATCTGAGCACAAAACAGGAAGGACAGGCTGTGCTCTGTGGTTAAGAGGGAGGTGCTACTATCAAGACCATCTAGGCCTTAATAGTATCAAGACCATCTAGGCCTTAATAGTATCAAGACCATCTAGGCCTTAATAGTATCAAGACCATCTAGGCCTTAATAGTAGCACAGTATTATTGCAACATGCGAGGTCTGCAAGACCTAGACTATTTTTAGTCCAGAGCAAACTAAACAGACTTACCACTGTCAACTTTCATACTCAAAATTCACTCTTAAGAGTATAACTTTGTTGTAATGTCTTAAAAGCTTAAGCACTCAGTGACTTGTAGCTCGTATCCTTTAGCAAATGTTACAACAATGTTACATAGCAAATGTTGCTAAATACTATATGCCATTTGATTAGACGAATGAGCAATTAATTATTTCTGCCCACTCACTGACAGCAGTAAAGTTTAGTTAATATTGGCCAAGTTTTTAGCAGCACCTTACTGCTCTTACCGTCAATGTTTAGTAGTAAGGACCAGATAAGAGTTTCTAAATGGTATATACAATAATAAATATAATGGCAAGGTAAGTCGTGTGCTGTTTACCAGTGTCGGTGGGGTGGTTAAACAGTGCTGCCAAAATAAACTCAAACTAGGTTTTATCAACAAAAAGTAAAATCCACAAGAGGTCTTATAGCCAAAATGTTTGTAGTGTTACTCAATGCCCTGTGAAAAATCTCAATCATGTGATACCAAAACAAATGGTCTTTCTCTAAAGGTTTTCGCTTAAATAAAGTGTTTTCATTCTTTTATTGTTGTGACTGTCCCTTCAGGGCCACCGTACTCTTGAGTTTATAGTACTATATTTACAAAAAGTAGAACACGTCCCTTGTGAGCAATTTATTTTACAGATTTCTTATTCAGACAGAACAGACAATATAAAAAATGTAGTTCAGTGTTAAAATTGTACAGCTAAAACCAATAAAATCTGTTATCTTTAAATGCCAGTGGTTCTCAAACAGTGGTCCAAGAACTTCTGGTGGTACGCAGGGTCTTTCTACAGAGTGCATTTCTAGGGACTGCACTGATAATTACAGACTGTTTTTGTTGAGGTTTTTAGTCCTGTTCTAGTTGTTTAGGGCTGAATCCTGGGTTAGACCCATTTTAATTTAAATTTTCACCTGGGTCCTGATTTAGACTGAGTTCAAGAAAGCACTTGCAAAGCCAAATATTTTCAGTGGCAGTACTCGGTGTGAAAACTTTGACAACCACTGTTATAGAAAATAACCTGGCACTGTCCAAAATATTAAACTCTTTCACCCCTCCAACTCTAGAAACATGAGTCTCTTGGCCACTCCCTCTTCACCATATTTGGTTAGCAGTTCCTGACGTACTTCTGGGTCAGCAGAGCACAAACGCAGGTCATCGGTCCGGGTCCAAACAGGTCCAGTGGCAGTGGAGGGGTTTAAGAGGAGGTCGCGGGCTGCAGCGAAGTGTCCACTGGCCTTCAACAGGGCTTTGGTCACACTCACCAAGTCCTGAAAAGAGCACAAGAGAAAAAAATTAGGGACTCTGTAATGGTATGGATTTGCATTTAACAAAAATAAAAGATGTGGAATAAAGATAAAATAAGATGAGAAAAATACAAAGATGTTACTGACAGGTGCATGTAGACTCACAACACATAGCTGACCATTTCAAGCATTTATTTATTTCATTGTGGTGACTAATAATATAATATTACATAATATTCTAACTGAATGAGATACTGATTTTTGACCTTTCATTAACTGTGACCCATCATCGCCAATTAAAATAAATACTTTATAATTCACTACATGTGTACTGAACTGAGCCTGTCTTTCACACAATATTCAACTTTTCTGATATGCAGTAAGACTTTATTTTCTCTAGATCAGTGGTTCTCAGACTTTCACAACAAGCTCCACCTGAGACAATATTATTTTTTATCACATATATATTATCCATATAACTATATAATAATATAAATTCAATTTTATGTATTAAAGAGGCAATTAATACTGCAAAATCGACTTTTCTGAGCTTTCTACCATGTTAAAATCCTCCCTAATCAAAAACATACCTGGTGTTGTGTCTTGTTTCATTTACACATGTTTAAGTAATCCTGTATTACTGTATTATTATGTATCCTTTAGCACTGAGGCCACAAAACACTTGGTTCCACAAACCCCCGCCCACTCCAGCAAGCCCTCTACATCCAGTCTGCTCTCATTCATTTGACCCAAAAAACTGTGTACAGCTCTGTTTCCACTGATTCCTCAAAGCTATTTTATTTTTAATTTTGTAGTAAAATGGCATCATACAAATAGTTTAAGTATTTTTTTTCCATTGATTATGTTCAAAAGACCACAACAGAGTTGCACTCTGCTGCCCTCTTCAACTTTTTCTTTATAGCGCCTGTAGAGTACTTAGTCTCTTTTAGTCAGATCATGTTTTTAAAAGTTATAAAAGGTGCAATGCTGTTCTAGAGGCGACCAAGATTGGTTTAGAAATATGAATAAAACCATAATATATTCCCTTTAAGCAAATACATGTGTAATGGTGTTAGATTAAAGCCCTAGCAGTAAATATTAAGCCATAAAACAAATAAATAAACATTTTGTAATTTTGCTTTTAATAGTTTTGGATAAAAAAAATAAATCTCTCATAGTCTCCCAAATGCCACTAGATGAAGTCTCTGTACCTCAGTTTGAGAACGTTAAACCCAAAGCTGTGTTTACTCCTCACCTGATTGGTTTGGCTCATGAACTCTTTGATCAGCTGAATGTCCTCCTCTAACTGGTTCTGGGTCAGTGACAGCGTAGCGTCTTTGTGACCATTAGTTTGAGGCTGAACCGGATCAGATGTGTGGCCACCTACAAGGGACTGGGAATCTTCCTCCTCCTCCTCCTCCACCTCCTGAGATTCAAATATAAAAAGATGGACCTTGGATGCCCCCTCTTCACTTGGTGGATGTTGGTCTCTAGTGGCTGGCTCTGGTACTGCGGGATCTGAAATACTGGTACTGGGGGCAGCAGCAGTAGTAGCAGCAGCAGTAGTAGCAGTAGTGGTAGCAGGGGGCTGGAGATCTTGTATTGGGCTAGGATCTTGCTGATCATGTGAAGTTGATGAAGTTTGATCTGCAGTGTTTGAAGCAGCGACAACTGGATCTGTGGACGTACTTGGTCCTGGAGCCGTTTCGTCTTGGGTTTGAGGATCTAGAGATTCAGGCTGAGAGAGAGAAACAAGTCAATTTGTAGTTATTGTACTCATCTGCCTCCGAGTGTGCAGTGATTTGTAAATTGATTTTGTTATACTTTAGATGGCCTTTGTGATGCAACCCCCTCATTTATCTAGGCTTGGGACTGGCACAAGGACTAAACTGCCACTACCAGTGAAGACTAAAGTTTAGCTGCCTTATAATTGTTCAAAATGTGTATTATATTGTAGGAAGTTAGTTCCTTACTCTGAGACTGACCTTAAAATGTGAATATATTTCGAATTAACCCACTTTTTTTTAAATTTTTGAAAGCAGTTTTAGTAATGTGTACATACATACAACTATTTTACAAATTTGGCAGAATTTTTAAAACAATAAAAAAATGCTACTGTCCTAGTCTTCTTTCACTCTAAATAATTAAAGCCTGTATTTTTATCAGTATTACCTCACTATCATCTTCAAATTCTTTTGTTGCCAACTCAAGAATCCCAAGTTTCCTCTTCTCTGGCCTCTTCTCTGTTTGTTGTGGTGCCGGACAATTTGCTTCATCTAAGAAATGTGATACAACAATTAAAATAATACATGATGCTCAACTCCATCCAAGTGAAAAGATTGCCATGTTTTATGCCTTTATGTCTTTATACCTGGCTGTGGTATTTCAGATGGGGCACTTGGTTCACTCTCCTCTTGTTCTTGCTCTGCTACAGCCGCTCCTAACTTTCTTCTGGCCTTTTTTGGTGGCAATTCTCCACTTCTTGGTTCTTTTATATGACTGGCATGTGTTTTTGTTTTGCTTAAAGGTTGGGGAGATTTGAACAGGCTTTCAGGGCTTGCTGACGATGACCTGAGTCTTTTTACATAGGGCTCAACTTGCTGCCGTGTTAATGGACGATGAACTGATTTTGGGGAAGGTTTGTCTTTTGAATTGGTCAGCTGAGGTTTTGCTGCAGTTGTAGACTCAGACAAACTGTCTTTTTCAGAGGAAATGTTTGTGTGAAGTTGTGTTAGTTGTTCTTGTTCTGGGGTTTCGTCGACCTCTGACTTTGATGTTTCCGCTGAATCACATGTCCCACTGTCAGTGCATTTGGCTTGTTGTACATCTGTAAGTTCATCTTGGGAATTCGAGCGCGGGGATTTCTGTAGAGACAAAAAAAGTACAATGTAAAAAAGCCTATATGTAATGGAAAGTTGTAGCTGATTTAAATACGTTATGTGGACTAAATCCCTCCTGTTTTTTAACATAAAATAAGGTAATGTAGCCTAATAAACAAACTATTCTGTGTATTTAATGTTGGAGAAGTATAACACATTTAGATACAACCACAAGGAAGACCAGTGATCGTTCTAATTTGTTGATTGACAGGTGTATTGTCCCGCCCCCTAGATTTGCACTGCATTAGGTCGACATTTATTCAGCCCATACTTTTTTTGAGAGAGTAAAGACAAAGGTATTGGCACTACTATCATTAGCATCAGAAAATCCTCAAGAGAACATAATTTTGAAATCATAAAGTCAGTCTAATATCTCTTCTCTAATCTGTCTTCTGTAATGACCATATTTCTGCCACCTTTTACTGTTTTTTTTTTTTTTTTTACCTGTGTTAGGTTTTCCTCTGCTGAATTGTTCTCATGATCCTCTGTTTCAACTGAAATCCTCTGAGGAGATGGAGTTTCTTCATTACTCTGAGCTTCTGCTGGATCTGCCTTCTCCATGTCATCTTCCTGTGAGCAGAAAGTCACACATAACTTAAAATATTGTGTGCATTTGTGCAGATCTAAAAAGGTGTAGAATCACTGGAATTACCACCTTCTCAGCCTGTGCCATGTCTGTCTGCTTGTACTCTGACAGTTTATGAACCAGTCGGGCTCTGTAGCGGTATTTCATTGATTGCCAAGTGTGGCTGGTCACTTGTCGTTGTTCCATCTCCTGCCACAGTCTGTTACCTCCAGTCTCGTTCATGTGTTTGCTGGCATAACTCAGGATGGCATCGTCTTCCTCTGGGGTGTATGCAGCTCTTCCTGTTCAAGGAAAACATGCATAAAACTGTTTATCTGCTGGCACAAATTACTTAAATCATAATAGAAATTAATACAAAGTTTTAGTTTGAAACCAGTTATTGTCCCACACCTAAATCATAAAAGATATGACAAAAAAGGGTAGTCACCTTCTGAAAGTCTGGGAGAACCGACTTTGCTGTTGTTTTTTCTTTTTCTTTTTGGTTTGGTAGTTTCTGGATTTAACCTGTAGTCCTCTATGTTTAGCCGTTCATTCTTTTCAAAACAGTCATGAATATACTTAGTCGACACATACCTGAAAAGAAGAAAACTATTTTGTATTATCTGAACACATTAAAAAAAAAAAAAAAAAAACATGTTAAAATGTTCCTAAAGTATAAACCCAAAGTACCTCTTAAGTCCTATTTCTATTTACATTATTGATTATGTGTTATAGTACTACTGAGAGATTTGCAGTTTTCCTATCTTGTTGATCTTTGGTGTGCCACAGGGTCCCATTATTAGCCCAGTTCCGTTTGCTTTATCGATGCTGCCATAACATAATTTGTCCTTTCTTTTCACTGCAGACAATTTACAAGGCTATTTTCCAATAATTTCAAGTGACACACTTGACTCCCTACACAATGTATACAGCAAATACATCAACATTTCTGCATTTAAATAAAAACACATATAAAAACTTACAAAGTTTGGCTCTAGGCTTCTCAGTAATGTTAATCTTGGTCCTCCATGTTTACTACAGTAATGTACTTATACATTTTAACATAAAAAGACACTTATAGGAGGTCTCCACGATCTCTTTTCCAATTTATCCAGTAAACAGTAATAATTGGTTCTAATTTTCTACTTTTTTGCTTTTCTGTTTATTGCATATGACTGTGGACATTAGTATTTTTTAATGTGTCTCATCACTATAAGGTCAACAAAGTATCCACAACAGTATAAAGGTGTCCATCTTTATACTGTTGTGGATACTTTGTACCAAGAATAAAATTATTTTCCCTTGATATTGCATTTCTTTATGATGGCTCACACCTGATAGTCCTGTCAGGTAATATTCAAGTGTTTTCTGTACTTTAAACTTGTTTCTTTTTGTACCATTTCTTTACAGCAGTCTAGTTATCATGTAATCAAGATTCTTCACTCTTAAAATAAAAAACATTGGAGCTAAAAGTATTGTTGTCCTGATCCTACGCTTCGTTACTTTTTTATCAAGCACTCAATCAAAAAAAAAAAATTGTGTATGTGCATGTCTTTTTTCTTACCAACTGATTATCTGACACCACTGACCCATCTCTGTTAAAAACTAGGCTAAGGATTTAATGAATGCAGTCTTTTCACAATTTCTTAAAATATTTTATTGTTTAGATGTTATTCTATTCTATTCTATATTCTGTTCTAGTTATTATTTTACAGTGATGTGAAGTCCTTTAGATCTGCTGTTATATGAAATCTGCCTTACTTCAGACCAATACCCACCAGTGAGCAGCAGTCTTAGGAATAGACGCCGTGTCCTCGGGGTCCATGAGCAGGATGACTCCAGGCTTCTGGAAATTACACAGCATCCCTCCGCCGGCTTTAATTAAAGGCTGCAGCTCGCGTTTGATGGGGCCCGGGCACAGAAAGAAGCACATGGGCTCTCCCTCCGCAGTCAGGAACAGGACTGGAGAGGTCTGGGACTTCAGCTCGTATTTAATTTTAGACGGCATTGTGTTTCACGTGTTCTCCGGAGACTACAAAATTATACATGCAAACAATAAAGATAAAAAGCAGCTTTACACAAACTGTACTCTTATGAATATTAGGTAAACAATTAAGAAGTACAAGTAGGAGCAAGAACAGTCTACATAACACAAACCTGTAAATGTTAGCGCTATACAAAAATATTTCTACTAAAGTCCTTCATAAGTTATGCTTTCTGAGTTCCTATCTTATTAGGAGCCTTGGTGAAAAGAAAGAGTAATTTGGACTTACTTGTTTATGACTGAGCAACACTTCCCGCCGCCATATGAGCGAAAACAAACGCTACTTCCGGTATTTTTCTTCTTCGTGGGTTCTCTGGTTGGTTGCATCTGGGGCGTAGTGCTTAATAGCGCCAACCAGAGTTTCGAGCAGGTCGGAATGTTTCCTACTCGTGTTAGAAGAAGTACTCAATTTCTTTACTTAAGTAAAAGTACAGATAAAGGAGCAAAAATATACTCAAGTAAAAGTATCGCCTTAAAATTTCCACTTAAGTAAAAGTATAAAAGTAGTTACTTTCAAATGCACTTGCAAATAAAAAAGTAAAAGTATTTTGCACAGATTCGACGACTCATTAATATGTTAAATATGAGGGATTTTGCTGAAAAATTATGTTGAATACTAATAAAATTAACAAACTGGTGCAATAGAAGAGACTGAATCTGTCAGTGAGGTCTCGTGTCTTTATTATTTGGATGTTTCTAAAACAGTACTGCTTTATTGCATCTTTTATATTTAAGTAGGCTACTGTGTCTACTAAAAGTGTATGACAAAAACACATGATTTTAAACCAAAACTCAAAATACTTTGTACTTTAAACCAACTCATAAATGTAGTGGAGTAAAAAGTACTGATAGTTGCTCTAAAATGCAGTAAAGTAAAAGTAACATTACTCCTTTACTCAAGTAAAGTGCAAATACATGAAATTGTACTTAACTAAAGTAACTAAGTACTTTTACTTCGTTACGTTCCACCATTGCTTATGATGATGACAGAAAACTAATTTACCTCATATAGGTACATGTTACACGTACCCTTTGCTTTAGTTCCTTATTCAACCTTAACCCATCGCCCTAATAAAAAGAGATATTTTGGGTATTTTATAGCGGAAGTAGGAGGTCATTTTTTTAAACTGAAAAAGTTAAACAATCAAAGTGGCAATACAACTTACTGCACAGAATGAAAAGTCCAAGCAGCACCAAATAAACAAACAAACAAACAAACATAAATGAGAACAGGGAGACATTAATCCATATAAAGTGACAACTGATCCAGTTTCAAGGCACCTTTACATTCAAGATGTTTAAGAGACTTACAAAAAGACATCAATTCATTATTAAAAGCAGTAAAATTGGGATTGAAGAATCTACATTTGTGCGTTTAGTTAGGCCTATGTCTACTTTAAGTTTTCTGTGCGAACACCGGCCGTCCATTTTGTTTAGGTCTAGATGTTACCAGTACGTCATGCTATCTTTTAACAGCAGCAAAAAACAAAAGCATGACTGTTTTTCTCGTCTTTTCTCTCCGTTTCTGTCTGAGTCCAGAACACAGCAGAATGTTCGAGCGCGAGGCAGGCTGACGGCGCTCCGCTCTGACGTCATCACGCTGTACCGTCGCTCCGCGCTGTGATTGGACAGAATCACCGAGGGGCGGGAAGTTTCCAGAAAGAACCAGAATGCAGCGGGGAAAGTATAAATACTGAAAACCGAGAGGAGCACAGCATCAAACCCGAAAAGAAGCAGCTGCGGAACAAAGCTGAAGAGACTACAGACGGCAGAGACTACAGACCTCAGGAAACTCATTCAACACTGTACTTTGACTGTAAGTACACTGCCTTTTAATGTAGTATTCAAACGAGAGCTCTTATTAGAAAGTCTAGATTTTTATAGAAAATTTAGTTCACTAGGCTTTAATAACAAAACTTATTGCATTTTAATAGAGATCGTTTTATTTCAATAACAGTAAATTAAATAAAGGCCAGATTAAGTGACAGTTAGCTATTCATGATCACAAATTAGTTCTGTAAAAAAAATAAAAATAAAAAAAAAACTAAAATACGTCATATGTTTACTATTTTCCAGAATATAAATATTCAGAATCAAGATGTCTGCTAACAAAGTGGCTGTGGGTATTGACCTGGGCACCACATACTCCTGTGTGGGGGTCTTCCAACATGGAAAGGTGGAAATCATTGCAAATGACCAGGGCAACAGGACCACCCCCAGTTATGTGGCCTTCACTGACACTGAACGACTCATTGGAGATGCTGCCAAGAACCAGGTGGCCCTGAACCCCAACAACACTGTGTTTGACGCTAAGCGGCTCATTGGTCGCAGGTTTGATGACACAACAGTGCAGGCTGACATGAAGCACTGGCCCTTCAATGTGGTGAGTGATGGAGGCAAGCCCAAGGTCAGAGTGGAGTACAAGGGAGAAGACAAGACATTCAGCCCTGAGGAGATCTCCTCCATGGTTCTGGTGAAGATGAAGGAGGTGGCTGAGGCCTACCTGGGCCACAAAGTGTCCAATGCAGTCATCACAGTCCCGGCCTACTTCAACGACTCCCAGCGACAGGCCACTAAAGACGCAGGTGTAATCGCTGGACTCAACATCCTGAGAATCATCAACGAGCCCACAGCCGCCGCCATTGCCTACGGTCTGGACAAAGGAAGCTCTGGAGAGCGCAACGTCCTCATCTTTGACCTGGGAGGAGGCACCTTCGATGTGTCAGTCCTCACCATTGAAGATGGCATCTTTGAGGTCAAGGCCACAGCTGGAGACACACACCTGGGTGGAGAGGACTTCGACAACCGTATGGTCAACCACTTTGTTGAGGAGTTTAAGAGGAAACACAAGAAGGACATTAGCCAGAACAAGAGAGCCCTGAGGAGGCTGCGCACAGCAGTGTGAGAGGGCCAAGAGGACCCTGTCCTCCAGCTCCCAGGCCAGCATTGAGATTGACTCTCTGTTTGAGGGACAAGATTTCTACACATCCATCACCTAGGGCACGCTTTGAGGAGCTGTGCTCCGACCTATTCCGGGGAACACTGGAGCCTGTGGAGAAGGCTTTGAGGGACGCCAAAATGGACAAAGGACAGATCCATGATGTGGTCCTGGTGGGAGGCTCCACCCGGATTCCTAAAGTTCAGAAACTCCTGCAGGACTTCTTTAACGGTCGCGAGCTGAACAAGAGCATCAACCCAGATGAAGCAGTGGCATATGGTGCAGCTGTCCAGGCTGCCATCCTCTCTGGGGACACATCTGGGAAGGTCCAGGATCTGCTGCTGCTGGACGTGGCCCCTCTGTCCCTGGGCATTGAGACGGCTGGAGGGGTCATGACAGCTCTCATCAAACGCAACACCACCATCCCCACCAAGCAGACCCAGACCTTCAGCACCTACTCCGACAACCAGCCAGGAGTCCTCGTCCAGGTCTATGAAGGGGAGCGGGCCATGACCAAGGACAACAACCTGCTGGGCCGCTTCGAACTGACAGGCATCCCCCCTGCGCCCCGAGGGGTCCCCCAGATCGAAGTCACATTTGACATTGATGCTAATGGCATCCTGAACGTGTCAGCGGTGGACAAAAGCACCGGCAAAGAGAATAAGATCACCATCACCAACGACAAGGGCCGGCTCAGCAAAGAGGAGATAGAGAAGATGGTGCAGGACGCCGAGAAGTTCAAATCTGAGGACGAAGCTCAGAGGAACAGGGTCAGTGCCAAAAACACACTGGAGGCCTACGTGTTCAGTGTAAAGAGCAGTGTGCAGGACGAGGCCGTGGGCAGCAAACTGAGCGAGGCCGACCGCAAGAAGCTGCTGGAGAAGTGTGAGGAGACCATGACCTGGCTGGACAACAACCAGCTGGCTGAGGTGGAGGAGTACGAGCACAAGCAGAAGGAGCTGGAGAAAGTGTGTAACCCCATCATCAGTAAGCTTTATCAGGGAGCCCCACCCACAAGCACCTGCAGGGAGGAGGCCCGGGGAGGCTCCCAGGGGCCCACCATCGAGGAGGTGGACTAAACTGAGTCTGACACAGATAAGGACTGGAACTGCAATAAACTCTGACAGTGAGCTTCCAACTGTTTTTTATTTTGTTACCTTCGATAAGTATTGTACATTTGTAATACAACTGTAAAATATTACTGTATAATATATTTTTGAAACATTTGTGCACTTTAACTTTTTGTGGGGTGCCTGAACTGGGACTGAGATATACTTCACTCAACTCAAAGATTGTGAGAAACATTTTTGTTAATTTTGAGTGTTGTTTTATAATAAAATGCCATTTAATGTAAGAATTGCAAAGCTGGATATGGAATACACTTGATAATAAATACAGTTTATTTCTCTGAGAGTTTTCTTGCCAAGATTCTCTGAACTATAGATTCCAAAGTGTACCGAACTGTACTCACTGGTTTACGGAAACACTTAGCAGTAAGTACAGGATTTCCTAGTTCCTTGCATAAACTTAACGTATTAAAAGTGTTTTGAGATAGTTAAGCCTAAAATTATGCACAAGAGGCAAAAGACGTGGTAAATATACTGTTGAGATATTTAACAATTTCTATTTTATTTCACATTTTAACAGAAAGTGTCCATGATTATTCACTGTTAACAATGTTGACAAGTTTTTTTGCACAGCTCCACTCTAATTTTGGAGCACTTTTTTGCATAGATCTACAGTTTCATGATTTTAGAAGGATTTCTTGCTATCATGCTGGTCTTCAGCGCACTCCAAAAATTCACAATCAGATGGTTCAGGTCTGGACTCATGGACACTTCAATATGTTGATTCTGTTCCCTTACAACCATTTATTTACCGCTGTATGTTTTGGGTGTTGTGCAGAGTCAGGGTGTGAATAATATTGTGCTTAACTGTAAATGTCTTTTAAGAGAAGTCTAACAAATGCAATATGCGTTTCAGTCAATAGATGGCGCCAAAGCACAATAAAAATTAAGAATTAAAACTGAAAAAAAAAACTGATGGGGCAAAACCTTATGAATATTCAAAACATCACAGAACAGACATGCAAGTATTCAAAAGTACTCAGAAAAGTACTCAAAATCTGTACTTACTTAAAAATAAAGTGACTTAGTAGAAGTAAGAGTACGCAAAATAAAATTACATAGAAAAGAAGTTTAATGAGGTGAAATATAATTATTAGCACATCAAAATATTGTATTTCTTTTACTAGTACTCATACTACTTCCCAGGTAAAATAATTATTTCTACTTCCCATACAAGCCTTTACCTAAAAAAAAAAAAAAAAAAACATATCTCAAAATGTTCTGCTTCCAGGTTGGGAGTTGTGTGCAGTTCAGAGATGGTTTTCTGCAGATCTTGGTTCTAACGAGTGGTTATTTGAGCTACTGTTGTCAGTCTATCGTCTCAAATCAGTGCATAGCCATTCTTTTCTGACCTCTGACATCGACAACCAAGCCATATTTAGGTCACTTAAAAACTTTCTTTCCAATCCCTCCAAGAGAAAATGCATATACTGTAAAGCAGGGAATGAACTACAACATACTCTAGACCAGCGGAACGGGAACCATGAGAGAATAATGTCTCAATACAGACATCACTTACTGCAAAAGTGGTGCATTATGGGGATGTCATGTCACTTTTATCTATCAAGTCCTTCTCTCCTTGTCCCAACACATCACACTACTTGTCCCATAGAATATTTTTTGCCATTGTATTAAGTTTGGACCAACCAGTCACAAGAAGGGTGTCAATAGTTTTTTAGTTTTTCTCTGGGCCTCGAGTGTGACACAAGATGCCACTAAATATACTATAAATAAAAAATAATAATATAGTAAACACAACCAGGAATAAAAAAAAAAATCAGAATATCACTTACAATGAATAATGTACTTAAACAATAAAAACTAATATATATGTGTGTGTGTGTGTGTGTGTGTGTGTGTGTGTGTGTGTGTGTGTGTGTGTGTGTGTGTGTGTCAGATTCCTTTAACCCATTTAGACAAAAAAAAAAAAAAAAAAATTATGCCATTAAAATATCAATATCATATGACATTAGTGCCCCAATAACACAATCATTTTTTTTTTAAAATAAATTTGAAGAAAAAATGGGGGAACATTTTTCTGCCATTTCTTAATATATTTCAGCACAGATATTAAAATGTGTCTTAGCTGAATCAAAAAATTTAAAATTATAATGTTAAATAATAAAAGTAATAATTTTAACTCATATAATAGCACACAACCTTTAGCACAACTGGGCATGTATCCTTATTACTGATTATTAAAACAAATGTAGATGCTTTGAAACCTCTTAAAAATGTTTCAAATGCAAATTTAACCACAATTCTAATGGGATAATTTGCATTTATGAACAAACAGGAGTTTTCATGATGATGCAGGGCTCCCAGTTGAGCTTTGAGTCACGTTAATATGAACATTTTTACTCACATACAGCAGATTCCTGTCAGGTTTCTTCATCAGTATTAAACTCAGGCTACATCTGAATTACACAATGGCTACACTACTGATGTAGCTTTTGAAGGCCCCAATTTTTCCAGCTTTTTTTTTTTTTTTTTTTTTTTTTTTTACTGAAATTCAACCAGTTCAAGGCTAATTAATAGCCAGGACCGACTCTATGCGGTTGTTTAGAGCCACAACCACTAGGGGGGGCTACATGATCAGAAAGGTTCTGACCGCATTCAGTTTGGATGCACACGTTTTCATTTTCAATCACTAGTGGCCTTTGTGATGTTCATATTGATTTGCAACTTATAATATTAAACCCAAGTAATATTAAAGACTCAAATGGGCCCTAAAAGAAAACTTAGGAGTGGTGCTGAAGGGTGGACAAAAAGAAAATTGAAGATGGAAAAGATAAGGATAAGGGTAACATTTTTATTTTTGTTTGTGATTTATCCTTTATTTTGCTTTCCTCTATTTATTCTTATTTATTCTTCAAAAATATTTATAAAGTAAGAGATTTGCATTCATTTTTTTTAAATCTTTATTTCATTTCTTATCTTTATTTTATTATATACTGTCTATATATTTGTGTGTGTGTCATTTGGTGGGCCCCAAATAAAATCTACTGTCCACCAAAAGCCTAGAGCTGGCCCTGGAATGATTTATTAATAAACCCCTTTGTAAAAGTTTTAAAACTCTGCCCCCACAGTGGAATGTTTTAAGTCTCGTCTTAAGACTCATTTTATTCTCTGGCTTTTAACTCAGCGTGAATTGTGTGGTCCTCTGTTGTCTTTTATTGTGTTTTATTGTTTGTTATTGTTATTTTATTGTATTACTTTTATTTGGTTTTACTGGTTATTATTTAATGGGGACTGGTGGAGCTGAATGGAGTAATTTATTGTTATTTAGTGTTCTATGTGCAGCACTTTGGAAACTGTTTTGTTTGTAAAATGTGCTATACAAATAAAGTGGATTAGATTGAATTGGAAAAATGAGATTGAGAATTGAGAAAATTACCTAGATAGAAATCTAAGGACACAAGATGCAATTAAATAAACTTCTTTCTCTGTTTTGGTGTTAAAATTAAGGGGACAAATAGAAAAAAGAAAGAGCTCTCCAGATTTTGATAAAGGCGATAAAGGAAATGGAGATAAAGAAAGTTAATACAAACACAGGAAACTGGCTCTGTGGTGTGATGACGGACCACAGAGGGGCTTTCAGCGGCGCAGGATGCATCACAGAGGAGTCCTGTCCACACAGCGTCTGATTATTACAGATGGTTAACAAACACGCAGCTGCTGTATTGTTTCTGTTTCGTCCGGCAAAGGCTGAGAGAGGCGCAGTGACGGCCAGCAACAATACAGAGCTGTCAGGAGTTTGAGGGAGGTGAGGTCAGAGGTCACACTGTAAACACGCTGAAGTGTGTTGGTGTAAAAAATGAATTAAAAGTTGTGTATTTTTCTGGGATCAGCTCACTACACAAGGGAATGGTTATTACTGGAAGCATGTGTGGTCCCAGCACTTAATTAAATTGACAGATCTGATAATTATTTTGGATATGCCATCACTTATGCAATCAATCTGAAACAGCTGCCAATGATAATCAAGATATTTTTGGGAGAAATAATTGAGTGTAAAGGGAAGTTCCTTTAAATCTGAGCTAATATTGTGAATGCATTTCTAATCTGTGGAACTTCTTAAAGAACAGTTTTGCTTTTGAACATAAAGAAAGTTTATAGAAAATTTGTGTCCTCATTTAGTGATAACTGTTTTTTTTTTTTTTGCTGTGTTATGTTTGGCAAAGTGCTCAAAATCTGTACTCAAGTAAAAGTACTGTTATTTTAAAAGAAGTGAAAGTATTTAAAGAAACTAAGAGCTGCATATATTTTTTATATTTCATACAAATTACCCACATTTGTCCCAAGATATGAGGTAAACATGTTTAAATCAGATATTAGTTTTTCTGATGACAACGGTAGCTGCCAGTCAAAAAATATTTTAATAATGGCAAAGTTGTTTTTGTTTTGTTTCTAAACTCTGCATCGCCGATCGTCCAATCAGAAAAGAGACCATTGTTTTGATTTGTGTTTTTAAACAAGTGTCGCATGCTTCTTACAGTACCTTTAACAAAAACTTTACTTGACTAAGAGTACTGTAAAATGAACTTAAGTTGAAAGTACATTTTAAATGTTTTTGCAAAATTCTTCTTCGAATCCAGATCCTTCTGATTGAAAGTCAGATGTGCTCCCTGCTGCACCAGAGAGGACGACTTTTTACTCCTTAGACCATTCCCAAAGTGGCCCCCTTACATTTCTGAAAATCCCATGCAGACCCCCAACTATAGAACTTCTCTCTATTCAAAAGACTATGTCATGTTTTTCTTCATATATTTTTATAAAAACATTATAAAAACACTGACTGTTTTAAAGTTATTTATAAGTATGTAACAAGTATATAACTGTAATTAATTTCAAATTAGATGTTTTCTCTGTACTTAATATTTTCATTGACTAAATGTGTCTAAAATGAAAATTGAATTGAAATTGAATTGAAATATAGACAGTCTCTAGGGGCCCCAACCCCCACTTTGGGAACCACTGCCTTAGACAATTTATTTTATTTATTTATTTTTTTATTGGGAAATAATTAAGTTACATTAAACCTAAACAGTGAGTATAGGATCCCAGATTTTTTCAGCAAATTTCAACACATACATCAAATTATTTAAAAAAAATAACATAAGAGAAAAAAAATAAATACAAAAAAATACAAAAAACAAAACAAATAAACAAACAAAAGGTGGGGAATAAACACATAAAAAAGAAAAACAAACAAACAAACTCATTGTCATCCATAAACCCTATAGAAAACAGCCAGCTGATTAATTTGTTTAATTTTATTTGTAATCATATATGTTATTAAATATTTAATTTATTTAATATGCCTTAGACAATTTAAAGATTCACTTAAGAAAAACTAAAATAAAAACATCCAGTATTCGCTCATATAAAAGTATGTTCTACAAAATGTACTCAGAAACTATATTTTCTTCAACAATAGTACTTAAGTAAATTACTTGAGTAAAAAAACATAGTTAGTGTCCAGCACTGATGTTTGGATATAAAACCTCTGTAATAAACCAGAACAACTGTGGATGAAACGCTGTTGCTGTAGTTTGCAGTAATTCATGTTGACATTCCTCTGTGATCAGCGCTGAGAGGCAACTTTTAGATTGTGCTTCATGGTTAGGTCACTCTGCTCTTTATTACTTATCAGTCTTACAGATGAATGTTTATGAAACTCCAGTCACACGCTGCCATGAAGAAATGTTTTAACAGAAACAAAAACAAGTCTATCCTGTTGCCTTTGATTTGAGCGATTGCAGAGTGTATCGATGCACAAAAGGACTTAGAATTACCAACTGATTAGACTACTTCAATTACAAAACAACATATTTAAATTAACTATTAAAGTACTTCAGATTTACTACATTGCTTCGAAGTGTCACTGTAAAGTGTCCAGTAGAGGGAGCTATATCATTATCTTCTTGCAGTGGCGTTTATCTGCAGCTGGTAAAAGGCCATGCTAAGAAATGAAAAGGTACTAAGTTGATAGCTTAATTATATTCTATGGAATTTGTAATTTTGCTCTTGTTATGGTTGGTTTGTTTCTTTTTAGTCTTCTCTAAGTTTACAAAAGCATAGGCTCTTGTGTTTGTTGTGGTGCCATAAGTTAAAAGGATATATTATGCTTTTTTTTTACATTTTAAAATCAATCTTGGTCACCTCTAGAACAAGAATTCACATTTTACAACCTTGAAAAACATTATCTGACTAGTAGAAAATGTTTTTAAGAAGCACTCTACTGATGCCATAAAGACACAGGTGAAGAGACCAATGAGAGTTGACTTTTAGAACATAATTTAACAAAAAAAAAAAAAAAAAAAAGCACTTTACTCTCTTAAACTTTTTGTATGATGCCATTTTACTACAAAATGAAAAATAGCTGTGAGGAATCAGTGGAAACAGAGCTGTACAAATATTTTTTGGATAAATGAGTGAGAGCAGACTGGATGTAGAGGGCTTGGAGCAGAGTGTTTTGGGGCCTCAGAAACTCAGCGCCACAGAATACAGGATTCCTCAAATAGGGGTAAATGAAACAAAACACAACTGCAGGTATGTTTATGATGAGGGAACAACATTAAAAGCTCAGTAAAGTCCATTTTGCAGAATATATCTCCTTTAACGAGTCATAACAAAACCAAAAATTAACTAAAATCTAGTGGGCTTTAAGTTTTGCTTCTAAGACAGTTTCGGTGTTTATCCAAGCACCATCATCACTTCTAAATTTACAAAACAAGAAGTCACTGGCATTTAATACACAGCTGCAGGTCACATGATCAATATGTGTGTGACAGCTGAGTTAGCATTAGCCAGAAAGCTC
Source organism: Bostrychus sinensis (assembly GCA_020698575.1). Lineage (NCBI taxonomy): Eukaryota > Metazoa > Chordata > Actinopteri > Gobiiformes > Eleotridae > Bostrychus > Bostrychus sinensis. The sequence goes on along the minus strand of CM036241.1, from coordinate 11,526,613 downwards.
AATTACTGCATAAACAAGATGGTTTTGGCAAATGGCAACTGATCGACTACATTTGTGTCATGTCAGCGCCTGTAAAAAAAAATCTGTAACATTTATGGTCAAATATTGGCAGCTGTTGTTGCCAGAATTTTGCAATAAAAAAAAAAAAAAAAAAAAATCTGGTGATAGTTTAAAACACATTAAATCAGGCATTTTTTCTGCCTTGTCTATGACTCACTGTCTCTGATCTGCATACAGATGTTGTTTTATGGCACTGATTTTTCTTTATATTAGAACATTAGCAATTGGTGATAATCATTGGTTTTAATTTTAGGAGCATTTTGTGCTACATAAGCTTCTTATGTTATGTTGCGGGTCAGCTGTGTGGGTCAAATGCTCCTGCTGGGACAATAAATTACACCTTAACCATTGGGGTATGCCATGATTTAACTACTGGCCCATCCTAATATTAAAAAGCTGTTTCTCAACTTCATTTCTTGAGTAAAAGTATAGATCCTCCTACTCAAACATTACTCCAATACAAGTAAAAGTCACTCAGTCAAATTATTACTCGAGTTTGGTGCTTTCAAAAATGTTCACAGTACATTTCCAATGAGTACAGGCAGGAATTTTGGGTGAAATTTCTGCTCTATTCAACTCACAAATTTTCAGCTCCATAATATAAATATAAAAAATACATTTTCACATTATTTTTTATACCTGCTAAACATAAGACATCAGACCCACTTTAGTCTAATCCTATAGCATCTCCACCTTAGAATAGAATAATTAAACTAAATAAAAGACATTTTATTTAGTGTAAATCCATTAATGGAACCAACAGGGACTAAAGTCTGAAACAGGTGTAAACCAGGACTAAACCAGGTCTGACCCAAGTCTAAACTGAGATGATTCCATGTTAAATCAGGACAAGAACCGGAGGTAGCAGTACTGAACCAGGTCTGAACCAGGTCTGAACCAGGTCTGAACCAGGTCTGAACCAGGTCTGAACCAAGTCTGAACCAGGTCTGAACCAGGTCTGAACCAGGTCTGAACCAAGTCTGAACCAAGTCTGAACCAGGTCTGAACCAGGTCTGAACCAGGTCTGAACCAGGTCTGAACCAGGTCTGAACCAAGTCTGAACCAGGTCTGAACCAGGTCTGAACCAAGTCTGAACCAAGTCTGAACCAGGTCTGAACCAGGTCTGAACCAAGTCTGAACCAGGTCTGAACCAGGTCTGAACCAGGTCTGAACCAAGTCTGAACCAAGTCTGAACCAAGTCTGAACCAAGTCTGAACCAGGTCTGAACCAGGTCTGAACCAGGTCTGAACCAGGTCTGAACCAGGTCTGAACCAAGTCTGAACCAAGTCTGAACCAGGTCTGAACCAGGTCTGAACCAGGTCTGAACCAAGTCTGAACCAGGTCTGAACCAGGTCTGAACCAGGTCTGAACCAGGTCTGAACCAGGTCTGAACCAGGTCTGAACCAAGTCTGAACCAGGTCTGAACCAGGTCTGAACCAGGTCTGAACCAGGTCTGAACCAAGTCTGAACCAGGTCTGAACCAGGTCTGAACCAGGTCTGAACCAAGTCTGAACCAAGTCTTAAAGTAATCATAACAATTAGTAAGCAGAATATCTTTAATGTGACAAATCACACGCAAATCAGAAACTACATGAATGCAGGCAGTTGTTTTGTTTTCAGACAATTTCAATGCAGAATTTACTTTTGCCTTTATAGAAATGTAAAAAGTATTATATTTATCTTTCAAATGTAGGGCTGTAAAAGTTACAAGTGTCCCCCTAAAAATTACTCAAGTAAAGTACAGATTCTCAAAATTTGTTCTAAAGTACAGAACTCAAGTAAATTTACTTTGTTACTGTCCACCTGTGTGTATAATAATGACATCTTTGCTCAAGGCAACAATAACACTTGTCTTCCAGTTTTTAATTTAATAAGTGGTTGCTCCAAAGAAAAACCAACACCTCTGAGTAGGTGTAATTGCAACTGGTTCTGGAAATAATTTTATCATTTTGAATTAAGGTGAGCTCAGGTCTCACAATTAGAGACGAATGAGTCACTTGGAAACTATCCTCCTGACAAAGGTAACCTTCTGTATTAGGTCATGCAGGAGAGGAACAAACCCTGAGCAGTTAAAACTAGAGGCGCATGAAAAACTCCTTGTGGGTGTAAGATATGAGACAAATGTTGTAATTGCAAAACAACAATAGTTCTCTAAACAAACTGCTGCGTTTCATAATCGAATGGCATTACTCATCAGCATTACTCACGTCTCATGATCAGGTTCACGGTGTCACTGCAGAAAAACACTGCAACTGTTTATTATGACTGGAAATCTCTACTTACCACATTTGTTTAATTTAAAGACAGCTTTATTGTCCTACTCTGGTTGGGGATTAGATCTGAAATGTACGCCTCTGCTTAGCCCAGTTTAGACCTGGTTTAGGCCTAGATTAGTTCTAGTTATGTACTGGTTTAGTCCTGGTTTAGCCCTGGTTTAGTCCTGGTTAGGTGCTGGTTTAGTCCTGGTTTAGCCCTGGTTTAGTCCTGGTTAGGTGTTGGTTTGAACCTGGTTTAGTTCTAGTTATGTACTGGTTTAGTCCTGGTTTAATTTTAGATTATTCTTAGTTGTGTGCTTCCACCTGGTTTAGTCTTGGTTAAGTGCTGATTTAGTCCTGGTTTAGACCTGGTTTTATTTTGTTTCAGTACTGGTTTATACCTAAGTTAAGTCCTGGTTTAGTCTTGGTTAGGTGCTGGTTTATTTCTGGCTCAGACCTGGTTTAGTCCTGGTATAAATCTGTCTTAGTCCCTGTTTAATTCTGGTTTAGTCCCTGTTTTTGTTCTTATGTAGTAGCTTCTATTTTGTCCTTTAATTTCCTTTAAAATTACTTTAAGACCCAAATATTTTCAGAGGTGGTACTTGGTGTAAAAAGTATTTGTCCATTATCAGAGGCAGTGTTGCAGTTTTATTCCTGTTCACCTGTGCGTCCCTCAGCAGAATTAAACATACATTTGACAAAACAGTAAAGTACAAAATAACACTTTTGTAATGTTTCTTTTTACACTGCTATTGGTGTGATTTAAAGAGCTGTTTTTTCTGTAAGTACCAATTAAAACAGATATTTATTAACCAATGTATATTCATTGGACAGACAAGTTAACTGTAAAAAAAAAAACAGAACTGTCAAACTGATGTGGCTGCCATTTTTTGCTCTAAAGAATATATATATATATTTTACATTTTTTACAGTGATACTGATATAAAATACAGAAGTGTTTTCTCTGTAAATATCAATTAAAACTGTTATTTTTTGACAAACATAGTGATCTAATTATACTAAGGAGTGGGACAGACACATAAGTAAACTAAAAAACAACTGTTAAATTTATGTGGTTGCCAGTTTTTCTACTGTAAATAGTAAAATAGGCATACACTTGCTAGCTATATGAAATAAAAAGGTGTATTTTTGATAATTCATTGTGCGCATCTCCAATAGTGATATATTCTGTAACGGGTGGACCCCAGTGTCCTGCTGCCCCCCAGGTGATTATTGATAAATAGGAAACCTCTCCAGGAGGTGCAGCTTCTGTGGGAGGCCAGGTTGTGCTGGGCCCACACCTTGTGCTTGTGGAGGAAAAGTACTGTAAGTTTTTAAGTTGTTGGGGTAACCTAGCTATGGGATGTTTTAATTGTAGGAAAAATATATTTTAATAAATCTGTTTGTTCTGTGGTTGGACCTCAATGTTTTTAAACCAGACCCTGTGACTGAATGGGAGACTACCTGAGGCAAACACGACGCACAGGATGTTTTAAATAGTTTTAGCGTAATTAGATTAAATTGTTTTGTGAATTGTGTAGAGTGTTTTGTAATGGCGTATTTTTGTTTTTACAGTGTGTTGTTACATTGCCGTCCTTGTCCTTTTAAATTTGGTTCAGTTTAATGTTTCTTATGGCTAATGGTGATAAATCTGAGACCAATTGTAAGGGCGGACTAACGCATTTATCTTTTTGTTTTTTGTTTGTTTGCTTTGTTTGTTTTTGGGTCACTTCCCTCACAGTAACTGTGACTGCAACAAGGCATTAATAGAACAAAATGGTAAGGCCCGATCTTTGCAGTGTTGTGGAGTGAACTCATATGTGGTGTCTTTCAGTGTTTGAAGGAACCTGAATTGTAGTGATGTGTGGGTTTGTGGCTTAGTCCGCCGTCCACTGGTGTGTTCTTTTACTTCAGACTGTAACCACAGTTCTATTTGGAAAGCCATCACAGTAAACAGTGCCTACATAATCTGTTTGTACAAAATAAATATTGTTAAACTTTATTTTGGTTAGTTTACCTCTATCTCGGCCTTCATAACATATATAATTTTGCTTTTACAAGTATTTACTGTTGCCATTTTACAGTATTTTACTAAGGGTGCTCCGATCAGGATTTGTGAGGCCATCATCGATGGCCATGTAGTAATGTAATGTAAAAATACTGCAGTCTTTGAGGAATAAAAGTACAACAAAATTCTACTTATTTTTGTTTTTGAAGAGGTTTTGTTGCATTATTGGTCTTTAATGCGAGCCCAGTGTCTGTGTGGCTTTGTTTCAATGCTCCGCTGACGTAAAACTCTGCTGTTCTTAATTGGTTCCTTTAATGCGAGTCCGCGGGTGCAGCGCCTGCGTCCGCGTAACGCGCAGCCAAACCAGGTTGAAACACAGTGGACTAAAGAGCAGACAGCTCCTGCAGCCAGGTTTGACAACGTCTGAATGAAGAAAACGTGCACAAGAGCAGAGAAGACAACGATGAAAGATGCTCCTCTCAGACACAGGACACATGGGCTGCTTTTTTACTTTCTCTTTCCATTAGCAGCCATTTGGTGCAGTTCAAGCCACAAAACGCACAGTTTTCTCCGTGTAACAAGACACAGGCAGACTCTGAACTTTCTTAATGCTTTAAACGTAAATGTTAGCAGGCGTCGGAAATACCCGCACTGTTGCGCCTCGGTTCTGTCCCGTGCGCTCCAGGAGCAGGCGGGGACAAAGCGGGGACACAAAGCAGCGCCTCCAGGGCAGGTTTGTGTTAGTTATAACCCGGGCTTAACTTAAAAACACCGCTAGAATAACGCTACTGCTGTTTAATCAAACCGCAGTTGCAGGACAGTAAATATGAGAGCCTCTAGTGTTTGTTGTAATTCGATCGGCCCTTCTGATCGGCCCCTTTTACCGATCACCGATCACTCTATTTTTAGTCATGATCGACTGATCGCAGCCTTATATTTTACTGTAAGTTATTCAGACTTTTTTAACAGTACAATGGACATGACTGGGAGGGAAAAAAAATCACTTGAACAAAAAACAACACTACCATTACTGCTACTATTACTACTTTTACCATTACTACTATTACCATGGCTGTTACTTACCATTAGTACTAGTGCCACTTCTGCTACTACAACTACTACTACTGCCGCTATACTGCTACTACTTTCACTACCACTTCTACTATTGCTATACTACAACTACTACTGCTGCTACTACATAAAGCAAGCCCCATAAAATAAAAATGAAAAATGAGCTTAACAAAAGCAAAACTTCCCTGTGTAAATCTTAAACCCTGTCTTTGTGCTGTTGTTTTTTTCTCGGAGACTGGAGAGCAGCAGGAGTAGCAGTTGTAGATATTTTCTGGCAGATGGGCTCAGGACTCTTGGCAGGCGCTGGTTCAGTGGAGACCGCTCAGAACAAAGTGAGGATATGCTGAGTGGACATAAAGAACACATTTAATTACCATCATCTTCAGCCTCGGCCCAGAAAAACCCCCAACCGTCCACTCAGAGTCTTATTTTAGAGCCTTTTTCCCAGACTCTGCTGCGTTCTCACGTCCCCCCTGTGTTTCCTCCTCACTCCTTCCTTTTCCTATTGTCAAGATATTTATTCTCCTTAACAAATACTCTAAAATCTAATTCAATGTACAGTATATCACAGAATATCCAAGGTATAGCTCAATTATTATCATGAGTAGTCAGAACTCTAGGCCAGTTTTCCAAAGGCATTCATTATATCATGTTATAAAGTTGTTTGCTCATCAGAAACAAACCCGAAGTTGTGTTTTGCTTCATTGACGCCTGTCTGAGTAACCCTGTATTCTCTGGTGCTGAGTTTCCGTGGCCTCAGAGCACTTGGTTCCACGAATCTCCACCTGTCTCACGAAGCCCTGCCCACTCCAGGAAGCACTGACCAATCAACAAAGCCCTCCACATCCAGTCTGCTCTCATTCATTTTTTCCAGAAAATAGTGTACAGCTCTGTTTTCACTGATTCCTCACAGCTATTTTTTATTTAATAGTAAAATGGCATCATACAAAAAAGTTTAGAAGGTGCAGTGCTCTTTTACTTTGATTATGTTCAAAAGACCGCAACACTCTGCTGCCCTCTTCACCTGTTTCTTTATAAAGGTTGTAAAACATGCAAAACTGTTCTAGAAGTGACCAAGACTTGTTTACAAATATACATAAAAGCATAGTACAGTTTGAACTAAAGTGCAGAATAAATATTACTGCCAAAAGACTAGCTTAGCTTATCTTAGCTTAGCTGTACAGTGAGTTTGCTAGTGGCTAAGAAAAAATAATTTTACCAGCTTTTTAATTTTTTTTTATTTTTAACAACACATCAGATTTGAGACAGAATGGCATTGACATTGGACCAGCATGAGTTACTTTAAGACATATTTAACAGTAAAAATATGCTATAGTTAAGAAAAGTGAAGTAGAAATTGCAACACTGTGCTATACTAGGCATTATTACCAGACCCCCACTCTGACACAGTTAGTAATAGATCTAAAATGACAAAATTGAACAACTTTTTTGCTGGTGTAAAACCCAATTTCTACTCAGAGGGTAGGGCAGAGTTATTTTTTCACTGCATTGACTAAACTAGGGCTGCAACAACTAATCGGATTAATCGATTATATTTGATTATTGAAATAATTGCCACTAATTTAGTAATCGAATAATCACCAACTGGAATATTTAATAGACTCTGACACATGCCATGTTCTGTGAGAGAAGGTTTTATTACCTAGATAGAGCAGTAAACTGTTAAAAACAATGTACATTTGTGTTTTTGATTAAAAATATCATATATGTATTACAGATGCTATTTTATGTATATATGCTCTATATAAAGATTTTCAAGAAGCATGCTTGTAGGTTTGATTTAATTTTGTAAAAATTAAGTGATTTTTGGTAGCATTATCACCAATTTTTAACAAAAAACTATAAAACACCTCAAGTTTTTAACTATTTTACTTGTTCTCTATTTAATCATTAATCGACTAATTGAAAAAGTAATCAACAGATTAAACAGTTATCAAAATAATTGTTGGTTGAGCCCTGGACTAAACATTAGGTCAACTTGAGGTTATAACTACTGAGCAAGCATTCCTTTAACTTTATAATAAGGTCAGCAGCTTGTTGGCTCACCTCAGTGCATGCCACTAGCTATGGAGATATTTCTTCTCTGTCCATTTCCTTTAAGGTTTCTAATCTAATCTTGTGCAGGATATCATTAAACTTAATTACCCACCAACGTGGCTCCTAAATTAAAGGATTTTCCTTATAACTTGTACCAACTTAATTATTTTGTATTATTATTTGGGTCTGAAAGATCATCTCATGAAAACAACAGTTGGTATTGAATATTTATGAGTGTCTTTGTGAAAAGTCATGCCACAGTGGAGTGTTGACCTGAAGAGTTTGTTAAACTGTAAAAACCCCGTTGTCACACACACACACGCACACACGCCCGCACGCACACACACACACACACCCGCATTTATACAGTGGAGCTGTGCAGACTTTGCTCTTCCACTGCAGGTCACAGCAGTTCAGGCGCTGGAATTGTGCCAACTTCTGCTACTTCCACCTGCTACTGCTGCCACTACTACTACTACTGCTACTACTACTACCACAATTACCACTACTACTATGGCCAATAGTGGAACAAGTACTCAATTTCAGTACTTAAGTAACAGTACAGATAAAGGTTTTTAAATTGCTACTTTAGTAGAAGTATAAAAGTACTTACTTTTAAATGTACTTGCAAGTAAAAAAGTAAAAATATTCAGACTTGACAACACATTAGTGTGTTAAATGTGAGGGATTTTGCTTCAGAAATTGTGCTGATTACCAATGAAATGAACAAACTGAAGCAATAGAAGGAGGGCTGGGTACTAATCACATTTTTTTTTATACCAGTACTTAAACAATACTTTTTCTGATAACTATGGTGGGCAAATTCATCTTAAAACACAATAATATTTAATAAAAGACTAATTTTTGAAGCTAAATTCTTAGCTGTAAGGTAAAACCAGTAGTTTGTGTGATTTATTCTGTGTTATTTATTTGTTTCATTCATGCAAAGGAACATTAAAGGTCCCACTAGGTATTGAAACTTGGTATTGAATAAAAAAAACAAACAGTAGTATTGTAACTTCTCTTTCAATACCACAAAGGTAACTTTTAACGGTACACAGCCCCAAATACAAGAGACTGAAACTGTGGGTGCAGCCCTCTGTCTTCATTACGGCTAGTGCTAGCTTAACAACAATAGATAGCAATCTTACTCTTACAATACTTATAAAATCATTGTTATTGTATAGTGCCAGTATTGTTGCTGTCGGACTGCTGCGAGTGTCGATATATATATATGTCAGATATATTTCAGCACATTTCTTTTATGTTGTAGTTATGAGAAATACCAGAAGGTTGTGACATCCTCACCTTCACCGGCTGTCGTTCTAAAAGACCGTGACCGTGGTTTCAGCACACGCTGCCGAGCCATGCTGTGTCTGCCAGGGGCGGGATATACTACTACATCGCACTACTACTACTGCTCATGCTACTACAATTTAACCACTACTGCTCCTGCTAACTATGACTATTACTATATTACTACTAGTACTAATAAAACTGTACCACTGATGCTGATAGTGCTCCAGCTGACGTAACCACTGTACAAGACTATTCCAAGTAGTCAGGGAAAATACTGGGAAAATATAGGGATGGTTTCAAGAGATACTCCACCAGATACTCACATAAAAGTATTATTACTTCAGAGAAATATTACTCAAGGAGAAGTAGTAAACAAAATTATTACTTAACGACATCAAGACAGGACCAATGCCTTTGCAGAGGTCAGAACTTTTTAAGTGCTTACTCAATACTAGTACTAGTTCTACTACTACCAGCTGCTACTACTACTTCTACTACTTCTACCACCACAACTACTTCTACTACTTCTACCACTACTACTACTACTGCTACTGCTCTACCTCCGCATTCAACAAATGCACACCTCACAGACAAAAAGTTAAAAAATATTTTATTTACAATAAAAGTTATCCATACAATTGAGTTTAAGTGATCCCTTTTGCTGCCCTAAAACAGATTGAGCAGACATTTATAATCTCTAAATGCTTTGGTCATGATTATTTATACAAAAATAACATTATATACCTGATATGTGTACAATATAGGATTCTTCACAAGGCACAATATGGCTTATAAGACAGTGTCACAGTATGTGCTCGTCGGCTTCAAACGTTCTCACAGTTTCACAGGTGACTCACAAATATGCTGTGATCAGATCAGTGTCTCTGGAGCAGATTTCGCGATAGCACCTTCGCCTGCTGCCAGTTCATCCAGCGCACGTCCACAGCGCTTCCTCTGACGCTTGTAAAGCAACACACAACAACAGAGAGAAGCTGCATAAACAACACACACACAGGCTGTCATGTGCGTCCAGTATTCACAGTGGTATAGTTAAAGCACATAAACAAAAGTTAAGATTTTTTTTTTTTTTACCTCAGACAACCAATCACTAAAGCCTCCTTCCTCTGTCAGACTCCTGGTGCAACACAAGTACTGTGCATGGATGTGTTATTACAATAGGACAAATAAAGTCATGGCCACTGTTGTTGTCAGTGTTGCTCTCTGGTGCTTTCATTGGTCCTCCGGGTTTATTTTTGGTGTTACAAAGTTAAATGACGAGTAATTTTTACTCTGTGACAGAATGTATATGGTCCTTATTTATATAGTGTTGAATTACTCTTTAGGGTCAAAATTTTAGTTATAATCAGAAACCATGAGTGACATCAACATGACGAAAACTGGGGCAGTCTTTACTTTTTACTAATAGGAATACAACTTGTGTCTGAGACTCTTTACAGAAAAATAAGTATGTGTAATATATATATTTTGTTGTTTTAAGAGAGGAAAATGTTAGTTTTAAAGAAACTGTGTTCATTTACAGGGGTCATGAGTGTCACTGTTCCTCTCAGTCAGGGTTGGACCATGACCGATGTGGACTGGACGGAGTTATATCTGGACTTTTGAGCGCAGCTGAATATTAAGTAATTTTTTTATTGAATATAAGCTTTTATGACTTTTATGCTGCAATGCAATGTTCACTAAAGTGATGTCCAAGAAGTACTTTACATTTCAACCACTGCACAGTCATAAATAGGAGTGAGTGAATTAAGATGTCAGGTCATGTGTGGCATTGTCCACCAGTGTCATGGTGCTGTGTTCGTTTTTGACTAGAGAGTAAATTTGACACAATATAGATAAGGACCATATACACTCTGAATACAGTAAAAGCATAAAAACACAACATCAGAAACCAAATCAACCCATTGTGTAAGTTGAATGTACACCAGGTGTTTAGGGAAAATTATTTTTCTGGGCACATGGGATTTTTTTTCTGCAATACCAAAGGTGTCCACTGGGGGCATAGGTGGTAGGGCAGAGGAGATGATGCCTTATGCTGCTCTTTTAATACATCCATGGTATTTTGTTGTTAGAAGAAGCACTTTCAATGAGATCTGACACTGGATGCATGTAAGTCCTCTTTTTAAAATCTATTTCAGTCGAAGTGTTGTTCTGGTCTCTTCCTTTTTCCACCTTTCCAGCAAACACACAGTGTTCATCATAACCCCTGATCCCAGACCGTCCTCTGAGCTGGTGTCTAGTACAGGTCCTTCATGATCTCCTGCAGCAGCGGGTGTAAGCACATGTCCGCCTCGGTCTTCTTCAGGAGCTGGATGAGGTGAACGTGGTCCGTGACGATCTGCCGCAGGTCGGTCATCTTCTGCAGCAGTTTGGCGAACAGCTGCAGTGAGTCCGGGTGGTTCAGTTTGAGCTGCAGCTCCAGTGAGTGAAGCACGGTCTCCTGGAGCTGCTCGATGGGCTTTACGTTCAACAGGCCCGGGCGGTCTGGAGGAAAATAAGAGCAGAGTATGGGTTAGTGTTAGTATCAGTATAGTATCATAGCACTGTATACTACAGCATAGTAAAGTGTACCAAAGTGTAGCTTATACAGCGCAGTGTGCTGCAGTCATGTACTGCTCAAAACAGAGACGGAGGACTCAAGTCCTTGGGCTCATTTTCACAGCTTGTGATTTGAGCTTAAAGGAACTTGGAGCAGCATTGCTTGAACTGCTTTAAAAACAAAACAGTGGTCTCGTGTGTTGCCAGCGAGAGTTTGTTTTTGTACCACTGGTTTTGTAGCTCTGCTGTTAGCTTTGTCCACAGCTGTTGTGTGAACATACAGTGTGTCCTGTGTGGCAACCTGAGCATGAAGCTCTTTTTGCTTTTCTGATTAGATGATCAGCGATGTGTGGGTTTTAGAACCAAAACAATACTGTAAACATAAACAACTTGGCCATTATGTAATTTTTGAAAATTGTGAATAAATCAGCTGTGCCATTTTTATCTGAAATACAAATATTTGATTTGAACATGTTTACATCGTATCCGGGTAATTTTTATGAAATATTAACAAAAATATTCTGCTCATAGTACATGTAAGCCTTAATGTCTTGACTTGAACTCGAGCCCACACAATAATTCAGACCTGAACTTGGACTGGGGCCCTTGAGTCTAGTTTTATCATGTTATACTGTAAGACATTTTCTGTAGCAGCAGAATATGAAGAGCTGCTCTGTGGCAGAGACTGAGCTTGAACCTGTTGTTATAGCTAAAATCAGTTCAAGTCTGTTTAACATTCAGCTATGCCAGAACTGTAAATACTGTTTAGGAGCCACCAAAGGTATTGTAAAAATATTCAACATATCAGTGAAAGAAAGTAGAAATAGAAGCTTAGTGCAACTGAACAATACTGCCATTTTTACCTCAGTAAAAAAGCATAATTCATGAAATCAATTTAGGTACAGTTTATTCAAACAAGGACAGTGTTCGTGAAGGAAAACAAATCAATGCAGCCTTTTACAGTGGGTGAGTTGGCTGAGTCTGTACTTTACTGTGATGCAAGCCCCAAATGTAAATGTTGCTATTTGTAAAAGCTCACTTATCTTGATTTAGAGCCTTAATCTTGCCAATTATGTTAATAATTAACTCAAACATCCAATTTCTTTCCTACGCTGGGTCAAGGCTGCCCTTTTGACTCCACTTCAGCGACTGAACAAGCAACGTTAGATCTGAATGTCTGTGCAAATGTAGCTTTTTAACATGTATCTTTATCTGTGTAATAAAAGTTCAATAATGATCTTATACCAACTCAGAAATACCTTGGACAGCACACACGCTGTGGCTTTGATCAAACTTTGAGGAAGAGATTATTGTTTTTATTGCCCTTACATGACACTGATAACTGAGTCAAGGCTGGCCATCGCGTGCAACAAACCTTTACGTCTTCTGAGCGATAGCATAGTCACTGGAATCCGCATGCCAAGAAATGCTACAGATAATCAATGCAGTAACACTAAAGTAGGCCTGAGGAAATGTGTCACCTGTAGTCTTCTGCTGTGGTAAAAGTTGCCACTAAAGTTATGTCTTTAGTAGCATTGTTTTGTTTGTTTTGTTTTTTCATTTTATCTGTCAAGGTAACTTCAAAGTAAAATCTTAAGGACTTTTTTAGGCAAGGTCATTAATGGGCCAAGCGAGAAATAATGAGTAACACTTTATTTTACAGTGCTACAGTGTAACTACAATGTGTAACAAAATGTACTAACATGTACTTATTTTGTATTTACATAGTGGAATTTTGTGTACTTAGGTAGTTGACGTTTGGAGGTGACTTTTTATTTATCCTGTAGTGTGATGCAACTTTTGAATACAACTTTGTTGAAAACAAAAAATATTAAATAATGATTTCAAATATAAATCAGTTTTATGAAAAGTGTAAAGAAAGCTTTTCGGGAGCAATTCAAAATGAACTCTAATATTTCTATGTGTTTTAACAATGTCCTGCAGTGTGTTTTTCTGTCACACCGCAGGACATTTACTACAATTTGGCCATTTTATTTCCTTGTCATAAAATATTGAACATGTCTGTTGTGCTAACTTAATAAATATATCCCTGTCCCAAAAATACAGCTGTCACACTGCAGGACCAAACAGACACACGTTAACAGTTTTTGTGAAAATTCGGGTTTTACTAAAATTAATAATTACTAAAATTAATAATTACTAGCTGATCTAATACATTTATTTCTTAAGATCTTTTATCGACTGGACTTTTCATCATTTATTTATTTCATTCATGACTTTATTTATTGCTCTATCTCTGACTGACTGTCAAATGTCTATCAGCCTGTGTCTTTTCTTTGTTGATTTTATTGTCCTTTTATGCTGGTTTCTGTTCAGCGCTTTGTAAACCTTGTTTTTGAATACAAATAAAGATTTATTAATATTATTATTATTATTATTATTATTATTGTTATTATTATAAAGATACAAACTCCGGTCACAATGCATCAATACAGCAACAGGTAAACTACAGATTACTTGTAGTTTTGTGGGGGGCATTGTGGCTTAGCAGAGCATTTACCCCTGAACTAGAAGATCCCGAGTTCAAAACACAACATCTTTACAATTTCAAGATTTCTTATAGAGCTTTTTATATTTGTTTATGCCACAGTGGGGTTTAAACCTCAGACTGAAGTGTTGCATCCATCACACTGGATACAGATAACTTCATGATACGAGCAGTGCTTTGCAGTTTAAAAACAGAAGAGCTGTGATACATTGTGCAGCGCTACAGCAGGGCACGCATGAATACACCTGTCTTCCTTCAGTTTAACAGGAGCTGTACCCACCTCCGCTCAGGATAATGACGGCCAGAAACAGCGCCATGTCGCTGTCGTCCAGCTCCAGCGTGTTGAACTTCACTGAGAACTCAAACTTGGGCTCCATCATCTGAGAGAAGGGTTTCCTCAGACTCTTGAGGAATTCTCTGGTCATAAAAATTTGTCCGTACGAGATCAGTGTCCCGTCTTTGTTCATCAGAGGGGACATCATGATGATCAGCACCTCGATCACACCGTACTTTAACAAGGTTACCTACAGGAAAATCAAATTATTATCAAATAAGTGTCATGGATATAGCCTGGCCCTGGCTGACCAATCATTACAGTTTACAGTGGCAAAAAAAAGTACCCTCCTTAGCATTTTTCCTTTATTGTTGCCTTACAATCTGGAATTTTAATGAATCATTGAGAGGTTCATGTCAGCCACTTTACATCACATGACAAACATTATGAAAATGCAAACACATTTTTTATTGTGAAGCAAATTAGAAATATGACAGAAAAAACAGAAAACTTGAGTGTGCAAAAGTATTTACCCCCTTTTTAAAGAGGCCTCATAAATGACACCCGGTGTTACTCAGCCTCAGAAGTCACAGAAATAGTTAGATAAGGTTGGCCTGACAGCAATTCAACTGTCATTATGCCACAGAACAATTTAATTTAATTTAATTCATCATTACAACATGTAAAAGACAAGGAACCACACCAAACCTGCCTAAAGAGGACCATCTACAACTCACAAACTGGGCAAGGAGTGCATTCATCAGAGAGGCAACAATAAGACCAAAGGTGCCCCTGAAAGATCTGCAGAGCTCCACAGCAGAGACTGTTGTATCTGTCCCAGAACCACTCTGAACCATACACTCCACAGAGCTGGGCTGTGTGAAGGAGTGGACAGAAAAAGACATTGCTTGGAGAAAATAATAAGAAAACATGTTTTGTGTTTGCTAAAAGGCACGTGGAAGACTCCCCAAACACGAGAAGGTCCTCTGTCCAGATACAATTAAAAATGAGCCATCAATGAAAGATGCTATGTGTAGCACAAACCTAGCTCCTGACTGTGGCCCCTCTCTAAACTGAAGCCTGGTGATGGCAGTGTCCTGCTGTGGGGATATTTGTCATTGGTAGGGACTGGGACACTGCTCAGAACTGAAGGAATGAAGGATGGAGCTAAACACAGGACAATTTTTGAAGAAAACAAATCAAACTGTGCTGTACAATGCATCCAACCTGAAGGAGCTTGAACTGTTTTTAGATGAAGAATGAGCACAAATCCCAGTGATTTTATGAACCAAGCTCAAGCTGAAAGTCCTTCAGAAGGTGGCTTTACAGGAATTTTTTTTTTTTTTTTTGCATTTTCATAATTGTTGTCATGTGATGTAAAGTGACTGACAGGAACCTCTCAATGATCCTTTTAAATTTCAGGTTGTAAGGCAACAATAAAGGAAAAATGCTTCTTGCCACTGTATATAAAAGTATCCTGTTCTTTCTTTCTCGGAGTGGTTCAGCCCAGAAGTTATCTAATCTTTGTATGGAGACAGCCCTCTGTTTTCTGATTGGCTGTTTGTTTATCTAATTGCATTAAAAAGTAGTTTATCTGTGTCTGTTTGATCTCCCCCTGAAAATCCGATCTTAACCCTTGTGCCCCAATGAGGACAAAAGTGTCCTTTTTTAAGTTTTATTTTTGTGATAACTTTGCAGTGGTTCATACCTTTTCTATGAACTTTGGCTCAGGAGTGTATTTTTTAAATTTTGATTTTCTAAACACAAATCTAATATTGCTTTGTTTTTACTCTCTCCAACTGAATTTGTTGCATTGCTTCTATTAAGTGACAAAAGTGTTCCTATGAAAAAAAAATCATAAACATTTTTTATCTTTATATTTTTCTACTTTTTTGCATAAATCTTTTACTCAACTTGTGTTCTGATCATAAATACCAAATATTTAATTATTTTCTGTAGGGGTGTAATGATACAGTAACTATATCGATACACATTACCTTGTATCCAATCATATCGTTTTTTTAAGGAAGTGTGTATCGATATACTCAGAACATCAATCGATAATATTAGAAATATTGATATTAGAAATTTGCATGTTAAAATAAAACCAGATACAGCTTTTTGAATATAATTTTTGTGTCTTTAATGAAATACAATGCTATATTCAACTTTTCTTCGCTCTCTGCTGGACCTAATCAACCCTGGCTGCGATGCTACATTTGAGAGTAAACTTTTATGATTTTTGGCAAAAAGTTGCTGTATCGATTATCGGTCTGAAGGTATTGAATCGTATCGTTCCCAATTAGCCAATATCGTTCTTGAATTGTATCAAAACAAATCTAATCGATACGTATCGTATCATAGAAAAAAACGTATCATTACACTCCTAATTTTCTGTATTTTAACCCCTTTTTGTGCCAGTGTATGAAATAGCATCTAATTTTTTTGTAAAAACACAAAAAAAATTAATATTTCTAATATTCTCAATGCAGAGGGGGTTATTACAGCCTTGGGTCTGACAAAGATCACCAACAACACTAATTTAGATGGATTTGGGATTTTTTGGTAAAAGAAAAAAAAGTTGCAACCAGTTTTAGTGAATTTTTAAGGGAATTGGTTTTTAGAACCTACATAGCACTGAAAAAAATTATCTCTAAAAATAAATGTTGTTGGTAACTTCTGACTTAACCAAGGCTGTAACCCCCCCACCCCCCAGAAAAATCCACTTTGCATTAAGAATATTAAAAATATTTAGATGCTATTTCATAAATTGGCATTAAAAGGGTAAAATTATGAAAATAATAAAGTATTTGGTATTTATAATCAGTTAATTAAAAATGTATGCAAAAAAAAAAAAAAACAAAGAAAAATGTGAATGTATACATTTTGTGACAGGGACACTTGTTACTGAACAGTAACAGCGTAACCTTTTAAAAGTGGGGCACAAGGGGCCAGGATAGATGTAAAGTAGTTTTTTTATGGCCCTTACCTGGTCATTGAGATCCAGATCAACGAATCCTGGGATACTCTTTGCGAACTCTGTCACTTCTCTCACTGCCTCGGCCGATCGGAACTGACAGCTGTGAAATAACCTCATCTCCACCGTGTCCATGGTTCTCGGCCCGATGGTGCTCGGTAGATCGCTGTAGTCTGACACCAGGTGGCTCCGCATCAAACCTGGGGACAGAAAAGTGCAAATATTTAGTTTGTACCATTTAAAGCAACATTATGTATATATAACTATAAAATGTACAGGATGGAGGTGAGACAGGAGGCAGAGCTGGAGATGTTGAGGTTTTCTTTGTTCACTTCAGAGGGACAGCTCATGTCAGATGTTTTCACAGAGATGAGACTGAGATGGTTTAGACGTCTACAGAGGAGGGATAGTGAATATATCGGTAAAAGCAAGCTGAGAGCTCCCAGACAGAAGACCAAGGGAAAGACCAAAGATGTTTAAGGATGTAGTGAAAGAAGACATGAAGTTAGTTGGTGTGAGAGAAGAGGATGCAGAGCTCAGAGTTAAATGCAGGCAGAAAAGTCACTTCAACAATGTTATTACTAACAAGGGTGGGGAAAATTATAATTTTTCCACTGCGTTGATCGCTTCTTTAAAAAGATTCTAAATTGCTTCAGAAAAGCTAATAATCAGAATTTTGCAAAGACTACAAATTATTAAAGCAGGCTGTGTCCAATACAAATCTGATGGTGCTGGGTTGCAAAGAGTCAGCTCTGACAAATGCTCACAGAATTTGCTACTGCAACATGTCAATTATTAATTCTCTAGTTTTGTTTTTTGGAGTAGAAAGTTTAAAAATTATGTTTCAGATATAAAATATACAATTAAAATGGATTATTGTTGAAGAATTAATGCTGTCATGAACCAGAAAGGTGTCTGATGCATCGCTTCTAGATCGAATCGTGGGCCTTTGAATTGGAATCAAATCAAATGGTGAGATGCCTTAAGATTCCCGCTCCTGTTACTGACCGCTGTATCCAGTTGTATTTGTGAGCGTCTGCTGCTGGTGATCCTGGATCGGTATCCGGAGGTTGATGAACTGCTCTCCTTCCAATAAAGACTTCATATCATGGATGACAAAGGGCTGGAGGAAGAAACCATGAGAGAGAATCATTATTATTAATGTAATAATGTAATAATGTAATGTAATGTAATTAATGTAATAGTCAGTCACACATGGTTCTTGTCTCGTCACGTGAGCTTCATGTAAACGGCGCCTACATCTCTACATCTCTTTGGTTCATTTATCAGTTTAGTAAAAGCAAACACAACACTCCTTATTTTAAACAAAAGGTAAAATGAAGCGTAGTTAAAGCAAAGACATGCACCAACCTGAAAACAGATTGCAACATTTCTACACTTGCACGTAAGCTTTCTATTAGTTACAATTATTATTATTATTGTATATTTTTTACTCATCCTGTCACTCAAACAACATTAAAATTACAATGTTTTTATCTATTTTATTGAGTGTTTCACTATTTGAACTTTTATCACAATTAATTTTGCAACTGAATCTTTGGGGAAGCTAATTATGTCTCAAAAAGCAAAGCTACATTTGTAATAAACTTTAACAAATCTGAATTGAATACTAATTTGTATATGTTTGAAAGCTAAACTCTTTATACATTTCAACCATTTTTGTTAATCTGGACAGCGCTAAAGTTAAAAGTCGACCACACGTGAGGAAATTTCAAGGCCTCTAGTGTAAAAAATGTAAATATTCGGCAAAGCTGCAATCATTGACTCCCAGTGTGGTGTAGTTTAGTAAATAACCCTCCCTCAGACACAGTTTGGCAGCTATCACCAATGAACAGTCAAAACAAACGCTACAAAGAGACACAGAGCAGCCTTGGACTGTTCTGACTCCTACCACAGACACGGACAGTAAAAAAACTTCAGCTAAACACCGCTAATAATGGGAATAACAGGAGCAGTAATGAGGAAAGTCATTGTGATGTGGCAATAGACCAAGGTGACACAGGAGACTTTCTTTAGCAGCTAAGACAGAACCAGTCCGACTGCTAAACGACCTTTTAGTTTTCAGGGAAAATGAGGTCACTCCATTCACATGAATGAGGATTATGATGTTCGTGTGAAAACAATAACAAAGTTAAAAATCTGTTCAACTAAGAGTAGATTGTGGGAGCAAAAGTTGTTCCTCAGTAAAAAAAGATATTAATAACATTTTAAAAAACTACTACTACTACTACTATCAGGGTTCATACACTTTTTTACCAAGAATTTTCCATGACTTTTCCCAAAATTTTACTAAAATACAGACCTAAAAAATGACTTGCACATATTATTAAACAGTATTTAAAATGTCCAGTGCAGTACATTTGAAACAAGCTTTTGCTGCAATTTCATTTGTTAAAATTGGAAATTAGTCAGTTGAAGAAATGTATTATTCTACTAATTTTACTGACTTATAGCCTATACATCAGTGATTAAAAGATAATTATGCTATATTATATATAAACTAATCATCTATGCAGAGTGCACGGTGGCAGAGCAGTTAGTTTCCTCCACCGTCCACTGACATGCATGTGTTTGGTGAATTGGTGACTCTAAATTGCCCCTAGTGAATGAATGTGAGAGTTGTCTGTCTGTGTTCGTCTCTGTGTCAGCCCTGCGACAAGCTGGCCCCTGTCCAGGGTGTACCCCGCCTACGGCCCAAAGTTACTGGGATAGGCTCCAGTCACCCGCGACCCCTAACGGGAATAAGCGGTAGAAAATGAATGAATGAATAATCATCTATGCTGTTTTAAAGAATTACCAAAACCAAAGAGCCCAAAATAATTATTTAGTACAAATCTTCTGACAAAAAATGAAATATAGGTCACGGAGACAGCATTCCTACTGAACACTGATATTTACTGTATTTGAGCTGACACAGGTTTAACTTGGAGTGGCCCAATGTTACTCAGACTGTTTAAATTTCCAAAACTTTTCCAAAACTTTACACCAAAATATTAAATTTCCAAAACTTTTTCAAGCCATGGAAGTTGCCTTTTCAAGATTTTCCATGAGTGTATGAACCCTGTTCTACTACTACTACTACTACTACTACTACTACTACTACTACTACTACTACTAGAAAGAGTTTTCCTCAGATACAAGGAAAAATGTGAATTGTGCCTCATAGACGACCATAAACTATTTTCTTTGTCAAAGAGGTTATCTGTGTTTTGTGGCTCAGTGAGTTCAGCAATTAACTGCTGACCACTAGAGACTTGAGTTCAGGTCTGATATCTTAACTACTATGACCATGAGTTTGAAGTGTCTGACAGGAGATAAATCTGAAAAGAGATTAGCCAGCGCTCAGGTTTTGTTTGCTCATAAGTGTTATGCGTAGCTGCTCACCACGTTGTCCCCAGTCTTCCCAGAGAGGATGGCCCTGGCCTTGGCCTTGGTGAGGGGGAAGTATTTGAGATAGGCCTCGTACAGATGTCGGGCCAGCGCTCTCAGATCTGCTGCCTCTGGATGTAAGTGCTCCACGTCTGATGAGCACTCAGCCAATAACTTCTCCTTCTCCGCTTGGGGCATTCGGCCAAAGCGGATGGCTAAAAAAAAAAAAGACAA
Organism: Bostrychus sinensis; assembly: GCA_020698575.1. Classification (NCBI taxonomy): domain Eukaryota; kingdom Metazoa; phylum Chordata; class Actinopteri; order Gobiiformes; family Eleotridae; genus Bostrychus; species Bostrychus sinensis. Next base: position 11,505,922 of record CM036241.1, on the reverse strand, counting down.
ACACACTTTTTATAGCACTGATCCAATTTTAAAAGTGCATATGAGAGGTTTTTTAATTACATTAGTTTAGTGATCGTCTACCATTGTGACGTCTAAGGGCTTTGTGGTTCAATAGATAGAGCATTTACCCCTGAACTAGCAGATCTCCAGGGCAGCAGTAGCTCGGGAGATAAAGTAGGTCATCCACTAACCAGAGGTCTGTGCTCTACAAATGTTTGGATCCTTTCCTGATTCAGTTTTTAATATCAAGCCCAAAGCCATTTATTTATATTTTTGCATTCATTTATAGTTGTGTCAAACATTATCATCATCATCTCCCTATGTCCATCCCGTTAAGCCACAGTGCATGTTGGGTAAATGGTTTATGGCGCACATGACTTGGACCAAAGACGAAACACTTCCCTCACAGCGGCCTCAGCTCTCGTCAAGTGACAAAACCACAGAGAAGCTGGACTTTAGCATGTTTGTTCAGATACTGCGCAGATGACTTGCAAATAATAATTCACAGAAAAACCTCATTGAAGTACTGCCAGAAAGCCATTATTTACACTGAGTATAATATGCAAGAAATCTGATACCAGGTAAGGTGTGATTAAACAACATAATTGCACATCCCACATTTTGCATACATAGCATAACATTTGTTTTTTTCTTGACATTGCTTGTAAGGCTTGTATAATATTTGGCCTCATTTAATAATTTGAATTCACTGAGCCATGTTTTGTTTTAGAGTGTACTATAATTGTTTCTGAGCAGCAGCTGGTTGCAAAACTTGGAAAACTGTGAGTTCAAAAACACACAAAAATGGGCAAAGGTGTTGTTTTAAGACCTTTTAAAGACTTTTCAATGCCATTTAGATTGAAATTTCATGGGTTTTATTTTAAAGCCAAATACAGATGAAATAACTCCAAAAGCTTAAAATAAAAGTGAATCATAAATTTCAATAATGGGGTATTTTCAATAAGTAGATACTGTTATTGTGGCACCAGTACTTATAAACTTAAATCAACAAACATATTTGACAAATATAAAGCCTAGATGAACAAAATTCAATACCTTCTCATTAGAGTTGATACTTTTAAGGCCTTGAAGCTACCCTGAATAAACAACATGAGGTTCCCTGTGATTTTGGTGGTTGCTGGCAGGTATTTCACCCAATGCCAGTCAGGTTATACAATAGTACAAAAGCATCTCACATGGTAATTTTCCATAGGTACACAATACTCTTTAATATTGACAGTGTGAGGTTTTGTCGTCGGTCTTAGCGCTGTGTGGCAACAACAATATGTGATTTATTGATTTGTTGAAACACTGTAACTGAGATTTTGCAATCTTAGAAAACCTCAAAGAAGTATTTATTTAGTGTATTTATTTCAGAGTTTCTGCAGACTTCAATAAGTTTAATTTCAGACTTTCTTTAGACCATTGTTCAAGAAAAATAAGAACTATTTCTTAATGCAGTGTACAAAAAGCTGAGACCATTTGTGAAAGTGAGTGCCACAAAGCATTTTGGTTTTGGTAAGAAGGGTTCTAAGCTCTCGTATTGGTGCCAGTAAAATGCCTTTGAGTATTTAAATGGACATTTTAGATAGTTGCATCTAATGCATGTAATTTGAGACCTGTTAAAAAATACCTCAAGACTTTTTAAGGCCTTAAATTCAGACTTTACGATTTCAGATTTTCAGACCCCCGCAGAAACGCTGTTATTTACATTTTTTTATTCAATTAAATGGCCTTCATGTCTGCCTCTATCAGGTAAAATCAAGAAACATTGTTATAGACTTTTTTAATATGGATAAAGTCCAATAAATATACTGTGTCTGTATGAAAACTTGAATCCTAGAAATGTGTGTCTGTTAAATTATTTACACACCTCGCTGTTGTGAATGTTTAATCAGAGAAATCGGATCCAAGTTTCATTAAAGTGGTTAAAGTGGCTGAGAAAAACAGTGACACTCTCACTTTCAGACAGAAATACCTGAGTCATGTTTAGGTAACAGCAGCAGGTGAGTCACTGATCTGCCGCGCTGTCAAAATCCACCTGACGCAGGCTGCTGCTGCCTTATCGGGTGTGTCCACAGGTAAATTACAAAACTTTATTGCCTTTCGATAATATTTTTATTGTTAATTATGTCTGCCAGAATCACTGCCAAGGCAAGGGAGAGCCACTTTCTTTCCCTTGTTTTTGCAGAAGCCTAACCCAGCTACTATGGGCATGAAGTGGGATACACCCTGAACAATGGACATTTTGTTCCAGGGCTGACACCTAAAGACATAATACAATTGCGCAGTAATGTGGTAACAATGGACATTTGTTTAATTTTAAAATAAAAAAGTTTACTTTTACTCAAGTAAATTCAGAAAATCTGTAGTATCTTTTTTTTATCTCTGGTAAAATGTGTTGTAATAGAAGCAGCAGTAATAATAGTAGTGGTAACAGAAATAGTAATGAAACTTGAAAGTGTTGTGACTAAATAAAAATGTTTAAAAAGTCCAGTTTTAGTGGTTATTTCCTTAATTTACTCACAATTTAGCCTTGTTTTATTCTTGGTTCAGTCTGTGTGACGCGTTGGATTCTGATGTTGTTTTCACTTGTGAATACAGAGACTTACATTTCTGTTTTAAGTGAATTTAACTTACTATGTTAAATTAACTTACTCAGAATAGTAGGCCCTATTTCAAAATATCACAAAAATATCTCTATCGCAATATTCAGCATAGTTATCCAATATTGCATGTTTTTCCCATAGTAGTAGCAATAGTAGTAGTGGTAATAGTAATGGTTATAGTTGTAGTAATAGCAGCAGTAGTAGTAATAGTAATGGTAATATTCAACTTAACTAAACTTTACTGTGAGTAATATTAAAGGAGAACAATGTATTTTTCTAACTTAAATAAACAGTTTGAAGTCAGTGTGATGGCTAAATGAGTTGTTGCCAGGTAAAATAAACCTCTCAAGGTCTTGTAAGAAAGCAACAAATCCCAGTTAGCCATAATAACAAGACAGGGATGTTTATATTTCTAAGATGGCAGAGCAGCCAAAAGGCAGAGGAAACCTTCAAACACACATACATTGACTTCATACACATACGAAGAGTCACACGAGTCATCCTTACTTGTGAGTTTTTATAATCCGTAAAGAAAAATGTGAACATAACCGCGACAAAACAAGCAAAGTTACATAGTTCCCCTTTAATTTGAAGTACTTTAACCTCAGATATTTTATTTACCAAACATTATGAGAAAATGCTATTCTTCATAATTTTGGAGTAATTAGTTTTCTGCAGTACATAAAAAGTCAGTATATAAAAAGAAATTACATACTTGTTTAAAAGTATTAGTTTAAAACAATTCGTAGCCAACAATCGATGTTTATTGTTAAGTTTTTAAAGAAATATATGGAGAAAAATGTGATATAGTCTTTAGAATAAGTTGAAATTTTATTCTTGGGGGTCCGCATGGGATTTTCAGAAATTTAAGGGGGCCGCGACAGTCTTGACTGGGAACGGCTGCATTAGATCATTAAAATAACAATTTAAACCACATTTTTTTTACTTTACCCCTTAGCAACATTAGAAATAACTAAATGCAGCACTACATAATCCAGTTGTGTTAAAATACACTATATACAGTATGTACAGTATATTACAAGCATAAATGTCTGTGATGCGAGGTATTTGTGATTGTAATTAAATGTGCCCAGACTTGTCAATTTCACCCTAGACAGTATGTATAGGTATATAGTATTGTGTGAGCAATTATAAAGTTGTAGAATTATAATCTCTTGAAATAAATGTTGTTGTGTGTTGCGAAATGGTTAAATAGTTCAGTAGGTGGAAGTCATAAATTATCCTTTTCTTTCAAGCCAGCAGCAGTCCGCACGCTACATTGTAGTGTGTTTATGTGTGTGTGTGTGTGTGTGTGTGTGTGTGTGTGTGTGTGTGTGCCTGTGTGATTGCGTAACACTGGCAAAGATAAATGTACAGCTTAAACAAATGAAAAGGAGTTGAAGTGGCCCTAGCAAAACTGGGCAGCTGTTCAACAGCAGTGACACAGCAGCTCTGAAACCACAAGGGTCTAAGTACCCCGGCCATCAATCATTGATTATCTGAGTGCGGGCTATGGCCTTGGCTGAGGACATACAGCAGAGATGAGGAAAAAAGGTGAAAATTTTTTAGCTTAAAACCTCAAAATGTTTGCAAGTGCAGAGGTTAAACCTGTATGGGGTCTAAAACATGACCCATTTTCTTGCATTTCAATATCAGGTTTTTAGGACTCTATGGGTAAAGATCACACACCTACACCTTCCTTTTCAGGTAACGGCAAAAAATTACATTATGCCAGCCATTTTTATTTACATTTTTGAGTTATTTATTATTATTTATGAGTTTTGACTGCTGTGGCCTTCGCTAGCTTATTTAATTGTGCAACGTAAAGACAGACTGTATTAGATTGGCTAGTACCCAACAAGTCAAAAATAAAATAATGTATCCTCTGTTGGGACATTCAGGAAATCACTATCACTACAGTATTTATGTTGTGCTCTAGTTTAATTTAAATTAAACTTTGAATTTAAGTTCATTGGATCCACTTAGAGAATTTTATAATACTAAAAATATCCTTTATCTCTATTGACAAGTGACATAGTAAAAGTGTATTAATCTTATTAATCTTAATGTCTAATGTAAAATGTTTGTGCAAAATAATGTAATTCATTTGTAAGAAAAAAGTCTTGTAATTATTGTAACCCTTGTGAAAATAGTGTTAGCAAACTTAAAACTATTATCTAAACTTTTTAAAGTGTCCCAAAAGCATATTTTTTCCCTTTTTTTCTGTGTATACTTTTGTCTCCCTTTTTTAAATATCTCTTTATGTAGCCCATATGTATAAAAAAGGCCTGAATTTTGAGTTTTTGTGTTTTTGTTTATATTCAGAAGGACAAATTCCCAATCCATTCAATGAATAAAACAATATTGAGAGCCTAGAGTACATGTAGCCTAGTACATAGATATTTTTACAAAAGATTCCTGTGCTCTTGATATATAGGTATTTCAGATTTTTTTTCATTTTCCAAAGTTGACTGTCAGGATTTGCACAACTGAGAATCTCAACAGAAAACAATAGCCAAGCCAAGCCCAGCTGGTGGGTTCAACTGTTGTGACAGAAATGTAATAATTTTGTGCAAAAACTAGGACGTTGGTACATAGAAGGGCAATAAAATCTCCTGAGATCAAAAGGAAAGTTAGATATACAGTAAAAACAGTGCTGGAATAGGGCTGGGTCATTTATTTTTACATCAAACCTGCTGCAGTATTGTCTGTAAACTGCGAGTGGCCACACCCCGACAAGTGCTGCTAACAACTAACACAAAACTAACAACAGACTCAGAGCCGTATCAGTGAGGCAGAACGAGTCCACGCCTACACACAGCTATAGCTCACCTCAGCATTCAAACATGACAGGGGAGCTCCACAGGGGCGTGTTACCGTGGACACAGCAGCTTACAGGATACACTCACATGGCTCTACTCAGGGCTGCATTTTATGTTTATTAAAGAGACACAACATGATTTTGTATTTGAGGAAAACTGTTTGAGGATAACTATCAATTGATCTAATTGTTTATTTAATAGAGATGTTATGCTTAAATGACTGCTTACGGAGTGAATAAAGCACTCCGCCTCTCCGAGTGCATTCTCTGGACAAAAAAAAAAACAACAACATCCTTTTGAGAATGAGCGGCACTGATCCGGTGCCCCAAAATACCAGGTCTTGCGAGAAAGCGGCACATCGCGGTTTGCCAAACAACAAGCTAGTGATGGTTTTATTTCTTGATTTTTGCTATGTCGGAGCAGCCATATCTTTACAAAGTAATTTTTTTAAAACTCTGTATGCATTAGAGACATGCAAACCCAGGCCAAGCTGACCATTTGCTGTTGATATGTGTATGGACCAATTGCAAAGTATATACTTAACACTGAACCTGTTCTTCTTCATACTTAGAGTGCCTTTAACTTAATGACATCCAAATCTCCACTCACTATACTGCATTCTAAAATGATCATGCGGACATACATTTTTGCACTGAACAGATCTCGCTGTACTTGTAGATATTTAGGCCGTAGATGTTTTGTCATACACTTACTCTCCCTGGATATTTTTAAAATCCTAAGGTCATGCATGGTAACTTCACACAGTCGGTTAAACGCCCCATGAGAAAGATGAGTTTTTAACTACAGCTAACCTCAGAAAAGTTTTGTACCTTTATGTTATAAACCTACCTACTATTTTTCTTCATTCAGGTTGGGGCAGAAAAAGGTGAGGTGTTACCTTTTGACCACTGTTTCGTCTTTAAATTGAGACAGATGGGTACAGCGGTCCACCGTGTGCACAACGGGAACTGAAACATGACCAAAGGTTGCAACAACGACCGAAGACCACAGAAGAACAAACTGGTATAAACGTAAATGGCAGCGGCGCGTATTGTTGAACATGGGGCCTCACTACGCCTTGAGGACCAAAGTGGAAGCGCTGTGGGACGGTAAACAGCGGCGTTTCTGAGCGGGCAAAGAATTTATGTGTCCTAATCTGCAGCGTCTTATTTTGAGAGGTCTAACAAGATTAATGTCTAAAGGGCAGGCGTTAAAAAAGAAAACACATACCCCTGTCTTATCATCAGTACTTCTTTCAGCCACAATTTCCATTAATGACCACAAATAATGTAAGTTACCCGACGGCTGGTATAAATGAGCTAGATGAGTAATTTAATCTTGCATTGTTAAGAATATGTACTTTTTAAAATTTGTATGTGCATTTTCAGACGTAAGATAATATAATACAGAGTTTTAAGTTTGGATGGGACCAATATCCCTAAATGGAACCATAACAGGAACTCGGGGCTTATTTTTAACAACTACACGTCAACAGCACCAATCATCTCTCCAATTTATTGACTGACCAGTGTAATGTCCTGCCTCCTTAATTTACAGAGCTTTGGTGCTACAGAGTAACAGTGGGGTTTAGAGTGAGTACTTTAGTTAGCTGTGGAGCGCAACAGTGCAAGTACATTTTCCATTCATTTTTAACCATAGACTTTTCGAAAAAAGTGTATAAAGTCTGAAAGCTCGACGGCTAATCAGCTATGTGGCAGCATGTCTCCTGTATCTCTTTTGTAATAACCATTATTTATGCCCTCTTAACTGGTTTGGGAGAAAAAACAAACAAACACTGGCGTATATGTTAAAATATTGTAAACAATTAGCCTTCATCATTTAATAATTGCTAAGCTGTTTGTCTTTCTAGGCACTCCAGTGTTTGATAAAGCATGTTTGTGATTCGACTGTAGTGCGCTTTAGCTAATGTCAGTGTGTGTGTGTGTGTGTGAGAGATCAACAATACCATTATGTGACATGCCCACGTTGAGGCACTTCTGGAAGCGGCAGTATTGGCATTTATTTCTGGACTTCTTGTAAATGCGGCAGTGCAGGTCACAGTGGTCGTACACCAACTTTAACCTTATTGTGCGTCTGAAGAAACCCTGCAAGAAACAAAAGCAGAAGAAACGTTATATGCTAAGGCATGTAGACCTTTTCCATTCATTTTCACAAAAGAGCAACTCCTGAAAGACAAAAATTACTTGTTTATTTATTTATTCACTTTCAAATAATAGTACACAGATGTGGTAGTCAGTTCCTTTCACGTTTCTGTAACAAACTGTCCAGCATAACATAAAAACGTAATGGTAGCATGTAGCCTTTAGTTTATGGACTGTTGCTCCTTTAAATGAGCCTTAAACTAAACTTTAAGACACACACTAATGTTTTCTACCTAGGCACTGACATCACACACGTAAATGATTAGTGGCCGACTGAATAATAGTTAGTTAGAGTTAATTGGTGTCTTCATTCATTGAAATTGTATTGTTATCTGCTTAACCTGATACACTGTGTTGCAGTCATGTTAAAGGATTTATTGTTAATGAACAGTTTGATAGTTACTGCAAAAAACAAAACAAAAAAAACACATTATGTTGTAGAATATCCGTCTAAAAATGAGGAAGCTAGTAAAATAGCAAATGTCTGCTTTGGGTGTATCTGTGCATTGTGGTGGCTTTAAAAAACTTCATCTTATCTTACAATCAACAAGTCAAATGTCCGCCTCCTACGCTGAGCTCCTTCACTGTTTGTTGAAGATAAATGAGACACAATAAGGCACTCACAAATGAAAAAAAATCATTTGGTATTTTCTTACAAAATAAAAGCGGGTGGTTTTATTTGTTAAATTGATTTCCACAATTCACACATGGTCCATTTTTAATCCTGGTTTATTTTCGGAGCGAGGAAGTGAAAGGGGGTGAGGCTCCACCTTATTAAAGAATGTTTTTCTGTTTTGAAACAATTAAATGTTTGCTCATTTGGCTGACCCCCTCTTCTCCCCAGAGACGGCTAAGAACAATGACTGCTGGAGCTCACCGTCAGTCAGCCTCACAGTGTGGCCCCGTGCTGTAAATACATGCTTCGCTGTGATTTATGGGCCACGTCTATCAACTTTTCCTTGAACTTCAAGGCAGTTACTGAGTGTATGTGTTAAACCCTGGAGAGTAGATTAACAAAGCTCATTTGCAGTCTTACAAGAGTCCAAAGGGTATTATGCTATCATACTGTTTGGTTAGATTGGACTGGTACTGCATGGATGCTGGTATTGGCTGTTTTCTTGTGATATCATAACATATTACAGGCCTGCAGTGTTTAATTGAGAGGGGTGCAGGCTGACCCAGGTCTAAACCAAGGGATAAAATAGGAATTAACAGCATTACTTAGGAAGGACAGAACAGGGATAAACCAGGAATAAACCAAGTCTGTAACCAAAGCAGGAATTAAAACTGGCTTTAGGACTGGCTTCAGGACTTGAATTGCAAAATACTCCTGAGTACCACCAGAAGAAGCCTGCCTGAAGCTTTCGCCCAATGGCAACTGATAGTCATGTGTAATGTAAATCGCTAGGTAGAGAACTCATTTTATGTCCATAGCGCAGATTTTTTTTTTTTTTTTTTTTTTTACAATGTCCTAGGTTTAGTATTGAAAAAGCAACAAGAAGCCATGGCTGGTTCAAGTAAGCTCCCTGCATCTCCCAGTGACTGAGAAGTAAAACCACAAACTGTACTCATATTTTTACTAGAAGTTGGGAGCCAACTATAATAATATATTCTTGAAAATTCACAAAATTCAAGAAAATTGCATATGTTTTGTTTAAATTTTCCTGGGGAGGAGCCCCATACCCCATATATAGTCCCACACACTTTCAAATCACTCTCTACAAGAAAACCTGTCCCACAGATACAGTGTAAGCATTGGGAAATGGTACATTAGACGTAATATAGTAAACAGTCTAACTACTGTATACACTCTATGCTGGGTTCCCCCACTTCCCAAGTTCCACTTTATCCCCTGGTCCTGAGTATACCAGGCCTAAGGCCCATAGTTGCTGTGATAGGCTATAGCCGCCCACAATCCCTGACAGTAAGAAGCTGAAAAATGAACTAATGATTTTTTTTGGGGGGGGATACTGTGACGCCAGCTAAAGCCTCAAAGCTAAGGTTCACTGAAGAACACTTTGTACAGACCTGGGTAATTATCAATAACCTGAAAAAACAATGTCTTGACAGTTAACTGTACCTGTGTGGTTGGGTGATAAATTTGTTTAATTAAAGTTTAATCAAAAAAGTAATTAACTTTACAGCTAGTAGCTTGTTATTAGCTAGCATGCAAACTATATGTTTCTATGTATATATCTCAATGCTAATGTTACCTACTGTGTTACAATGATGAATCTTTCTATTAATTTCTGTTATCTGGATAAATGTTTTTAAATACAATCTGAAGAAATAGTCTTGCTCCAGTAAACTAATAATCAAAGGATGCCATGCCATAACCAAAGTGCCACAGGGGACAGATTAACTAATTATCTCAACTCTTGTAAAATAAAATGTCCTGGAACAAAACTGAAAAAAGCCCACTAGTTTCCAAAGAGCTGTCCTATTTCGGTGGAGGGCATGCGATGAACTCTATGCAAACTCTTCTTCAGACGTCTCAATATTTCAAAGAAATTGGAAATAGAGTGAAACTTCCCCCACACCCTATTAGTTATTTATATGCAGGGTTCAGTCTGTCGCTCAGTGGAAAATACACTGAACCTGTGGTTAGACAACAGACAACATGAAAAAGCACACTATGCCCCTAGTTCTAAAATAATTATTCTGCCAGTGTCTCTTCTATGAATGACAGAAAAGGAAGAAGGTAAGGAAACATTGTACACGTGCTGCACATAATTTTACACCCACATCCACTTCCTGACATTAACCCAAGATTGTATAAATCTGAGCTACAATCGGATCAATATTCACTGTGCATGTATTTGGGGTCCTAAAATGTATATTAATGAATCTAAGAGTAAGGAGTAATACAAAGGGATGAAACAACATAGCGAACTAATTAGTGCACATAAGTAGTGAATGGTTTTGGACATGATTTTATGTTTTTTTTTTGTTGTGACAATGCCATACATACATGTAAAAAAGTCTGCTATTAATGAAAACTAATGATTCATTTTGGCCCAAGTAATAAATAACAAAGAAATACTTAACATATTGAGTCTTTCAGAGGTTGCCACAGTAAATCATTCGCATTATGGCACGTTTTTATGTTATAAGCAGTTTCAAATGCGTTTATCCAGGCTTGGGACCGGCTTGTATTGTGGCTGGAGTTTTTGAGTTCACAATGGGGAATCAAACCCCTGATCTCTTGCATCAAAGTCAAGGAACCAACCACTTCACTAACAGAGAGCCAGACTATTTACTATATGTAATGTAAATACTAAGTGGGCCACATAATTTTGGTTAAGTATGGTTGAAAACTTTTGAGTGCCCGACTAGAAAATGTTTAGAAAATTGGACACTACCACAAAAAAGGAATAATCCCTACTTTATAACAAGCATTCATTCATCTATTTGCATTCACAACTCCTACATATTATCAGCCAGATACAGGCGATAAGCTAAAGGGATCAGTAGACTGCCAATGGACACTTCAACAATGTCAATAGACCTTTTTCACAAAAAACAGAAGTAGTTACTTTTCCATTTCCAGTTAGCACTTGTCTAAGGCAAAGTGGAACCAGTGTTTTCAACAAGCTAACAAAATTTAATGTTTGCAGTTGTGACAGATACAGAGGCAAAGATACCCACAGATAAGCCAGACAAAGGCTACAAACTCTTTCAATTTTATGATTATCTAGGAGAATAAAGAAAAAAAGGTTAAATGCTATCGGCAATTAGATTAAGGTATACTTTATTGTCTCTGCATTTGACCCATCCTTCAATGGTGCTGGTGTGACCTGTCAAGAAAAGTGGGCTGCCGCGGTACAACGCCCAGGGATCCAGGTCAGGAGTACCTGGTTGGAGGATTAGCCTATTGTGCATGTTTGTTGAGGTAAGCTTGGTTGGTGAAATTGAGAAACCCACACACACACGGGGAGAACATGCAAACTCCACACAAAAAGGCCCTAACCAAACCCAGGACCTTCTTGCTCTGTGGTGATAGTGCTAACCACTGTGCCACTGTGCCACCATGGTGACTACGGATGACAGCAGATAAATAGTGTAGTATTAAATTCTTTAAGATTGGAAATGTCTCAAATTATAACACAGCACAGGCCTGTAGTTTATATGTATATTTACTGCCGATTTTGACTCTCATTGAGATCGTTGGTGATGTTTTCTTAATGAAAACATGCTCATTAGTGTAAATAGAGATAATCTATTTTAAGCCATATTATGTAGTAAACTGTATCTTTTGTCTCTGCATGTATACGATGAAATGTAGTCACGTTGCCGGTAGTTGTCAAAGCAAAAACGTTTTGATTTTTGGGCTTGGCTATTTTATGCCACTTACAACCGCTACCAGATGTATCGCGACACAACTTCCCCTTAAAGAAAACATGGAAGTGTGAAAAAGGTGTTCAGGAGACACTGGAATTGAACCTACAACACTGCAGTTTGTAGGCCACTTGTCATCCCACCTAGCGATTGAAGACCGGTTTCAGATACAGCCAAAGAGCCCCATACCTTGCAGCCCTCACAGGCGTGGACACCATAGTGAAACCCGGATGCTTTGTCCCCACAAACTCGGCACTCGATGTTTAACGACGTTGTTGTCGTCGTCGTTGTATCGTCCTGTAGTTTGGAGAACACTGGGCTGTCAGTGTGCTGCGGAGGAGACTCGGGCTCCAACTTGATTGGATCTGAAAATACATCACAAAAGGAAAAATGGTAAGTACATACAGAATCTTTTTTATCAATTTCTGGTTTCTTTGCTCTTGTAAATGTCTTTTCCAGTAACCTTTTGTGTTTGACATGGCTAAAGAGACAGATGCTGATTGATAGAGCGGCTCCACGCTGAATACCCTATTGTGTAAGGGAGATTGAAAAACCTTATGTTTCTTAAAAGCCTGTGTCCAAAATGCATTTTAGTGCCAACTTTTTTATTGTTCTTTGGGAAAACAACATGAAGAGGTATGCAGTGGCAAGGGACCACTATCCTTCCAAAAAGACACGCATTTTTAAAGGAACATATTACATTACATTATACATAAAGGCTCAACTTCTGTATTGAAAACCAGAGCCAAGAATAAAAAACAATACAGACTGCAGGCATTTTTCTTCAGGTGTCACCACAGGACATTATCTGCCTCTTGGCGTGCAGTGATTAAGAAGGGTTTAATTTGTCCTAGTTTTTACCTCAGACACAAACCTCTCCATTTATCCAGGCTTGGAACTGACACAGAGAGTACACTGGCTGGTGACCCTCTGAGCAGACACTGACATTTTCAAAAGTCCAAATTCCTATTCAGTTTAAGTTGAAAGGGCCTTTTAACTTTCAACTTGTTTGCTTTCTTTCATAGATATATTGTACTGTACTGTACTATACTGTATTGAATAACCCACTCCCTATCAATTAGAACAGATGATGTACTATTCTCTGTTCGCTTTCAAGTAGCACTACTGTCACATGGGTTTCATTGCGCAGCCTGGGGTAGTTGTTAGCATAATTTGGCCATCTAGCAAACTGTGAAGTGGTTGGGAGCGTGTTGTCATATCTCAAAACATTTAGGGACAAGCAGTCTCACAAGCTGTCAAGAACGCAAATGCAAGCTAGCTTCGACTGGACAGTAGGCTACAAATTAAACCTATTAATCCTCTTTATTTGGCAACAATAGTAAGTGCGTGTGGTGTAGTGAGAGCTGCCGTATTCCTCTCATGGCCTGACATGGGAGACTGTTAGCAAATGTTGAAGTTACACGATAGAGCAGTTATGATGTAAACTACTGGAGTTAGTGTTCACACAAAAGTATTCTGATACTTTAGTGTGTGATAAATATTCACCAAAAGGGACAAAGCTCATTTGTTTACTTTTTTGTTCTGTTGTAACTAATGCAACTCTGTTAAATTTAAAATGTCGCTTCATGACGCAGGCTCCTGAACTCACTACAATTCAATACATTTCTGTGTGATATTTAGACACACTGTGCAACATATAACACCAAATTAAAAGTAGCTGAAGTACAGTTTTTCCACAACAAAAAAGGTTGCTTGCTGGTGATTGATTATACAGTGCAACAGATGTTTAAACTTACCCCCCCCCCCCCCCCCCCCCTATTTTTCAGTATACAGTCTCTTACTTGTCAATAAGGTCCAGGTCTCTCTTGTAAAAGAGATTCTGAATCTCAATGGGACTTCCTGGTTAAATAAAGGTATTAAAAAAAAGGTAATTGTCAAACCCATAAACTCTAGTGGTTTTGATAATAAATGGGCAAATAACACTCTATATGCACTTACTATGTGTTTCCATCTCATTCCTATAGCTGTGCATGCTGGGGTAGTCCAAGCTGGTCAGATGGTCCTCGCTCTGCGGCGGGCTAAGGTCGTAGGCCACGGCTGAGACGGAGGAGATGAGTGGAGGAGACAGGGAGGAGGCCATGGAGGAGCTGGAGATGGAGGCGTAGTCCAGTGTGGCCAGATGCTTCATGTCGAGGGCGTGGGAGCTGCCGTCCAACTCGGACAGATCCACGGGGCTGAAGCCGAAACCTGACGGCCAGGCCAGGAGGTGCTGCGTGTCCACCATGTCCTGCACTGTGAGGGGGGGAAGACCAGAGGGAGTGACGCATTAGGATCCTGTGCATGTGGCCTTGTTATGAGAAAACAAATCATGGGAGAGGAAAAGTGAGAGAGATAAGGAGTGGGAGAGCAAAGGATGCGGAAATGCAAAAGTGAAAATATTGCAAAGACATTAAACAGATAATCTCCTCCTCACTAAGTGTTTACAGCCTACTTGGATTATTTTAGTCGTACTGTTTGCTATCATGAGGGAAGAGAAAATCACAGCCAAAACTAGACGAATTCTTCCACTGCTGTTGTTGTTTGGGTTCCTCGCTCTGTGGTTTCTAAACTAAGGCCTGCGTGAATGTAAATTTGTCTGAGGCCAAGGTTATCGGGCACTCACTGAGGATTCACGGTGCAAAGATTAGTAACAGCATAAGCAGCAACAACAGCAACAGCCTGGCAATTGCATCTTGATGACCACAAAGGCAAGACTAAATAGCCATAACCAAAGATTTTAGATATTAGTCAAAATTAGTTCTGTGAGTAACTGAGAGTAGTTTGAAGTCCAATGTTGATACAAGCTTAAAACTTTTGAGCTAACTTAATTATTTGATACTAATGTGCCTTTTGTAATAGGAATGATCTGTCAAAATTAGACTTTAAATGGAATATATTATGCTTTTATTCATATTTTTTTAAACCAATCTCGGTCACCCTTAGAACAACACTGCACATTTTACAAACTTTAAAAGCATTATCTGACAAAAAGAAAAGGTGGAGGCTTGTGGAATCAAGCGTTTTTAGGCCTCAGAACGGCCGTGCCAGGGAATAGATGATTACTAAAAATGGTGTGAATGAAACAAAACACAACACAGGTATGTTTTTGTGGAGGGAACAGTGGTGTTTTGTGGCAGAGACAGAGGTATAGGCAGTCTGATGCTAATACAAATTTTGAAATTTCAAGCTATTTTAAGCGTGGAGAGTTGCACATTGGAGGAGAGGTATCAGCAGAGAACAGTCAAAGTCCAGTCGTCCCAGGTCACTTCAGTCCACACTATAGCCTCACAAATCACTGCTATACAATCAGTGCTAATACCTTTATGGCCAATGTAAAAACAACATACACCACTAAAAGAGTGAAACTTTGAAACTGTGAACGACTATCAAATTGCAACAGCAAGTAACGGTAAATACCAAGTACACTGCCTTAGTTAATACATTAAATTATCTTCAACAAAAAACAGTTCAAACTATTTCTTTTACAGATACATTATGTTATGAATAAATATTTGGACTATTAAAAGGGAAGTAGCTGTTTGTAAAATACCATTATGTTTCATACCAGTAATTACTCAGTAGTTCAGTACAGTAGTGCTGAATGTGATTATATTTGCATGAGATATACACTGGTCTGATAAGAAATAGATGCTGGAACTTTTGGAAATGTAGTTACTTTGAAATGTGCAATTACTATAAGCAGTCATTGTCCAGGGTGTACCCCGCCTCATGCCCAAAGCAGCTGAGCCTCTAGCCTCTTGTGACAACCAACAGAGGTGGTAGAAGATATAAAACTGAATGTATACATACTGTAATGTCTTATCCTAATATTTTTTCAGCGAAGGACTTGCAACATCCAGTTTTTACCGTAAATTTCACCATCTTTTTACAGTGGAAAAAAAAAAACTATTTCTAGATATTTAGAAGGAGGAAGTCTTATAAATATGTAACCTTAGCCTGAACCAGTGAATCTGACTGCCAAATGCAAAGGGTCAACTCCAGCACTTTGTAACACACTTCTCAAAATACATCTTCCGTAATCAACTTCTGATTAAAAAGAACGGCTGCAAAGAATGAGATGAATTATGCAACGGGGCAAAACTAAAATAGCAGCGCTCGCATGGCACAGTGTAAAGTTTAAAAATGGCTCCAATTACTTGGCAAAACAAACATCCTCTTCTCTCAATCACCTGGCGTTTCCTTTCCCTGTTGTGGAATGTGGCGACAGAAATCAGAGGGGACCCACTTAAAATTCACATTGATGCCGACATTGTTTCGGGACAGAAGAGAGAGGCAGAAATATGTTTGGTAGCGTGTCCTCAGGCAATACTTCCCATTACCTACAAAACACGTGGCTATTAATATCTTACATGATTTGTTCTGTTGGCTTGTGGCCAGAAAATACCATTTTAAAATTAGATGGACCACCGGAGAGTCTTGTGTGCTGCTTGGGATAATTGTAAGTTCTGAGGTAAAAATACCCACTTTGAGGAGTCAGATATGAACCTGGAGGATAAACAGCTCCACAGGATTCCTCCAGGTCAAATTTAATATTTGTGTTTGTTGTGTCTTGTGATCCTGAGCTGTGTAACCTATAATAGAGGGGTTAATTCTGCTAACTAACATATTAGAAATCGAATACATACTTTATATTTTTATTAGTTATAAGATTTCCATTTGATCTATGCTTTGACAGCATTTATTTTTTTAAGTTTTATTAAGTAACCACTTTGACGCACAGGGCACCAGGACCTTACCTGACCTGCCTGCTGTTTGCCGTTGGCTCTTTGTCATTGTGTCATGATGGAGGTACTGCAGATAAAAGCCTCCTCCACACGTTTACCACAAGCTCCGACTTGTGGAAACCTGAGAACTATCAGGGCTCACTAATGTAATGCTAAAGCCAAGCACATGTTCAGTATACACTCAACACACAGCTCTTAAAGGGAACTCGTCACCTTCCAGCGCTGACAGAGAGTTTGGCCACACACGGTTTAAACATGTTGAATCAGTTTTAACTATGCTGTTTAATGAAACCTGTCAGTTACAGCACAGCTCCAGGGTCTAAACGTGTTTTCACACTTGAAGAAGACTAGACTTGACGCCCAACAGCGGTTTCTGACAGTGTTGGGTCTAAAGCAGTCAGTGCGGTGTGATTTGTGTGTCCTCATGTTGTCTAGATAGGTATCTCTGGGTTCATGCAGGGTTTCAGACCCATTAAAAGAATATTAAATTTTATGGTTTGCAATTCAAGGAATTAATTTTTACTGAATGTTTAGAAGGTTTAGTGTTCCTACCTCACAGCCAGAAGACTGTGGGTTTGATTCTCAACCACGTCAAGAATTATGTAAAAGACTAGAACCAGTAAAACATTTTTGTTGACAAATAATATTAGTTGTGTTTTGAGAATAGAGTAAAATGTAACAGTGGAATAACAAAGCATATATGAACATAGAAACTGATGAGTTAGCATGCTAGCTTAACTTTTAATGCTAGATATAACTTCCACTTAGTTGAATGAGTGATATGTTATACGACTTCAAATTAATTCACATCTGTTTTGCTTCAAAAATTAAGAAAAATTACTCATCGTGACATTTAATACGCACTGCGGCTAGTCTTATCATTAGTTGTGAGGGTGTTGCAGCCTCCTACACTCCCTGTGCACCGGGAGCATTCAAGACCAGAGAAAAGTCAACACCAGAGCTGGATTAGTATTTAGTGAAGCAGGAGACAAAGGCGAAAACCTGCCCTGCTGCATTCAGGGCATTAACACTCTTATCTGTGTTTGGATAAAAACTATGTTTAGGCTGGGAGGGTGAGAACAGCTCCGCCAATGTCAAGCTACACAATTACTCTTGTACAAGCACTCGCTAGCAACTGTACTACCTGGACATGTGACAGCGGCTAATAGACCTTATCGTTATAACGGCTCAAAACATGCAAGCAGGTTAATAAACAAGGTACTACCAACAGAGGCAGGGGGTGTTGTGGGGTGAATGTAGAGTCCTGCATCTCCACCTGCTGTCTCTGGGCCGAAAACGACACTTGCAAGTATACCCTGCCGACCTGGTGTCAAGGAAGTCTCGAGTTTTGCGAGAAAGCGGCACATCACATTTAGCCAAATGACATGCTGGCAATGGCTTTATTTCTTGATTTTTGTCACGGCAGAGTGGCCAAATGGCAGAAAAAAAAAACTTTGTTTGGATACGCGGAGGAAAAAAACAAAGTAAAGCCGGGCAAGGGGTCATATAGGAGTCAACTGGACTGTTGCGTATTTACTTTACTGCTGTAGTCTGAAATATAGGGGGAGCTCCATAGGGCAAAATGAGGCAAAAAACAACAACAACAAAAAAACAACAACAAAAAAAACAATGAAGAAATTAGAAAAAAATACTGAAATGCGCTTTAACATTGCGAGATAGGGCCAATGCCTTGATGAAGGTTTGCGCTCTCAAAGTGCCTCTAGTGTACTGTAGAACTAGTAACTTTTATTCACTTCCCTTGCTCATGACTTTTGCTATTTTTACACCTAAAAACAAGACTAGCATTTCTGTAGTTGTGTTTGTAGTAAACGTTTCCTTAATGTCTTAATGCATCTGTCAGCTCTCCTATCTAATATCTCAACCAGCTGCCACTGTTGTACACTAACTAAAAAGTAACCGTCTGTCATGTAACTTCTGAATGTGTTAAGTAATTTTGAACAGTTTTTTTTGTCTGCACACCTCTGGCTACTACAGCAAGTTAAGTCTTTACATTCCTTGATAATACAGAGAAGAGAATGTGGTTGTGGCTTCCTGACTTTGGCATATAAAACTGTGATTCACTGTGACTAAATATCAGACATGTGACACAGGCTTGCCACAAATAAATTCAAGATTAGTTTCATTTTACATGTTTACGTCTAATAACTATTCCTACAACTGTTGGTGTAGCATAGACCACAGAAACAAATAACAATCATTCACTTCTCAGTCACACTCGGTGGTGGTGGTGATGAACTACTTCTGTAGCCCTAGGTGCTACTACTACTACTACTACTACTACTACTGCTACTACTACTACTATTACTACTACTACTACTTCTACTACTACTACTACTGTTACTGCAAATTCTGCTAGAACTAAAAAAGCCATTACTACTGCTATTACTGCTTTTACTGAAAACAACTACTACTGCAATCATTGGACCTGATCTGAGATATCTATGGGGTACAGCTAATTATTTTCAGAATGAATCAGTTTGACTGATTTTGAGCAGATTTCACAAAATGAGACTTATTTACTGTATGTATGAATCAACCACATGCTCTGACATCCTGCCTCAGTCATGCTTCAGGAAACTGGCTCTCTCTCTCTTTTTTTTTTTTCAACCTTGCGTGAAGCCACTCTTGGGCAGCAGCACCTGAGTGGGCCTCCCTTTCCTGCCGCACTACGCACTTTAACCAGGAGAGCAGTGGAAAAGCAGGTGTCAAGCCGAGGTCTGGACTGCCCTCACCGCAGAGCGAAGCATCCCACGTGTCTGAGGAGTGGGTACAGATTTCAGTCAGCACACTTCAAAAAACCTGGCACAGTAGGAGGCTACAAAACCACAATTTCGGTCTTGTTGGCAGGGCTCTGAGTAAGACAGAACCCAGACGTGTGATTGCTTTTTTTATTTTTTTTATTTTTTTTTATTTTTTCAGTCTAAAAAGAGTTTTTAAGTCACAAAGTTCGGAAAAATACAGCAATGAGATAGATTAGCATCAGGTCAAACAGAGGTCAGGTTCAAGAGGAGGCAACAGAAATATGAACTGCTATAGCAATTTCAACTGGATTGCGTCAGTTACACAAATAGATGAATATTTTGCTTTTTTATGTGGATGCAACTGGTCCAAACCCAATGTTGACTAAAGTTTCAGTAACTGGCTTATTTGACAACTTTGTTTTAATTGCTATGATAAATAGCAATCAAGGTTTTAACAATAAAAGGATCAAATTAAAAGTGTGTCCCACAATCAGACCAGTTAAAAAGCACTGCTTTATTTTACTGAAAGTGCACAGTAAAACTACAGTAGCTTAGCCTCGTTTACCTAACAGCATACTGACAATAAAAACTCTGTTCCGTAAAAATTCTGTTTCTGTATTTGTATTTATTTGTTTATTTGTTTATTTGAACGGGACAGTGCGCATTAATGAACGGGCAACAGGTGCCGTAAATACGCCGGATTTAGCACAATGCTAATTTCCATCCGTAGTCCTATGATACTTGGTGTTGATAGAAGTGAAAGATGGGAAGCAACAGACATTCTTTGACATTCTTATTACCTGTTTCATAACACATACCACATTATAATGGCTCTGAAACCATGATGGCTGCTCCTAGAAAACAAAATATTCTTCATGGTTAGCCTCATCTGCCATCATACTAACCCTGTCCTCTGTGTCCTCTTCTCTCACACCACCTATGTCCTTTCTTACTACATCCATAAGTTTCCTCCTTGGTCTTCCTCTAGGCTTCCACCTCTAACCTCAGCACATAACCTCAACACATATATTCACAATCCCTCCTCTGTACATTCCCAAACCATCTCAATCTGACCTCGCTGACCAAAATGTTTCACAAGTTGTATCTCTGATGAAAATTTAAATGACTCTAAAACCACAATAACTAGTTGGGTGTAAAAACACTATAAAAAGTGAAACAAGTCATAGCTTTAGCCAACCTGACCCTAATACATTTTTGACACATTGTTTGGGAACCATTGTTCTAATGCAACCATAAGGTTTCGCATGCTGTATATGAAGATGCTATAAAAAATCCTGAGCCCTCAGAGCTGCATCTTGTCTTGATTGTATGTCTACAAACGCTGACCACAAGCAAGAAACCACATGCTTGACTAAAGCTGTACAATACACACCAGTGGTTCTCAAACCTTTTACACACAAACTTTTTACACCAAACACCACCTTAGAATATATTTCCCCCCCAAGCAACCACTTCTGGTTCAGTACATAAACCTACATCTTATAACATTTTACATTGCTGTGAATATTCATACTAGAAGATGAAAGATATTTATTATTGCCATGAATCACTGTATTTGCATCTCCTTAGTCCTGGCAGTAAGATTAACATTTCATAATTTTGTGTTAAATAGTTTTGCATCTGTTTCAAATCTTTAAAATCTTTGAGACTCTCCACTAGACTATGCACCAACTGTGGGACCCATGCCACAGTTTGAGAACCACTGATATAGACAGACAATGTACGAGGATGCAGCCTTACCCTGTGTCTCCCACTCGAACCGTCTGGCCGTCAGTGCAGCACAGAGAGTGGCCCGAGTTAAGACTTTGTGTTGTCATGCTTTTCCTCAGGAAGTGATGACCCACAGAAAAAGGAACTAGGCTCACAAACACAGATCTCTCTTTGACAGAGTCTGGGCTCAGCAGAAGTTCAGACAGCTAACTATCATGTGGTCTGCATGAGTGTGGTGGATGCGATTCCTCATTTCTACAACTACTAGTGTGACTCTGTTATCTGCCTATATGTATGCTTGTCCAGTGCATTGTTGGCGTCTTGTGCACAGAGACTGGAGCTTTCTGAAGTATGTGTAAATAAAATGTTGTTGAGCCCAAAAAAAATGTTCAGAAAATTTCACAACAAATTTGTTATTATACAGTTTTAGAATGCAAACTACATAGGCTGAATAAGGGACAGTAATTCTTATTACTTCGAATTTCTTGGAGTAACACAGCTGGATGACATGCTTAATTGTTGGATGTTAACAGTTTACTAAACTAACTCGTGTATAGAACAGTATTTTGGGTCACTCTGCCCTGAATTCACTTGTTTGTTAGTTGTTTTGGTCTCTCATGACATAAAACATTTAAACAACATGCTACTGCCGATATTTATAAATGAGTCAGTGATTAAGGACTGAATAGGTATTTAGCTATGCAAACAAGATTGACGTTAGCTTTTTTGTCTAAACATCAAACGTGGCACTGCCCTGTAAGGTGATTCAGCAGAGGCTGCCATACCTTTCAAATGCACTGAAGACCTGTGCTCTGAAGACCGCTCTATACTTCTGTGTAACAGGAAGTGGCTTCCCTTTGAATCCACTGGATTAATAGACTTTGCCTTACCAGATGTTTCAGTTTACACAACAAAGTCAGCTACCCAGCGGATAAAGAAAACCCCTCTGTAGACAAACCCAGAAGAAACAGCACAGGGTCCAGTGGGATTGTCCAATGAAAAAAAACTAGGATTTAAACAACAAAAGGTTAAAAAGAAGTAATCCTCAAATTAGAACTTTCTACTGCTTTCTACTTTGAAAAAACAAGTCGGGATTAGTTATTTTTTACTTTTTTGTTGCAATTGAATTAGCCTGAATGAGTGAGGGTCTTTACAGACATAGGATTTAAACAGTTTAATCTCATTTTAATGAAGTTACTTGTGTTACTTGATTAGACCGAGTCCTATATGTGAACATAGTGTAGTAGAAGTAAATTATGGCTATTTTCATGTCTTCCTCGCTTGCATTTCTTTCAGACTTGGTCTAGTACTAGTTTACTCCTAGACATCAAAAGTTCAGACAGCTCAGTTTCATGTGTGGGACAGCAGTGATTGCTCATTTCTTCTATGCTGCTATCAGTACTATAAACCTGTCTATTTGTTTGTATCTCTGTTTCTTGCTCATCACTCTACTTCAGGCCCTTTTCTTCCTCTGTGCTTTTGTGCGAGTGCATTTGTGTGTAAGGTGGCAGACACTCGATGCAGATGACTTCCTGTTGCTTCACAGTGACAGGCGACATGATTGTGCCTCTGGTTGCACTTCTCCTCCACAGTTCAGATATAGTCTTAGTGCAACGCTAGTGGCACACTCACTTCTGCCTCCTCTGTTTCAGATCATCCACTTAAAACACAAATCTATTCTCATATTCACAGAGTAAGAAATGTCACCACAATGTCAGCCACAAACATTTGTGGGGAGATTAGCCCTGCCCATGAAGTAGTCATTGGAAGTTAACTTTCTACAAAATACACTACATATTTCTGGTATTACATTGAAAGGCATTTTATGTTTAGTTTTATTAATAACACAAATGAATTTACTTTTATAGTTATCATTTCCATATTTCAGTCAGACCAATTCACTTTCTTAGTGAACCACAGTGGGTCTGGAACTCCCATTTAAACATATTTCCACCAAAATAATTTCTACCAGACTAACTTTTTATCTTAACTGGGACAAACTGTGTGTTATCGTTTATTTTTTCTGACTAGTTTTATGTTTTTCAAATCATATTCAAAAGAAGATTAATTGATAGCGCCCACACCAATTCTTTGTTTATGGATGGTAAGTGCCAAACTAAAATTAAACTAATGTTCATTTTCATTTATATAGCCCCCTCTCCATCAACCCTACATCAGTGTGAAAAAAAACAGCTAAGAAAAAAAAAAAAAAAAAAAAAAAAAAAAAAAAAACCCGAAACCTCACTTCATTAAAATTATTTCTTATTTATAATCTAAATATGGGGTTTGGCTGTCTACTACTACTTCTGCATAAAAAGTAGGCCTACTGTATTGTGTGGAGGTGAATGCTGATTTCCTGGGTGTGCAGAAGAAATTGATTCATGGCATATAACAAACAATCTCTATCTAGCATTAGCCTGACAAACTATAGACAACCAACTGCAAGTACACAACACAAGCTCCAAGTGAAGGCATAAACATAACATCAGTTTATTAAACCGCAAAAGCAGAAAAGGCTCCTGGGCCATGGGAATTAAGTAAATACACTATACATTTAGTCAAACATCAGAAATGACCACAACACATGAGGCATTTGGTTCTGAAGGGGTTTTAGTTGTTGCATGAGTCTTAGTTTAAAACAGAGATCACACCTCACCTGCTGTGGTTGTCGCTGTAGCAGTTTTCAACAAGCGGCTGCAAGACTGTGAAACCAAAATACGGTGCTGAAAACTTAAGCAGGAGACAAGTTTAAAATAAATGTCTGTGAAATAATATTCTTTTAAGTGATGTGGTCATTGTGACCGACTGTTCAACAAATGCACTAGTTTTTTGAATAAGAAAGTTTTATTTTTTTTGCTTGCCTGTAATCCATGTGGGAAAGTACAGCAGCTGACAAGGTTCAAACTTGTACTTTGGTAATGAGGTTAGCTGAAGCATAGCTCCTTCTTTTTTGTGGTTATTGTGTTAAATATCCACCATGACAGGAACAGAGCATTCAGTGTCTCACATTAATTCACTGCCCTCCACTTTTTCTTGTCAGGTTTTTCAGGTGATCCTTTTTTCTTGTTGTTTTAGCTGTGAAAAAGCAAGACCTTTAGACATCATCTAGAATGTCATGTTCAGCACAGGACAAGAACTGCACAATGTGAGAATTAAGTGTGAAAAAAAAAAGAAAAAAGTGTAAATGCCCCTTTAGACAGAGTAAATTAAACGGCTCCAATGGGCTAATAATTCTAAATATACCAATTTTGCAATAGTCGTAAGTTGTTCACTGTCTGAGAAGTTTTTAAGTAATACAGAAAACAATGACAAAGTCTATTTACCTGCACTCACAGACCAATGATCTCATTCACACTTCCTCACCTCAAACACAATGCGATCACCCCAGACTCATTATCCACCAATTGCTAGGTCATAATGCTCTTTAGCAGCAAATAGCATCACATCCGTTCTTACAAGAAGCAGTGGTAATCTGATTCATCAATCTACTCTTAATGTTGCACTCATTTTAATTATCCATTGTAATGCAGAGACTATGGCTGCCAAAATCACACAGACACATTATGTTTAGGATGTGTTCTCATGTGTCGTCTGGGTCCTAAGAGAAATGGGACGTGACGTTAGCCTTGTACATATCAAAATGCACTTAGCGGCCACATTATTAGGTACAACTGTCATAATGCTTCTGAATGCACAATACATCAAACCTTGCGTATGAACAGGAAACTTAAGTCACAGTGCAGGGAGCCGTCAAAATTGGGCAGAAGAACATTGCCTAGGCTAATAAGTCTTGATTTCTGCAGTGACATTTAAATGGCACTGTAAAAAATTGGTGTAAACAACATTAAAGCATGGTTTCATTCAGCCCTGGTGTGGCGCTGTGCTCCTGGAGCCCATCTGCTTCAAGGTCCGATGTGTTGTGTTCAGAGATGGTCTTCATTCTCCTGACTTCTGGGGTCAACAAGGCACTTTCACCACAGAACTGTTGCTTACTGGATAATTTCTCTTATCGGGACCATTCTCTGTTAACCCTACAAAAATGGTGTGTAAAAATCCCTCTATATGAGCAGCACATCTGGCACAACCATGCCTTGTCCAAATTCGCTTACATCCCCTTTTTTCTTGATTCTGATGCATAGTTTGGACTTCAAGATTTGTTGATTTAGGGCCCAGCTATACATAACATAAGCGTCTATATTTATATATGTTTGGTTCTATACACACAAAAGGCTGCCTGTTAACCATAGAAATTATAACTTACATTTGAATTGGAATTTATTTATTTGACAGGGACTTGCACAACAATACATTGACCTCCAAAGGGAAATGTTTTGTTCCAGGTGGTGGTGGCTATCCCCGGAAATCACACATTGCGAGGTTGCAGAAAGAGTAACTTTTGCAGAGTGAAATTTGTATTAGCAAGGCAAAAAAGCCGAGTTTACTATTAATAGTTAGTCCAAACCTGGTTCACAGCTGTCATCGTAGTCATAATCATAGATACGTGGACTGCATATTAAAATTTTCATTTTAACTGTTCACATATCTCTCATATGTATCTTGTAAGTTTAAAAAAAAATATATTTTGAAAAACACTTCAGAAAAGATCACTTTTCTGTGTAAAAAACATGTGGACAAAAGGCCCAAAGGCATATATCTGTGTACGTGTAGCCAGGCTCTTAACAGTGCATATATGACTGTTGAGTGTATCTAAAATTTTATATGCATCAATAAAGGTAAGGCATTGCAAAAGAGAGCAATATTTATAAAGGCACATAAGCTTTAAATGCTGTGTCAGGGAAGATAAAGAAAATGCATGTGGGAGCAGGTGAGGACATCCAGAGAAATTAGGGAAGAAACTAAATTTACTTTCTGGGAATGTGCCATCTTCACAATAACTCGAGGACACGAACTTTGGCCCAAATCCTTTAAATAGTTATGAGTTAATGGTTGATGAGTCCCTCAAGCCTCAAGAGCTTCCTCCCTGGATAAGAGGAAGGAGTGCTGCTCATGTCAGGGCCAAAGATACACACAGAGTTTGGGAAATAATAGTGCTGTAGTAGTAGTAGGAAAAGTAAGAGTAAAAGCTGTCGTAGTAGTAGTAGTAGTAGTAGTAGCAACAGTAATAGTCACTCAAGTTTTCACTCCTCAGGCAGTGGTGGTGCTACTCCTGTAGCCACAGCTGCCCTGGGACAGACTGATGGAAACATGGCTGCCAATCTACGGCTATGGCCCCTCCAACCACCACCAAACACACAATTACAAAGAAACATTGAAACAGGCAAAGCAAAATGTCTTGTAGTAGGCATAATATGTTATAATACTTATAGTAGTACTAGCAATAGCAATAGTACTAGCAGTAGCAATAGCTGTACTAGGAGTAATAGCATGGAACTGTAAAGTAGTGGTGTTGATAGCAGTAGTAGTAATACCAATACCAGTAGACTAGACAAGCAATAGCAACAGTAGTAGTATTTAAAAGTAGTAACAGAAGTAAAAACAATAGCAAGTAGCAGAAACAGTAATAGTAGGAATAGCTGTTGGTTGACTTCTTGTACCTATATTAAAGTAATATTATTTTAAAGTCAAAGAGTACAGATTTTGAATATGTTGCGTCAGCCATGTGAAAATATGATGTCCCAAACATGTCCAGGGGTGACAGGGGCGCAGCAGTGGGAAAAGGGAGAGGTAGGGTCATGCCCAGTTTCCTCGAAGTGCAGAGGAAAACGCAAGAGTATTGAGAAGGCCAACAATAACAACAACACAATCATGTGACTCCCACTGACAGAACATACTGGAAATGAGCGCCTCTCCGACGGGAAGAGTACGCAGGAGTAAGCCGTTGATACGTACTAAATAGGAACTTGTCAACAATGAAAAAAATATTGCAATTGTTCATAACCCTTTCACCTCCAACTCACCTCGTACATTTACTGTCAATCACAGCTTAGAAAATAGGTTTGACAGACAATTGATACTTTAAAGGCAGGAGTACACAAAAACTGCGCAGTATATGGCGGTATCACTGCACTGTTATGGTGTTGCATGTAACAGACATTATCACCCTTTCTCCAATTGTCTGGGCTTGGGACTGGCACACAGAGTACAATGGCTTGGGATCCTAAGTAGCTGGAATCGTCTTAAAATTCTAAAGCCTTGAACCTGTTTAGGCCTGGCTTAGTCTGCCTGTATCACCATAACGTAATGGACTATGATGGACATTTATTCCTTATATATAAAATTTAATTGTATATTTTAAGTTATTACAACAAAATTAATCTATTTTACTTGCTGAGCTGAGCAAGACATGGTTTCTGACAAAAAACCTGACAAAGCAGCGCTCAGCAACATTGGTTTTGTGGCTTTTTGTTGCGTATGAAGTGGTAAAGAATTACCACACTGCCCATTTCCAAGTCTTGTTGTCTTGTCATGTTGTAAGTCAATGGTTAAAATCTACTGTACACATCTTTTCAATGACCAGTCAGTACTTTTACATGCAGTCATCTAACTGGACTTCTGTCTTTGTCTGAGTTTTCATGCATGAACAAGAACTATTGGGTCTACAGTTTTATTTATTGGCTTTAAGGATATTTTCAGGCATTTCTAACTTAATTGAAAGATATATTGGAGAGGAAACACATTGCGATTGAGAGGAAAGTGACACTGAGCACATCGACCCGAGCCAGATTAGAACTTGGGTATGGGTACTTTGGTCTTGTATGTGGGATACGCTCTACCAGGTGAACCACTGAGGCACACTAATAGACTAGCTTTTTATTTAAGCATTTCACTGTATGTACACGTTATCCTGTGGCAAAGTGACCCAAAATATTAAATCTTTAAACACTAATCTTGATGCTTTTCTCGTTTGTTTACTCCGTACCACTGTCCAGCTTTGGAGCATGCTCAGAGCAGTTTGTCCAACCTTAGCTCAAGTATTGAAATGCACATTCGGTTTTTCTCTAATTTTCTCTAAACGATTAATTGACTGTTAACCAATTAGCCAACTAACCACCGGCTTGACATCACCTTTCATTATATTTTATAAAAAGAAAAAGCTCTATATTCAATTCAAAGTCATGAACCATAATAATTAAACTAAAGACAAGTTATAGGCTTGTATATTTTAGAAAACAGTTGCTTAATTTTATTTTTAATTTGCCCTAACTGTCCAATGGTACTGTACTATTACTCTACTGTACAGCATAACCATTAATTGCTAGTATTTCTTTCAATCAATTATGGCCATAACGCAGATTAATCGATTAACCACAAACACCCCTAATTCAAATTATAGCCCCCTCTAATTGGCCAATAAGGTTAACATGTCCTAGACAAAGTCATTTATAATCAGGTCAGAATCAGATTGAGGTAATAATCTTTCAAATGTTCCAACTTGCATGAAAACACACTGTTTGCTAAGATCTACGGGAAACAGTTTAGTGAGCTTACTATTTTTATTCATTTATATATAGACTTTATTGGTCAAATACAATAAGCAATAAATGATGCGTCACTGATAAAATGTTAGAGGTGACACCGGGGATTTGCTGTTGAGGGATGATGATTTCACACCACGCGCAGAGTAAGAGGCTGAGTCAGTGATGCTCCTCTTCAGCAATGGCAGGGAGCTTCCACATTTTCCAAAAGGGAAATTAGGCGAAAGGCGAAATACTACTGTCTTGAACAATATCTGTGTCAAAGGCCATGGGAGGAAAGTTTTGCTATTTTGATTTTGTATCAGGAATAGCCATATTGTCTAAAGATATTTTTTTAGTTTTTAGGTGAGGGTGTTCTTCACGTTCCAATTGATGTTAGTCAAAATAACCTCAGATCAATACAAACGAGTATTTGACACTCAAAATAACTGGCCGGTTAAAGGTTGTAATTATATTGTGGTAAACCTCAATTAGTAACAAAGCAGTAAACAAGCAGTTTGACATGTGACAGTGGAAGTTACTGGAAACAAAAGCTTCTATACCCATTTCATATTTTAATAAGGCGGAGTGGATTCAAAATTTGCAAGTAGGGATGCAACAAAATCCAAATCTCACAATAATTTCACAATACAATATTTACTACAATATTGTGGGGAGGCTCACAATATTAATGGTTACAATGCGCTGCCATATGGCTCAGTGGTAGAGTTGTGGCACATATACAGGGCAACTACAGCCTGCCTCGGTGTTGTGGGTTTGAGTCTGGGCTCCGAATGTCTCTCCCCGATTTCTTACTATACTTTGCCCTATCAATAAAGGCTAAAAATGACCAAAAAATACCTAAAAAAGCTCATGATAAAACATATTCTCTTAAATGCCCCGACAAGCATTTAGTCCATTAATTATTGTGATATTTCTCAAGATTAAGACTTACTAAGCATTCAATAATTATTGTCACGTTGGCTACACTGAAACAGAGCAAAGGATCATGGTCTATGTAGTTCACTGAGCTTCTTCACCATTCCACTGCAACAAAACAATGCATTTTAGCCCCTGGAACCACAACAATATTGTGAGACTTTTGCTACTGCAATATCACAATATTGTCAATATTGCTACATCCCTATCTTCTCTATACTGAAATATCATATAAAACATGACTTCCACAAATTGTGAAAAACACGTATCAGGTATCCTAGAAAGAAAATTACATTATATTAAAAACACACTGTGTACAAAACCTGAAATGAATCATGTTTTTTTATTTTTTTTAATAATGAATAGTCATGCTAAATGTTGCAGTGGTACGACTCTTCCCTTGAGGATTAAAACATTGCTTTTACGGTCTGCATTACATTTGTGGTATTAAATTGTGAATCTCTATAATGAAGGAAATTGGTCCTGCTCTCTGAATTTACTTGTACGGTGAATAAACCAGAAACAGTCTAATGTTTGCTAAGGTGGCATATGGCTACACATCTGCCCTCTCAGATCACTGCACACCACCAGAGCCGTCGAAAGAGAGAGCTATGCCACTGAAAGTCCAGAATATAGATGCGTCAAGTGATTCTTGTAGCCACTAACATGCTTTGGTGGAAGTAGCCAATTATAAATAAATTACTGCAATTAACTGTTTTTCTTTTGGGTAAAATGTACTTTTAGGAACATTGATGGACTGTAATTTTACTATAATTTAACCCATGTAATCTGTAATCTACATTTCTCCCATCACTGAGTAGTTTTCTGACTTGATTTTATGAGTTCATAGTGTAGATCTAGTGTAGTCTTAGCCCTTCATATAACCACTTACTCTTGGTTAGGTTGTAAGCACAGCGCTGTATTTGAATGATTTATATAACAGCTGATATTAAAGGGCGTTTGGTCTGGCCCAGAGGAGGAGACAGTTGATCCATATGTTAGATTTCTTACATCATTAATATCACCAGCTAAAAGTAATTTGTACTCATGAGTAGTTTTTTTATTAGTAATTTTTATATTTACTTGAGTATCTTTAACACCAGTACTTTTACTTATCAACTCAACTCATCTTCTGTTGTCCTCAAGGGAATTCTGATTTGCAGTCAGTGACAGACACACCACATAGCAAATAAAATAAATTAAATTAGTATTTTAATTGTCCATGTACAATTTTTCTGTGGTCTTTCACCTCTGACTGATGGGTATGTAACCTAATATAAACTTTGAGTCCTTAAACATCTTGCCTTTCAAAAGCGTGGCATGGACAATCGGTCTCCCCATAAAATTGTACAATGAATTCTTTACCCTCGAACTGTACCGTACCACTCAACTGAAATGGTTCTTAAAACTTATCAGAAAGAATACAAAACTGCTGGTACATTTCTGTACCGTGCTCCATTTAACATACGGCTTCTGTGGTTTACAGTTATACGAAAGTAGACAGAAAAGAGCTTCAAAAAGTCATCACCACCGCCATCCAGGAGATCAGCGGCCGCCCACGACATACAGATTATACGCTTTAGAACTCATGGGTTGAACTGTTGACCTGAAGTAGATGATGCCAGTCCATTAAAACTATATTAAAACATGGGAAAATAAAAAAAAAACATGGGGAAATAGAGGCAAAAACTGCCTTAAACGCTGCTTATAATTTTGTGAAAGATGAGTGCACTGTCCATATGCAAAGTGTTTATAAAATGGATGTGTGAATAACATGTTTTTAATTTTTTATATGGTCTTGTTTGTAATATAGTTTTGTTTTCATTACATTTTTCATGTTTTTTTCTGCAATAAGCATTTGATTCACACACCCAAATTCTGCATCTAATTTTTTTGTTCAATGATAATAAAAATATTGTATTCTAAACATAGCAGTTGGCTGAAGTACATGGTATATCCTAAATACTGGTAAATAAGGTAATTATTTAATTACTCTCCTACACTGACTCTCCTTCAAGCTTTGTCATTGCTGAAGCTTATGAACAAAATATACAGTACATAACACTTATACGTACAACACACTTTTTTTTAACTACGGTGCTGAAAAACTTAGAAATGGTTGCACCATGATATTACTTTTCCTATTTTAAATGTATTTTGGATTAATTGACATTCACCAAGCCTTCTCATTACTGTAATTTTATCCACAAAAAGTTGTAAAATCTTACAACACAATTTAAAAAAAAAAAATAAAATTAAAAATAAAATTAAAAATCTTCACAAATGGTCACACGATGTTAGTAAGTTTTCATTTTTAATTTAATTTTGATTAATTGGCCCATGGCTTCACGTTCAGAACAAATGATCAAATTTTGGCATTACTTATCCATAAAAATTAGATAAAATTAGATGTGTTTTTTATGACTTTATGATGAGGAGAAAACAAGATAAACATAATTTATGTTTTTTGTCACCTGGTGCTGGAGTCAAACGTGACTGTGAGGACACGTAACAGAAACACCTTGAGGTATGTGTTCATGCAGACACTCCTTCATTTACAACAACAGACCAAAGTCCACTCATTCACTCAGACCAACACACACTCATATATATATGTATATATATAAGTACAGCAGTTTATGTGAGAATTACATAACTCAAAAGGCAGCACAATATCGACAAGTGTGTGACAGCCCCAGCCTAGATCTAAACTGAGATTTGAAACCGGAAACTTCCACACAAAACACAACAGACACTAAAAAGCTAAATATATTTATAAGCTAGACTTTATTGTTATTGTGTAGGTTTTAAACTTCTCAGAAAACAATTTCTCAATGGCACATTTTGTAGTCTTTTCTAAAATAGTCTGATGTCACATTCACCTGTAATAAACTCAAAAGTGATGATGTCATGTGGTTTAATTTTCACAAGTGATGACTTAATTGAAGATTAATGACCAATGACCTGATATCAACATGGATTTACATTTTTATGGTCTCTCAAGTTAAATTTTTTTTTTTTTTTAGTATTGCTTTACTGTAAAGATAAACATTTATGCTCGGAAGATTGTAATTTTTTATTTATAAAGGATTGTATCAGTGATATATAGAGAGAATGACTATGGGACTCTGTGCGTTTGAATGATAAGATTTTAACTTCACAAAATGTAGCACTTTAGAATTATGACATAAATGTAAGCATTGGTGGCTAGATTGTTGAAAAAAAATGTAACAAGAGTGAATTTGAAATATTGTTAATCTTGTATGATGAGAAGGCATTAGAGCTGGCTGATTTTTATTTTTTATTTGACCTTTATTTAACCAGGAAAGTCCCACTGAGATACAGAATCTTATTTACAGGGGAGTCCTGGCCCCATGGGGAGACCTGTTGTACATGTTTTTACAGGTAGGGGAAACCGGAGCACCCGGAGCAAACCTACGCAGACACGGGGAGAACATGCAAACTCCACACAGAAAGGCCCCACTCGGTTCGGACAAACCCAGGACCTTCTTGCTGTGAGGCAGGAGTGCTAACCACTATGTCACCGTGCCGCCCAAATTTATGGTGGGCAAGGCAAGGCAAGGCAAGTTTATTTGTATAGCACAATTCATACACAGAGCAATTCAAAGTGCTTTAAGTGGGCCAGAGATGGAAAGTAAGATACTTTTACTTTTTTACTTTAATTAGGCACTTACTTTTTATGAAAAGGTACTTTCTAAGTACATTTCAGACAACATACTTATATTTGTAGCCATTAAAATAACACAAATCAAAAACTGTAAATGAGGCAATGAAATGTTTTGACCTTAGTCATAAGCCATCATACAAGCAAAATATCCTAAGTTCAGGTTTGGGTACAGTGTAATTTATATTATATATCAGTAGTACTGTATTAATCTTAATTGTAGCACTAGTAGCATCACTTCTATTACAAGAGAGTATTTTCAAAAGTAGTTTATCCTACACTTTACACTCATTAGCCTGTAGGTTAATCAAGTAAATTAACCAAGTAATTATCTTGTTTTACTTAGGCCTATACTTTGAGTATTATTACTTTACCAAGTAATTCTAGGCATTTTTTTTCTTCAGTAGCTACAGATGCTGAATACCTTTCCCACCTGCAATTAACACCTTTCTAGCTTTTTCCTGGCTGAAGTACACTACAGACCCCTGCATAGTTGCTGCTGTTGAGATATA
Source organism: Bostrychus sinensis (assembly GCA_020698575.1). NCBI lineage: Eukaryota > Metazoa > Chordata > Actinopteri > Gobiiformes > Eleotridae > Bostrychus > Bostrychus sinensis. Next base: position 11,472,202 of record CM036241.1, on the reverse strand, counting down.
GAATCAGCTCATGTAAACACATGTATTGCATGATGTAAATACAGAGCTGTGGGTGAAATCAGTGCGTGTCCTCAAGCTAAGTCTCCAATCTGCTGAGTCACGGCTTAAACTTCCATTCAGATCCAACAACACTCAGCTCCTAGTTGTGCAACATCCACAAGCCTCTGGTCACGAAACAGTTCCATTTGATCACGTCTTCAAAAACTCCTGTGCATAACTTCCTACAGTATATCGTGAACCTCTACAGCCCACACACATACGCACGCGCGCGTGCGCACACACACACCACTTTTCCACTTACCTGATAAACTGTTCTGATGATGACTTGAATCCACGCCTGATGTTTGCATGTCAGACTCAACAGTCACACTGTGAACCTGCACCTGACCGCCTGCCAGTTGTCAGTCTGTTTACGCACGCCCCCTTCGCCACCATCACATCACCACTCCTCATTCATAAGCACCAACTATAGGAAAACCTTTTTTACCTTTAGGGTCTTTTACGCAATTTAGGAAACACCGGGCTTTAGCACATACCCTTCATAAATCCACTATCCTTAAATCAAACTCAAAATGTTTTCATGTGTTTAAACGTGCGTGACTAAGCTTTCTGTCAAAAGTGCAGAAGTGAATCGAGGTGAAACTGACCTGAGCGTAGTGCCAAAGCGCGCTGGTTCGTCTTTGTTTTGGTCGCCCCCTCTTATAACTTGACTTGGTGCGTGTTGGAGAGCCTTTATTTCGGTGTTTCCATGCTCAGGTGCGCTCTGTCTGTTCTGACTGGAAGTTTCTGTTCAGATTTCCTCCCCGCTGCCTGCCCCGCTCAGCTCAGACTCTCCTCCCTCCACAACACAGCCGCCGCTGCACGGGATTGTCCTGAGGACACGCATCAGGTTACCCCCGTGCATCTGGGCTCGGATCTCCATACGGGCTGGAGAGGTACTTTAAACAAATGTAATTACAGCACAGACACTGGTGGGACTTTAGGGACTCAGGTTTTTCTTTCGTCTTATTTCTAACTTGAAGATTAAAGTTTATAAAAATCTAACAGTAAGGTATGCTAACCCAAGTTAATAATTTCCATGCTAGGAAACAACGAGAACACAAGAATGTTAACGTTACCATAGAAACATTAAAAAAAAAGGAAATAATAATAAAAAAAGAAAATTAAAATACGGGCTAACGTCTTGGTGCAAAAATGTTGCTAGTTAGTTAACTTAATCAAATTTCAATTGAACATTATATTTTTTGCGGTCACATTACATTTCTAATATTTCTAATTTAAATAAAAACGAGTAAAATGTATTACAATAGTAATGCGAGCTGACGACTTTACGATATCCATCAGAAGTGAGCTGTTACAACGTTAGCCTATTTTAACGTTAGCTTTAACGTAACGTAACGCTAATAATGCTATAATTTCCAAGCTTGCTAACGACAAGAACGAAAAGTGTTCACGTTACCATAGAAACAATTAAGACACGAACTAACGTCTTGGCACAAAAAGAGTTGCTAATTGATAAAATGTAATTTCAGCATTACATTTTTTGAGGTTACATTACATTTCTAACACCCCTAATTTAGTTTAAATCACGAGTAACGACTTTACGTTACCCATCACCATAAGAAGGGAGCTTTTAGCAACGTTAGCCTATTTTAATGTTAGCTTTTGTTAGGTTAAAAAAGGTCAGTTAAGATAATAAAAAACTTTAAATGACGATAATACAATTAATATATAAATATATGTTCACTTTTAATACATTTTACATTTCACATATAAATTCAATTATAAGCTTAAACGTTTGCTTGCGCTATATTTTTGTTACTTTTTAATACAATTTAGGACATACGAACGTCTAACCTCACATCTGTTTTCATTTTAGACTCATATTTCATGATCTCCTTAAAAATATTTCTTTAAAAAAAATTGTCTTTCACTATTTTGACCCACTTTATTGAAAGAAACATAATGTGCTTTGTGCTCCTCCCAACACTTTTACTTTTACTTGAATTTTTATTCCAATAGTGGGTTATGTGATCCAGCTGACACATTTAAACCACAGCTAAATATTAGTACTAGACTGGTAAAAATATACATTAATCAAGAATAAGAACATACTATATATATTGTATATATTCTCTGAAAACTTAGGACCTAAACCATGCTACACATCCATTATGAATAATTATCCATTTGGTAAAATACTGTTATATCTAGCCTCCATATATGTAATTTGTTTATTTTTTTCTCATAACAACAATATTGAGTCTGAACTAATAAAAATAAGACATTTATCTCCATAGTCAATTATAGAAACTGCTCCTACCATCAAATAGATGCACAACTAATATTTGCCTATCTGTGTGCTCCATCTTAAGACTTTGTGGTTCTGTAGACTAACCCCAAACCAATCCTCCAACCAATTTTAACATACTCAATTATGAACCTGTGCACACATATACACACTATTTATAATACAAGTCAGCCATATTTCAGCCATCATATTTGTAAAGATTATGACCTTTAATAACCTATATGCTTTTAGGAACTATAAGAGACATATCACTCATATGACCTCAAGCTGAAGTGAAATAGTGAGTAATAGTAGCCGGACATCTGGGGTGAGTTTTGATAGCACAGACGCAATAGAGGAATCTCGTGAAGAAATCTTTCCAAAACTGATAAGTTTAACTTTTTAAGTAATAGGTTCCTGTTTTTTTTTATACAATGACCCATTGTTTGACCCCAATGAAAGTCACTTTTCCTAATACTGATATGAAAGTGGGAGGTTAAGGATGATTTTGGTTTTGTGTCATTTTGCTTTCACAGCTTTATTAGCAAATATTTTAGAACCACTGGCACCAGTAAACAATATTGCGAAACCAAGAAGAAAAGCATTTTTCCCATTCTAGCTCAAAGCAGTGAACGGTCAGATTCTATAGTTATTTTAGTAAATGGAAAGTAAAGAGTACATACCTCCTGTAAACAAAGTGCAGTTCTACCAATCTGTCCCAAATTATCTAGCTCAGTGATTTGTAGTGAGATGTAGTGATGATAGGGATTTGTAGATCTGTAGAAGCTTAACCCTCTGGAGGTGCAAGTATAGAAACAACATCCATAGATCAGAGTTGCTACATTTTGTAACAGAAGGAATACATTACATAAATTTATCATGTATATTTCAAATCTGGAATGTTTGTGTTTGAGATGTGACTTTTTAGATACATTTACATATTTAGCTTTTTGTGTTTTGTTTTTGTTTTTTTATGGTGTGATTTTTATGATCAGCTAATCTAATTTGTGACTACAATGATGAAAATCTGGCTCTAGCTCAGTGACACTCTTAACTTTTGAACCATTAGTTGAATATAAAAAAATAACTACCTTTTGTGAAGACCCAGGAAAGTTTTGAGGAACCATTGCACTGTTGTGACAAATGTACTTTTAGTTCTGAGAAATGTTTCATGTGTTTCAAAAAATGAAAACCCAAACCACTGACAAAACATGAAAGTGCTAAGTCTTTTTATTTGCACTTTTGTGGTGTGTCGACTGGATGTCAACATAATTTGCGAGTATAAGAACAGACAATAATAATAACCTACTACCTTTTGACATAAGGTAAAGGTTTTGGGTGAATAAGTACTTTGTATGTACCACTGAACTGTTGTGATTTATCAACTTTTACATTAGAGAAATGTAGAACTGTTATAAAAAATGAACCAAATCCATCGAGAAAAGCTGAAAGACTAATCAGATATTCCTACAAATTCTTGCACATTTCGGGGGAAAAATAACACTTATTTTTGTTCTCTTGTATTGACTTTGATCTATCAGAGTGTAACCCAAGACAGTTCGCACCCTTTGCCCACTTTCAGATGTGCACACACTTCTTTGCTTTTTCTTCATGCATAACAATCCTCCCTATGCACGGTTTCTTCAGCCTGAACTAAAAAAATGATGCCCAAGAGACTTATGCTTTTGCAAACAACATGAAGCAATAAGTCTTTATTGTTTAGACATCTCAGTCCCAGAGGTTTAATTCAGTTGGACGGCTGTTGTATGTGCAATCTAAAAATGTTCATCTTCTGGACTTTTACACAATTTTATCAACAGAGAATATATGTGTGTCGACAAAGGAAAATACACTGACACAACATGTCTTAATAAATATTGAGTTGATGAAATATTGTGACAAACTAATAGCTGGCTTCTTTATTTTATGTTTTTCAGATGACCTCCAGTGAGTGGCTGGCTGAAACACTTTGGGACGAGCACCAACACAAACACGGATTGGCTCGTATAGGCTTGTTCTGGTACATTTACGCCCACATGCATGTCCCTCTGAGCAGTTTGGTGGAGAGGTTCCCACACAGCGATACTTTTTGGTTCCAAAATACCTTAGCTCTGAGTTTTGTCCTGTCCGTCAGATTACTGAACAGCCTAAAGCAACACTATAGGCGACTTTTCTACTCGACCTGATAGTATTTACTTTCTTAGGAACGCTTCTGCCCCAGGTCCTAAGTATGTGGTTTTCTCTTGTTTTAGACGAAAACGACAGTAATTATTCAGTCAACAGCACAGCATAGTCATCTCTGAAACAATGAGACGCTGAGACCTCATCTGGGTTTTATAATAAAGCATTTTTGACAGAGGGGGAACTAGAGGAGGGATTGGATTTTTTGAACAGTCACACTCTCAGAACAATGGAGGACGGTCCCATCTTGATACTATGGAGCAATGGTGATGGCTGGAAAGATACTGATTCTAGTGCTGGCTCCAGCTGCGTACACACAACAGCAGAAAAAAGGAAAAACAGACACACAAAAATAGACAAGCAAAGCACAAACCTAACTTAAAGTGAATTAAAATGTAAATCTATAAGAGGAGTGGAGAAGAGCTTTTTTAAACCTGAACTTTTTCTCCCCACAATCTCAAAAACTCATAGCGGCCCATTAAATAATGAATTATTTACATGTTAACAATCTGTGCAGCTCTCTGAATTTAATTTTCAGAAATTTGGAATTAATTGTTTACTGTGTTTACTGCAGCAGTATAGAGCTGTACCTCCAGCCTCTCACACTGCTACTCACCAGGATTTACTCTACTTTTTATATTAATTATTTGCAACAGATCCAAGCTTTGGAAGTCTGTGTCCAAATTCAATATCTTATACTACATACACAAGAGAAACTATGTCCACATGGGTCTGTTATCTCTGTAGATATCATATCTTGGAGTAATTTTTTTTTAATTTGTATTGTTGTAGATTGTTCTAAGAAGATATGTTTTGTTGTAACAGGGCTTAATTTCACTGTTTTTGTTGAGTGAATTAATTTTAGGCTATTATAAAATACAAAGTAATGATAATGATTTTCATGGTAATTTCTTCAACCAAGTTACAGTGTTACTGCAAAGGGCAATAACTGTTCATATGACACAGTGATGCTTTTGATATTGAAATGCTTCTGGAATCAGTGGATTAATATTTATAATGTCATATCTGTATTATCTTTTTAATGTAGTTCTGATATGTCACATCAGCCCGACACACAGAAGACATGACAACCTCACAGCAGCTAAATGTCTTTGATAAATGAATGGCGCCACCTGTTGTTAGCTTCTATGTAGTGCAGCAGCATGAACATCAGCTACGGTAAGGTTTTTTATAAGTGACTTGTCTTTGTTTCCTTTCTTTTTCCTATGACTACAGCACTCCTTTTGTCTGCATAAAAGCATAATAAAAAAGACATACCAAGATAAGCCTGTACAAAGCAGAGTCCATGGATCAAGTGTAGGTAGGTGATAAAATACGCATTAGGCAAAGATGTACTTTAGATCAGTGATTCTCAAAGTTTTCACACCAAGTACTACCTCAGAAAATATTTGGCTTTCCAAGTACCATCTAAAGAACTAAGAATGAGTCCAGGACAAAGCTATGGCTAAACCGGGACGAGATCAGGACTAAAACCAGGAAGAATCCTTGACTAAACTAGGTCTATGCCAAGAAGAATTCCTGACTAAACTCGGTGTAAACCATGACAATGGGCCTTGAGCGCGACATTTCAAAGTGTTAGGAAGCGCACCTGAAAGCATCATCACGTGCTTAATGCGTCGTTTCCCATCTGTGACCTTTCAAACTATTTATGGGGACACGTGAAACGGCTATATCCTGTGGTATTCATGGTGTTACACCTGGAGCTCAGTCAGGACCTGGAAAGGTTCTCCAACTAAATGCCATGATGCACGAACCACTCAGGGGATACTCCTTTATGTGTTTGTGCTTGGCTGCTACTTCTTTTTATGCACGCTGAGAGGAATCATTTACTGGACTGTAGCCTACTAATCCTTTGACTTTGTGTCCCGCAAAATGACAGACAGTAATTTCAAACAAAACTACTGGTGAGTTGGCCCAAAGTCAGCAACTTTCACAACACAGACCCATTGCTCCAGGGCACTGCGAGAGCTTTTGGTGTGCCGCTCCGAGACCTTCTGTTAAGAGCTGCCGTTTAGTGTGCGCTCTGGTCGAAAGCTCTTTTGCGCCAACCTAACCAGTGCCAGTACCCTAAATCAGGCCAAATACAGGACTAAAGCATAAAGAATCCTTGACTAAATATGGTCTAAACTAGGACTAAACCAAAACTAAATCAACAGTAAACCAGGACTAAACAAGGATTAATCCAGGAAGATACCAGGACATGTAAACGAAAGGCCAAAAGACTATCAAACCCTTGCGGATTCAGCAAAACACATCGTCTACTAAATGGACCCTAAACTAGGACTAAACCAGGTCTAAAACAACACTAAATAAGGGCAGGACTCAAACAGGAATAAATCTGTCTCGAAATTAAATTAGGAATTAAACTGTAAAAGACTCCTGAGTAAAAGAAAAGCCCACATACCAGAGTTTGAGAACTACTTCTTTAGATGAATACCTGGACGGTGATTGGTTGTAATTTGTTAATTCACATTATTGGTCCAAACCTTTTTTTGCCACTTAAATTAAAAATAAAAACAAGAATCCTGAGCTGGAACAACTAACTCTTTCTGAACTAAAGTATTTAGTTTTAGTCTTGCTTTAGATGCAGTGTGTGTGTCCGGTCTGCTTACTGTTTACATTTATGCAATGATTACTTGTAGATAGTATACTGTATGTTTTCTTTAGAGATCTGTACATCACAAATCACTGATGGAACCACATCTTTATTAACTTTCATCTGTACAGAAAAAATAATGTTATCAGTCACCAGATCATGCAAAGCGGTATTGCGTTACAAATAAAAACACATTACTAAACAAACAATATATACTGTACCATAAATATATAGAGCTCAAAAAAATAAATACATAAATAAATAAATCCATATTTTACAAAAAATAAACTCCTGAGATGACACATACATACATACAAATACAATATGCGTTCATTTACTTGCAACATAGTACTGATGACTGAGAAGCAGACGGTTGATATGCATTTTTTAGACATAAACTGGAAATGACCAGTCAAGGTGTTTCCAGGTTGCTCTTTATATTCAGTCCCACAATACGCATAGGATTGCACACAGCACTTTAGTATGGCGAAATGCAACCTGGAGTCGGAAGTGACCACTGTAAAGGAATCATAAAGGGAATGTACAGAAATGGTTAGGAGTCCAACAGATACACAGGCATTTATGATCATATTTATATTAATATTGGGGTGACAGCGCTCAACAGTCATGTTCGAGATGTTATTGCACTAACTGTCTCAATGTCTTTTGATGAGCATAATCAACAAATACAATACTGTTGATAGATCTACACAGAGGTGAAACAAAGAACCACCATTTACAGCGACAGACATGACTTTTCAAATGCATTCACATACTCAGGCCATTCGTTTTAGCAACAATCTTGAAATGATGAGACACTATGGCGCTGTCTACACAAACACAGATATTTTCATGAACATGTTTCCTCCGTCCATAAAAACAGCACCACTACAAACATCCAAGTTAGAACTAGAAGCATTCAGAGAGTGGAGACCTCCGCCAAGGCATCATATTGATTTGTTACTGACCCCTGCGTGACTGTATTTTGATAGGAGGTGTGATTTGATCCCAGGTCTCCTGCACAGAGTGCAGATGCTTTTCTGACTGAGCCATACTAGACACATTTCAAAGTTGTGTTGGTAACAGACAAAATTCACAATTTTTATCAGTTAAAAATTCCTATATCCAGACATGTATTCAGGACAAAAAACAAATCCATTCTACATTGGCCTACAATTTTTCAGAAATTTCTTCTTGCAAACACGCAGCCAGTACACATCTGAATCACTGTCTGGGCAAAATGCACAGTTGTGCAGAGTTTACAAGCTCAGTTTACACATATTTGTAAGTGGAATTTTTTTACAGATCTTAATTTTGTAAGCGGTTTTAAAAAAAAAGTGTCAGTATTGCCTGAAAACCCTGTGGATGTGAGGCACAAATGCATAGAAAATGTACATTTTAAAAATATCAGTGTACGTGTAGCCAGCTCCTGAGACACTGACCAAATCCATTAAAGTAGATGAATGCATGTGGTAATAAGCCCAGGTCTGTACAGCTAACAATGCAGCTGTGTATTGAAAAACATGTACACAATAAGGCTACAACATCTAGAGAGCGAGGCAACGCAGGGCCAAAACTCAACATTGATAGAACTTTCTTTTGCTCCAAAAGTCACATGGAGCCACTGAGAGGAGCCATGCATAACAGTGACAGAACATACACACACGTCCAGCTCCCTCACACGACACAAGGGGGATGAGCGACTGTGGTCAGCCCATTGGTCAACAGCAGAGACACGAATTTGTACAAGCAATTGTCTTAGATACATATGTCCACTTACAACACCTTCAAAACTTTACATCTTATAGATGAATATATCATTATTTTTGTGTTAACCTTCCCACTGAATGATCGACAAACTGAATGGTGCTACTGGCTTTTCAATAACTGGCTTATTTCCATTAGTTTTATATGTGTATTATTTAAAATCCATTTATAGACATAAATCTGTTAAATATATATCTTTATATATTATTCTGAAGAGTTCTGTTAAAAATAAATGTGTATTTTTACTATAATCTTCTACACTAAAAGGCCTATTATGCAGGGTTTTATTTTATCAATTTGCTTAGACTTATCTATGGTATCTTGGTTTACGAGCTAAGCTCAACTGTTGTGGGGTGTGGTCAGAGCCAAACACTCGCATTAATACACAATAATCAATTTAGATTCAATTTGACCAATTCAAGTATACATGCATGTATAGAGAAGCATACTAACCACTCTGCCATGTTTGTGGGTTTTTGTAAATCCTGCATGCTATGCCTTTAAGTGGCCCAGTGTAATTACAGTCTCATTCAAAGGACGTCCTACCCAGAGGGCCTCTCTGTTACTCATTCAGAGAAGCTGAACGTTTAACATGAAGATGGAGCGGGACAGAGGGAGTACAGTCAACACACAGGGGGTTGTAATCTCAGACTGGTTCACATTTAAAGTCTATCAAGTCGTCACTGGCAAATGGAAAAAGAGCCAGAATGAAAAAGGGACTGGACTTTCGCGTCTAGTCAGAGAAAAGGCTGGCGAAAGACTTCCGTAGGTTACGAATGGTCTCAGCTTTGGCCTCGTCCTGCCCGCCATCACCACCAGAGCCTGAGACGCTACGGAAGAACGAGGAGTCACTGAAGGCGTTGAAGGCGTTGGTCAGGGACTGCGACTTACTGCAACAGAGAAAGAAAAGGAGTGAGGGGGAGTGAATAAGCAGGGCTATTTGAAAAGTAACCACAATGTCAAAAACCTTTGAGGTTACAAATGTTTTTGTGGCCATTGGCTTTGAACAGCACTGTGAGTTCAAGCCAAGCCTCTGATTTAAAACACACCTACATTATGGCTCTTACTTGAGAAGAGGATGGCTCTTCTGCTGTGGTTGTTCTTCCCCAGGGTTCTCAGCAGGGGGCGCTGCTGCTGCTTCAGCTTCAGCTGGGACAGCCTCTGGGTTTTGGGGGAGTGACACTGGCTCGGGCTGGGCTTTGGCTGGAGACTGGACGCTGGGAGGTGACTGGCTGACCGGGGCTGAGGCTGGGGCAGGAGCTGGGGGGCTCTCGGTGGCTTCAGTGGCAGCGGGGGTCTGGCCTGCAGGTTTAGGGGAAGCTCTGGGGGGAGGCGGGGTCTGGGGCTTTGGCTGGAGCTGTGGCTTTGAATTCCTGCGCACAGGCGGGATAGGCTTGGCTGGAGGGGTGGGTTTCGGAGGGAGCTCTTTTGGTTTCCCGGGTGCAGCTGAAGGGGAGCCCTGAGGCTGGGGTTTGGGCTGCTCTGTGGTTGGAGGAGAGGCAGGGGCTGGTTCCTGTGTTTTGGGGGCGCTGTGGGCTTCTGCTGCTGCTGTGGGGGTGGGTTTTAGGGGTGTTGTGGTGGTGGGTTTGGGGGGTGTTGTGGTGGTGGGTTTGGGGGGTGTTGTGGTGGTGGCCTTGGGGGGTACTGTGGTGGTGGCCTTGGGGGGTGTGGTTGTTTTGGGGGGTGACGCTGGGGCTGCTTTGGCTGGGGATGATGGTGAGGCTTTGGCAGGAGCAGTGGCTGCAGCAGCAGGCTCGGGGGCAGGCTTTGTGACAGACGGGGCCCTGGTCATCGGTGGGGGCCTCGGCACCGGGGGCTTTGTGACTGAGGCAGCCTTCTGAACTGGACTGGGTTTTTGAGTCTGCGCTGGTTTCTGAGCTGCAGCTGGAGCAGGTTTTGGGACAGACTTGGGTTCATGTGCTCTCTTTGCAGATTCAGATGATTGGTCTACACTTTGTGACTTGACTGGTGCCCCTAAAAAATATAAAAATATTATACTATAATTGTGTAAAAGATATTTGTACTTGTTTAGGTTTAGTGCAGCAGTAAAAAAAAAAACAGGCAAATGACAGTCATCAAAAGCAGAACATAATGCATAATTTACTTTACGTGCCAATTCACAAAACCTCTCGCATTAATAGTAATAATGGCTTATTTCCAATCTCCAGGATCCTTTATCGCTAAGTGTATTTTGGAGGAAATCCCTGTTATTTTTTCATGTCTCTTGCTGTCGTTCATTCGACACACAGCAGGGTTTAGCCCCGCCCTTTCAAAAGCGGACCTCAAAGTTGGGACCACTGGCCTAAGCGTCGCCAAAGTGGGAAAATATCGCCCTAAGAGAAACCTGCTGATTGTTGAAGTGTTTTTAGACAAGAGGGAAGACACTGTCATGCCTTCAGTGTCCACCAGTTGTCCATGAGTTATTGCATAAAAGTGTAATATAGCACTTTCTACAAACTGAACAGAACATGTTTCAGTTTGTGGTAGGGAATTATTAACACTGCTACTTTACTGACCATACATTTAATAATGTTATCATTTGTATCTTATCTATTGTAAAGAAATGCAAAATAACACGCTGAACAGATGACCTGCCCTTTAATAACTTTACGGTACTTACTTATAACGTAATGCAGATCACGTTTCCCAAAAACACATATAGTACTGAAATAACTATAGCTAATGTAGGAACTATTCTGAACCTGTCTATACTATAAATGTTATTAGACCCACTATCGTCAACAGTCATCTCAAAGAGAAAGGATCCTGGTGACTGGGAAACAGCCCCCTTCAGAAACTCTGGGGCACAGCAGATTTGTGTACAGTATGTTTGAAGTACAAAGACCAGCAGGAGGCAGCAGATCCACAGTTACTGTCACGCCTATCATGCCCAGTGTTAGTTGCTTTATGCACAGAAGCTATTTTTAAGGTGTCAGGACAGAAAAGACAGTTACAGAAAAGAAACACTGCATCATTTCAAACGGGCTTAAAACATTCAAAAGAGGCAAACATGCTCCAGGAACACAATTAAACATGCACAGAACAAAGGCAATGAGCAAGGATGGGTTTTCATAGAAAGAGTAAAGCAATTTAAAACTTTGACTTTCAATGTTTTGAAGACACATTGTAATTGTTGTAGTGTTGTTCTCAAGCTTAGCCCACAGAAATGAACTAAAAAGCAAAGCTGAATTCACAACACAGTGAAACTTGTCCTCAGTTCACCCTGCAAATACTAAGGTACTGCACAACATAGTGGCGGGCTGTGGTGGTGGTGGGCTTACACAAGCATTAAACTAAGACTTGCAATAAACTATACATATTGTTAGTGTATGGAAAATGAACAAAAAATAAACTAATTTTAAATGTTTATTTCAATTGCATTATTATTTGTATATGAAATAACATGAGCGTCTTCGCCCACTTATACACCTATACACCAGCTGTTATTGGCACCCACCAAGTCTGCAGTATCTTATATGAAATAAATTATGAAAACTCATCCCGTATTTTTTAATGTCAGACAGCTAGATTGAGAGTCTTACGTTTATGAGAGTTTGTCATAAAGCATCCTAACGGTTGCTTGAACTCACAACGCATAAAAACCAAAGAAAATAGGATTTGTACAAAAAACATAATTTAAAAGAAAGAATGACAGTAGATATTTGCATGGATACAAACCCTAATAAAGGTTTGAATCCAGGCAAGGTACAAATGATCATGCCTACATATTATTCTTAGGTTTTATACATGTATCAAAAATAATGTAAAGGACCTGTAATATGAAGTTGGTTGAATCTTCCCCAGAAGTACAATAAGCAGTTCATGTAGTTGTGTTGCTTGTACATATTCTGTACATCAGCAGCTTTTGCTGCTGGTTGGTTTGTGGGCTTAAGGTTTCTATGCTTTATCTGGAACGTAACCACTTCTGGGGCAGGTTAGTCTGTTAATTTCTATGGAGATTTACCAAATTGAAAGTGAACCAGATTTACTATCAGTAACCTTTTTTAACTGATTTTTCCTGGATGACCGAGAACCTACAGAGACAGGTTTGTTATCCTGAAAACTGAGTGTAAATCCTGCTAACCCTCTAAATTCAGCAGCAGGACTGGGCTCTGGCCTTCGATTGTATGTTGAATGTTGTCCTTCTCCAGTTTGGCTTGTTCGTTGTTGATTCTTGGCTGTGCTTCTATCCTTTATCTGAATCATCACCTGCTCCAGAGCATGCTAGCTGCTCAGTTTTTATAGAGATTTAACTTAAAGTGAACCAGCTTTGTGGTACATAAAATAACCCTGAATAACCCCTAACCAAGCTTCAGAGGACAGTAATCAGTTTGTTGACAGATGGGAATTAAAGCTGTTTGTTTACTTGGCAATTATGCATACCTGTGTGCCCCTAACTGATTATTTATTCATTCATTTTCTACCACTTATCCAGTTTAAGGTCACAAGGGATAGCAGCCTATTTCAGCTGCCATAAGACGGTGTACCCCTGAACAACTGTAGGTTGATCTCAGGGCAATCAAGGCCATGTTACACTGTAGGCACGTCTTCATCTTTCACAATTCCTGAGCTTAAGCATCGCTAAGTGGCACAAAAATATTAATCACAACATACATAACATGCAATTACCACATTCATGCAAAATGAATCGATACAACTATTCTCCATAAGAAAAGAAAACATGCATACACGGTCATTGGCGGACAACTAACAATGGCTGTGTTCATTTCCAGAGAACTGGTTCACCACTGAGTTTTGCAGGCACGTAAAGTGGCTTTAATTTAGCCCTGCGCACAAATATCACCATGGTAACACGTACAGTACACTAAGGCTGCAGTTAAAATTGCACACTGAATATTTTCACAGGTTATATCAGCACACAGATGAGCGGCAAAGTTAATTGGCAGTGATACCTCGATAAATCAGAAGTTAATTAAGTTCTGACAATCTCTCTCAGTATGTTTTCATCAGATTTGGTATCTAAATATCTGGCTCCATTGGTATCTTAGGAATGTAATGACCCTTGGCTCATTGTGGCAAGATTTCAGTGCAGAGCAGTGTTCAGACCTTGAGGTTGGGGGCGCTGTGTTGGGGTCCTGTTTGGATCTGCCAGTCCTTCTTTGAGTGGAGCACTCTGGGTGAGAGCATTAGAGGAAACAGAAACAAGACAGAATTAGTTTAGGAAAGCTGGTGATGACTGGCAGTGTTGAAGAATAATGGACAGTGGTATCTTAAAATAAACTTGTGTCACTGACAGTTGAAGCACCAATACTAATACAACCCATTCTAAAGTTTTAAAAAGTGTCTAAAAAAGTTGAAAAACATGTATAGGCATTTTTTTTTAAAGTTTAAATGATGAAATGTGCTCAAGCAATGCACAGCTGAAGAAACTGCTAAATTGAAATGTGCATAAGCCCTATAAGTATAGAGGTTATTATTTCCTATAGTAACAGCTCACTAATCTATAATTTCAGACACACTTCAATTGAAATTGGTTGAAGTGAAAATGTACAAAAAGACTAAAGCCACCTTTAATTAAAACAAGGAAACAATTTAAATTGCTGACATTTGCACAATGGAGCTAGTTTAATTAGGTCCCCTATTCTGCTAAATTTTGAGCTTTCTACCATATTATAATATTGTTTGTGCCTCAAAAACATACCTGGAGTAGTATTTTGTTTCATTCACGCATGTTTGAGTAATTCTGCATGCTGATACGCTGCCCTTCGCAAGAGCTGGAAACGCTTGGGTCTCACCGCTCTACGTAGACTCGTGAAACCAGGAAGTGCTCCTGAGCCACACATTCTAATAATTTCAGCGCTTAAATTGCCGTCACTGAGTAAGTAAGCTTATTAATCTGTTAGTGTCATGTTGCTAATAGCCATGCTAAATAGCCAGTCTATGCTCTGTCCATCTCCCACAGTTGCCAGCAGGGGGTGACACACACCTATCCAAGCGTTCTCTGCAAAGTCAAAGTAACAGCTCCCCATACATATACTGTACTTTTTTTTTTAAGTTATTAAACTGAATTACAAATGCAGTGTCCAAAACTATTTCAAAAAGCCTGAAGAAGTATAATATAGGACCTAGGAAGTTGTCAAGCAAAATGGCAGAAACAGATAAATGAGCTGATGTGAATATTTATGTAGGTAAATGACCCAGATCCTCAACAAATCTGGTAAAACCTGCCATATATTTTTTGTCCTTGTTCTGCCTGTTTGCTGTTAGATGTGATATCCTATTCTATAAATCCTGGCTAACCTACTGTTCGTTTGTTATTCTCCCTGGTATCTGGAGAATTGCAAAAGAAAAGCAATACCTGTTGGGGCTGCACAGTAGTTGGCTTTTGGCCTTGAGGCGAGCGAGCAGGAGAGCGGGAGGCAGAGGCTTTGGCAGCCAGAGCTTGGTTCATCTTTGCTAACACAACTTCTGAAATGAGCAGGCGATCCTCTGCCTGATGATCTCCTATCAGCTGCATGGAGGAGCCCACAACCTGGAAGCAAGAAAATCAGAAACTATCAACATTTATCAGTGTTCCTAGCTCTTCTCAACTGAATGTGTTTTTTACAGACAAGCCAAGAGTAGACATATTCATCTGAAACCATATGTCAACTATATTTGGTAGTTCCAGGTCCTTATTGCTAGCTTACTCTGCTCAATGACACTTTGGACACTACACTGTACTGATTTAGTTGTAGAGTGGTGGTTCTGGACTGGCTGCCAGTTTAAAGCAATGAGCAAATACAACTAGCCCCCTCGTTAGCACTTTCGACAGTCCAACAAACTCTGGCATGCTGTTTATCTGCTGTAATCTTGCCCACTTAGTCTAATTAGTCTGCGAATCGCAAGCTTCACAGTTCTTGCCCAATATTATTTGTTTCTCAGATACTGCATACTCTGTAAGCTCATTATACTTTTAGATTTCCACTGAAAAGGCCTTGTAGTTTGCATCTTCCAGTATTAGTACTACCATGTCTTTGTAATCTTGTTGATTGAAGTATTAATGTATTATTGTGTTTTTTAATTGCGATAGTGATTTGTGATTATGTAGCCAACTTTTATGACATGTATTAATTATTTCCAGGATGCCTTTTAGCATCTGGCAGGGGTACTACCGATGAAAACTAGCCTTTTTGGCTAATTCAGGTACATTTAGATTTGTTTGAATGTTCATTAATGTACACTGTCCCATTTATCAAATTAAAATAAATAAATAAAATAGTAGTTTAACCCAGTGGTTCCTAACCAGGGGTACGGGGACCATTAGAAGTACGCAAGCACACTGCAGGGGTTACGTGGAGTTATTTAGAGTACCTTTTAAAAAAATATTTGGCTATCAAAGACTAAAATGAACCTAAATCTGGACTAACCCAGGACTATTCTGAGGGATAAAATGGATTAACAGAAAAATGCAATACTAAACAAAGACAAAACAGGGACTAAACCTGGTCTAAAACCAGAACGCAGCTAGAAAAAAAACACATCTAAAACTAGAGCTAAACCAAGAAAAAACAGGTCTAAACTCAGAACTAAAACCTGAACTAAACCAAGACTAAGCCAGGTCTAAAACCAGAGCTTAACAAGAAATAAGCCAGGTCTAAAACCAGACCTAAACCCGATCTAAAATCAGAACTAAACTGTGACTATACCATGACTAAGCTGGGTCTAAACCAGGACTAAACTAAGACTAAATCAGGACTAAGCCGGGTCCAAATCATAACTAAACCAGGACTACTCCCGGTCTAATCCAGGTCTAATCCAGGTCCTGTACACAAGACCAAAAAGGTTGAGAACCACTGGTTTAACCCACCATCAATAAAGTAGTCATACCAAGAAAGACAATGGTATTACTGTAACTTTAACCAGACTGATGGCTTTTGTAATATAAGCTCCACAGTCCATAATTGTTTACCTTACCATTTACTGTCAGCAGATCCCAATGCCAGTTACTGATCTTTTCTAATGAGATGACCTGTCTCTTTGGGCCCTGCTTACTCAGTACAACTACGTTTGATGAAAACATTATACTCTGCTCGGTGCTGTCAGTCTTAAGACATAATTAGGTCAAGTTCAATAAAGTTGGTCCCAGCTGAGTAGTCTGGTCAGTGTAAATTAGGACAGCCATGCTAAATTTAAGACATGAGACCTTGTTAGCACTGTAGCGATAGCTTTTACAGACTGACAGACTCAAGGGTACAATATATAAATGAAAACTAGAAATCTAGAAGCACTATGAAAGCGGAGATGACTTTTCAGGCATTACACTTCCACCATATAAACCAAAACACCAAAGACTATTCCAGAGCCCTTGAAACTCAGTTACCACTCTTGTTTATGTACCATTGGTGGAAGTGAAAAGGCCTAACAAGGAAAAGTTGACGATGGCACAACGTCCGTGAGCCAGAAGTTTCTCTCCTGAGCAACCAAGCAACACATGAAAAAGTTGAAAAGATGCAGAAAAATGAAGATGCTAAACTGCATGGAAAGCTGAAAGACGTGTGACTTAAAACTTACAGGAGTCATATACTGCACTACAAGAAAAGAAATGTATTTATTTTTATTTAGACAAATTTTGAAGCGTGAATGGCAGAAATTGGTTTAAGTCAACGGTTGGAAAGTTGAACGTGGAAAAACCTGAGCCCAAATGGAGTCTGCGGGAAACTTGTTCGGGACTCTTGACTCTTTCAATTACAGAGGTTCAGAAGTTACATTTTTGAAGCATGACCGGCAGAAAGTCAAGTCTTGAAGAGTTAAGAGAAACATACTTTAAAGTTTAACACTAAAAAAATAAATCTTTGTAGATCCCTAATTTTCTTCAACCACTTTTAAAGTACAGAAAGTTTTATTTACCTCAGTAATGTAGTCGTTCCCGTCTTTGCCACAAATGGCTTTGACAGCACAGATATCCAGACCTCCAAAGATCTCTGAACAGGTATCCACCCACAGTTTATACCTGGTACAGAGAAAAGAAGGCTAAAAATCAAACCAAATGAGAATACTATCTTGACACTTAATATTGAGCTACTATGTGCCATTGGGCTGATGTTTAACTGTATGAAAAGCGTTCCATAATACGCTGTGTGTCTGGTGCAGTACTGTAATTCCTGTGTACAATATATGATTTTAATTGAAACGAATGTGCTGACATGAGTAGCCACTCTCTGACTAATGAGACTAATGACAGGATACAAGAGTGGCATGTCATGTGTCACAAGGACAGCAAGAGTGAAGTGCTGCTCACTTGTCAGTCATGGCCACTTGTTCCAACATGGCAGATCCAGTGTTGCTCTTCCAGTTACCAGAGATAGATGTCCGCCTGGAAAAGAACATAAATAATGCATGAAACACACACAATATAGTGAAAATGTTATGTTGAGATTAATATTTTGTTTTTCAAGCCCAAACTTACATGTATGCTTTGTAGTCGGTACCAATTTTCTGCACCCTGATGTCATATTTAGCATCTACAAATGGCTCTGTGGTGCAGTAGGTCTGGGTGATGGCCACCACACTCGCAATGTCCTGGAAATCACTGACATTGTCCACTTTGACCTGAAACACATTAAAAAGAGAACCACATAATCAGAGGCGGCTGGTGTTATGGGTGAGTGGTCTATTAAAGTCATTAATATCAATTACAGTAACATAAATTCTGGGATATCAAATTTGATGCCAAAAACACATACAAACACATACAACTTACAACAGAAGAAGGGAAAGGTATCAGGCTAACTCTATAAACTCCTCCTCTATAAATAAATCACCTCGAGTTTCAATGAAATATCTATGTAGCTTTTTGAGGCTAATGCTAAATGTGTTAAATAATAATAAAGGATTGTATATATATTGCGCTGAGCTTCTCATAACACTTTACCTGAGTCCTTTATTCATTTACTCCTCAGTCACACTGGGAGATGGTACACTACTTCTGAAGCCACAGCTGCCCTGGGGCAAACTGATGGAAGTGTGGCTCCCAATTTGTGCCTACGGGCTCCCTGATGACTACCAAACACAGTCACACTGACTCTCATACATTGGCAAGGTGGGTGAAGTGTCTTTCCCTAGGCCTCAAAGATAGTATGCAATGTTGGTGGCGGGGCTTGAAACGCTGACCTTCAGACAAACCACTGAGCTTCTGCCGCCCAGTGCTAAAGCTAATATGGAGTGTGCTGCTTAGGCTATTAAAATAAGCCCTTTTTCCTTTTTTTTTTTTTTTTTTTTTGGCAATATAAAAATGTAGCTGCCATTAATATAAGAAGGATCATAAAAAAAACACTTTATTTAGCAGATATTTGTAGCATTAGCATCAAACAATAATGAAATAGCAAATAGCAACAGTTATTTTAGACATGACTATGTCTTTATGGCTAAATCCCTTCCCTTTAGGGGTCAACACAGAGAAATCATTTGCCCCTGACTATCTCCATCTGTCAGTATGGAAGTCTTATTGATGACTTATGACCCTTCCTGATGCCACGCTCTCCACTTATCCAGGCTTGGGACTTGCACACAGAAGTACAATGGCATGTGGCATCTTGTGGCTGGATTTCAGATTGTTTTCTTATGCTCTTTAGCCAGGAACAACTAGTGCTCGCTCTAAGCTAATGGATACAGACTTTGACGTACTCTAGTATTCAGTAACTTTATTTGTCTGAAGATAAAATGGCTTGAGTAAGTTAGACAACAGACCGATAAGGAACCACTTAGACTATGTTCGAAGCTGAGGATAGTGCCTTGATATCAGATTTAGCTGTCCAGGGGTGTGATATAGTGGATCGATAAGGACTGGTGGAAATTGTATAAACACTCCACTCTAATTTCAACCCCAAAATATTAACAAGGTTGTGGATCAATATAAGCAGACAAGGAGAAGAAAAGCTCGAGTGTTGTTGAATTTAAAGCATGCCCAAGTCTCAGAGGAAAGACAGTGAAAGACAGAAACACGGATGGAAAGTGTTGGTGGAGGTCAGATTTTGTCGACCCTGGGCCGCTGTGTGATTTTTTAAGCATTTAGAAATTTTAGTAGAACTTCCCAAAGGCAGCATGTCAGATTAAAGGTCAGTAATAAGCGGCCCACCCAACCACGAATCTATAAGAGAGCCAGCTGGATACAGGGCTGCTAACAAGCCAATTCTGGACAGTGTTGTTGCAATGAGACACTGCTACTTTCACAGTACATTTACTGAGAAAAATGTAGTGTGGGTTTATAAGATTTTTCTTTTGTGGCATTGTCAAATACATTTATAATTTCTGGGTATAATTTTTGATTGATTATCAGGGTGCTAATTTATTGAAGTCTTTACAGATCCAAAATATAGAGACCATATTTCCTATGTATTGGCTTCTCTTCATAGTCTGGTGAGCCAGCCTCTCCTACTTTCTTTTCAATTGCAGGACAGTCTGGTTCCTCACTTGCAAGCGAAGCTACTTCTCTCCGTTTGAGTTGGAACTGGCCTATCACTGCCGTTTATCTGCAGCTCGTCTTACAAATACAGAAGCAGAGCAAATTTAATAACTTCTTTCACCAGATTAACGGCATCTAGTGCTTTCCTGCGTCGCCTGTTGATTCTGCTGAAGTCCTGTTGTTGTTCAGTTCTCTGTGGGATTTTTGTCTTCATCCTATTTCCATTTAACAACAGTAAAGTCTCTTTGACGTCCGACGTAACGACTACATTCAAACAAAACGACTTTATCTGGAAGTCTCTGTACAACTGGCTGCTGCGGCTGTCCCCATTCAGAAAAAATCTTTGTGTAGAATAGGAAAAGAGTTTGTCTGCATGGCCAAGCTATTCTCTTCATTGGTTATTTGGCAAATTTACAATATAGCTAAAAAAAAAATCTTATCCTTGCATACAAATCCTGTGCCATATCACTTTTTTTTTTTTGCTGGTGGATCTCCCATGGCACACTGAGACACTTTCTTCTCCTCAAACTGCCTTAGGGTGGACTCACATCAAAAGCGACAGAATCGCTTTCTTAAGCTCAGGGGTGGGAACTTTAAAATGCAACTCTTGTGCGTGAACCAATTCCCCTCGAGTGTCTGTCAGATCTTGTTCTGTGATCAGTGGGCACATCGTCGATGTCGCTCCATATTTGCACAAGCTTGACTTCAGTTCAGCTCCACTTGGTTCGCGTTGCTTGTCGCCTCCTGTGTGAGCGTATACAGGAAATGTTGTGTTCCAACTTTACTTTTCAATACATGTCCTATTCTTGCCATTGCTTCCCTCTTTATCGTACTTTTATCTTTCAGGCCTGTGTGAGAGTAGTAACTGAATTTGTACAAACATGGCCTGTGAGTGCTAGAGTTAACATTACCTTTCCCATGCCGGAGTGGGCGTGTCCGATCTTCACCACCACAGGGAAACTTGGAGTTGTTATCTGGAATAGATAACCAGGACAAGAATGTTTATTACATATTATCCAAGTATGTGACATTTCTGTAGAGACTCTCGGTCATCCAGGTTAAAACCATCAAGTAAAGGTCAATGCTTTGTCAATCCTGGAACTGATAGTGTTCCTTGGATTTGGCAAAAGGTCTTCTGAGTTAAAACAATGTCCAAATGACCCCTTCTTTCTTCTTAACCTTTACTTGACTGGAACACTAGCCAAAGACTACTACTCAAAGACCACTACTCAAAGATTTGTTCTCAATATTTGAGGTACTGGCATCTTATTAGTGTTACACAAGGAGCTATGGTGTGATAGATCATTATTAATCACTCAACATTTGTAAGCATTCATACGCTTTTTTCACACATGCAACCATCTTTCTTCTTTCTTGTTTTTTTTTTCATGTTTACATGCTTTATAGTGAAGTCATATTACTGCCCCCTGCAGGTTGTCATCCTAATGCATTTCCAGCATCGTCATTTCAAGTGTAAACATTGTAAGGCTGTGAGAGCTTCATATATGAACAGTAAAAATTACTGGTGCTCCTAACAATGTATTTCAGTGATTAACTCTGTGTAAGTGTGAAAGGGCTGATAGTCGTGCAGCTAAAACTACTGACACATATTTCAGATTACTGCTATGTGGCACAGAAACAGGATAATCATTTAAAAGTGGGCAAGATAATATGGTATTTAAACAAAATGAGGGCAAAAATGAGGCAGAGGACTGTTGTTTCTGCTCAGTTTTGAGGAGGCTGTCCCTAAATAGTTGAATACATAAGAGGCTCCCTGTGTGCGACCCTCTCAGCATTCAGGACCAGAGAGAGGGATCCAACCATTGTGAGTGTCTCTGTGTGTTGTCCTGAAAGCGAGCGACCGAGGGGGAAGAGCAGGGACCGCAGCAGCTGAGAACTCTACAGCTCCGTCTTAATTTTAGACATTTACCTCTTAAACATATGAACACATTTCTATCCATCTTTGCCTTTCAGCTCAGCAGAGCTCTCTGTACTCCAGTGTCTTACCCCCCCACTGACTGCTGCTGCTGGCCTATTTAGCCTCTCGTGGATCAGAAGAGCGTTTGTCGAGTGGCAGAGCGAAGTGGAGCGGTCAGAGGCAGCCAAAGTCATGGCCATGTCCCAGCAGCAGAGCGCGTGTCTGGGGCTCTGGGTGCTTCTTTTACTGGGAGCGTTCATGGAGGACGTGGTGGATGGATGTAGCTGCCAGCCAGCTCACCCACAGCAGCTCTTCTGCAGCGCCGAGATCGGTGAGTCCCACTACAACACCTGCTCAGGGCCATATGTCTCTGGCAGGAATGCTGAATAGTTTCTACTGGGAGTGAATTAGTACTTATTGCGGTACATTATGTTATGTCACTTTACTTGGCCCCAAAAATTATTTTGTTTGGGAAATAATGCTTTTGAACATTTTTATATTTTTTATAATTAATTTGTAATGGATGTAATTTTTTATTTTTATTTTTTAATTTTGATACATTTATTTGGTATAGAAAAATGAAATTTCTTTGCTTTTTTTTTGTTATGGAAGGAAAAGTTTTTTCAGTTATACATTTGTTTTATGTAAATGTTTTACTTATTATTATGTGTAGAAAACCCTGCAGTTTTTATTCATTATTATTAATTTAGAATGGAAAACTGCTTTAGAATCTTGATTTTTTTTATTGTTTATTATTAATTTGAAATTTCCAATGTCGATATTTTGTTTTTGTTTTTTCTGTTATTTTTATCTCAATCAAAAGCTTTTTTTTTTTTTTCATGCACCTGACAATAATGCTGATAATTTGGTATTTAATGTTTGATAAAACAAATACTAGAACAAAACAGAGAAGGTCTGAACACTGTGCCCTACTTTCCCCTCCTGTCTGTCTCTCTCACGTCCCATCATCCTCTTGTCCTGAACTGTGTAAGGCCAGGCCAAAACCAACACTCAGACCGACTCAGGCACTTGGCTCCAGACTGTGAGGGGCTGAGAGTGAGCCCGGGTCAAAGGTCACGCTACAGCACAGAAAAAACAGAGGAAGTACAAGGCTGTAGCTGTTCATTTAGTTTTGTTTCCTGATTCATTCGTCTTTAATTGGCCTGAACTGGTCACTGTATTAGCTGTTTAAAATACATATTTAAAAGGCCCACTTTAAAAGTAGATCTGGGTTAATGGGGACACTATGTGGAGATTTAGGCCACTATTTTAGGTCACAGCTGTGTATACAGTATGTGTGGACCTGGGGTATATAGTGGTTTGTTGTTAGTTAAAAGCATGAGAGATCTGCTATGCTCTGCAAAATATAGATAAACACAGACTATTATGGCATGTGGTTTTATATTAAGGTTTACATTTTTGTGGTTGGGTGATTGCATTCCAAGTTATACGTATATACTGTATGTTACTTTATATTAATGTTTTCAGCTTCAGACATAAACAAAACGAGCTCACAACCCCAATGGTCCTCTCTACTGGACATGTATGGTACAGCTCATGTCAGCACAGGTCCGGTTCCCTTACAGTGCCCCAAAAAGCACATCCTACTACTTTGATATTGCTTTAGTTCTACTACAGTGATCCTCAAAAAGAAAACCATAAAACAGAAATGTTTTCTTAAACAAAGCAGTGTTTTCTGTAGGGCTCATTAAGCATTGCATTTATTGTTTACATTACATTACCACTCTCTGAATGTAATTTTGAGATTGAAGCCGGCGAAACAAGAAACATTTTGTACTATTTTCTACTAATGTTTCTCTTTTTCACTGCTGCACTTCAAGTATGGTTTCTATGTCAGATAGAAACATACCTTTTGTTACACTTATGTGACGTCACTGTTTAGAAAGCAGACTGCACTCTCCTGGACACAGAGTGTGGTATCCATGTTCACACCAAACTGTGCCATACTGTCCCAACCCATACAGTACCACTCCAGAGGAAATGAGAGTCTAGTTTCGGGGGCATCTAACACCAGGCAGGTCCCGAGGTGGCACTGTCTGAAAGTTCCTGTCGGTGCCCTGTGTTTGACCTGACCGTGTTGTTGAAGGTGGTGCGGCCTTTGTTAACGCTGCACATCAGAGTGATAGCTCATCTGGACAGAGCCTGGAGATTCTCAGAGGCCTAGTGTATTTGTGTGTGTCTTGGAGCGAGGCCAAGCCGTGCCAACACAGCCTACTCCATCGCTCTCTTCCCCTCTCTTTCCCCACTTCATTTCCATGTCTATAGGCCTGGTCTAATGGTCTGCATACTAACAATATCCGTGTAAAAGGCTGCTGACAGTCCACATTGTGAGCATGACAAGGGGCAACGATTCATCTGGGAGGGGGAAGTTACTTACTACATCAGTTCTCATGGTACAAGTCTGCAATATTTCTCTATGCAAAACAGATATGGATGTGCCACTTAGAAAGGTTTCTCTGTCTTTATTTCTGCTTGAACAGCTGTGGCAGTTGATCTGAGTGGGAAGCCATCACTGTGTGGTTTTAGAAACAGCATTTCTGAGAATCTGAGCCATAGAAAATCACTGAAAGGCACAACAAAAACAGTTATAAGTAGTATGCAAAAGATCTGATAAAGACAATGTCAGGCCATTAGTGGACGAAGGAAAACTAAGAGGTGTCAATTTATTGTGACTTGCCTCTTGTTAAACTGCTTGAAAGACCCGGTCCAATTTATGTCTTCACTGCCCACGATGAAAAATCTCAATAAAACAGCTAATTTGCTAATTCACTTTGTGTGATCTGCTTGATATGCTCCTGCTAAACCACAAGACATGCAATCAAAGGACGAGACTGAAGAGAGAGGGCACTTCAAAGGGAGCCATTAGCGGAGTGGGTTTGTGTGTTTGCTCAGTTACAGCTTATATCATAAACTAATCATATTCCAAGCTTGTGTAACAAATATTTTTTAGCACAGACCTTGCAATTATATTCTTCACAGGACCTCGCATTAAGGGGTCCAAACTGAACTGTGGGGCGCTGTGACTGTTCATTAAAATGGATTCTGGTGCCAAAGTAGCATAAGTGTGCATTGGTAACTGGTTTTCAATACAGACACTCCAAAACAAAGCGATCATGCAGTAGTTTTACATGCAGAGATTCATGGGACTATGCTCATAGATGTCTATCTGGACTTCTGTCTTAGCAGTAGTACCTATTCTCTCCACAGCCCTTTGCTAATAATGCTGATTGATTGTGGTTTTCTTATCTATCAGCATTTAGCATTGTATGAAAAGATGGAGAGATAATACTGCTTTTTGTAACATGCTAAATAATAAAGCTGTAATCATACTGTATGTGATAACCAGCACTCTTGGGTGAAAGTATATAAACCTAACAAAGACAGAAAAATATGCTTTTTATAATGTCTGTGCCTAATAAGTCTAATAAGCTACAAAAGCTAGTTACGCCTGCTAGTTTAGTCTTTTTAATGCCATGAGAGAGACCAAAACAACCAACAATCTAGTATAGCCAACAACTACTAGTAACCCAAAATATGTGTGCTCATGGGTCTCAAACTTATTAAGTATCTCTCCAAACACTGATCTTTGTGTTTTTCTGATTTGTTTACATGTGCTACTCTGTGCCACTGTCTGATGCTGAAGCAGATCAGAGCACTCTGTCCAGCTTTAGTCTAAATCAGCTATTACCAAAGTCGCAGCCCCTTAAATAAAAAAAAAATAAAATACCACACAGACCCCCAACTATACAACTTCCCTCTATTCAAAAGTTTATGTCATATTTTTCTTTATATATCTCTATAAAAAATGACAAAAAAAACACTGACTGTTGGTTAAAAATAGTTTTAAAGTAATATTTTTTGTTAAGTATATAACTGTAATTCATTTTAACCTCAGGTTCTTTTTATGTACTTAATATAGACAGCCTCTGGGGGTTGTCTTTGGGAGCCACTGGTCTAAATAAACAGCATGCAGCAATAGTCCAACAATAAGCAGATTATCCAGGCGTGTTATTATTTTTACATATACCCCAATTGGACTTCAATATGTGGATGCTTTTTTTTAAATTGCCTATAATGGGACAATAGGGCGATATGTCAAGTTTTTGTATTTAACCACACAAAGCCGAGGCAAAGGTACTCTGTTGTTATTAAAAGAGACAAATGTTCACATTTCACCATTTCTTCTCTCTTTTTACCATACCCTGCAGTTCTTGTATTACTCTGCTACATTTTGAACCTCAGGCTGAGTGGATTATACCGGAGCAAGAAGTGTATCCAAGTAAGACAAAGCGAGTCTATGCTGCATCCTTTGACATTTCACAATCGAATGTCCTTGAACTAACTGTAACGCCGGGAGCACTGCAGCAGAACTCAGAAACGCACGGAAACCTCAAGAATCACCTCCTGTCTGTACATTTGTTTGTCTACTGACTTTTCCATCCTCATATGTGTTTGATAAAGAAAGAAAAATGGTAAAAGTTCTTTCTCTGACACGCTGGCCTGCTCCTGCCCTGAACTGCACTCGAAAAAATGTGCTGGAGTTATGTGCTGAACAAACAGGTGGTGGTTTGTTTAGCTGGGCGAGGAGGCTCAGGGTCACACTTCCGCCTCACACCAGCTTTTTGATTTTTTTCACCCTGAGGTCACCCGCTAGTTCCTTTTATTTTCAGCTTTGGTGAGTCTCAAGAGCAGTGCAGTGCAATAATATACATGTTGCTTTGTGGATGTCTGAATATATAAAAAATGTATACATTTAGAAATATTACCTACTCAAAGAAAGTTGTGTGCTGGTTTGTTGGTTTGTTTGTTAGCGAGATTACTTAAATGGTAATGATCAGATTTTGTTAAAATTTTAAGGAAAGGTCAGTATTGCACAGAGGAAAAAAAAAATATGAGTATTTGACACCTGCCATAAACATACTAACTCCAACCACCAGGGGTCAGTTTAGGAACAGAGGATAACTTCTTGATGTGGGCCATGTTAAGATGTAAGTGCTTTGTGGCTCAATAGATAGAGCATTTACCCCTAAACTGGAAGATCCCTAAGTCTGAGCAATATATCGTTACTATTGCGAGGTAAGGCTGTTTGCTTTTAGTTTCCTTTTAATTTTATTATCTCCAAATGTTAGCTTTTTTATAGTGTACATTAAATAGACCCTATGAACAGGGACTGTAACCGTCACTGTGTTATCAGCCTCAAAAATAAAAAGAAAAAATTACTCACTAACTAATGCCATCAAAAGCCATTATTTAATTCACTCTTGAGTGCTCTGACAGACTGTTTAAACTCTCTGTCATTCCCCACAGCCCCCTGTGACTACTTCCACTGGATGACTGCATATTAAATACAATTCTCTGCAGCTCAATATCATTTTATAGAAATGAGATGTTTGAAGTTAATATTATGACTAATACAATTGTCTGTTATAAGTATGATGGACAGAAACTCATAATAGTTTGCACAGTGCTGATTTCTTTTTGGATGTAGGACATGGACTGGCTTTGATTTACAAAGGCTGTCACATTTTCTCTTTTTGTGTCTATATAATGTAAGTGTGATTAGCAATGGATATGATTGCCCAGTCACTGCTAAACAGTGACCAGAAAGGCCATTCATACTGTGTTACAGAAAGCATGCAAGGGGCTGGTTTGTTTATGTTCGCAAGATATCTCAAAAAGATATGGTTAGGATCTGGATGACTTTTTCAGGGCAGGTCAGTAATGGGCCAAGGCAAAAATGGTGGGGATCCAAAACTGTCTGGATCTGGATTTTTACAGCATTCTGTATTACTGCAAGATATGGGAACTAACTTCAGCCACAGCGGGTCAGTAAAGGAACAAACAGAGCAGAGTAGAGTTTGTGGATTTTTATCATAGTGAGATAAAAGAGCTTTGTGGCTCATGTGATAAAGCATTTACCCCTGAACTAGAAGATCCCCAGTCCATGTCTGGGCACTATGTCTTTTTTTGTCTCTTTATTGTGAGATAGGACCAATGCCTTTGCGGAAATCCCTCTAGTTTTCTTTTAGTTTTACTATCTCCAAATGTCAGTATTTCCAAAAGGCTACAGAGTTGAGATAGAGTAGTTTTTATAGTGTACATTAAATAAACCTGATGATCAGAGACTGTAACTGTCAGTGTTAGCCTCAAAAACACACAGTTTCTGCATGAGTTGGGTGAATGGGGCTGAGAGGAGCTACTTGTTATTCCATGTAGGTTTTGATTTCCCTCCCGCTGCAGAGGAGGGACATATCCTGTGTCACTGAGAGGGACTGTCTCAGACAAAGACAACAGACCCACTGATAACATTTCACTGTCATGTTTCAGGACAGATACAAAGTCACCTCCTCCTGATGCTCCTGAGGAGCAGACTGTAAATTGAAATCTTTTTTTTGTGGACAGTGATCAGGGCGAAGATCTCGGGAGAGAAGATTGTGTCGCCTAGCAACAGCTCCTCTCCGTACATGAAGATGATCCAGTACGAAATCAAGATGATCAAGGTGAGAGCCACGGTTACAGACCCAGACCTTTGTGTCAGGGCACAAGTGTTTGTATCACATATGCTCTGGATGGTACGGTGGCCCTGAAGGACAAGTCACAACAGCAAATCCCAGAGCACAACAACTGACTGTGAAACACAAAAATAAATGTCAAAACACAGCACCAGAATTTAAAACAACGGCAAAACTTTACATTTTAAAAACATATGAAGACAAGACTTGTCAAGTCTCTTGGATGAGAAACATCTTCAACTCTGCAAACTACGTCCAGATGAGTTCATTTTAACCTTGATATGATCTGTAGTTGTTGTGATTTGCTCTTCTGTTAAAGGTTATACTATTTCCATAATGTGCACTCGCAGCACCAGCTTTCTAAATACAGCTGTATGTTGGTATTTCTCCACTACATTTAACAACCACTTCTTAAAAATCTTTTGAATGTCTAGATGTTCAAGGGGTTTCACAAGGCCAAGGACATCCAGTACGTGTACACTCCAGTCTTCTCCTCACTGTGTGGAGTCAAACTGGACTCCAACAACAAGGCTGGATATCTGCTCTCAGGTGCAGTATCAAATACAGGTATATTACTTCCTATAATGGGATATGTGCTGCCTTCACTTTGAACTTGGTGTTAGTTTGTCCTTTGCTAATGGCTCTAGGTGTGAGGGGAAATGTTACATAAGTAATGGAGGTGGGAAAGCCACAAATAGCAGCTGTACAAAAAATTGATGTTGCTGGAGGATTATTAGCATTTAGCTCACAGTGACCTGCTTTTAACCTTTATGTGTAACATATTACAGTTTAATGTTGTACATGCAATAAATGTGTATTTTGTTGTGACCTAACAGGAAGCATGTGGAGCGATGGGAGGATTTCGATTGGTCAGTGTGACCTGGTGGAGTCCTGGGACAACTTGTCACTGTCCCAGAAGAAGAACCTGAACTACAGATACCAGATGGGCTGTGAATGCAGAGTGGGTAAACTCTCTTCTACTCAGACATTATAAGTAATTTATTTAGGAAAATGTATTTTCTGTGTAGAAGCATATAAATCAGCTCTCTTACCAGATCAATTTCCGAATTGAGAAAGCCTTTTGGATAAGAGGTGAAACTTCTTCAACCTTGAAAACCTTTTGCTGTGATTCAATGAGCCTAGACGAGTTAGAGTCTTCACAGACATTTTCTAAAACATACTTTTATGTTTCTGAGTCCACTCAGTTTTGAAAAGTGTTTCAAAAGTGAATGGGTCTGGCTGTTCAGGAGAAGCAGAAGCAGAAATAGTCTCTAATTATTGCAATGATAGTAGTTTTAGCTCTATCTCTGTGTACACTTCACAACCGTACTTTGTTACATTTAAGTTGTGTTTTTGTTGACCGTATTTACTTCTGCTTGAGTGATATTATTTTATTTGAATATTATTTTTAGGTCACAGAACATCAGTGTAACAAACTAAAAGGATCAAATATGAGTGAGATACACTATACAGTATGATAAAGACTCGTCTCTGTCTTCAGATCAACACCTGTTACAGTGTCCCGTGTGCGTCCACTGGTGATCACGAGTGTTTGTGGACGGACTGGCTCCTGGACAACAGTCTGAATGGGGAGCAGGCCCGACAGTACGCCTGTATCCGCCGCTCAGACTCCAGCTGCAGCTGGTACCGAGGAGGACCTCCCCCCGAGAAGGACTTCTTGGACATCACTGACCCCTGAACGGTAGGACTGGTTCAGACTACAGCTGAGTTTAAACTGCAGGATTTTGTGTGTCAACACTTTAAAACCAAATACGAAATATAAACATCAAATGCTAAAAATTATGTAAACATCTGTTCTTCACTGGTACAGTATATATAAGCTAAACAGCCAATACATTTTTTATACATAATTATGTCTAAATAAAGCATAGTGAAAAAATAAATCTTAGGTGTCAAATAAAAATTTCAGGAGGTTGGCCTAACAAGATCTTTCATTGTGTGAGAGCTGCTTTGACACTTCCACACTTGTCTCCACAGAGTACGAAGAGCTGCTGAGCTTCAGCTGCTTCACATTCAGCCTGTACCTCCTTCAACGATTTGTGTTTGTGACCGGAAATGCAAAGCTCGGAGCGAATTTCACTTTAGAAACTGTAACATTTGCCTTTATAAAAAGTCAAAAAGCTAAGCATATCCATCAACATCAGTTAATGCTGCATATTCAATATGGTGTATCCTCTAGGTCTGCAGCACCGGCTAAATTATATTCTTTTGTGCATTACTTTGTATATTATATAACTCAAAGTCCCATGCAAACAGAACTACATTACTGCATATGGTACCATTTGCTGTGAAACCTTATTATTCTGTTATTTCACTGTACATATTGTATTTTGTGGAAAATTAACATTTAAACTTAATACTAACTGCTTTGTTCTAGTATATTACCAATAAGTTGCATCCCTTGTGTGTGTGTGTGGGTGTAGTGTATTTCCTGCACCAAAAACCTAAATGTGTGTTTGAACAACAAGCAGCTATTCACCTGCAAAAGCCAAGCCACAAAAATCAGAACCTGTCTTCAAGGCCACGAGGCCTAATACTTATGACAAGAAAATGAAGTGATACTTTTAACACCCATATAAAGGACAACTATGAATTGTTATTGTGTTATTTCTAGAGATGTAACAATGCACTCAAGTCACGTTTTGATACAATTCACAATTTTAAGCTCACAATACAATGTCCTTACATTTTTTTATTAATGAGCTGCTGCAGGCCAACTATGACTTTTTTATCCTCATTTGTGCCTCCTTATCAAACCTCTCTTAATTACCTTAATCACAGAACTTAAATAATAATTATTACATTACGGACACTGTTTTAAAATTGCATCACGATTCATTTTTATCGCTGTTGATTCAAATCTGAACTCTTTTCAATCTATTTTTAGCCGATGCATCGTTACATCCCTAGTTACTGCACAAGTCACAGATTCAGATGCATTTTGTCCAGTTACAGTTAACCTTGTGGATAAACTGTTAAGTGAACTAAATGTTAAATATTAATTATGTATTATGGCTGTATAGCTTGTGTGAAGATTTGTCAACAGCTTCCTGTATGTTTTATACTGAAAGAAACGTTTGTATTTATGTCTGTTTCTGTCTACTTTTTTATTTTCATGTACCAAAAAATATTGTATATAAAATGTCTTGACGGAAAGTTGTGTCAGTGACTTTTTATTTCCAGTTGGACATTAAAGGCCATAAAACTGTAGACTTTGTAATTTCACACGGACCATTAACAGTGGGATGTGTAAAATTTGCTCTGTATATTATATTAGGTCACCCTTCAAGGAAATCTGCCTGTTTTCGGGTTGGGATGGTGAAGGTTTCCAGTGCTAAAAAGAGTACTGTACCAGGGGGACGCTTTGGCCTCTTGTCCCAAGAGTGTGGCCTTTTAAAATGGTGGAGCAGTCTGTTGATTAAATGATAGATAAAACCCGAGCAAAAACAATCGTGCTAAATGTTGTACTTTTTATGACAGCGCTAGGTTTTATTATCAACTCCTGTTTCCAACATCTTACTGTAGAAATGAAATCGTTACATTTATTGAAGGGGTGTTTGTGCTTAATTAGTTAATCGCTTTTATTGCCATAATCCATTGGAAGTACAGTAGAGTAAAAGTACACTACCACTGGAGAGTTAGGGCAAATTAAACATAAAATTAAGCAACTGTTTCCTAAAATATACAAGCCTCTAGCTAGTCTGAAGTTTAAAAAAGACACTTTTTAATTTTGGTCATGATTTTGAATTTAATAAAGAGCTGTTTCTTATAAAACATAGTGATAGGTGATGTCAAGCCGGTGCTTAACGATTAATCGATAATCATTTGTTGAGACTACCAATTAATCGATAAAAGAAAATTAACTGAACGTGCATCCCTAATTATTGTCAGGCTTCCTACATTTTAGTGAGTCTGATCTGTAGGAAATTAGTGCAGCTTTCACAGCTTAATGCTCAGAAAGCTGAAAGTAAACAGGAAACAGTTTAGTGCAGCGACTCTTTCAGACCTTTCACACCGAGCACCACTTAGAAAATGCTTGGCTTTCAAAGTACAATCTCTAGACTAAAGACTAAAATGAGCATAACGATTAGGACAAGTGTACACAGGTATATGAGGACAAGACCGAGAGTAAACCAGCTGTATGCCAGGACGAAATATGGACTAGGGCTACACGATATGGAGAAAATGTGATATTCGATAACTATGTTGAAAATTGCGATAACAATATTATTGCAATATTTGAAAATAGAGCCTACTTTTTGAACACAGTAAGTTAAATTCACCACATTTCACAAAAATGTAAGTTCCTATATTTACAAGTCAAAACAGCAACAAACTCAAAACTTAACACAGACTAAACCAGGAATAAAACAAGGTTAAGCTGTGACTAAATTAATTAAATTACCACTAAAACTGGACTTTTTAAAAATTTTATTTAGTCACAACACATGTTCTTTTAAGGCTCTGGTGGAAAATGATTCTTCAGTGTAAATCTCTGTCAGATGGAAGACCACAGCGTTATTGTGATATATTTATATTCTTGCGATACGGATATTGCTGATATTGCGATAACGATAATTTTTGCGATATATTGGGCAGCCCTAATATGGACTAAACCAGGACTAAAACAGCACAAAACCTGGACTAGACTGTGCCTAAACCAGGACTAGGCAACACACTACACTTTAAAATAGTCCCTACCAAAACAGGAATAAAACGCTTTCTAGACAAAAACAAAAATAAACTGCAGCAGATTAAGTATGGCCAGAAGACGCGTGTGTACCACCAGGGGTACTCCTACCACAGTTTGACAACCGGTGGTCTAGGTATACTGCAGCACCAGGCACTGCATCCAAGCTTTGAAAACCCACTTTATATACAATTTTTTATCTCTTATAAAGCTGCATTTGCATTCATAAACTCTGCAAATGTTTTCAGAAGTTACTGAACCAAACTGAGTGCAAACAGCCATGTAGGATATTTAAACTGATCAAAACCACTCACCATGTCTTTGTAGTTGGGGTAGAAGGTCTGATCGATGAGCGGGAACTTGTCCAGGCCCAGCTTCTTCTGGTAGTTGATCAGCTGTGAGAACTAAAGCAGAGGAGATATTTGAGTAAATGTCTTCTTGTGTTGAACTATCGCTAATGTCCCATAAAGACTTCAGGTTCTTACGGCCCAGGGTTTGTCACAGAGGTTGTAGATGGAGTCCAGGGAGTTGACTGACGGGACGCCTGCGTACTGGAGACCGATGATGAGGTTCCTGAAGTCTTCGTTCTGGGCCATGCTGAAGGCGTGTTGGCGGACCAGGACAAAGTCAGGCCTGAAGGATCTGGAACACAAAGAGGACGGTCATTTTATTACAGAATTATCAGAGCTGGACCAGAGCAACAACAAACTGAATGTAAAGAAATATACTTAAAAAACATTAACAGGACAAAGTAGACAAAACATATAGGGCAAAAAAGGTGGAGTTTATACAATAATTGTGTGTTTTACATTACTACTGTCACTATGATCATATTTATTATTCATATTATTATTGTGTAATGTTTGTAAATTCTATTGTACTTGTTAGTCTTTTTTCCTGTCTCTAGTTAGCAAATTAAAATAATATAAACTTAAACATATGGATATACTTAAACACAACACAAACTCTACTGACAGCACATCTACTGCCGCCAAAATTCAGGATTTAGTAGTGTTTATTGTTTGTTTTTGTAACATATTATGCTTTTATTATATTTTTAAACCAGTCTTGGTCGCCTCTAGAACAGCAGCACGTTTTACAACCTTTAAAAACATTGTCTAAAAACAAGCTTTTTCAATAATTACTACTATCATAAAGAAACAGGTGAGGAGACCAACAGATGGCAGCAGAGTGCAGGACTCTTGAACAGATCCATAGAAAAAGAGCACATCACTTCCTTAAACTTTTTATATGATGCTACAAAATTTAAAAATGCCTGTGAGGAATCAGTGGAAACAAAGCTGTACACTGTTTTTTGGATAAATGATGGATATAGAGGGCTGGTTGATTGGTCAGTGCTTCCTGGAGTGGGCGGGGCTTCGTGGAATAGAGCATTTTGAGGCCTCAGAAACTCAGAGCCAGAGAATACAGGATTACTCAAAAAGGTATGCATTGAACAAAATACAACTCCAGGTATGTTTTTGCATAATATATCTCCTTTAAGGTTAAGACTTTATTGTCCCCGTAGAGAAATGTCTCTGGGGCAACCTGTGGGGACCCTTCAGGACCCCTCAGGATCCTGTCCTGTCCGGTCTGGGGCTTTTGTAGTACTTTGTCCATCATGGCTGCAGTCCTCTGGGAGCACAGACCCACTCCAGTTGTTGATTTGTTTCGATGGTGCTTATTCTCTTATGTTTTTTTTTATTATTATTTGTAATTTCACTGTAGTGTTGTTGAGCACCATCTGGGACTCTGTAACTGAGTGAAAGATCCAATCCAAATGAAATTATCAAATGTGTGTGAAGGTAGAACAGTCAGCTGGGTCTAAGGCTGCTTTTCACACATTAGTCTCAGTGTTTTGTCAAATATCGTTAGCAATTTTACTTGAATTTCTATCAGAACAAACCCCACACGTAGCTTTGTCCAAAAAAAAACTGGGTCTAGCCTCATACATTGTTAAAATTGAGCTACAAAAATCAACATTAAATATATATCAGGGGCATGCTTTTTGGATAGATCTCCATCTCTGAAGGAGGTTTGGGTCATACATTATTTGTGGATGTTATTTTAGGGAGAGATCCACAAACTGCACAAAAAACATCTTGGGCCAAGTTTGTCTGTCCAGCCACACACATTGTTTCTGGTTTTATCAATGATCTAGACTGTTTTTGTCAATTTAAAGCTGGGAACTAGGAGCACACACTAAGCCACTGGCAGATTTTGTTCTGTCTTTGTTCTTTTGTAGCTGACCTTAGCTTGTACACATGCTTTCCCAAGGATCGTAATCCAGTCTGTTTCTCTTTTTAACATCATAATTCATGTTAAAACAACACGGATTAGTATTTTTTTCCTATACCACTCAGGTCTGATAGGGCTTTAATACAGAAGTCCATTATCAAAGTTATCAGAGATTTTTTTTTACACAAATGCCAGAGTCACACGATCAACGGTGAACTAAAAATAGTGAGCGAGTGTCTGAATCTGTTCATTAGTGAATCTACTATGTCCCGATGTGTCCCATGTTTGATTGACTGCGACGTTTGATTAAACTTCCCACACTAATCAATTTCTGGGCTGACGACTTCCTGCAACTAAGTGTTGACTGGTCAACTCTGAATCATGGCAGCCAGCATATGCAGAACCTGGACCGACACAATTAAATAAAACAAAAAAACAACAGCATTGCACCATTTTTTATCCCCTCTTATAATTAGGCAGGATGCATTGATCTAGGTGGAAATCAATGGGTTTGAATGGGAGAGGTTCCAGATCCACTTCACTAAGAAAGTAAACAGGCCTGGTTTAAAGAGAAGAAAATAAATCTTGTAAAATATATATTATTGCTAAGATCCTGACATCTATTTGAAGCAATAGGAGAGCACATACCTGCACTAAGGCCTTGGCCCTATCTCACAATGGCTAAGAGTTTCTTTGAGGTAAAGTCGGCGGTAAATGAAGCAAGATTTATGGCCCATATTGAATATATAGGAGACAGAAAAGCATTCTGAAAAACTTTTCTCCAGTCAGAGTACAGTTATTTGGAAATGGATGAGGCCAAAAAACCCTCAACTTTATCTCAATGGAGTTTGCCAGTACTGGGTCACGACTCTGGATTTATTTTTCTGTGTTATGTGAGTGTTTTATCCAAAAGGAAATGCTCGAGTGTTATGAAAAAAGAAAGCCCAGAGCAGGAAGAGAAGAGAGACAGAGAGAGAAAAGTGTGGCACAGTTTGACAGCAGCAGCTCTTCTGAATACTAATGAGAAACTGTGACGAAGAGTTACTGCTGTTTACATTATTATATTATATATACAGTATATCAAAGTAATGGGCAACTCACTTATTTCACTGTGGACTAAAGAGTAATGGACCAAAGTAAAACAGTTAAATGTGTTGGTAAATGCTCAACTAGTGCTGCATAAAAGACAACAATATTCAAGTTTAAAAATGGTAATCATTGGGCATCTAATGATAAAAATAAAAATGCATGCAGAAACATTATTTGCATAATCACATCCATTTTAATTAATAATGTATAATTCAATATAAATGAGGTGATGTGGAATAGCTTTTTCAAAGTCACTTTCAGACTACAAAATCTGACATTGGAAGAATATTTTACAAGGTCTCACAAAACAGAATCAAACCAAATAATAGTTATAATTCTGAATGTAGTACTCCATTGAAAATTAAAAGAAATTTTATTCCCATGTTAGGGACATAAAAAAGGGGAAAAAATCCCATACGATACTACAGTAAGGACCAAATGATTACTTTTAGATTTTTTTCACATAGATACAAGGGTTTTCTTAGGCACAACGGATAGAGCATTTTTTAAAATTATTATTAATAATCCATTATTTATACAGGTTAATCTCCTGAGACTCAAGGTCTCATTTGCTGCATCCTATGGACTTCCTGGACCCCTACCTCACCCCTGTCCCCTGCCTGGATGAAGTCCACCTGCTGCATCCTTACAGACCTGAACTATGATCCTACAGATGAGCTAATGGACTTTAACAGAACTAGACACATTTACTGCCTGTCTGTCCTGGGAGAGGATCTCTCCTTCATTATGGGCTCCATAAGGTTTCTTTTTTTGTTTCCCACTGCTGTTTTTTTTAGGAGTTTTTCCTTACCAAGAATGAGGGTCTAAGGACAGGAGTGTCCTGGATCTGTTTAGTTTAGTGTAGTTATTGTTTGTGTTGATTGAGTGTTTTGTTTGATGAACTGTTTGTGAAGCCATTTGAAGCGACTCATTGTTGTGATAATGGGCTATAGAAATAAAGTTGAATTGAATTGAACTGAATTTACCTGAGAGACCTGTTTTACACAGAACGTTACAGCATTAGCATAGATGAAAGTCATTTACCTTAGAACTAGAAGATCCCAGGTGCAAGTCTAGGTCTGGGCATTTTATCTTTACTGTTTTGAGATGGGGACAATAACACAAGACCTTCTAGTTTTATAAATAAATTAAACTGGTGTCCTATTGTAATAATGCCACTATTTTGTTGATGGCATTTATCCAGTGGTTCCCAAACCAAAAAAAAAAAAAAAAAAAGACATAAGGGTCATGCCAAAAAATAAAAAAATAAAAACATAATTTGCAAACAGCCTGATGAGATTTTGAATCTGGAATATAAATAAACACAAGCTAAGGAGCTGTGTCACATTGCCAAAAAAATACTCAGCAATTAACGTTTAGTAATGGGTTCATTCCACAGGCTAAATGTTTGGTAGATTACTTTATTTTAAAAGTGACCTGGTGTCCCTCGCTGAAAAGGCAGGTGATTTATTAACAGATAGTATAATTTGGTGAGAAATGATTAATTGTAAGAGATTTTATTCAATGCGTGCAGTGCTTACAGATACGTTTTTAAAGTGCACAGGAGTCGGGGGCACAGTTCTGAAAAGTCCTTCTAACTCACAGCATTTATCCAACATGGCTGCCCCTGTCTCTATGCATTATAATCCTTCACTTTATTTTCACTCTATACTCTGGTATCTCTGTGTCACTAATAACTGTTTCACTGTCCGTCCGTCAGATCACAAAGAAGGACTGGAGTTTCTTGTCCTGTGTCATTATCCCATACCGAGCGCAGAGAAGACGGCGGGACGGGGGAGTCACTCGGCAACACAGAGCCCCGAGAAATACGTCTGCGCTGAGTCGAAATCAATACAACACAACGCAATTAAAGAGACGAATGGAGGTCTGGCTTAGATAACTTGTTCACAAATTCAATGCTGCAGAGACACAAGTTTATCCGACTGCGTAAATGTTTAGAGAGACTCCTTTTAAGGTCTAATTACACACTCAAGGCTAGCTAAAAGCACTAGTTCAGGGGTAAATGCTCCACCCGTCGAGCCACAAAGCCATTCTCTTGCAATGGTAAAGATAAAGCCAGAGTTGAACCTAATTCAGGGGTAAATGAATTCTATTGAGCCAGAATAATGGTAAAAAATCCACTAAAACTTTACTGAATGGTACAGGACAGACACTCATGATGCTTAGGCAGAGGCGTATTCGACTACAGAAATGTTATAAGAGACTCCTTATAAAATTAAATGAATGCTAGCAAGAAGCACTTATAGAGTACAGAGCTGGTCCAAGGCAATGGCCCTATCTCGCAATGGTACAGGATTGAGATCAGACACTTAATGCTGCTTAGACAGAAGTTTACCTTACTCCATAAATTTTTGAGAGACTCCTTATAAGGTCTAATTTCATACTCAAGGTTAACTAAAAGCACTTGAATCTTCTAGTTTGGGGGTAAATGCTCCACCCATTGAGCCACAAAGCCATTCTCTTGCAATGGTAAAGATAAAGCCAGAGTTGAACCAGGGATCTTCTAATTCAGGGGTAAATGAATTCTATTGAGCCAGAATAATGGTAAAGAATCCACTAAAACTTTACTGACCTGTTGTGACTGGAGGTAATATCTATGGCTCTATCTCGCAATGGTACAGGGTTGAGATCAGAAACTTAATGCTGCTTAGACAGACATTTACTTTACTCCCTAAATGTTTTGAGAGACTCCTTATAAGGTCTAATTTCATACTCACTGGTAACTAAACACAGTAGGAGAGCACAAACCTCCTCCAAGGCAATGACCCTATCTCGCAATGGTAAAAATAAAGTCCCCAGATCTAGATTCAACTCCACAAATGTTTGAAGAGATTCCCTATGAAGTTAAAATAATGCTAACTAAGGGAGCGAAAACCTCCTCTAATGACCCTATCTCGCAATGGTAAAGATACAGTGGCCAGACCTGGAGTTGAACCGAGGAATTTTTAGTTCGGGGGTAAATGCTCTATCCGCTGAGCCACATAGCGCTTAAATCTCACAATGGCAGAGGAAGAGCAAGTACTCAAAATCCGTACTCATGTAAAAGTACTGTTATTTCAAAATAATATCACTCTTTGCCACTGAAATTCTTTTTTTAAAGAATTAATTTTTAACTTGAGTACTCCCTTTTATCCAAAATTTAAAAAGTATGTTCAAGAAAATTTACATTTTTTCAAGAAAATACTTGAGTTAAAGTATTTTGTTACTTTCCACCTCTGCATGATATGAAATCATTTACCAAAACTAATAATTTATTCCTATACTGGCCCCTTATGGCTGGCATTAGTCATGGCCCTATCTCGCAACGGTGTACAAGTAGTGCTTTATCTTCTAGTTCAAGGGTAAATGTTAAATCCACACAGAAAACTACTCATTTGTTCCTTGGCCCATTACAGACCTTTACTGAAAATGACATTATTTTTCATTTTTTGTCTCGCTCACAGACAAAAAAACAACAACAAACAAAACAAAAACAACAACCAACAAACCAACTCTGGGGAAAACAAAGGCGTAAGTGAATATTCGGTGAGTTGTTAGAGGAACATTTGGTCCAACAGTTGGTGGAGTGGACTCATGTCATTGTCAACAATATGCTTAGTGCACTTACAACTATCATTAAAAGTCATACTACAGTGGCCTTTGCACAACCAAATGTCATCACAAAAATAGTGTAATTATATAACTATGACTTTCAGGAGCTGCGTGGGCGAAGATGAGAACAAAAAAAAAAAAGATTTTGGCTATTTTGGGCTCTTTTGTAAGTACAAGCAAATAGTAGATCCAATGTGTTTCCAGCCAACCTGTTCATTTTGGCTGAGTTAAGGTCTGTGTTTGTGTTATTATTAAGACAAAAACAGTGCCACAACAAAATATAATAACACCTCTCTGTCAGATTTTAATTTCTCTTTCATACAAACCAACTCTTTCTTGGGTAGTTTTTGCATTTTGATGTTAAAAGTCAGTACTTTTTTTTTCTTCGGCTGCTCCCTGGGTCGCAGTTTTTATGCCGGATGCCCTTCCTGTTGCTACCAGCTACATGCTGTGACTGGAGCAGGCAAAGTGTTGCCCAAGGACACAACAGCAGTATACACTGGGTCAGAGTCAGAATCAAACCACCAGAGGGCAACCAGCTTAGACTTCTGCGCCGCTGTCACCCGTTTTCAAAATAAAAGAAACTAGAAAATAGCCATACACTGTAAAAAAAAAAAAAAAAAAAAAAAAAAAAAAAAAAAATCTCAAGTTTTTAACAACTATTTTTTTTGTTCACTTAATTTGATGTTCATGTCTAAAAACTTTCCATTTTAAGTTTTACTCACTATCATTGTTTTTTCTTTACTCATTCTTACAGCCAACTTGCTATCCATTGTTCAGAAAGTATTATTGTTTTGTTACATTTAGTATATTTAGCTTTTAAAATGTTTAACAATAATACTTTTTCTGAACAATGAATAATAAGTTGGCTGTAAGATAAGTTAAAAAAATAAAATAAATAGTGAGTAAAACTTAAAATTTAACATTATTAAGACATATTAACATCAAAATAAGTGAACAAAAAATATTACTTGTTGAAAACTTGACTCCAAAAAATCTTAAGGAATCCTGTTGCCTTGAGTGCTTTTGAGTTTTCACAGCATGTTTTTTTTTTTTTACAGTGTATACATTTATTCATTAATCTTCCATTTCTTGATGCAGGTGGCTGGGGCTTATTCCAGCAACTATGGGCCTAAGGCGGGGTACATCCTGGACAAAGGCCGGTCGCAGGCACACGCACGACTTTGGACGGTGGCAATGCAATTTATTGTTAATTATTAAAGCATTGGCATCGCTCTAAAGCTGAACTTCGAGCTGAGACTTAGGTTAAATAAATCACACTGATTTTATTTCCATTATTGCACTATAAAGGTAGCTCCAGGTTTTCATTTGTGAAACGCAAGACATTTTTAAGACTTTTTAATGCCCGCATTGTCGACAACAGAACAATAATCTGGATGAATGTTACACTAAGGAATTGTCCGTACTACTCTCTGAAACTCAAAGGTTTTATTTTAAAAGTCTAATACAGATGAAAGAACTCCAGTGCCGCATTAAAAAAAATCACTAATAAATTAATCATGCATTTCAATGAAAGCATTCTTCAATAAATATATTTTGTTATTGTGGTGACTCTACTTTTTTGTAATATTAACAATGTTTTAACAAATTTTAAGACCTAGATTTAAGACCTATGCTTTTAAGACTTGGTGTACCCTGAGTTGATCCAGTTAGATTTTCTTTTACAACAATAATAAATAGGCAGTGAGTGTTGTGAGGTTTAGAAAGGGGTTTTTTACTGACCGGACGACTTTGGTGCCTCCTCTCATGATCTGCATGTCGATGTTGCAGGTGCCGTTGGAGTGCGACACCAGGTTGACCTCAGAGAACTCAGCCTGCAAGAAGAAACAGCTATTATTTTTACTACTAACTCTAAATATACACATAAAAGTACTAATAGATGTATGGTATGTTAAAAATATCATTGTAAACATAGTATTTTCATGCAAACTGATGTCTGCGTCTTGTCCTGGTGGTAATGAGGGCTTGTGTATGACTCATATCTCCAGCTCGTCCCGTCTCGGCTCCTGTCTGTGCTCACACTTCAGGTTGTTACTGCTCTGTCAGTATCTATTAGCTGTGAACCTCCTCAGTGTGATGCAGGACAGGGATTTTGGACCATTCACAGAGCGCAAAATGGTTTCCTGCTTAGATGATTCAAGCAAAATAACCAAATAATGCAATGTGCTAAACCTGTATCTCCAATATATGAAGAAATACTGGGGTTAAATGTCATATATGTTTGTATTTTTGTAAGTAATGGGTTTGTATGTAATAAATTTGATGCATTCGGTGTCGTACCTGCTCCACTTTGATGTCGTAGTCGCCCAGGACCTTCTTGCCTCTAAAAACCTTGGCCCTAGAAAAAAACACAGAGGAAAAGGAAACATTAGTGACACATAAAAAGTGTTAAGGTTGCCCTCTAGTGGCCACCGCAGTAGATGTTAAATTAAAGGTAGGGAGAAATTGGATGGAGGCTTGTAGAGTTTTCTGTAGTAAAGTAGTCAAGACCACACTGATCGAGACCAAGACCAGCCCGAGACCAGCGCGAACCGAGACTTTTGGGGTTCAAAACCGAATTGGGACTGAGACTTTTAAGGACCAAGACCTAGTCGAAACCAAACCCTGTGAACAAACGCTAAAATTAAAGAGAAAAGTTTTTTAAAAAGTGGTTCAAATACATTATTGATCATTTTAACGATCTAATGCAACGGACTCCACAAACAGAGACCAGTCATTTTTCTGGTTCTTCTAATTCTGAAAACTAATTTCTTTAAAATTAGGAAGTACTGTATTGTATTTTCTTATGTCTGGTAAAAAAAAAAAAAAAAATCTCAGAGACCGCCATATACAAGATTGACACAAGACAAATTGGATTCCAGCTCAAGACTGCAGCCAAGACTAAGAAGTCAAGACCAAGACTATAAAAATACTGTCTCAAGACCAAG
Source organism: Bostrychus sinensis (assembly GCA_020698575.1). Taxonomy (NCBI): domain Eukaryota; kingdom Metazoa; phylum Chordata; class Actinopteri; order Gobiiformes; family Eleotridae; genus Bostrychus; species Bostrychus sinensis. The sequence goes on along the minus strand of CM036241.1, from coordinate 11,428,894 downwards.
ACAGCACTAGTTGTCAGTGATAATGTTATTGAATGGTTTACATTTTAGCATATAACTGTAATAACATTTATAAACATAATAATAAAAAAGTTAAATCATATCTTAAATAGGAAAGTACAGTTTGCTAATCTTAAAAATAGATGAATATGTTTTAGTGACAGCTTCAACAGCGTGACAGCCACACCTCCAGAGTTTTATGGACAGATGGAGTGAAGGACACAGAGACATAAGCACACAGAGGGAGGTACAGCAAATGAGAAGAAGCAGTCAGACACAAGCCATGAGATGACAACAAGATTAATTCTGGTAAAGTTTTGTATCAGACTACAGAAAAACAGGAGTTCGGGGGTGAATGAATGAACTTGGCCTGTACTTGAAACAAACCCATGTCCTTAGTACAGGGGTGTCCAAACTACAGCCCGGGGGCCAAATGTGGCCCACAGACCATTTTATATTCATCCTAAATAGACCTGAATTGCTAGACTGACAAGCCAGCCTCTTCTACTTTCTTTCTGAACCGTTTCTCTCCGGTCGATTTGGAAATGTCTATCACAGCCGTTTATCTGCAGTGTCTCACAAACAGGGAAGCTAACCAAGCTAGTGCTGGCTACCAAGCTAATTTTATAACTTTTCTGACCTGGTTAACAGCGTTTAGGGCTTTCCTTCATCACCTCTTGATTCTGCTGAAGTCTGTGTTGTTGTTCATTCCTGAGTGTGTTTTTTTTCTTCATCGTGTTTCCATTTTAGCAACAGTAAAGTTCCAATGACATCTGACATAACAACCACATTCAAACAAACCCTTTTTTTCACAAGTCTTTGTACAACTGGCTTCTGCTGCTGTCTCCGTTCAGAAATAAGTACAGAGCTGCTCATAATACGCCATATTCTAGTGTTTTATGACGAAAACCACTATGTTTGTTTGGGTCAGCGGTGCATTTTTATTATGCAGGAGCCAAGTTCACACCGATACACAGTTAAGCAGGCTGCAATACATTTTCAATGAGCTAATTGGCTGTAGCTGCCAAAAACTGAGCATAAATAAAACCAAATACATGTCAGAGTCTGGGTAGAAAACACATTTGTCTACCACAGGCTAAAAACTTCCACTGAAAGGTATATACCAGCTTGGACAGGCTCCAGCCCTTGTGAACTGCAAGAAAATGAATGACTTTTACTTTCCCTCAGGTCCATGCACTCACAGCCGTGTTTCAGCGCTTTCACTTAACGTGTTTCTATCCGAGAGCAGCATTATATCGTCTGCTGAAATTAAATAAATGGAGCTACATGCACGGCTTCCCTGAAAATCACTGTAATTGTCCATTACTGCCTCACGAGCAAGGTCTGTGTGCTGCTCTTTGTGTTAAGAGCTGCATTTGCTTAACACGCACTGAATGTCAAATGCACCATAACTCATTATCACACAGTTAAACCCTTTTTACTCAACACCTGTAAGAGACAACCACACTTATCCTGTCTGCCAGTCTGTGTCAAAAGAAGTTCTTTTTATACATAGGAAATTATAGAGAATTCTGCCAATAGTAATAATTTTTGGCCATGTTTTTAGGAGCAAAATGACAAATAAATCAGGCTGTCCTATCATGAAATGCCTCTGTAAAAGCCTTCATAGCCAAGGTATAAGACTGGAAAACCTGGTGCTTGTTGGTGCTACTGCAGCGGAGAAATCTGACTCTGAGTGGGATAAAAACTAATTTTGAGAAAACAGCTTTTGAAGTTAATATTTCATATAGAAATCTATAGGTGCAACTTGACAAAATGAAATAAAATAAACATATTAATGTGTAATTTGTATATGTAATGTTTATTTTAGTGTGTAAGCTACATGTTAAGGGAGAAACCGTGCCCCAAAATTGACTGCAGTAATTCTGGGGTCAGTATTTCTGCTGCTGTGATATTGATTTGCAGAAGTTAGTGCTGGTTGTCCTGAGAGTGTTACAGACAGATGGCCCGATCCTAATAAACCACAGCTGCCTCTGCGTCGCACTGAGGTCAGGCACAAAGTGATGTCTAATTAGAAGAACTGTCACACTCAAATATGTTTTCAAGTACCTTAGGAGCAATGAAGGCATTATAGCTGAGAATAATAATAAATAATAATAATCTGAGAAGGTAGCGCTAATGATGTAGCCACACAAAGGACGCTTCCATGTGTTGTCCAAAAACATTTGAAAACACTTGTACTTTTTTTTCACCTATAGTACGATGAGGGAGAAACTAAAATGAGCAAAATAAGGCATTTTTTTTACCCACTTGCTAATGTTCTCTACACAGGCACTGACATTAAAGATGCAGTCAGCCAAAACCTTCTTTATCCTCAATTTGAAATTTCGCTGGCTACTTCATCCAGTGGAAAAATGTTAGTCAGCTTAACTAATATTGACATTAAACAGGGGTAGATAAATATGGGTTAATAATGTTTTTCATGGAATTAACTGAACTGACAATATGCTAAAACTAATGTAAAGATAATACTAAAGCACTGCAGAGTTCAGACCTGTGAAACTGTAATGGTGCCAATCCAGACACACAAAAAGGAATCAACTGTTTTTTCAAAGGCCCCTAGTGGCTGGAGAAAGTATATTTAGTCCTGTCATTTTGTAAAAAATATCTTTCAGAATCCATTACCTATTGTTGTCATATCCAAACAATACTTCACAAACAAACCAGCAACCCAACGGCAGTGAAAACATTACCTTCTTGCCAGGAAATTAAATTATTAACTTAATGATAAATAGCAAGCAATTGTTTTTTATGTTTTACACAATAATTAGTTCCAACCCATCAATCTGAGGTTTACGAGGTCACATGAAGGTGTTTATGAGGGGAGTGACACGCAGCCTCATCACACGTATCACTCCGCTGCACAGATGTTCTCCATTAAGAGATAATTAGGCCCAACAATAACAGCTGTAGTCTGGTCCAGGACCAGAAAACAAACAACAACAAAGACATAAAGTATCTCTGCTAAGAAATGTCAGTCAAACTCTGTATGGTGCTCAGAGGAAGACAGGACGTCCAGCAGTGGTTTCAACTGCTCTGATCAGAGGAGCCTCATCGCTGCTCTACGCTTTGACCTCATTTTTTGTTTATTTCCAACAGATTACATTTTCTGGTCTCTGAATTAGGTGAGGTGGTATTTTTTTTTTTTTTGGGGGGGGGGGGGGGGGGGGGGTTTGGGGTTCCCCAGTTTCTATGGACCTGGAAACATACTTTAGGCGCTAGGGAACATAGGTATTGTACCTGCACATCAGTGAAAGTATCTGTGTCCCTCAGATCCATAGAAACCACGGAAGGTAGGTTCTGGTAGGCCCTGATGTTCCCCAACCCTAGTTCTAACTTTAATCCTAACCTTAACCTTGTATAATGTTAACCATATCTTTTCGGGGAACATAGATACTAGGGAACATGGGTATTTGCACTTTGGTGAAAGTACCTGTGTTCTTCGGTCCATAGAAACCACGGAAGATAAGTACCAGAGAACGTAGGTACTTGTACATCCTGGAAAGTCTTGATGTTCCCTCACTCAAGCCCTAACCTTAACCCTAACTAGGGCTGCAACAACTAATCAAATTAATTGATTATAATCAATTATTTAAATAATCATCAACTAATTCACTAACTAACTGAAATATTGACAGTCTTTTAAATGTGCCATGTGCTAAAAGAAAAGGTTTTATTACCAAGACAGAGCAGTAAAAGTCACAGAAACCTTAAGAGAGAATATTAATGTTGTGTTTTTGATGACTTTTTTGTGTATGTAGGCACAGTTCAAAAGTAGCATAATTGTAGCTTCATTTGATTTAAATTCTGTAAAAAAAAAAAAAAAAAAAAATCACAATCATTATCCAATTATTAATCAAATTTCAAAATAATTGGAACATAGGTATAGAGAAACATAAGCTGCCCCCAAAGAACTGGGTTACCAGAATTCAGTACAGAAGTACAGTACTTTCTCCTGCACTTTTCTTTCCTGATTTCTATGGCCCAGGGAACATAGGGACTGGGAAACATATGTACTGGGAACATAGGTACCGGGGAGGTACTTTCACAAATGCACTGGTACCTATGTTCATCGGTACCTATATTTCATGGTCCATAGGTACTGAGGAACACATGTACTGGGGAACATAGGTACTGAGGTACATAGGTACATAGGTACTAGGGAACTAGGTACTAGGGAACTAGGTACTATGAACATAGGTACTGAGAAACATAGGTACTGAGGAACTAGGTACTGAGGAACATAGGTACTGAGGAACATAGGTACTAGGAACATAGGTACTGAGGAACTAGGTACAAGGAACACATGTACTGAGGAACATAGGTACTGAGGAACTAGGTACTGAGGAACATAGGTACTGAGGAACTAGGTACTGAGGAACATAGGTACTGAGGAACTAGGTACTGAGGAACATAGGTACTGAGGAACTAGGTACTGAGGAACATAGGTACTAAGGAACTAGGTACTGAGGAACATAGGTACTGAGGAACATAGGTACTGAGGAACTAGGTACTGAGGAACATAGGTACTGAGGAACATAGGTACTGAGGAACTAGGTACTGAGGAACATAGGTACTGAGGAACTAGGTACTGAGGAACATAGGTACTAAGGAACTAGGTACTGAGGAACATAGGTACTGAGGAACATAGGTACTGAGGAACATAGGTACTGAGGAACATAGGTACTGAGGAACATAGGTACTGAGGAACATAGGTATGTTATTAGGTGTGGGTGTATTACATGTTACATAGGTGTTCATTTTGTTCTTTAGTGTGGCGTCCATGGCAGCATTCACACAGCTCACTCACAGCAGCAGCAGAGAAACCAAACCAACAGTAAAGGACAGCAACAAACACAACGTTTCTAGAAAAAAACATTAATATCTTGTAACCTGTTCCTACAATGATAGCTTACTGGAAACTATCTTTATTGTAAGCATCAGCCATTTGACATAACAGCCTTCAAATAATGATACTGCCAAACTCCTAACTGCTGTGAATGACTTAAAAACCTGTAGATTAATTCAGTCAAGTGCACAGTCTCCGTTCAGTTCTCCAAAGCTTTTATAGTCAAAAAGTAAAAATACTGCCATTTTAAACCATGAGATTTGTTCACAGTACAGGACACATTTTTAAAAGTTGACACCTTGAACTCGATTGTCTGTGATAAAAGGATCCAGCAAGAGCCAAGTTCACACCAATACACAAGAGCATTTACAAAACCCTGAGCCAAGATTCACTCAGGAGTGTAGGTGGGAGTCAAAGCCAAGAGTTTCTTTTCACACTGTACGATACACAGAAGCTATTACTACAAAAGGGAATGATTTCGAGTCACGAAAACTATGCAGTATTTGTCAAAAAAACAATGTTACATAAGGAAGCAGGAGTTTCCAAGATTTGTTTAAAAATCTGAATAAAAGCATAATATATCCCCTTTGAGCGTTTGGGTTGAGCGTTTGCCCACCAACCTGAGGGTCAGCGGTTTGAATTTCACTCAAAGCGCACACTGTCATTGTGTCCCTGGGCAAGGCACTTCTCCCACATTGCCCTCTCCAGTCTCATATGTGGCTGGTTGTAACAGGAAGGTCATACAGCGAAAACAAAATGCCACTGGTTTGCTGTGTCGAGTTGACATTGTTTAATTCTTTACTTATAAGCTCATGTAAATCAGTGCAAAATGATAAACATATAAACCATTTATTTTTATTAAATAATAGATATGAGGGTTTTGTGGCTCAATGGAAAGAGCTTTTACCCCTGAACTAGATTCGAGAGTGAGTCCAGGTCTGGGCACTGTATCTTTACCACTGTGAGATAGGACTAGTGCTTTGACAAAGGTCTACGCTCTCTCAGTGCTTCTAGTTTTGACCTTTTTGCAATTTTGTGTATTTTTGTACACTGATACACCTTTCTTTCTTCATAGCAGAGGACTGTATGAAATTAGTGGCAACAGAGAGCCAAAACAATGTGGTTAGAAAGAGATTCTCAGTGTTGTTAAGGCGTCTAAGTGCTGCAGACGGATGACAGCCCGCACTGTAAACCAGCCCTGATTACAACGCTTTGACAATACTCCTCCCTAATGTTATTGGAAAAGAGAGACCAGTCTATTTTCTTCCCCCTCTGGCGTGTGCCCTGTGAAATTACATCAGCATGATGACGCAGACAAATTAGACGTGCAGGGCGTTTAGTTACATAAGGCTCTGATGCAGTTTTGTCAAACAAGGAAGAAAGAAAGGAGGGAGGGATAGGGAGGGGGATTTAAAAAAAGGACGAAGCCATTTGAGGATCACGTAGCACTCAAATTCACTAACTGTGCTGTGTTGTTGACGCTGGGTCGTTGCTCTAATCCACATTTCCATCTATGGAGCCCACAAGTCTGAGAGGGCAGCTGCAAAATGGAAATACTTCAAGTTAATGGGCCCGAATCAGGAATAACATTATGACCACCTGGCTAATATTCAGCCCTATATTCAACAAACTGTGATGCACTGCGTATTCAGACACCACTGACTTATCACAACTTGGGCCTTGTCAAACTTGCTCAAATTCTTACACTTGCCCATTTTTCCTGCTTATTACACATTAATTCAGAGGACAAAATCTTCACTTGCAGACTGATATATCCTGTATACAGTAAGAGACAAATGATACAGTACAATCAAAGTCCATGTACAATATCTTTGATAAAACAGCTGCTGGTTAATGAAATGTATTTAGCTGAATTGCTTTGTAGTAGAAAGGCGGTGGACCCTTACAACCGCCCACACATCAAATTCACACAGCATTGGGCTGTTTTTAGCTCTGTCTATCCCTGCAAATCTCACCGAGAGCAAACAGCAATGCTCCTGGTAATACTAAAGGCTTTGTAGTTCCATGGTCATAATTTAAAAGCTTTGAGGGCAACATTTTTATTTTAAATGAAAGAAAACACTTGAATCAATCGGGTTTTTTTCTTTTTCTTTTTTCCTTCTGGGGTCACCGTAGCAAATTATCAGTGCAGTGATTCACATATAGATTTGGCATGTTTTTTTTTACGCCGGATGCCCTTCCTGATGCAACCCTCTGCATTTATCCGGGCTTGAGACTGGCACCAAGATTAGTACACTGGCTTGTTGGGCTATCTCAGCCATTCCCAAAGTCAGGAGCGTCACAGTTCCCTTAAATTTACCAAAATCCCATGCGGACCCCCAACAATACAACTTCCCTCGATCCCAAATTTTATTTTCATGTTTTTCTCCATATATTTCTATAAAAACATTACAAAAGACACTGACTATTGGCTAAAAAGTGTTTTAAAGATATATTTTAAAACAAATACACTGTAAAAATAAAATAAAATAAAATGCTGCAAAAACTCAACTAACTCAAGGCAAAGGATCCCTCAAGATTTTTGGGGCCAACTCAAAATCTCAAGTTTTCCACACTTTCACTTAATTTGATGTTCATACATCTAAAAACTTTTCTAATTTTTAAGTTTTTCTCTCTATCATTTTTTTTACTCATCTTACAACCAGCTTGCAGTGTTCAGTTAGTAAATTTAGTTTTTATTATTACCAATAATACTTTTTCTGAACAGTGGAGTCAGTTGGCTGTAAGAAAAATAAAGATAGTGAATAAAACTTAAAATTTCAGGTTTTTAGATGTATGAATGTGAAATTTGGTGAGTAAAAAAATATTTGTTGTTGAAAACTTGAGATTTTGAGTTGATCACCGAAAGCTCAAAAATCTTGAGGGATCCTGTTGCCTTGAGTTTTTGCAGCATTGTTTTTTACAGTGCATTTCAAACTCAATTTCTTTTTATGTGCTTAATATAGACAGCCTCTGGGGGCCCCCCTGCAGTACCTTCGCGGACCCCCAGGGGCCCCACTTTGAGAAGCGCTGGGCTATCTTATAAGTCAGCACAGGTCACATCTGTTTTAGCTTGGTTTAGCAAAGCCAGGATAATTGCAGGATGACTTTGGACACTGAAGTCAGAGTTAGAAGCACAGCACATCAATAAATCATGATATAATATAAAAGTTAAAGGGGCAATATTATGTTGAGCTTTTTTTTCAGGCTTTTTGAAATTATTTTGCATTAGTAGTTCATGTTTTATTATAAAATGTCATACAGCAGTTACAGCACTGGAATGATCAGAATGAGTCCAGTGATGATGTTTTGTTTTTTGTTTTTTTTTCTTCAGTGATGATGTATGGGCTTTAGAAACATGGAGGAGCACTTTCTGGTATCGTGTGTCTATAGAGCTGTTAGAGTGAGCGTTTTCAGCTCTTGAGAAGGAGATGGCCTCAGCAAACAGGTTTACTCAAACAAGCGTGTGTTGTGGGAATCTAAAATTGCCTTTAGTAGACTGACTAGGGTGTAACTCGCCTAAGGCCCACAGTTGCTGGGATAAGAAGCAAAAGATTACAAAAAGATAAAATGCTTAAAATATTTCATACCGTATGAACTGAATTGATATGTTTTACTTTTTTGAATTGAACTATTTAAATAATTTAACTTTTCAATAATTTTCAATGTATTCGTGTGTGCTTTTATAAGGTAAGCTCAAAACTGATTTAATTTGTGTTTTTTATTAAAATCAAAGTCATTATGTCGCTATGTTGAATGTGGAGTGGAAAAAGGCTGACAGATTAAAAGCCATAATGAGTTTTTAAATGCTTTGCGAGAGCAGATACTTATCACTGTCGGGAAAGTGCTTCTCGCTGCCTCTGCCTCTGTCTACAACATCGCTAATCTCCAGGTTTCAGGCTCCTACACATCATTTTTTTCTTGGACAGTCAATGCTATTTTTTCCCATTTTCCTCAACATATCTCTAAGCTGTATCCCTTTTTTCACTGTGGTTGCCGTGATCGATTTGAGAACATTAAAGGATATGTGCATACAGATGAGGCGTGCATGATAAGTAGCAGTATTTACTGTATTTAATGAGAGGTGAGTGGCTGTGTAATGCTGCTGTAGAGCCACAGTGAAAAAGACATCAGTCACTAGGGAAAGATTGTTAAGTATAGAAAAACGTATAGGTGCAGGGAAGGCCAGTGTTGATGTAGAAAAAAAAAAAAAAAAAACTGGATTGCAGGACTGGGGGTGTGCATTTTGTGAGGTGGCTCTATGCAGTCTAAGTGTAACCAAGCACTTGTCACTGTTTTATGTTATTCTATATTCTGTCATTGCATTTTTTAAACTTTTTGTTTCGTTTTTACAATTATTTACATTTTAAGGTCATCTCTGCAAACCTGAGAAAACGACAGGTGCGTAGGAGGAGTAGTCAACTTGAAAAAATCATGAAACTCCCGCACAGAGTCTGATAAACCGAAACGTTGCTCATGCTCAATAAATGATTTAATGAAGACTGAGAGAGTGTGCAGGAATTTCGTAGTTTTTTTCCTTTTTAGCAATTTTTTAGGCATTTTTAATTTTATTTTTCGATTAGTTTTTGAATTTTGTGATATGGCAAAAAATATATATATATATTTAGCCCTAACAGCAAATCAACATTTAATAACATTTGAAGAGGATTTAAAATGTGTTGTATGAAAACCAGTGATATGTACTTTATACTTATTCATAATATATGTTATTATACTAACTACCCCTGCCACAAGGGGTCACAAGCCAGTCTTTGTGCCAGTCCTAAGTCTGGATAAATGGAGAAGATTGCTAGCTGATCTATGATCCTATAGATGAACTAAGGGACTAGCAGTCCTAGATGCATTGCTTGTCCGTCCTGGGAGAGGATCTCTCCTTCAATATGGGCTCCATAAGGTTTCTTCTTTTTTCCCGTACCTGGGTTTTTTAGGAGTTTTTCCTTACCGAGAAGGAGGGTCTAAGGACTACTCTCTACACTCTAAGGAGTGTCCTGGGTCTGTTTAGTTTAGTGTAGTTATTGTTTGTGCTGATTGTGTGTTAAGTCTGATTGTGTGTTTATGTTTGATCAACTGTTTGTGAAGCCCTTTGAGGCGACTTTTGTTGTGATATTGGGCTATACAAATAAATCTGAATTGAATTGAATTGAATTTCATCAGAAAGTGTTTCCGTGAATAAAACCTATGCAAAATCAATGTTTGAATCACTGCACACTAAAAGATGCTTTGCTGTGGCGAATCCCAGAAAGGAAAAGACAGCATTTGAGAATTTCTCCCATCTCTGTAAATGTCTACCAGCCAAGAAACTGAAGAACGTATTACTCCTCAATAACAAAGAAGAGTCCAACCCTCCAGCGTTATTCTGCAGCAGAAATAACTGAACAGACCTCGGCCACGTCTCTTTCTCCTCATTTGCCTTAAACCAGTCGCTGTCTGTAAAATAAGCTCGGGATGAGAGCAAAGGCCACGGCTGCTGTGAGAGGAGTCCTGTCACAGCTGGGCCCCGGGGAGTCGGTCTCTCTGTAATTATCTGTCCAACTGCACTGGTCTAAGGGACAGTGAGGAGTGGAGCAACAGCAGAGATTTAATGGTGCACTGTGTTAGCAGTCATTTTACAACACAATTACTACTGAAGATAAAAAAAAAGTACTCAAAGACACAATTCTACCAGTGAGGGACACATGTGGCTCTTGGGATAATGGTGTCTGGGGCACTGCAAAGGCTTGTAGTCAGTTTAGTCAAACCTATTTTTGGTGCATATTTGACTGGGCTGTTCTTTGTCACATATTTGCTTCATTTGTTTTATGGACAGACTTTCTAGGAGAAAAGGGAGACCATTTACTTGCAGCTAAGGATATCATCTTTGATTTGATTGATTTAGTTTATCCTATTGGTTTTGAGATTTTTTGAGATTTCATTGAGAAGCGACTAGGATGAAAATAAGCAGTTCTCAGACAGTAAAGGGTGATTTGCCCTCTACAGGTTGATGCAGAGATGTTGCCCCAAGGTAAGGATAGCGGGTGAAATATAGACAAATGGATCTGTGCAAGCAATACGGCCAAAGAAAAGTCTATTGAGGTGAAGATAGCTCTTTGACAAATTTTTAATTTGTTGATCTATGCTGTGGGTCAAGACCAAAAGGACAAGATCTTGAATACCAGCGGTCGGGTGACTGCTGCCTTAAAGTTGTGGCGTGGAACTCTGAGTAAAGCCGCTGCTCTTCCACATCGAGAACTGCAGTCAACAATGCCGAAGCAGAGGCCTATGCCCTCTGCACGCCTTCATGAAGAGGTGTCATAGACATGTCCCATCAGGAGAAAGCAATAGAGGAATGATGTCTGAGAGCTGGACTGGGAATATATGAGTTGGAGGAAGTGTCTGGGGAGAGGGGAGTGTCAGCATCAATATTTGGACTACTGCTCCTCTGACCCAACCGTTGATAAGCTGAAGAAGACCTATAAATTCTCTGAACTCTAGTTTAATAGATTAAGATGTAAAATGCTCTTTTGAATGAGATGCCAGTGCCAGTAGAGTCTAAAGCATATTCATATTACTTATCATAGATTGATATTATAGTTGTGAATGCTTAAGAAACATCTATCAAAACTACTTCATGTGCACTTAGAGACCTGATTTGATTCAATGTTTTCAAACTATTTATTCACCTCTTAAAAAGCAAAGTGAATACAACATTTTACTGACTGTGGTGGTGAAAGTCATTACACTGCACTGCTGTGGCACATTAGCAGAATATAAATTGCATTTGTATCATTTAGGTGCACAAAAAAACAACCATTTCCTCTCTCCTCATCCCACCCAGAGCAGAGAAATGGATCCTCAATCTGCAGTCTGAGAGAGCAGCGTGAGTTTGGTGTGAGAGAGTTTTCAGCCCGGACCGTCAATGGTGAGCTCTGATTGGCTGGCTGTGAGTGAACACGCGTGGCATTCAGAGACGAGATTCACCGAGGTGTAGAGACGCTTCAATTATTCATCTGCACCCATGGGAGGCTCGAACAGCTCCCTCTTCAGGTCACAACGCAGCAGGACGCAGGTATCACATCATTTATGTATAGGTGAAGCTGGATCAACACTAATGGAGCAAAAAACTGAGGCTGAAGTGGACAAGGGCCAAAGGTCAAACCATTCATGTGTTATTTACTTACTGTAATTATCCAGTTACAAAAGCAGGTGTACAAAATCAAATATCTGTTTTGTAATGGTAGCAGAGTGAAGTCCAACTAATGGCCTGGCTATGTGAACATGGGTATTTTTTTGTTTAAAAATGTCTTTGTACACACAGGCTTTGGTAAAATGTTAAACTAATTTGTTGGCTGCAGGGCTTAGAGCATGACAGCGGTGGAAAGAATAGGGTACTCTAAATCATGTTTTTCCAAAATTAAAAATTCTACTATTACTTCTACCACTAAAATCACTACTACTGCTGCCATTAAAATCATATACTAAATCAATTTTCTTTACTTTTAACCATGTTATAATGTTGTTTCCACCTCAAAAACTTACCTGGAGTAGTATTTTGTTTTATTCTTGTTTGAGTAATCGTGTTTGCTGAGGCTGTCTCCTTCTCACAAGCTGAAAATGCTCAGTCTCACCGCTCTGCATAGCAAAACCGGTGCTTAAATTGTTGTCACTACAAAGAAGCCAGCTCATTTGTCTATCTGTTTGCGTCATGTTGCTAATAGCTGTGCTAATTAGCCATTATGCAAAGGTGTCCAAAACTATTTCAAAAAGCCTAGGAAAAAAACAGTGTAGGACCTTTAACACCATACAGGACAGCTAGCTACAGTAAAATTGGATAAAGTTGCTTTTAGAAAGCCACTGTTGTTTCTATTCCACATGTCAAATGAATAAATGACGTACTATGATGCAGCTAAAATCATACAAAACAACACAATTAAGGCACCAATCTGCTGCTGGTGCAGCACTTTCTTCTCATTCAATAAACAAAAGTGTTAGTGTGCAGTGGTTACATGACTGTGACAAATGAAGACCTACAGCGCTGATTTAGACACATGCACCATTCACGTTCAAGTGTTTGAGCCCAAACTGACAACACATCTGCTTCAAGAGAGAAAAAACATAGAGAGAGAGAGAAACTGGTAGTGAGAGCATCTTGAGATGTGATTGTCTTGAGCCTCCACCGACTCCTGCCTGCAGATACGAGGAGATTAAGCACTCAGCTGTTAATGGCCCAGAGAGTGAGCAATGGGCTGCTCGTCCTTGGAAAGCAGAGAGCAGCGACTGTAATTTCTCTATTCAGCGTCTGTAATTTGACAGTTTTGTTTTTTTGTGAGCTTACAGATTTTCTGTGCTTTTCAGACACGCTTGGTCCTCATACAGCGGTCAGTGTTTCTGAAAGGGAAACAGTATTTTCATATTTTTAATGTAAGTGTGATAGCCTTGTAAGCAGTTATATAATACAGCCCTTTACATTTTAAACATACAGGAAACAACTTTTGTCAGCTGACAGCATAATGTAGAAAGGACTAGAAAGACTTGGAGAGCGCAGGCATTGGCCCTAACTCAAAGATATTTTGCTCAAAAGATCTTCTAGTTAAGGGGTAAATGCTCTATCAACTGAGCCACAAAACCCTTATATCTCACAATAGTCAGGAATCATCTGTTCCTTTACTGACCCCTTGTGTCTGGAGGTAGTATCTTTGACCTTATATCTTGTATCGTTATAGAAAATGGTTCACTCCTTTGTTCATTCCTGACCTTTCTTGATAAATAAATCTGACGATTACTGTCTGATTTACCTTACTAACACACAAATGAACCAACCAACAAACCGATGCTGACAAAGACACCTCTTAAGATGTCATCTACACTAAACATATGCTGCTATACACTGGGCTACACCATATGCCACTTTCTTTTTCCTCCAATTAATAACCTCTGCACATTTCAACATATACTCAACATTCATACTTAATAATAAAACATTGAACAACACAAAATAATCTGCAATATAGAATGAATATAGGAACAGAAAAATCTATTGATGAATCCTGCTGAATCATCCATCTCTAGCAGTACAGGAAGATTTTCCCTCAAACTTCCCTCAAACTTCTCCACAGTCCAAAAATCAACTGACTCTAATCCATAAAAACAGACCATTTAGGCTATAACACGTTTCTAATTTTGTGCAGCCCAAAAGTCAAGCATTTGCTGAATCTCAATTAGGCTCAGAATGAATTAAAGACGAAGGGTTTTGTGCCAAGAAGTGTAAGGCAGATTGATCAGCACTGTCAGTCTATATTTGGACATTAATATTTATACAGCTATGTAAATGAGAGCGTCGGGCTGACAAACCGATCGCTCAAACGCATACTAATGAGATCACAATTGTTTTTATTTATTTATTATGACAAACAGAATGACTGGGTAGCCCCGCATGAGACTTTCCGTTGTTGCTTTAGTGCATCGGAGTAAGTAATGGTGTGCTGTAGCTGCTATTGAAGCGTAAACCTGCGAGACCAATTAGCCAACATTGTTTACATTGAGTGTTTTGTCTGTCCATTAATTAACAAATCCAAGCAATTACCGACAAAACGTGGCATAAATATTTCTTTTTTTTTTAGGAAAGACAATAATCAGCCTATTAATGCCAATTGTTGGGAATGGCTTATCCTAACGATTAATTAAACAGTAGCAACAATGGTGTTTGAAATTGAATATTTGCCATGGCTTTAAAGATGATTAGGTGTTAATTTCACAGGATAACAACCGTGTAGATTTAACAATAAGTGCTTTGTCAATATCAATAAATCTATGGACAAAAAGACAGTAATTGCACAGAAGGAAACCAGTACAATGACATTTGCACCATGAACAGTACTGTGCCAAGGTTTTAGAAAACAGAGCGTTATAATGAACACAAGATTAATTTTCTTATTTTGTTTATAAAAGATTCAGATTTCAGATCACTGTTTAGATCCAGGAGTGTTTTAAGGCAATGTTTCCCAACGTTTTTTTGTTGTTGTTTTTTGTGTGTGTGTCTTGTCTGGGCTTTCTGTTGTAAAAGAAGTACCCCCTCACTTAACATGACAAAAAGAAATAAAAAAAAAGTTGTCTAAAACAGCTGCGCTTATTAGTACACAGACATTTTACACAAATATTCCTGCATTCAACACAAATTCAAGATGATAAAAATAAAATAAAATAAGTATAATATAAACTCCTTTTACATTTACTTATTTTACTGTATATTTTATGGTTTAAATATATATTAAAAAATAAACAAACAAATTGGGTTACAAAATAATCAATAAAAATAAATGAATTAAACAAAAAATACTAAATCTAAATAATTTTAATAACTCCCTTTAACAATACAAAATATTAAAAAAACTGTATGTAAAATATAATATTCAAATAATGTACATTTTCTGTTTCACTTCCTTCTCATGAGTCAGTGAGACACTCGGACTTGTCTTTTAAAAGCTTCAATAGTTCAATTTAAAAAAATTGCAAATACTATTCCACATAAAGTACGTGGGAACCCCTAGAAATCCTCTTTAGCATTGCGTGATGGCAGTGGTCTATTCTCTTTGCTTCTAGGTTTGATTTTTCTTTTTTTTTCTTTCTTTTTTTTAGCAGCTTTTTGTATTTTTGTACATTGATACACCTTTCTTTATTCATCGCCTCATGATCAAATGATGTAAAATTACAGGCTGTCAGTGTTTTCCTCAAAGACACATACAGACAGTGATTCATCTGTATCTAGTGTTATTTGTAGATTTCATAACTTGACTTCAGTATTGTAGTATCTTGCATCAGACTCTGCTGCTTTGTTTGACATTTCCTTTTCCTTCCTACTCAATACATTGCCACAAACAGTTGTTTCCTAATGCTATGTCTTTATTTTCCACTCAACAAATCAACAGCAGCAGTAAGGGGCAGCACTCCCGCTGGCAGAAGCATATGTTTTCACTGTGCACATGAAAATCCACTTGTTTCTATGTGTAATAAGTGTACATTAAGTACTGCTCATACACAAATGCTTTTTATAAACATTTCTTTGTTTGTGACTCTTGTTCAAGCAATGAAGAGTTTTCTATTTTTGTTTTTTAATCTCAAGGTGTGTCAGTAAAAATATTTACCCCCTTTTTTTTTACAAGGAAGCAAACTTAAAAATATCAAAAATTGTTTACTTTGAATTAATAGCACCCAAATCTGATAGTTATAGCACACTATTGTGGTCCGTCATTCTTCTGTACTATTTGTACAGCATAACATAAAAAATTGTATTACTCAGCCTTTAGCTAAAATGCTAATATTGTGTGCTAAAAGCTACATTAAATAAAACAGCTCAGCGCTGATACACTCAGCCATCCGTTGCTTGTCAGTTGCCAAAACCATCTTGCTTATTCGTATTTTGTGATATTTTGTGGCTAATGCTAATTCCTCCATAGAAAATGCATTGTTGTCTGCCATCCTTTGGAATGGAACATTTCTGTTTACAAACACTGTAAGTGTCTATAGCAAGACTTGCTGGCACACAGTATGGTGTTTGTTTGTTTTTTTGTTTTTTTTTTGGCACAACTAAATAAATATTTAATTTTGTTTATTCCAGACAAGTGGCAGCCCACATACAAATTCCAATCACAATCCAAAATCAACAGCCAAGCAGCCTGAAAAGCAGAGCAGGATGAAGAGTCGGCTTATTAGCCTAGAAATCTAGACGCACCCTAGCGGTAGAAAATATTTTTTGCCTAGCGGGTTGGTCTAGGAACACACCATAGGGGCCAATCTTGGCTCCGTCCAGGGCTTTGTCGGACCAATCACTCTCTCACTCTATCTGTGTAGCGGGTGAGTAGCGACTGGAGTGGGCGGGGCTTAGCACGAGGACGACAGGGCTGGGCGACGGTGCAGAGCAGAACAACTACGATGGCTGTGGCTAACGAACAGCGGTCGTTTGAATCGGCCTTGACATCAATTTTGGACTTGGGGTTTTCTTTGAAAGTGGAGCAGAAAGAAGCACTCAAATCATTCGTCTTAAAGAAGGATTATTTTCTGTTTTGCCAATGGGCTATGGCAAAAGTCTACCAGCTGGCTCCGCTGGTAGCTAAAAAAGCTCACCTTATCCGTTGCTGTGATTGGTCAGAGCGCTGGTCTGTTACGTGCAGAAGCAGGTTGAATGACATCCACCTCTAGGCTTGAGCTCTGTCTATGGACCGTTCCCAGACTCTACATTTAATGTTATAGTCTGGCTTATCAGGCTATCGGCTTATTTGTTCATACCACCTTTCCAGTCTGAACTCAATCAACAAAACAATAACAACATTTTCAAATGTATTATTTGTACCATTAACGATGCAATACAAATACATATACACGTATTTACACTATACATACCATTAAAACTAAAACACCAATAGGTACTTATTGTTTTTCTATTAACCATATTCTTAAATACACTGTACCATGCACCAGCATAGAAATACATGCAGTTAATGAAAAAGCCAGATTATAGAGAGTCACTTTTCACTGCATTGAAACACGAATCATATGAAACCTTTTGCAATTTGGGCCAATTTTAAAGGAAGGATTAAAAAAAATCCATCGTTTGGACACCCCTGATCTATAGGCTCAGTGCCAAAACAACCTCTCATTTGTGCTGGTGATATAACTAAAGTCAGTGGAGCAATGTTATATTAAGGGCCACCTAGAGCAGCATGTGTCAGTATCACCTACAGCTTTGCACAGCCTCACACTCAAGACCATTACTTCCCAACTTTTCTACAATACTACAAAAAAACTACATATTGCCACCTTGATTTCACTTCATCACATTCTTCAGAGCAATTCACAGAGAGAGGAGTGTTTGGTGTAAATGAAGCCGTGTGATTTCAGGGCACAAAATCTCAAACCCTAGAAGTGTAGCTAGCGACAGATTGCTGCTCCAGATGACTACTCTCCTAAATCGACTGCCCCCAAACACCGACCCCAGCGCTCAGAGAGGTGAACCTGAGGTGAACTCTTCCTGGTTTAATCGCTGACAGAAAGTGTGTCTGCGAGGAGACAGGCCTGAGATAAATCACTGCACAAAATCCATTTGTGATGGGCACAAATTAGACTGCATCCAGGAAGAGGTCTGCTTTCTGTCCACTGTGTCCGGACAGAGCACACAAAACACAGCTACAGGGCATTAGAGAGCACACAAACATGCGAGCTGCTGCTGAATCACATTTTTGTTTTGTATTTTTGTATTTAACAAATTAGTTTACCTTTTTTACCCATAACCATCACAGTGACTCACTCTAGCTCTGCCACGTTCACATCTCTAAATTAAAATGCTGCCTACTTTTTCTCATGACACTTATACTTTGTTTTTGTTGAAATTTACTCATTTGTTTTCTTATTAAAGCTTTAAAGGACCCATATTATGGTTTGTCAAGCTTTATGAAATAGTTTTGGACACCTTTGCATTAGTAGTTCACGTTTTATAGAGAAAGACCGAACAATAATGAAACAAAATAGTAATTCAGATATGTTTTTGAGGTGGAAACAACATCAAAACATGGCCAAAAGCTCAAAGCAGAGGGGTTCTCAAACTTTTTGGGTCCAGGAATGCCTTACAGGAGAAAAAAAATCCCATGGACCCCCTCATCGCATCTTCCACTCCCAATCAATGTGACTTACGTGGTGTGTCACAATAATTTTAGTCTAGTTTAGTTTTAAATGCACTGCAGTGGTTCCCATTAACATATATTATTGTTGAAAATTACATACCATAACAAAATTCTTGATTATAAATTATTATCAATTAATTAGATTTTATTTTGCGGACCCCCAACCTTTGAGAATGGTTGATTTAGCATAATAGGGGACCTTTAAAATTCAGCAATTTCTGCCATTTTTTAAAGATCTACACAACTTTTTACCTTTTACTAAATTGTGAGAATTTCTTTTATACAGGTGTCTCAGATTTTTTGCCCCTAAGAGTTTTTTAAAGTATAGTTGGAATGGCTGCAGGAGAAAGTCACTAGTTTTACCATCACCAAAAACGTTCTTTTTACCTTTTCATCCCAACTAAATCCTCTCAAATATACAAAGCATATACTGAAAATGAAGGAAAACTGTACAATTTCTCTAAAAAGTTTTTGTAGTCATGAGTTTCATTGTTTTGGAACATTTTTGACATTTTTAATTAGCTTAGGTAGCTTTCGAGAGTCACTTTTCATTTTATATCTTTTACATACACAATACTTCTCACATACATAAATTATACCTTAAAATGTCGAGAGATTTTTCCATCTTTCAGAAAATGTAGCTTAGTCCCACCTCACTTCCCCATAGACTCAGATTAAAAGGTTTTCCTAACTTTTGGCCTCAATGGCGTAGATCGTATACCTTCAAAATAATCTCATGACACAAAACCATCTTTCAGTTTTGATGAAGCCTTTGTGAGTGCAAGAAGCCTTCTCAATGACCTGGCAGAACAAAAATACCGCTATGGGCCATTTTGTTACACCTACCTTTGAGCCGAATCCCTCATTGAATGACGCCGCAGACATACTCGTGTTAAGGTTGAATGAGATTTTAGATGAAAAGCATTGATGCGGGTTGTCACTTGGCATAATGTAGTTAGTGCTGGGAAATGGGCTGTCACTGGAATAAGAGTGTCTGAGTGAGACTGCTTCATATTAAATGCATTAGTCTTTCTCTGGGTGGCTGTTCTGGGAAGGACATAGACATATTCAATGCACCGCTGCCTGACACTCAAAAGCATGCTCATATTATTCGTTTAGTCGGGTAAAAAAGTCTGAGTTGCAAAACTTTATGCATTCTATTCATATCAGATTATTCAGAGGGAAAAACTTTATTCACTGCCAAATGCCACGGCTAAATTCTCATAAAATCATTGAAGCGTGGATAAGAGTTTCCCAAAGTTGTAGCAGTGATGGTGAAAAGTTGTTGCAGAAACTGTTTAAGCTGCTTTGAGTTGAAAATTTGACACAAATTGCTGCCTTTTCTTTTGCAAACAGATGTTTTGTGTAAGCTGCATATTGATTTAAGCAAAGTAGTTGCAAGCTCTTTCAGTGTATGCAAATGTGTGTGTTGGGGTTAGACACAGCTAAAAGAGTTTGCACAAAGCTATTGAAAAGCAAAGTTGTGGCATTTACCAAATATACTGCAAACTTATCCAGCTTTTCTCTTGTGAATATTGGTTGGTTATCGCTTGTGGGGTCAAAAAGCAGTATACATAATTTATCACTGCAAATTTCTGTTTCATATCATTTGTAAGACCATGATGGGGAGTCAGGCAGGCGATACAACAGGATACAATAGGAAGCACAGTGTTTTCTATGGAGCTCAATAGTGACCCAAGGAAAATTCCCATTTTCCCTATTGACTTTGAGAAAAATGTGTATATTAAAAGTTCAACGGCTCGACAGAGGCTAATCAACTCTGTGGTAACTTGTCACCATAAAATGAATAAATTCGCTATAAATATGTATCTGAAATGTGTCAAAAGGCAAAGTTACAAACGCCTTTTGACGAATTTTCAAGTTTTAGTTCATCTTTTTGATAATTAATGGTGTTATCGTCATGAGTTACAACACAGTTGATTAGCCTCCGTCAAGCTTTTAAACTCTTAAAGGGGCTATGTTATACAAAATCGACTTTTTTTAGAATTATGTTGTTATTATGTTGTTTCCTCATCAACATACCTGGAGTCATGGTTTGTTTCATTCCTGCATGTTTGAGTAATGCTTTATTCTTTTACATTGAGTTTGTGAGAGGCCAAAATGGCTCATTTCACCGGTGTCTGCCTTTTCCCCCTGACCCCGCCCCTCCCCCCTCACGGTCTTGTCCCGTTCAGGAAGCACTGCTACAGCTCACGCCTCCCCCATAGCAACCAAAAAACCCACCCCCAAACTGCAGTGGACACAACTGACCGACATGTGTTGTTGTGAGGAGCACTGAAGGGGCGTGCCAGCAGCGGGACAGCGGGGAGGGAGGGCTCTTAAAGTAACAGGGATGAGTGTTTCTCACAAAGTCAAATGATGAGTTTCTTCAAATAAGGTTTTTTCAATAATTATTGTGTTTTCTGACCAACAAAACTAAGATGCAGATCTAGATGTGTCCTAAATTAATTTAAAAGACACAAAAAATGAATAATATAAGCTCTTAAATATACAGATTTTTCAAAAAGTCAATGGGAGCAATGAATGGGAAATTTACTTTGGTGGTCACTGTTGAGAACCATTGCTAATTTGGGATTTGGTCATGTGACAGCAGCATAGGCAGAGAAGCTTCACTCTTCCCATGCACCTCCTCCAACTCCATTGTCAATATCTATTTCAATTTCCAGCACAGCCATAGAAGACTGGACATACAGTATAAGACTGAAGGGCTGTTTGTTCCAAGCTTATACTGTAAACTTCAAATTCAGAAAGCAGTACTATTTTCTAGGGCTGACAGCCTCTGGTCTGGTCTTTAGTGGCTTAATCGATCGGTGAGGTCTTGGTCGACTAAAATGTTATTGGTCGTTTCGCAGAATCCGCATTGAAAAAGCTGCTGTAATCCATGACATGATCACTTTTATTTTTAGTTTTATTTAAGATAGCATAGATAAATTTTGATCTTTTCTAAATGCTTTCTCACCTAATTAATGTAAAGTCACTTGTTTGTGTAACTCTCTCGTAAGCCCCCCACATACTCTTTGGTTGATTTCAGTTGATTAATCGCTGAGCTGGGAATAACTTCAGTCGACTAACAATTTCTTTGATCGACTACAGCCCTACTATTTTCAACACTGTAGGCACTAAGTTATCTCATATTTAATTTTCACAAATGCAGTCTCGATATCTGCCACTCAACTCTCTGTAACGCTCTGTCTCATCTCTTGGCTGTGGATAAGAACATCACATATGGTCATCTCAAGTCTAGTCACTGAAACTGGCACTTTACAGTACTTTGCTAAAGTTGAAATGTCCCTTTGATGTATTCAACATATTGAGCAGCACTTAAAAAAATGTCATAGAGCACACATTTATAACTCTATTCTCGTCTCACACATATTAACACATGATAATTTATTCTGCTAACTTGCTGTGTGCGAATCATCACATGCCTTATTGCGCCGCTTTGTTTAAACATGTATGAATATGAGCCACCCACGCCTTAAAGCCTTATGGTGACAGCACTGGGGTTAATTTTAGAGACACAGAAAAGAGACGTATCGAGCAGTAGAGAGGACATTAAAAGTGCTGATCCATGCAGTGTAGCTACAACAGAAAGTGGATCTACAGCCGGAAGCAAAAGCCAATAGTTAATGATGCGTTTAATGAATAATGTCCCCCAATTTAAAGCTTACAGCAGCAGAGTTTGAGCTATTCCTCCTGAGTTTTGACAAGTAAACATCCACATACTTTTTGATGATTAAGGACTGTCATTAAAACCTCTTTTTATATTTATGCTATATGTCCTCAAATGATATTCTACAGCAGTGGTTCTCAAACTTTTAACACAAGTACCAAAGCCGGAAACGTTTGGCTTTCCTAATCCAAAATAACCCGGGTCTAAATCAAGAAATAAAGCAGAGATTAACCCAGAAAAATGCACTACTAAATATAGGGACAAAACAAAAACTAAACCAGGACTACAAAACCAGAAATAAACAGGTCTAAACCAGGTCTACACCAGGAAGATTCAGTGACTAAACAGGACTAAATAGGGACAAAATAGAGACTAAACCAGGACTACTAAAAGATAAACAAACAGGTCTAAAGCAGGCCTAAACCAGGAAGATTAAGTGACTAAACCAGGACTAAAGAGGGACAAAAAAGAGACTAAACCTGGAATACTAAATGATAAATAAACAGGTTTCTAAACCAGGTCTAAACCAGAATCAATCAAGGACTAATTCAGGGCTACACAGTGGTCTAATCCTTAAAGCTCCAACCAGAACAGGACTAAAGCAGAATTAAAACTGCCTCTAAATCAAAATTTGAACTCCAAAAAACTCCTGAGTACCACCATAAGAAATACCACAGTTTGAAAACCACTGCTCTAGAGTTTATTCTACTTATTATATTTAGCAAAATGAAGCGGATCTTGAACCTCTCCCATTCAAACTTATTTCCGGGCTTTATGTGATGCCAGTTTCTCTGATTGGTTGTATATTTTTCACATTGCATCGGCTCATATGCAGTTTATTCAGTGTATGTTGGCTTTAATGCCCCCTGTTTTCTGATTGGTCGAATGCCTAGCCACTTGCCTTCAGAGGTAGGTTAATCTGAGTCACGTTAATGTGGGTCAATTTGTTGGCTCTATTTTGGAAATCCATCTCAAACTGACAAAGACTTGGCAGAATTTTTGCAGAGAAAAAGGATTCAGATGGCTGACTATGCGAGTGGAAGAAGGCACAATAGATTTACAATAGATTTAATTCTCAAGTTGTGGATACCATGGCAGCCAGTTTGAGAAGGTGAGACATCTATTTCTATTTTTAGGATGTTTGAGACACCGCAGAAAGAAGAAGAAATACTGACTTTATGATTTCCAGTGAAGCTCTTACTGACAAGACTTTCTCATGCTGATGCTATATACGTATATAGCATCAAATTATGCTAATGCAAATGCTGTTACATAATATTGTCACTTCTCCCTTCACACTCTCTCAAACATACTCTGTTATTCTCAAACTTCAAATTGAAGTCTCCAGGATGAATAAATGAAGCCACAATGCTTGGTAGTTAAAGCGGGCAGGACTTCACACCTGTCAATCACTAAATTAGGAAGATAATTGGTGCTGCTGCCATGTGGTGCTTGGGATAAAAAACATAAACACCTTTTTCTTTTTTGAAACAATCTTGAGATATTGGTGCAATCACATTTTCAACATATTAAATATATATGTAAACATTAAAATAAAAATATGAATAATAAATTGTATATGGTTATCTTGTCAGGGTGATCTACAGTGCCAAAAGCAACATACACAAAGCCATTATTAACTTTTTGTTTTTCATATATTTTCATGCACCCAGATTATGAAAAGCATTTAAATATGAAAACCATAGACAAGATAATGTGTGAAATGCTGCCTAACTTTGCATAATGTGAATCTGTCTGTACCAAAGTGCTTTAAGCAGACGGGAGCCGCTCATTACCGTATTTTCCGCACTATAGGGTGCACTTAAAAGCCTTCAATCTTCTCAAAAAACACCTGATAATCCAGAGCACCTTATATATGAATTTATTTTTAAATCAGTCAATGTAGTACTTTTTTATACTTTTTATATGTTGTATTTATTTTTGTCTATTTTATTATTGCTTTTTACCATTGTGTGGTGTGTGTGCGTACTGCTGCTGTAAAACAATTTGCCCTTTGGGGATAATAAAGACTCCTTGAACCTATTTACGGCTACTGTAGTCAGGAGCATCGCGGAGTAATACATACTGTGCTTCACCATAATATTGCTGTAATCGCCCAACTGTTTAACTCTGACACTGAAGATGAAGAATTTGAGGGATTTGTGGACGAGGAATGAACTGAAAAAGTGAGTGTATTGTGTTGTATTTTGTTATAACATTAACTGAACAGTTATGAGTTATTGTGAATACGCTATCGTTTAATTTAGCGGTCTCAGATTGCCATCCATCCATCTTCTACCGCTTATCTGTGACCGGGTCGTGGGGGCAGCAGTCTAAGCAAAGATGCCCAGACTTCCCTCTCCACAGACACTTCCTCCAGCTCTACCGGGGGAACCCCAAGGTGTTCCCAGGCCAGCCGAGAGACGTAGTCCCTCCAGCGTGTCCTAGGTCTTCCCCGGGGCCTCCTCCCAGTGGGACATGCCCGGAACACCTCCCCAGGGAGGCGTCCAGGAGGCATCCGGAACAGATGCCCGAGTCACCTCAACTGACTGATACTCCAACCACATGGGCAGTAAGACAACAATTCATGATGTTACAGACCATTTTTAAAGCTCTTTAATGGATAGAGTATTTACCCCTGAACTAGCAGATCCCTAGTTTGAGTCCGGGTTGGGGAACTATATCTTTACCATTGCAAGACAGGGCCAAAGATACTAACTCCAGTCATAAGGGGTAAGTAAGAGAACAAATTCTGATTAAGTGGTTTTATAAGCGTGAGATATAAGATGTTTGTGGCTCCACTGATAAAGCATTTACCCCTCAACTACAAGATCCCTGGTTTGAGTCAAAGTTGGGGCAATATATCTTCACCATTGTGAGATAGGGCCAGCGATACTCCAGTCACTAGGTGCCAGTAAAAGATCAAACAATGACGTTACTTTTTTGAGTGAGTGTGCGATATATGGGCTTTGTGGCTTAATGTATAGAGCATTTATTTCTGAACTAGCAGATCCCTGATTGAAGTCCAGGTCTAGGCACTCTATATTATCTTTACCATTGCGAGATAGGGCCAAAGAGACTTCAACCACCCAAACAAACAAACAAACAAATGATAATGTTATAGCCCATTATTGAGTAAGTGCAACTTTGTAGCTCAATGGACAGAGCATTTACCCCTGAACTTGTTGGAGTCCACGTCTGGGAACTACTTTTTTACAATTGCGAGATAGGGCCAAAGATACGAACTCAAGCTACAAGACGTCAGCAAAAGAACAAATGATGATGTAGTACATACTTGCATGAGTGTGGCATATAAGGGCTTTGTGGCTCAGTGGATAGAGCATTTACCCCATAACTAGCAGATCCTCAATTGGAGTTCAGGGCCAGCGCCTCGGTGGAGGTCTCCGCTCTCCAAGCACTTGTTTTTTGTATTGATATCTCTTTAGTGAGGCATTGATAAGGCAAAGTAAGTGCCTTTATTTCCTCATTTATTGTCTTCAGCTCTACATCCTGTGACCTCCAATGCATAATAGACAGAAAAAAAAAAACACTGATATTTTCTATTGCCACACACTCTGAGTTCACAAAGAGAAATATGGCGTTTAGAGCTGGGGGTAATTTGCCGGCCTGCTGCTCAGTTTGTCCGATCAATGTCGCGTTGCTGAAGGTGGTGGAGCTGAGCCAGGCTGTAACTATCCCTTCATTTCCTCCTCAGTCTCTCATTGATTGTTTCGCTCGAGTTACAGAGCTAGTAAAATGGGAGTGACCTACAACACCGCAGAGCCCTAAAGACAATTGAGAAGCAGGTTTACGAGGTTAGATATAGAGAGGTCTCACAAATTTACTGTTTAATGACTAAATCACGAAAATGAATGGATCTGTCACTAATTACAGACTCTTGTGTGGGCGATGTAGTCAAAGCCTGGAGATTGGTGACAACTTAAAAAGCATTTTTTCCAGTCATTTATACAAGAAAGTAAACTAAAAACTTTAAGTAGTGAGATGTTTTAGACAGAGAAAATTAACGGTTGTCGTGGATATATTTCTTTAAAATGACATAACGACGTTATGAATGGCAATTGTTTGTGTTACTAACAGACAGGCTAAATCTTGCAGAAATCCTGCAGAAAAGGGATGCACTGATAACAATACCAGTATCCATTATGCTCAGCTTTGAGAACAACTACTGAAAATTTAAGTAGTTGTCCTTATAACGCCCTAACTGTCACAAAAATGATGCCATAAGTCTAAAACATATGGAGTACTGATACTAATTGTGTTAGCTGCTGTAGGTCCTGGCAGATCTGGTTATGCTTAGATGCTTCTGTCTGTAAAATGAATTTAGCGACTTGAGTGTGAAGATTCTACATTTTCTAATGTAGAAGTTTAGCTATGGTTAGTGTATAGGGTGACCAGGTGTCCCAGTTTGAAGCTTTGTGTCCCATGTCTTATAAATATCTTTAAAAACTCATATGTCCCAGTTTTCATCAAACAATGTCCCAGCTGTCCACAGTTTAACAGAAAAGCACAGGACACTTGGTAAAATGTATTGTCACTAAATTTATGTACTATGTCACTGTTTTTTATTAATACATGACAATTATATTCAAAACTTAAGCCCTGGCATCATAAACTTTTATTAAATGACAGAAAATTGTATGGATTTCTGAAGCTGTTTTGTCACTTGGTGAGTTCAAATGCACCAGGATTAGTGAAAACAGGTGTGGCCTAGTTTTTGGATCTAGAATTCTGCTCGCTTTATCAGTGTCGTAGAAATAGCTTAGCAATGTGGAGCGAGATTGGAAAAAAGACGCCTCAGTATGGCATGGATGAGATATTGTATCAGTACTCGGTAGTGGTAAGTACTCAAATACACTTCTGGACACAGATAGGAAAAAACAAATGGAAATAAAACATATAAATCAGGATCAGAGCTATCATAACCTATTGTAACCTTTTATATTGTTTATTACTCAGACATATTGTGCTGGTTCTTTGCTAGGTGAGGTTGTACTTTATCATATTAGGCCTATGTTTTATGAGAGCATTTATAGAACAAGATTGATGTGCTAAAGCTATAACTCTGCAGAGAAAGAGAGAGAACAGGAGTCATGCATCCTGGCTCCAGTTATATTTATAAAGGCAGCTATTAGTAACATGCTGCTAACATGACTAACACATTAAACGCTTGGCTGTTCCACATATTACAGCTCACGACTTCTTCTCCTTCACTACACATGTCCAACACTGCACCCACAACATCATTTCAGCTTCAAACTACATTCACCATCTACAACAGCAGTGATTCTCCAGGTAGAGGACACGTTTAGTTTATGGCACGACAATTTGCATGCTTAAGCAGTTCATCCTGTTCGTGCCAGAGTCATACCACACTATGGATTACCTCCAGCAGATCAAGATATTTCATGCATCTCACGACAGGGAGATAATCTGAGACAAAATGAAAATCTAAAATAGATAAAATATGGGACTTAATGCATTTAGTAGCAATCTTTTCCCAAATCATGACTTATTTTATTTTATTTATTTAGGTGAAGGAAGTATTCAAAATGTGTACTCAAGAAAAAGTGCTCAAAAAAATTTTAAAAAGTAAAAAGTACTGCGTGTGAGGATTACTAAGTAGAAAATTACTTGCTGCGACTACTACCACTGCTACTGCTACTACTACAATTATCATTACTACTGCTGTTCCTACTACTACAACCCCATTTAATGCTACTACTACTAATACTACTGGTATTACCACTACTGCTGCTATTACTACTACAATTATCATTACTACTGCTATTCTTACTTCTACTATCACTACTACTGCTACTGCTATTACAGCCACTACTACTGCTACTACTAGTACTTCCACTTCTACTACATTTACTACAGCTACTACCACCACTACTAGTGCTACTGCTATTACTACTGCTGCTAAAACTACTACTAAGACAAAACCTACTAAGACCACTATTACTACTTGCTACTACTACTAATACTACTGCTATTACTACTACTACTATCAGTACTCTGGTACAACAAGTACTACCACTTCTACTACAATTACTACACCTACTACCACCACTACCAGTGCTACTACTACAATAATCATTACAACTGCTATTACTACTATCATTATTTATGTTACTGCTACTAATACTACTGCTGTTACAACTACAGCTACTACTAGCACTACCAATTTTACTACATTTACTACAGCTACTACCACCACTACTAGTGCTACTGCTATTACTACTGCTGCTAAAACTACTACTAAGACTAAAACTACAGATACTACTATTACTGCTTTATTTTATTCATTTATAATGAGAACAGTGGTACAAACGGCTTCCACTATTATCACCATGTTTACTTCTAAAATGTACACAAGTAAAAGTAAATTTTCTATAAAAATAACAAGTATTCAGTTACTTTCCAGCCCTGCTCCTTACTGTATTTGTCCTGATGCTTGGTTCAGATAAGACCAGCACAATAATGAATGAATGATCTGATAATGAATGAAATCCTGGGTTAAGCCTTCAATAGCAGTAAGTGCCGTTATAATCTGCGGACCAGGACGTCACATGACCAGATTCATTTCCATTGTCACATTACTCCACTCCATTTCCTGCTGCGTTCAGGTAGTCAAGCCGTTTTATTGCCGTAGTTTTCTGTAACCCAGTGTCTTATTCAGGCTCCCTGCTGCTCACAAGTAGCTTTCCATGACCATTTTGTTGTCTCTGAACAGTTTGGTGTTTATGACTTTGTAGCTTGAATACTGTTCCAGCCGAGAGGGAAGATGGATGGGAAAAAGTATATAAAAGTATTAAAAAGGGAAGCACAAAAGC
This sequence comes from Bostrychus sinensis, assembly GCA_020698575.1. Lineage (NCBI taxonomy): Eukaryota > Metazoa > Chordata > Actinopteri > Gobiiformes > Eleotridae > Bostrychus > Bostrychus sinensis. The sequence goes on along the minus strand of CM036241.1, from coordinate 11,399,806 downwards.
TAGGAACAAGGTGAGAACTAAATTGCTTTTTAAAGTTTGGAAAGTTTTTATAGAGCCAGAGAGAATGTTGCACCATTGCAAAACACATTTTGACACATTTTACTCCTTGTACGAGCTGGAGGAGGTGTCCAGGAAGAGAGAAGTCTGGGCAGCTGTCCTCAGACTGGTGCCCCGCTGAAGCATAAAGCAGTAGAAGATGGATGGAGTTTACCATACAGTCTGGTGTGCTGTATTTATAAATTACTGATATAAAGACTTAAAAGACCTTGTTGTGTTATATTTAGGGAATCTGTCCCACCATCCCACTTATTAAGATAATGTCCATCTTTTGCATTGGTGCTTGGTGGATAAAAGTGAGATTCATGTTAAAATCAACATGATAAGGTCAGTATTTCCTAAATGTTGGAAAGTTGGATATATGTTTGGTGTGTTGCTGCCCCTGTGTTTTAGGACAGGCCTCTCCTGGAGCTGTGAGCTGGGGTTGGTGCTGGATTGTTTTAAGAATATGCAGAAGAAGAGCTTTAATTTTTTATTCCAATGAATAAAATCTCAGTACAAGACATTACTTTGCAAATGTGTGCTTTTGTAATAAAAACAACACATCATATGTTTTATTGGCCCTAAACTGAAGCAACTTATATCTCAGTAAGTTGGTAAGAGATTTGTATCACCTTGTCCCACCAAATCGTACATCTTGTCCCATCTTTTGTACTTTTTGAGGTGGTCATCGTAGTTATAATGCGTGACACAGATCAGTTATTCCAGTCAAACAGTCTGTCCAAAGCCGACCTGAACTGCTGTAAGGTCTCATTTTGTTTCACCCGCCCATTTCTTTTTTTATCACTTATTCCCATGAAGCGCTGGAACCTGTCCCAGGTGCTTTTGGCCTATTACGGGAAACACCCTGGACATGGGCCAGTTAGTCGCAAAGACGTACACAGACAGACAAGCATTCACCTCACTTTGATTCACAATGGGCATTTTAGATTCACCAGTTCATTTCACACATTCATGTCTTTGGACGGACAGAGGAGAACCACAAAGAGAACACGCATGTTTTTGTTTTACAGAATCAGAATTTACAGAACATTTAGTCTGGTGTTGTCATGTGGTAGCTGCTTTTTGGGGGAAAGTACAACAAATGTTTTGTGATATGAATTTGAATTATGAACCATGTTTCCTGTCAGTGGTCCTAGGGTTTGTTGGAGAGACTGAATGTAATTTGTTAGTTAATCTGAATATTCTTTTAGGTAAAACATTTATTTTCAATGGAAGTGCAGAGTCCTTGAATATGTCTAATTTTATATTTTTTTGGAACTGTATCATAAAGTAGAAGGAGATATAACGAATACAGAAAAAGAAAAAAGTATTTACCAAAAGACGTGGGCCAGGTTTACAAAAACAATCACTGGGAAGGAAATGTAAATGTTTGTTGTTTATGTAAAATGGAGTAGTGCCATAATGAAATGGTTTGATTGAATGTGTGTGAATGTTTTATGTTTGTACCATGTAATTGTCTAAAAGTCTTTATTGCTATTTATCTTGTCATTGCTATTATGTTTTCATTATAATTGTTGTTTGTTTTAAAAATAATAATAATTGAACATAAAAAAAAAAAGACAAAAGAAAATCCACATTAACACTGGAGGGACAGGCAGAGTCCAAACAGAGAGACCAACAAAGTCATTTTGGAGTGTATAATTAAACAGTCAATCCTGGCTCATTAACTTTTAACCTCAACGACTGGATTAAGTGCTGTTGTAAAATGTGCTTTCTCTCAGTTAAGGCAGCTGGCCAAGAGAAAAACTATTGTCCAGGCTTTAAGGTTATACGTGTCTTTGTCATGACTGAATACTGCAATGCGCCGCATGCTGGGATAGGCCAGATGTCACCCTCCAAGCACGCTGTTATTTAAAAATGCTGATGTTTAGGTTTTTTTTAAGGGTAACTCCTAAAGTAAAGGACACCACACCAGTTATAGCTGTCTGCCACTGTGCCATAGTGTGCTTTCAACAGTATTTCTAAATGTTGTAGTTTCTGGGATCATCGGATTGGTTGTAGCCCATTCACAGCCCAGCACTTAACACATCAGTTCTCATGAACTTTTAGCATAATGGCTTGATATTAGTATTAGTATGGTATAAAGTCTTCTACTGGTAAAGTAATAAAACAGCTGTGGTATGCATGTAACTACTTGTTCCACAAAACAAAAGGCTAGGGCTAAAACCTTCACAGTTGGTAGCACTCAAAGCTTTTATTAATTAAACCTAAAAAATGGTGTCACTCGATAATGTTGCCAGGGTTGCCAAGGTTGCCATTTGCCAAAACTGTACGTTCCTCACAATTTCTGATTTTCACAGCTTATGCTAATTCATACAATTGGTCTGCTTAACACTGTACAATGCTTACACAGAAAAAAAATTGATGATTTCATGCATCTGTACTTTAATAATTTTTAGGCTTTATTGGTAGGACAGAGAAAAAGTCATCAGGGAGACAGCGGGAAGAGACACTCATCAAACTGTAGGAGTCTGGACTCAAATCCATGACATCGAGGCAGGCTGTATGGCCTTGAATATGCGCCGCAGCTCTACCAAACTTTTAAGGATACTTTTTACTTTTACTCCACTGCTTTTTTAAAATTGGTTTGTGTAGTACATTTAATTTTGGTTAGAAATGATTTTTGTTGTGCCCTCATTGTAAATATTACAATATTGTGAGACAAGAAAAACAAACACAATGACAGATCTTATTATCTTCTTTTGCACTGATTCTTTCATTTTGTTTGTATAATTAACATATTGTATATAAAGTGAGTACTTTTACCTGAGTAAAAGTTTCACATAAAGTAAAAAGAAATGAAGCACTTCATCCACCACTGTATCACTTTGTTTCTTATTGTTATGGCTCCTGATTAGAAGAGCTGTATTTTGTGTGCATGTGTTGTTGCTGGTGCAGTTTGGCTATGAGAACTGTGTTAAGCTATTTGCCTGGTTTCACACTTAAAAGATAAATATAAAAGATAGCAAGCACATTAATCAGCGTGAGATTCTCTGGATTGTGCAAAGGAGAAGACTCGCCCAAAAAGTCGTCAACCAGTGCATCATCTGCAGGAAAGCAAGGGCCCAGGCATGTCGGCAAGTGATGGGAGATTTACCTGTAGAGAGATCCAGTCCTGCTGCACCTTTTCATTTCTCTGCTGTTGACTTGTTTGGGCCATACTTGGTGAGGGACGACGTCAAGAAGAGGGTATCAAGGAAGGCCTGGGGAGGTCTCTTTTGCTGCATGGCAAGCAGGGCCATTCACATTGAGCTAGCCAGCAGTCTGTCTACTGAGAGCTTCCTATTGGCCTACCAAAGATTCGTATGCATTAGAGGCCATCCCCAAAAAGTTTGGTCGCATCCTGGGACCAACTTTATTGGAGCAAAACCTGTACTGGAGGACCTGTACGCCTTCCTGAGGAATCAAAATACAGCAGCCCTAGAAGAGTATGCAGCCAGAAATGGGACGTGCTGGACCTGGAAAGTGCTCCCCGCTGATTCACAGCATAGAAACGGAGCAGCTGAAGCCGCAGTCCGAATCACAAAGAGGGCTCTTCAGAGTTTGGGCAAGCCATCTGACCTTACCTTCTGCGAGTTCCTCACAGCACTTCAGCTTGCTGCTAACCTTGATAACGAGCGGCCTATTGACGCCAGGATCCAGAGTCGAGAGGACTGCATCCAGTATGTGTCACCCAATGCGCTCCTTCTTGGGCGGTCATCTCAAGATGGGGACTTCAAGACCTTCAGCTTTGCCAGCTACTTCTACAACTACAAGCGCCTTCAGGAGATCTAGACCCAAGTGAACAGGTTTTGGAGAGCCTGGAGCCAGCTTGCCGGCCCAAATCTCTTCGTTAGAAGCAAGTGGCATACAGCAGAAAGAAATGTCGCTGTCGGGGATATCGTCTGGCTCTGTGACCAGAACATGCTGCGGGGCCAATTTAGGCTGGGCAGAGTCGTCGCGGTAACTCCAGACTCCAAGGGTGTCGTGAGGGACGTCGATGTCCTGGTCTCGCCGGGGCGCTGCGTTTCGATCTACTGGCTCAGGCCTGTGTTCCAGAATGTGGCATCCAGTGGCCAGAAGGGGGGCCAGAAGGGGGGCTCCAAGGGAACGATGCTGCAGAGAGACGTTAGGCGCCTCGTTGTCCTTCTTGCTGTGGAGGAGCAGGACTTGTGGGACTAGGCAGTGACTTTGTTTGCCTTGAAGCTGTGCGACCTTTCCGTAACTTACGGAATGCTCGAGTGGTAGGTGTTGCAGCAAACTGTGTGCTGCCCCGCCTCTCACTATTTGTCACGGGGTAAGCACCGGTGAAACTGATTTTAATCAGCGCAACGCACGCTTCCGGCTTTAAAAATGGCGTGCGCGCTCACTCGGGGTATGCATCGGGAGCTGGACGGACAAGGACTGTGGAGGAGCCTCAAGTTCATTGATTGGACTCTTACTTTGCTGCACGGAAAAAGAAACTTACCAAAAAGCTGGAGAGACTGCTGGTGAGTCCGCCTTTCTGTGTTGTTGCCACTGTCAGGGCTTGTGTGCACCACCGGATTGGTGCATTCAGCGGCACTGTGTTAATGTGATTTTTTAAAAATCTGTTTAAATAGTTGTAAGTGTTTCCAAATTTATTCACTCTGTTTTTTGTTTTTTGTTTTTGTGTGGTTTTAGGTTTTTCACCTTACTTGCTTGCTTCCTATGAAATGCTTCTGATGTTTTATTGCTAAATAAACTCGGAAAAGACATTTATGGTGGATTCATTTGTGTGAAATCCTGCAAAGCTAAATCTTCAGGTGTAAGAGGTCCCTTTCAAGTGTGGGATCCGTGCAGACATTAAAACGCTGTACATTTGCAAAGTGACACGCATGTTTAACCTGGGAGAAGTAGCTACAGCTGTTGTGCACTCTGCTAATATTTTCTCTTGATAAACGTGCCAATTTTTAGCCTCCTCCGATCTCTCTCCCACGGCAGATGGTGTCATGAATGATTCAACAATTAATCCAGAGCAGCATTATCGACTACATCTGGCTGTGTTTGTGCGAGGGGAGGCCCGTCGATACCAGAGCAAGTCCTGCCAGTTGATCTTGTGTCGGCTGAAGTGCGATGACTGTCACTGTGGACCCCAGACATGCGCTGATGCTGGCAACTGCAGAGAGGACAGTGACAGCCAGACAGCACTGTACAGGACAGGACAGCAAAAGCAGCTACAGCAACTACAAAAACATATCCAGGAAAGCCAGTGAAGCTGCTCAGCATGTTTTTGGGTCTAGGGAAGTGGAAGCGGCCTAACAGTTCCTATCAAATAGTTACTGGAAGTTAGTCGCCCAGGCTAATATACTGCATTCATGTGATCCTCGGGTGCTCATCTTTCCGAGATGAGAAGTCATTTTCCCTGAACTTGTTTATGTTCATGCGCTTCTATCTCAGAAAGTCAGGATATTGACATCATCATAGGTAGACCAATTGTTAATTCATCTTGCATATATAGCTTTAGCCAAAGAACTTGGAAGTTAGGGGTAAAAAAAATTACCGGCAATGATTAGCATTTCTAACACAATTCTGTTACTTCTAAGTGACCAACAGCTTATAGTAAACATATATTACATGCAATGTTTAGTCAAAGAGCTCATGTATAAATTGCCAATCAATAAATCAGCCACTTTTCTGCTCTGTCCCTGAAGCAGATGACGTCAGGTGGGGAAGTCAGGCAGTAGATTTTGACCTGAGTTCCTGAGTTCTTTTTCCGACTTGTGCAGGCATTCATGTGCTTCTTTTAACTCGGAAAAACATTTTCGAGAGTTACCAAGGACAACATGAATGCACCAGTAGCCCAGTTGTACGAAAGACATTGTCCCTGCAGCATTTTTGAAAAGTAAGATGTTAAAAGAATCAAAGTTTATCTCTTTTTATATCAACAGGTTTAACTCAAAAAAGTTACCATTAGTGGCTTCATGAGTGACATATATTCTGGACCTCCATTGGCACAACTCTCTCTCAGCGGCTCTGATCACCTGGCTCCAAGCCAACCAGTCGACCAAGTGAACAGCATTGACACTTATTGCATTGCTATTTAGTTGCAAGCAGAGTCGAAAGTGCAGTAATAACACCCACATGGAAGTCAAAGAGCATACACTAACAATAGGTTTCCCTGTGGATCTAATGGTCAACATGACTCATTAAACCCAGTCTTGAATATGGATAGAAGAGAAGATGAGTTTTAAATAGGTTTTCTTACCAAAACAAACTGTGGCTATACATCAGTGTCAACACATGCACAGCTGTAAAGCTTAATTAATGAGATGCATTCATCTCAAACTCATTACTATAGACACAAAAGAAAAACTTAGCTTTAAGTTTTCTATTCTGCTAAATCAACTTTTTTGAGTTTTTAACCTTGCTATATTTTGTTTGTACCTCAAAAAACATACAGGGAGTATTTTGTTTCATTCAATCTTGTTTGAGTAATCCTGATGCCTCTCTTTTGCAAGAGCTTAAAACTGTGACACGTGAAATCCATACACCATAAAGCCATACACCGGGGCTATTTAACTATATTTTCCTGTGGGTCGGACATTCCCCTGTACTGCTAGCTTTAGTGCCGCAAAGTGTCGCAAATTGCTGTCTGTACAGTTTAGTGGCTATTAAGTTATTGATTTGGTATTTATGTATAGATGAGCCGAGGACCAGTCCAACTTGACTGATGGGCCCCTTGTTGAATAGCCCTGCCATATACTGTCACCAGACTCATTCTGATAATTTTAGCGCTTAAACTGGCATCACTACAAAGCAGTCATATCAGTCATTTATCTGTTAGCATCATGTTGCTATGAGCCATGCTAAATTGCCAATTTATGCTCTGTCCATTCCTCACTGTTGCCAGCAGGCGACACCTAATCCAAGCATTTTCTGCAAAGTCAAAGTAACAGCTCCCCAAAAGAAGACATTTTCCACACATATGCATTAATTTAAGTTCTAAAACGTCAAATACTAATTAATGCAAAGGTGTCCAAAACTTTTTCAAAAATCCTGAAAAAGAATAATATAGGATAGCATTTAAAGAGCAAGAGCACACCTTACACAACTGTATTTCACTTGCACTTTTGTGTTCATAGTTTTTGCTCTCTCAGTGCCTGTCGTCTGAGCAAAAGGCAAACTGTTGTTTACATAGAAGTGGAAGTAGAAGTGCACCACAACGACCGCTATAAGAACTATCAATCATTCTACTTATTTTGTACTTACCGCTCTTGCTTATTTACCAATTTTTTTCAAACATGGTTATATGGTGCTTATATGCATAGTGCTGTATTGTGAAAGAATAGAAGACATTTGTCAGGAAACACAGTACCTGGGTTGTTGGAGTTATTCAGATGATGAATAAATGCGTTCATTAAATTCCTTTCTGAAAAGTACTGCCATGAGCATTACAAAAGAAAAGACTGGCACTACTGGACATGGGCTTTTTGAGCAATATTCTTAAGGGCATCATTGTAAACAAGTTTGCAGACTTGCTCTTTTATTGTTACACCACAGTGGAGCAGTGTACAGAGGTGTACAGTAAGTTCTGAAAAGGTTGATTTTTACATTGGCCTGAGCACGTGAAATTTTCTGAGCTTGGGCGTATAGTATTGTGTTTTCATCCACATTATGTCCACTGCTTCGAGGCCATAGTCTACAGTTCTCCAGTACTCTCCAGAGCCTTTGCAAGGGCTTGGACACTGATGGATCCCGTCGCTAACCACAAAAGACAGGTAGCAACCCACACACGCTGTTGTTTATCTTCCTTTGAACTCGTCTCCTCAGCACTACTCCCTGCATCTGCCAATAGCGCTGCCTGTATGTGCTCCCACTGTCGTTTGAATGTGGTTTCCCATCTCTCATTGTGCTGTATAATGACTTGCCACACAGAACTCGGTCCAAGGTCTTCGGCTACTTTTTTTGGTCCAGAGCAGCTCATTAATTGCTGCTTGTGTGGCGCGGAGTATTGCTGTTGTTGTGTGGGTGTCAAAAGACTGAAATGAAGGCATGAAAAGGATGGCAAAAGCTGGTGTCTCTTTTCTTATTACTGTAGCTTTGGAAAAATGTCATGGTTTGGTATACACAATGCTATCACTAATGAAGATTTCTGGGATTGGACTAATGGTCTCAAAATACTAATATTAACCTAATAATTAACTCATTTTGTTTTGTATTGTCCCCTTTATGATGCATTTAGAAATTCATTGTTAAATGAGATGCTTGTCCAAAACCTTGAGATGTTCTGGAGCACTAATGATGAAACCAAGCCAGAAAAGAAGTAGCTGCCTTGTTTATTGAGATAAAGTTGTTTGGATTGTATATTTTTGTGTATCTCTACTGTGCCTAGTGTCTGGCAACTGGTCTTCTGTTTTGCCGATGGTGGTTCATAAGCCCAAGCAAGGACTGGGCATGTTTGTATGCAAGACACAATAATAAAAAAATACTCAGTCATTCATAACCAGAAGGACTGCAGTCTGCATAAGCATTGCCTTTAGAGCCTTTACTGGCTGTATATAGTTTAAGCTGTTACCAAAATCCTTTTCATTGATTTGTATAAGGTTAGCATATTTGCTTTTTATTGCCTAGTGATGGTAGACGGGAATGACATAAAGCAAATATCCCAAACCAGGAATCAAACTGTAGCTGCTTATACAGTATAACCAGATGCACCTCAGCGTATAAATGCAGTGTTTTGAACTAAATAGCTGTCTGTGGTGCTTTATGTTTAACATTAAGCAACAAACTACTGTTTCAAATGCCACATCTGAGAACTCATTTATCATTAAATATTGGCTTTATCTTGAGCTGTAGTAGCTAATGTTGAGTTGCAGTTAAGAAAGTTACCAACTTTAGCTTCCTCTCCTTTCCTTTTGGCTTTTTTCTTTTGAGCTTTCTACCTCCCAGTGTGCAGATATTTGCATATTCATTTGGCATATGGTTTTACGCCCGGATGCTCTTCCGGACACTACCCTCTCCATTTATCAGGGCTTGAGGCTGGCACAAAGACTACACTGGCTTGAGACCCCTTGTGGTTTCCGGCTTTTTTGGTCTTGAGTACCCCCAGGACCTGGATTAGTCCTGGTTTGGATCCAGCTAAGTCCTGGTTTAGTGTAAGTTTAGTTTTTGTTTTATGCATGGTTTAGTCCTGGTTTACTCTTAGTTTAGTCCTGGTTTGACCAAGTTTAGACTTGGTTTAGACCTTGTTTAGTTATGGTTTAGACCTAATTTGTTGCTGGTTTAGTCCTGGTTTGGACCCGGCTTAGTCCTGATTTAGTCCTCGTTTAGTCTTAGTTTAGTCCTGGTTTGACCTGGTTGAGTTCTGGTTCTAGTCCTGGTTCTGTCCAGGTTGAGTTCTGTTTTTGGACCTGGTTTAGTCCCTGTTTTGTTCTTCGTTAGTGTCCCACCCCCGCTATAGTCCTGGGTTTGTCCAGATTTAGGTTTATTTTAGTCTTTGAAAGTCAAATATACAAAGGTACTATAAATGATCACGTAACTCCACGTACACTGTAATGTGCTTGCGTACCCCTAGGGGTCCCTGTACCCCTGGTTGGGAAACACTGTAATACAGTATGGTTTGGCATGGTTGTTGGCTGCTTGTATCCACCAGTTGTTGCTCACATAAATGCAAGTGTCAAGTTTATTTATATAGCACATTTACAACAACCAAAGCTGTCATGTTCAGCATTGAAATGATAAATACAATAAATACAGGTAAAAACAAAGACAAAATGGAAAAGGTGCTATAGTTTTCTGGAGAACAAAAAGCAAACTTTACAGACTCTTAGCTGCTTATGTGGTGTAAAAACAGACAAGTTAACATCTATATTGACTGCAAAATACTGCTGTGTAACATACTTTGGGTCATTTTGAGACTATGGTGGTGCAAATTTGGTTATGGCATGGCTCAGTGTGTGAGAATCCATCCACAAGGCATCACAAGCCAGCGTACTCTTTGTGCCGATCCCAAGCTTGGATAAATGAAAAATATAACCCTATCAAAATGCAATAAACTCTACACTAGGTGGCTGATAATTTGCTGTGGAGACATAAAATTAGGGCTGAATGATTTTGAATAAATATCTAATCGCAATTTTTCTGGGAGATATTGCAGCTGATTTGCAGATTTGCAATATATTTTGTAAAATCAATGTAAACAGTAAACAACAGTAAACATTTTAAGCATTTGATGTAGCATTGAGACTGAAATATTCACTGCTGAAGGAATCACATGCCCTTCAGATCATGTCTGTAGAGGTCTATACTACAGCTGTACACTATCTAAATCTAAAGCTACATTAGTTAAAATGACTTGAATTCAGCAAAAGCAAGCAAAATGAATGAATTTTGCTTGAAATAAGTAAAAACAGCTTGAAACAGGGAAGAAATAACATGAAACAAGTCAAATAATCTAAGTTACCTAATGGGTAAAGAAACCCAATCTAGTGAAAATTGCTCAATTTAAGATTAATAATTTGAATTCAAGCCATTTTAACTCATGCAGATATTGATTTTTTGCAGTGTATACATATTAAGGTCCAGTGGGGATGGGATATTTTGTTCTCTGCAGAGGACATTATATCACCTAAATAATTGCAGCCTTTGCAATTTGCTAATTGCAACAGTTCAAATTGTGATTTTGATTCGATTTCAATTAACTGTGCAGCCCTACACGAAATAGTAAAAGCTGAAAGAGGATGCTCACTTGAATGTTAGGAAGCACAGCGTATCGCAATCAACTACTCCTTTCTAACACGGTTTGCTGCTATGTACAATTATGCAGATAAGCTCGATCAATCAGTTTTTACATTGCTTTTACATTGACGAAGATAACCAAATAACCATTCGAGAGAGGTGATAATTAACTTTCACTATAACATTAATAAATTGAGCAGCTGGCGCAACCTATAGAGCTAATCAGAGCTATTTTAGTCCTGGTCATATACAGTATATATCAGGCAGAGATTATGAAGTGAGAATGTGTGTAGCCTGCAGCCAACATGACACACTCCCCACATTTCCTCTGTGATGGTCTCTACAAAGCACTGTCACTGGCTCAGCTCTTTTATCACAGGCTACAACAGAGGATCTAGGTTCTAGGCAGTGTTGTATGGAAGCAACTATATAGCATAGATTAGCATGGTGCGATTTAAGATTTTGATTTCCAAGTACCATCAAACATGTGGATAAATTGTGATAAACAGAGGTTGAAACCAAGGAATGAAATGGCTTAACACAGGAAATAATAGTAAAATTAGTAAAAAGGACAAAATAGGGACTCCACAGGACTAAACCAGGACTAAGCTAGCACTAAACCAGGATTGAATCCAGGACTATACTAGTACTTAAACTATGATTAAACCAAGACTGAACTAGAACTAAACCACGACTGAGCTAGGACTAAGCTAGGACTTAAGTAGGACAAAATCAGGAAGATTCCAGGATTAAACCAAGACCGAACTCTGGCTAAACCAGTACTAAACCAGGATGAATCCAGGCTTATACTAGAATCAGACTAGGATTAAACCAAGACTAAACTCTGACTAAACCAGGACGAATCCAGGACTATGCTAGAATTAAACTAGGACTAAACCAAGACTAAGCTAGGACTAATGCAGGACAGAACCAGAAATAGTCCAGGACTATACTATAGAATTAAACTAAGATTAAAACAAAACTAAACTAGGATTAAACCAGGACAAATCCATGACTATACTAAAATCACACTAGGATTAAACCAAGACTAAACTCCAACTAAACCAAGACGAATCCAGGACTATGCTAGAACTAAATTAGGATTAAACCAAGAGTAAACTAGGACTAAGCTAGGACTAAAGCAGGACAAAACCAGGAAGATTCCAGGATTATACTATAGAATTAAACTAAGATTAAGCCAAGAATTAAACTAGGAATAAACCAGAACTAAGCTGGGACTTACAGCAGGACAATACGAGAAAGATTTCAGGATTAGTCTCTATATTAAATTATTTTAGGACTTGAACGATAAAAGACCTTTTAAGTACCACCAGATAAAATCCAAGTACTACCAGTTGTATACTGTACCCGTACCACATCATTCATATAGCATTGAATATTATAGATTATTTTATTGCAGTGCTGTGTTGTTTTTTCATAGAAGTTTCTTCAACACAGCAAAGGCAGTAAATTATTTTTTGTTTTTAATGTCAGCAGTCAAAATCCTGCCTCCTGTAGCTGCTGGAGTCATTGTTTAGCTGCTGAGCTTTGACATAAATTTGATGAACAGCAGCCTTCAGCCTGCTACATTTTCAACATTTCTATTATATTTGTGCATCTGTTTGTGACTTGGATAAAAAACACTTTTAGACATTTTTGTTTTTGCTTACCAACACCTTGATATCTGCAAATCTTAATCTCCATTCCCATGTAAAAGTACAGTCTAGTAGTACAAGTATAGTAAGATATAGTATGGTAGAGTAGAGTATTACTACTGCTACTACCAGCACCACTACTACGACTACTACAAAAATATGTTGTCTTAAAAATGCACTGAATTACAGTCAAGTATAGTACAACTACAGTACTACTACTACCACTGCTACCACCACCACTACTACCACTCCTACTACTATTACTACTATAATTACTACTATTACTTCTGAAAAACAAGCTCAGTATTAACTGAACATTATTTATTTATTCATTTATGATTTATTTATAATATTTACATATTCATTTATTTATATTTTTATACATTTTATTTGAGTTTATATTGAACATAAAAAATATAGTAAAATAAATAAATGTAATAGGAGTTTTTTTATTGTTATATTTGTATATTTTATTGTAAAGGCATACAGATTATTTATTTTTATTTTGAATATGCGTTAAATCAAAAAATGTAGGAACATTTGTATTTACAATAAAGTAAGTACAAAAATCTTTAGACTAATAAACACAGATGTTCTTATAAATTATATGTATATATATGTCTGAAGAATCATCCGCATATGAGCGGTGGTGGGAGAGGTACTGGATTTTTTTAAGTAGAAGTACAGATAAAGGAGCAAAAACTTATTCAAGTAAAAGTAAAATGAGCACAGTGAAAATTTCTACACAAGTAAAAGAATTTACGTACTCACGTTCAAATGTTAAATAAATTAAAGTATTTTGCACATATTTGACAACTAATGAATGTGTTAAATGTGAGGGATCATGAGAATTGTACAGATTATGATGAAATGAACAAACCAGTGCAGTAGAATACGACGGTGATCCTTTCACTCTTTATTATTTTGATGTTTCTATTGTGTACTACTTTATAGTAGTCTTTTATTTTATTTTTAGGTATACTGCATATCTACAGTGAGGCCATGGCATTTTTTATTTTAAACCAAAGAAAAACTATAGTGGAGTAAAACGCACAGATACTTGCTCTAAAACGTAGTGAAGTAAAAGTTAAAATAAAATCTTTGTACTTAAGTAAAGTACAAATACACAGTGGTGGAATGTAACGAAGTAAAAGTATACTTTGTACTTCAAACCAACTCAAAAAGTGTAGTGGAATAAATGTAAAATTACCCCTTACTTACTTACTCAAGTAAAGTACAGATACATAACAATTGTACTTAAAGTAAGTAAAGTATCTAAGTATTTTTACTTTGTTACATTCCACCACTGTGTATGAGTGAGGAGGTCGTCATGTTAGGATAAAAAAGGTTGGGAAGCACTGGACAATAAGAAAGGATTGGATTTCTGTTAAGATCTTGAGCTTTAATAAACAGTATACTGAGTTAATCATCAACATTTGTATAATATATTGTATTATTGCACCTGTTTATGAATCTGCTGAAACACACACATACACACACACACCCTGACATTTTGGTTTTTGCCTCATCTCGCTCCTCGACTCAATATCACTACAGATCTCCAGCTCCATTTCCCGCTCTCTAACCTCTCCCCCGTCTCTCTGCTCTCTCCTTTTGTCGTCACTCTCACTGCAGCGTGTTCACGTGTGTGGCCGTTTGTGTGTTCGTGTGTGTGTCGCGTGTGTGGCCGTTTGTGTGTTCGTGTGTGTGTCGCGTGTGTGGCCGTTTGTGTGTTCGTGTGTGTGTCGCGTGTGTGGCCGTTTGTGTGTTCGTGTGTGTGTTCATGTGTGTGGGTTCGTCCAGCCGTGACATACAGTGCCCCTCCAGGGTCTCATGTGCCATGACGTTCACTCTGACCGCTGGGACACGTGCCACTGAGGATTGTGGGTAGTATCCAGCTCTAACCTGCCTGTCTCTCACTGTAACAGGCCAGACAGTTTTATTTGTGTTTCATGTCTGCGTCTTTTATTTATCCTTCATGTCACGGTCCTCTTTGACAGTTTTCATTCATAAACAGTTTTATTTATTGTCCTTGTTTGGTTGTCCTTTCTTTTTGATTTTTTTTATACACTGTTCACTGAAACAAATTTACTAATTTTTGTGCCAGTCCTAAGCACAGACAAATGGAGAGGGTTACCAAAGGGCATCCATAAAACCTGTCATATTAATATGCAAATCTCTGCACACAATAGTTTTACATTACATTACATTACTACTACTTCAAGAACTACTACTGCTACTACTACTGTTGCTGCTAGTACTGCCACTGCTGCTACTTTACTACTACTACAAGACTACGACTACTACAACACTACAAGAATACGATTAACACTAATATTACTGTCAGAGATGCAGCTACTACTATTACTGTTACTAGCACAGCCAATACCTAAACTACTACTACTACTACTACTAATGTTTGTGCTATTACTATTGTTGCTTCTGCTGCTGCTATTATAATAGTATCATTACCACTACTATTACTATACTTCTTTTACTACTACTGTTACTTGTAATATTCACCATTACTTCTAATCCTAGTAGTACTATCTATTGTATCAATACTACTTTTTCTACTACTACTAGTACTGCTGCTAGCACCGCCACCACTAATACTACTGATGCTACTACTGCAAAATCTACTACAGTAATGTTGCAACTGCTGCTACTACAAAGTAAATTATGTGAGTAAATGTATCTTGTTGTTTTTCCCTTGTAGTCTCCAAAAGGAAAGTAATTATTTTTACTGCACCATTCGGACCAAAGACAAGCCCCATACCAAGAATATTTTGTTGTATTTACAAGTCACTATTTTTTTTCTATAATATAATATAATAAAGGATAGCATAACATAACATAGCACAGATAGAGTATAGTATAGGTAATAGGTCTATACGTTGTATAATTTGTTAAAACACAGCCTTATGTAGTAGTACTGCATCACATTGGATCATAACATTTTCTTCAGCCATAATTTATGTTTCACATTGGAATTATGTTTATTCTGCTCTGTTGATGCTTGCTGTTGATAATATGAAGTTAATATAATTCTGTACAATCAATGTAATTAATTCAGCCATTTCACAGCACAGTCTCGTTTAACCAAGCCTCACTGATAAAAAAAACAACAAAAAACATTACAGTTACACATTACAACATTACATTACAACACACAGTATTGTTGCTGCATTATATTTTATCTTGTGTCCTGTTTAACCAAGAATAATACAAATCTGTGTAATATATTTTAGTCTACCCTCTTAAGAAAATGCTGCATTGTCTCTCTCAACACCGAGGAAGGATTCAGCTCTGCAAAAACTAGAAAATAAATATTTTTTGAGTAAGATTGCTAACACCAATCTCCCACAGATCAGCTGCCTTCTGTTTGAGAGAAGGATGGTGATTTGGGAGAGAGACTATTTCCCACCCGTACTGGAAACATAACAGCGATATTTGATGGAAGCAGTAAATTGTGTCTCTATGTTCAGGTATAGAGACGGTTTCCTGTATTAAAACCTGTATATAACATTGCATGCTTTCATTAATGGCTCTATCTCCGCTGCAGTAAAGTAAATGGAGGTGTATTTTTGCCCCGGTCTATATTTGCTCATGTCTGTTGTTTTTTGTCTCATGTTGAAAAACAACAGCGTGTTTGTTTTTTTTTGCAGTTTTTTTTGCAGTTTTCGCTCGTCATTCACTTGCTATTATGTTCCTCTCCTTCTCCCCTAACAGCGTGTGACATCACTGACAAAAGGGCGCAGCATCACAGCGCTCTCCATCATCACCGCTGCTGACACTGGAGAGGTGTGACTGAAAATCTGTACTGAAGGAAAAGTATTGATGCTTCACAATCATTTTCTCAATTATTTTTTTAAATTTCTCAAGAGAAGTGAAAAAAAGCAAACTAAGTTATTACATACATGTATACGTATATACTTCAGTTACATCAATATACTACTGCTAAAATTACTGCTACCACTATTAATGCGACTACTAATCAACCAATACAAATACTACTACTAGTGTATTATTGCTACTTCTAATACTACTACTGTTGCTGCTAGTACTGCCATTGCTGCTACTCTACTACTACTACTACTATACTATACTATAAATACTACTACTACTGTTTCTACCACAGCCAAAACTCATACTACTCTATTTTTACTACTATTTCTAATCCTACTACTACTGCTACTACTACTGTTGCTGGTACTGCCACTGCTGCTACTCTACAACTACTACTACTAGACTAATACTATTAACATTACTACTACTACTGTTACTACCACATCTAGTACTTATACAACTATTACTACTACTTCTAGTACTACTACTGCTACTACAACTGTAGCTGCTAGTACTGCCACTGCTGCTACTTTACTACTAATACTACTACTAGACTAATACTATTAACACTACTTTTACTGTTACTACCACATCTAATACTTATACTACTACTATTCTACTATTATTACTACTTCTAGTACTACTACTAAAGCTCATTCTACTATTGTTGCTGCTGCTGCCAATACAATTATTGCTACTGCTACAATTATAATAGTATATCTTAGTATTAATACTGCCATTTCTACTACTGCTACTAATACTACTGCTACTACTACTGTAATATCAGTTACAGTACTGTTACAACTGCTGTGCTACTCTTAAGGAAATTATGTTAGTAAGGTATCTTGTAACTTTTTCTTCAGTCTCTAAGAGCAAGTAATTATCTTTAGTGCACCATTTGGACCAAAGTCAAGCCCCATACCATAAATATTTTGTTGTGTTTATGTTAAGTCACAGCATTGACTTGAAATATTACTTTAGAGAAGCATCCTTTTTCCTGAAATGTTTACCTAATTCAACAAACTCTGAGAATTATGTTCACCACATCCTGAACCAAAACTGAAACTAAATATACAGCCCTGCTCTAAATGAGGCTGCCTTGTACTATTTCTTCCCAATTACCACAGTAAATCCTAATACAGATACACCTATAATGGTCTTGTTTATACAAACAATGTCTTTTCTGATTATAATGTGCTGCAGCTCCAAGAACAAAAGTGAGAGAGTTTGGCTCTTTTTTGTGCTAATGTTCTTAGTCCATATGGCACAGTGTTTGGAGTCACAATGAGGCACATTATGTAGCAATGACTTCCCTGAAAGCAGATAATAGAAAAGAAAGAGCATGTCATTAGCTTCAGTTCTGCAAAACAAAGAAATAAAGGCACATCTAAGGTCTGTGAGTATATCTGTGTATCATAAACTGTGTAAGATTTACAGTGCTACAAAGCATAACTGTTACACATTCACTCATCTTCTGCTTCTTCAATTCTTTCCAGCAACTATGGGTCTTAGGCAGAGTACACAGTGGACAATGACCAGTTAGTCACAGGGCTGACACAGAGACACACCCTTACTATAGACAACCATTCACTCTCACATTCATTTACTATGGGGCATTTACCGGTTAACCATACACATGCCTACAGTATGTTTGGACGGTAGGAAGAAACTGGAGAGAAACCACAGTAATATTAGCCTTACCGGCCAGACAAACTCTTTTCCTATTCTTTACAAAGAGTTAGTCTAGTACCTCTTCACTTAAATTTTGTTTGTATGTGCAGAACAATCACAGGCAGAGTAAACAATCAGAGAAACAAAGGACGGGATGTAAGCAGTGAACCGCTGAGCTAAACAAACATTGTGGATTGCCGTTTTTGTCATAAAATACCAGAACATGAGCAGCTCTGTAATTACTGTATATCTCTGAACTGGGACCACAGCAAAAGCCAGTTGTAAAAAGACTTGTGGAAAAAATGAGTTTTAATGTGGTCGTTAACGTAGAACACCAACAGGACTTACTGTTGTTAAAATGAAAACACACAGGACTGAACAATGCAGACTTCAGCAAAACCAAAAGGTGACGAGGGAAAGCACTAAACACCATTAATCAGATCAGAGAAGTTATAAAATTAGTGCGGTAGCCAGCACTACCTAGGTTAGCTTTTGCATTTGTAGCAGACCAAAAACATAGGGATGACATTAAAAAATGGCCTGCGCTGGGATTTGACCCTGCTGGCTGCTGTCCAGTACAGGTGAGCCTCTGAGGTGCACCTGGTTCTTATTTTCATTTTTACATTATTTTATTTGCTCAGTTTCTTTGGGACTATAACATATACAGTAATATATAAACTTTTGTAAAATCCATAAATGACACTGACATTTAAAATGACATTGCCCACGTTCCTGCTGTCTAAAACATAGAGCCACATTTCCTTTCTGCCTGTTACAGAAAATACCAGATGGCGTAGATGAGCACCTCCAGAGGGACTGCCCTGGGTCTGAAAGTTGCTGAAGTGAAATAAGGATTAAGCTCCACCTCGGTCTGAACCCCAGGACCATTTCTGACCAACTCTGGACTCATAAATCACTCCCAAACAGAGCATTTCTCAGAGACAGCTGCTCTCCTCTGTGGATCCTATACTCCAGTCACTGCACCACATTAGCCTTGGGTTAACTGGGGCAGTACGGTATGGGACGAATCAGTATGGGTTAAGACAAAAAGAATATTCTACCATGTTACTTTATTGTAACTGGTTGTTCTCTGTATTCGAACAAACAAAGACAATGAAGGGTGCTCTTGGGAACGAGCGACAGGTACTGTAAAACCAAACTGGAGACCTTTGCACTCCAAAAAAGTTGTAACAACATGAGGAAGTATACTTTAAAAGGCCATGTCATTAAAAATCCATTAAAAAAGTCATTAAAAAGCCAGCAGGAGCCAAATACTTGAGCTACATATCGCACTCTGTTGATTAGAATCCAGCCACAAAGGGTCACGAGCCAGTGTACCTTTTGTGCTGGTCCCAAGCCTGGATAAATAGGGAGTGGTTGCTTTAGGGAGGGCATCTGGTGAAAAAAACTATGTCAAATCAGTACACAAATCACTGAAAAACTATAATTTTGATGTTAACAATGTAATAGGTCTGTGTGAAGTCTAAGTCTTACGGTATATTATTAACTGTAAGTGAATATGACTAATGACTGATGACTAATATGAATTTTGTTTTTGACTTTTGCTGGCTATTCATATAATGTTATGTTGTGCTTGACGGCATTTTCGGCTGTTAAAAATAAAGTGTATAATGGATAATGGGTTAGGAGCGGCCAATTCCTTTGATGACCACAGCTGATTTATTTTAGCTTTCCATTTGTTTTATGTAAATGTCTGAATAAACCGCGCCGGTGTAGAACATGAGTAATTGTCAAAGGGCAGATGCAACAATGTTTTTCTAAATGAGACAGATTTTGTTCCTGTGATTAACAATGATATTTCAAGAACAAACATGAGAAATGTCAAAAACAAAACTAGTGTTTTTTAGCAGCCGCTGTTTATGGTTTTAGATAGAACCGAACTGAAACATTGCATTTACTGTCTTTGTTGCATTTACTCCTTTAATCAGGGCTGGAGGTGGCATTTCAACAATGTACTCAAACAAAAATACTGTTACTTCAAAATATTACATTGCATTATTACTTCAATTAAAGAGGATATATTATGCAAAATCAACTTTTCTGAGTTTTCTACCATATTATAATGTTGTTATCTCATTAAAAACAAACCTGGAGTTGTGTTTCGTTTCATTCACACCTGTTTAAGTAATCCTGTATTCCTTGTCACTGAGTTTCTGAGGCCTCAGAATGCTCGGTCCACGAACCCTTGCCCACTCCAGGAAGCACTGACCAATCAACAAGCCCTCTACATCTGCTCTCATTCATTAAAAAAAAAAAAAAAGTGTACAGCTTTGTTTCCACTGATTCCTCAGCTATTTTTCATTTTGTAGTAAAATGGCATCATATAAAAAGTTTAAGGAAATAAACAGCTCTTTTACTCTGTTTCTGTTCAAAACACCGTAACAGAGCTGCCCTCTGCTGGTTTCTTCACGTTTCTTTATGGCACCAGCAAAGTAATTACTGGAAATGTTTTCAGTGCTGTTCTTGAGGAGACCAGGATTTGTTTAAAAATAATAATAATATGACCCATGTAAATTTAAAAAGATTTATATTTTGTACTTAGGTCTATAATATTTGCAAGCACATTAAATCTTACCACTACAATAGTACTACTACTGCATCAAACCTGGCTCAAATCCAGTCCTTCTGATTGTAAGGCAAGCATGGTACCCACATTTATTTCTCAAATTGTTTAAGTATGTTGTAGTAATTAAAAAAAATAACTAATTGTTGACAACTCATCAACATTTGATAGTCCGTTTTAAAAAGTATGTTTTCCAGTATTGCACATTCAGGAACATACAGTATTTAGCTGTATGATATATGTATTTACATAGCAACCACTACTCTCCTCTCCAGTGGTTACTTAGGCTGCAATACTCAGTGGAAACAAAGCCACAGAGACAGTGGCTTTACTCTGGAGTATCCTATACATTCAGTCTCTACACCACACTGAGAAAAGTATGTTAAGGCCCATCAGGACAAACACAGGAGGGGGCTTGTGCCAGTCAGACGTCGAGGATCTCCTGGTGTGACAGACAATAAGGAAGAAATTTACTCTCAGCTTGTTCCTGGTCCTTTTTCCCTGCATCATCTTACGCTCTCATATACTGTGCATGTATACTCCTCCTCCCACTGTAGCGCTCCATGTGGGTGTAAGAGAGGAGCTGCGGGAGGAGATTTTCTGGTCACGACTCTCTCTCGCTGGTGCGGGGATCACTGACTTTGCTCTTCACATGCCATTTTCCAAAAGCGCAGACTGAATAATGTCACGTGTCCGCTCCCCGAGGTGTCTCCAATGCAATATGCTCTCTGTGGATGGATGCTCACGACTGCAGTGGTGCACCTACACAAGCCCACACACACTGTTATCTACTGGGAGCAGAAACTCCCACATCATTTGTTTGCAGCTTTAAAAATGCCTCTTTGTTGCAGTAATTATTCCTTCAGACGTGTGGTGGCATCCAGCCTGTGCTATCACCCGCACTGGGTCAATTACTTAACCATTGATTTATAAGGCCTTGGGCATGCTGAATAACGGGGTGTCATACAATGACAACGCAACAAAGAGCGTCCATTAGCAAAATGGTTTAGAAGAAACAGTAAAATGGTCCAACTGTGATGTCCTTTCTGATCCCAAATCAGTGAAAAATAAACACAACCCTCATGAGGCTGATAATGTGAAGGTAAAGGCAGAAAATGTGGCTGTAAATATGAATACTTCATGTTGTTTATGCTAACCCAATCAAGAGATTATGAGTCCTGATTAAGAGTAATTGAAAGAGCCAGCTGGAAGTGGCCCGTAATTGGCCTGAGTGTACATTAAGGTAAGTGAGCTGTATAAGCAGCAGCATGTGAACCACAAGTGTTATGAGAGAACAGATAAACAGAAAATTAGACACTATGAAAAAGGCATAGGCTTTCTCATAGTTTCAGTTTCATTAGTTTCACACAGCACTATTGGAAATTTAATCAAAGTGATCATAGGAGCCATATTACCTGGGAATGAATTCTCCTGGACGAGTCACCCAACAAAACTGATGCAAGGCCAGAAAAGAGTGTTTCAGAAAATGAACAGTGAAGCAAAAAGCTCTATGAAGTCGCCTGGTAAGGTGTCATTAAGGCCCCACTAAACCCAGTGAACCATGTACTTCACTTCCATTGTTAAAGCATCTGCTTGAACCTGCTGCCATCTTTGGTGCCTGTTTTAGGCATTGCCAGAGCTGCCAGTCAGGGATGCCATCAAGCCGAAGAAGAGGTCTGTCAGAATTTTCAGAGCTGACTGGCTTGTGGCAGGTATCGGCAAGTGGGCTGCAGCTTGGGCAGTCTTGGAGGCAAAAACTCGCTGTTTTGTAAAAAAATTGAAAATGTATAAATATGTTGCCCAAATTTAATCATTGAGCATGCTTGAATGGCATTGATGTCTGTGACACAATACAATAAAACAAAACAATAACAAATAAAACTCACTGTTAGATAAGTTTGATGGAGCCATGGAGGTCAGCATTGGAGAGATTCTGGCCGTTTGGAGAAGCAGTGCTCCACTAATACTGCTCATGGTGCAGGGGAGCAGATGTTGACCTCAAAATGGGACACTGTTGGACAGTGGTAGGTTGACGAGATTGGAACATGTTTACATCGTATCTTATCTATTTATGAAATATAAAAAATATATACTGCTCATAGCACCTGTAAGTCTCTGGATGTTGTGGAGCTTTATCTCTGCATTGACGTTGGGTACAGTAGCTTTGGACTTGAAGAAGGATTTCAGTCCAGCACATAAAGAACAACTGATCAATGCTATCTTTTGGGAACAGTTTGAAAGATTTGGGGCCCACCAACAAAATTGAATTTTGCCGCATTGCACAATGACTCAGATTAACACTGAAAGTTATTGTAATGTACCCCAAGGTAAAATTTTGACTGCAGAGTGTACTTCCTGCGCTGACCATTCATCTTTTTTATTCAGCCACCTGTTACACTGCCTGCCTATAACGGTCAAACAGTCGAGATAAACACAAAGTGAATTTCAGGTTTCAGTCTCTTCACTTTCCTGTTACTTTCCTCTGTTACAGGACCTATGTTACTCTTCAGTGAGCCATTTTCTTTCAAGCAGTCTTCTCAGATAAAATGAAAGTGTCTTTACACCACATCGTCTGTTCGAACATTTAAGAGAGGGAACAGTGCAGAACTAATGGACCACAGTTTCTATTGAGCTTGTAGAAGTCCTGCTCATAGTGTTCCTTACACAGCACAACAGTCGTGCACCAAGGTCACAGCTAATCTCTTGATCAAACCCCATTCATCTTTCACACAATGTACTTAATGTGATTAATATTAGAGTGCACTGACCTCCGCACTAACTAACAGATGCCCCAACACACCATATCCAGAACAACACAGTAAAAATATATTCTGTACCAAGGTGTAAACATTGTACAGTATATGTGAAGACTCTCAGTCATCCAGGCTGATTGAATCACAACAAAGGTTTAAAGAAGGCATCTGAACTTTGTTTTAAAGTTGAAGACATTTCACCTATCATCCAAGAGGCTTTGGGCTTTCTCCAAATCCCAAAGAGCGAGAAAACAGGACAGAGCCAGAGCCAAAAAGGAGATAGAATATAATAGTAATTCCTTAGATCTCCGGCCTGTCTGAGAAGCTTTAAAGTATTTTTAGCCAACACAACATTGCGGTTCATTTCAAACCTGTTAATAGCCTCAGGCAAAAACTGGTTCATCCCAAGGACAAAATTCCCAGTTACAAACAGAGCAATGTTGTGTACTCCATCCACTGCAGAGAGAACTGTAATGAACAGTACATTGGAGAAACCAAACAACCTCTGCACCAGCGGTTATACCAACACCGCAGGGCCAACTCCAGTGGACCAGAATCTGCAGTACACCTCCACCTGAAGGACACAAACCACTCCTTTGAGGACAGAGAGGTCCAAATCTTAGCCAGAGAGAAAGGATGGTTTTGAGCGAGAAGTGAAAGAAGCAATCTTTGTCAAATAAGAAAAACCTTTTGAACAGAAATGGTGGTCTCAGATACAACCTCCCATCTGTTTATAACAGTCTCCTGAAACCCAAACAAACCAGTTTCACTCAGGTCATAAACATCAGAAGGAGCAGACTAGGCTCAGGAGGATTAACGACTGTCCCACTCACTCCAGCAAAGGACAAAAGACTTCAAACAAACCAGAACCACGGAAGCCTTTCAACTTCTCCTAAACCAATAGAATTTAGTTTCAGGTCTAAAACTCCTCCTACCTAGGAGCATATATAACCCAGCTGTCTTACCAATTCAATTTCAGAATTGAGAAAGCCTCTTGAATGAGTGGTGAAATGTTTTCAACTTTAAAACAAAGTCCAGATGACTTCTTTTTAAACCTTTGTTGTAATTGTACAGTGTGTATAGACATAGTACTAGCTGTGTAAAGCTATATTTAATGTTGGATCATCATCTGATTGGCCTAATATACTGTATCAGCAGTATTTACCATATATTGAACTTCGCTTATTTGTCACAGTGTGCCTTCCAGAGAGATGTAGCTTTGTTGATTTGAACAGTAGTCTTCCCATGTTACATTTAATGGCACTAATATTGATTATCTGACTAGCAGCAAATGTGGCCCATAAGGGGCGTCTTTGTGGCTCACCTAGTAGAACATGCACTGGGGCGGCCCAGATTTGATCCACAGCTTGGAAGTGTTTGCTCCATGTCATTCCCTGGTCTCTCTCTCCCCTTGTGTTTCAGGCTACTAATTTCTCTGTCCAATAAAGTTGTCTCATAAACTTTAAGATGAAGAAATCTTCTAATGATGGTTTTGTTTATGAGGAGACGGTGGACATTTCCTTCCGTCAAAGTAACTACCAACTTATTTGAGTAAACAATAATGTTAAAAATATCAATCATGCTTTGAGGTGAAAGAACTTAATAGGTCAAGCCCCAACACCCATACGACTGATAGTCAATATTAGACAAGAAGCTAGTTGTATTGTAGCTTCTGTTAAACTCCGGTATTAAACCAGGACAATTCATCTTCCTGTTTTAACATTAGTACAAGACAGATCCTCTTGTACTAACGGTCTTTACTGTACCACACCGCTCGCTGTAAAATATGGCCCAGTTTGGCAGCTTTAATAGTGCGCAGAGCGGGAGGAGGCTCAGACTGGCTTTGGGCCTATTGCTGCCTTTGATGGATCGGAGCCTCTCATTATATGGATTGGGCCGAGACAGTGAGGAAAAAAAAACACGTACAGAGAGATATAGAGACAGTTCCAGCCAAGCAATTCAGACATGTTTGATCCAGCGCCTCACAGAGCAGCGATTCTCAAACACTTCACACCAGCTGAGTCTAAATATAGACCAAACCAAGGCTACACCCGGTCTAAACCAGGTCTATACCAAAATGAACCAGGACTAAAGACTAAAAAAGGACTAAACCAGAACTAATCCTGAACTAAACCCAGGACTAAATTAGTCTAAATCAGGTCTAAACCAGGACTAAACCAGCATTAAAAACAGGACAAAGCAAGAACTAAATCATGATTTAAACAGGACCAAATCAGGTTTGAAACCAGGATAAAACCAAGACAAAACTAGGGCTAATACAGGACTAAACTTAAGTCCAAAGCAAGACAAAACCAGGTCTAAACCAAGATATAAAACCAGGAGAAAACTGGGGGTAAATCAGGACTAAAACAAGATAAACCCAAAAATAAACCATGTCTAAACCAGGACAAAATGGGACAAATCCAGGACTCAACTAGGTCTAAATTTAATCTAAATTAGGACTTAACCATTACAAAACAACATAAAACTGGAACAAATCCAGGTCTAAATCAGGACTGAACCAGGACTAAACCAGAACTAAATCAGGACAAGCTCCACCTAGGACTAAAATAGGTATAAAACTGCCTCTAAATTGAACTACATCAGAACTGCAAAACATCCCAGACCATAAGGACCAAATGGTTATGGATCGAAAAAAACAGGAAGTGACAATTTTCTCCTCCACTGGAGCTCATTTTGCTGCTCTTCCTTCGGGCCACTGTCTGTCTCTTGCTTTGTTATCGGTTGTGTTTGTCGTTATACCTTATTCTTTGCTTCTTCTTTTATTTATTTTTTGTCCTTGGTTGGCGTTTCCTTGTCTCTCTGTCAGGTACCTTTCATTTCAAAACTAACACAGCTTCATTCACATTGCCCTGCTATTAATGGAGAACAAACAAACGGCTGGGGAAAACCACAGATTGTCAGCTCTTAGACAGAAGCGCTACACCGGCACACAACTGTTAATATATTATTATCAAGTATCCAAATCTCCTAAAATTCCTGAAAGTGAGTGCAGAAAAAAAAACACTGTATGACATTTGAGCTGGTTAAGGAGAAAAAATGCACCTCATAGAAAATGTAAAGACATGACATTTTCAAAAGCAAAGCATTTTATTTTATAGTGTGCTAGTTGCCAAATCAACTAATCATTCGGTGCATCAGCGCAGAGTTACCCTTTGTGTCAGCCCCAAGTCCAGATAAATGGAAAGAGTTGTGTCAGGAAGAGGATCTGGTGTAAAACCTATGACAAAATAAAACATGCCCAAATATATGTACTTGTTAAGTACTAACAGCAGTCCTGATTTGAAGTTTTAGCAGTAACCATGCTGTATTACAAAGAGAATACAATTTTCTGTTATCTATAGGATCAATAAAACAATGATGGATGCAAGAAAAGTACTTTAGCAAAGCCCAGGAATCAGGAAGGCTTAACCTTCCTTAGCATCTGCTTTCCACAAAGGAACAAAACTTGGCTCAATGTTTTGTTTGTGCAGCGTTTATGAGATAGTGGCTGCTAAATAAAAAGGTTTTTGCACACTGGAGAAATTGTCATAATCCCATTTATTAAGGCATAGGAGCAAAATTAGATTTGCAATCATTCTGTTCCCATGAGGGGCTCATCTTTGGTGCATTACTCATATACTGCTACTGTATGGTATACATCTACATCCATTTTACTTATCTTGTTTAGCATAGTTCAACTTATTTTTTTGTGGACAGAACTACTTTTTATTTTGCCATTTTTTATTTCAACATTCGTAATGATTGTTGTTGATTTATTAGCACTTGTGTGCTGTTACTTTTCCACTTTGTTAATGCTGTTCTTACTCTTGCTTTCATGTTATTTTTAATTAACTTATTTCATTCTTTATCTTATTGGCTTTTACTGTTGATGTGATACCTTTACATTTTTGATCAGCACTTTGGAGCACTTTGATTGATTTATGTCCTATTATATTTATTATTGTTATGTTTTTTTTTTGTTTTTGTTTTTTACTTCTGTCTAGAAGCCTAAACTCCAACTGCAAACCAATTCTATCTACGGCTGTATAAATAAAGTTGCCTGAACCTACTCTGTTGTTGCAACAATACAATTTCTCCACTGCATGATGAATAAAAGTTTCCTTATCTTATCTTATAAAAAGGAAAAAAAACATTATTGTATGCACTATCCTTATAGCATGTGTTTTAGTGCATACAATATAACTCACTTAACTTAACACATTTATTCATTATTCATTTATTTATTAGTGCTCAAGTGGCATTCTTCTGCTTTAATAATAATATAATGCATTGGTCTTATCGCACTTTTTTGTTTGTTTGTTTGTTTCTTGTAGTCACTCAAAGTCGCTTTACAATTGCATTATTCATTCACGCCCTCTGACCATCACCAAACACAGTCACACTGACACATTCACACTGGGAAGGTGGGTCAAGTGTCTTTCCCAAGGACACAACGGCAGTATGCAAGGCCATTAGCGGAGATCAAACCACCAACTCTCAAGTTAGTGGGCAAACATCTCTACCAGCTACTACTGCCTGCTCTAAACCTTTATTAAACAGTCACAGCTCATTATTATTACTCCAAATGCTTTCAGTACATGCCATGCATCACAGTCATGGACATTTGAATGTTAATCCTATTACTGAGTGGACATTTCCATACTGACCTTTGTGAGACATGATGGAATTTCTAATGAGCACCAACAGCAATTAAAACAATATTGCTTCACGTTTTCTGCCTCTGAAAACAGTGGAAATAATCTCATTAGCACGTTTCCATCGCAACGGAGACAGAGATGGTGTTGGTGTAAAATGTGAAATAAACAGCATCATGACAATAGGAATAATTCATGAGAACAGCGGAAAAGCCATGTTGCCAAGAGACCTTTTTAGAAAGTGTGAAAGTGGGTGAGTAAAAATGTCCCAAAATAATTGTGCTCCCCTGTGATAGTCTGAAATCACCATGAGACAGATAATTGAGGTCAGTGACTGTGTGGTTACACTTTGACCAGACAGGACGGCGTGTTTCGGGGTTTTGGCTCAGTCTGGCACTGATTAACGACAATAATATAATGTGTGCAGGGGTTCAGTCTAACACTTGCCCTGTCTTTGTCATTTTATGGGCCAAAGAATATGGCTGCATAAGGAAAACACATAATACTGTTGTTTAATATTGCATGAACAATAAGATGTGAGTGCTTGAATTGCCCTATAGAAACAAATAACAAATAAATCACTTCAGCTCTGAGATAGTCAGTGCAGTAGCATGTCTATGGTCAGTGTGTATCCAGGCTCCATCTGATTGGCCAAATGAAGCTGTAGCGTAAATTCAACCAGGAAGACTGATTTCAGCCAATCACAGCCTGCCATCTGCCTCTCATCCAATCACCTCTCACGCCATTCTCACGACCTCTGCCCTCAGTCATTCTGCTGTTCAGCTATGTGCTGCAACCCTCCAACACATTCAACTCCACCGCATCAGCAGAACCATCAGCCTCCTCAACCTCTCCTTCACCTCCTCTTCACCACCACAAGTGTCTAGGCCCCGGGGGAGAAAATTCCCCAAACTAATCTATCAAACTCTCCCTTTTTTATCACATCGCTGACATCTCTGCCAGGGTCTAAGCATCAAAGTTTATTCCTTCAATAACTCATCCATTACACTTCATTCATGTGTCGGTTTTTTGTGTTTCCCTATAATTTGCCACTGTAAAGTCTTAAAGGGAAAATAAATTATAACTCTAATGTAAGTCATTTCGTGGTGGTATATTGCACATGTTACAGTCAGCTACAATGACTTCTGCTGCTCAGTAGATAAACAAATACAGGCTCTTTTTTATGACAATGGAGTGATACATTAGCCGTTATTTTTCAAAGAAAGGTTAGATGATACTAGATTTTTAAAGTTTGTAGTAAATGCTAAAAGTCACTACTTTCATCACAACAACTTTTAATTTTTAGTAGTTCAGATGCCTCTGATAATAAAAGCTGCATGCATGAGATAGGAACTGATTCAACAAGAATATATCGTTGCACATAAAGCAGTGCCTAACACGTTCATCTATAAATAATTACCATAATTGTCTTCTCTCAAGTAAACAATGTGCAGAGTGATTTTTTCTTGCTTTAAAGGTTCACTGAAATCACGAATCATTCAAACATGACTAAGATCTTTTCCCAGTTACACAAAGAGTCCTCAGTGTGGAGAACCGCTGTTGTCCTGTGTCGAGTGCGGCAGGTGTGGGATGTTTTGAACAGCAGGCCAGTTCACTCACTTTGAGGCTCAGCTGTAATTAGGTGTAAAACACTAAATATTTGTTTCACAGTTATTTCTGCTGCTGACACTTTCACAGCGTGTGTTAGGGTTGTTTGTCTTTTCCTCACCATATGCATCTGGCAGCGTGCGTAAAAACAACACCAAATTACCCATAATTAAACTGTCTGTGTATTATAGCTAATAGGAATAGATAAATACTACTCTCGTTCCAATTTTCCTTAACTTTTCCTTCAAACAACAACTACCAGACAAGATAGCTAACTTTATTTTGACCCCAAACGCCGCAGCATCACATTGCCTTATCGTAACATTTTCCTGCAACAAAATCCAACTAACACAAAAAGTAATAGGTCTATGCTGGATAAACCCTGAGCCTACATGGACCAACTTTTGCAATCTGCCATGGTTCTGTAACTACTTGTCCAGCATAACAAAAGAATGAAATAACTTTTAGCATGTTACCCTGTCAACAGTGTTATCTCAAAGTAACGCTTAAATATAGATCCTCTTTGTTCACTCTGTCACTGTTGTGAGGAAACTTTCACTCATCTTTTTTTGGACTGCTCTTTTTATTTTGGAAAGACATACCCATTTGTGAATAGAAAGCATGATATAGACCGACAACTTATTACTAAACACAAAAAAAATTTAGCACAGATAATTTTTTCCAACAAATATTTCTATGTCTGGGTTTTACGGGGTTATAGGTGCTATGAGCAGTATATATTTTTTTATATTTCATAAAAATTCCCTACATGTGTGCCAAGATATGATGTAAACATGTTTAAATCAAATATTAGCTTTACTGATAACAATGGAACAGTTGATTTACTAACAATTAAAAATATGTTATACATAATGCCCAAGTTATTTTTGTTTACATTTTTTGTTTTGGTTCTAAAACTGCATTGCTGATCGTCCAATCAGAAAAGAGACCATTGTTTTGATTTAGACTGCAGTACTGTTTTCAAACCAGTACGAGCTCTGCTGTTTACAGTACCTTTAAGCCTTGTTAATGTTAAAATATTGTTGTATATTCTATGTATAAATAAAATAAAATAAAATAACAAAAAAAAAATCAATGTACAAAAAAAACAAAACAAAAAAAAAACTTTTAGCATGTAGCCTTTAGCTCGTGTAACACTAAATGCTAATGTTCGTTACCCAGGCTCTGACATTACACACATGCAGTAGTTTGGTTGCAATTTGCCAAAACCATCTTGATTATGCACAATTTGGAATTTTTTGTGGCTAATGCTTATTTTATTAATGTATCTTCCACTTATTGCCTTTAGCAGAGGGCCAAAGTCGATCCCAGTAATTACTGTACGGGCTTTAGGTGAGGTACATCCTGCACAGTGGCCAGTGAGTCACAGGGCTAACATAGAGACTGATTCACTCTCACATATTCATGAAATCATGGATCATTGAAAATCTATTGCGGTCTGCTTAACTTATGTAACCAAAATGTCAGCTTATGTTGTTTAAAAGCAATAAAATAGTCCATTAAGGCAGCTGAATATAAATAAGAGTGTTTTAGGTAAAGGTGTGTATTGGTTAGACTGTGTGGCATAAACCATAATAAAGATGATTTTGTGGGAAACACATTAACGTTGAAATACAAAAAATGAAAAGAGCACAGCTGAGATGAGTCATCAGCAGAGGACAGAGCAGAGCGAGTGCGTATGACCCCCACAGCGAGGAGGTCTGTTGGCTCGGGGACATCGCGGCACGAGTCCAACACAGAAGAAGAAGATCCACTGTGAATCAATACAGACTGATTGCACTTAGCTTCTGATGAAAACCTCCGTACTCTCTGCTGGTAATGGTCTGTTTCAGAGATTACAGTGCCCCACCCCCATCCACCACCTTCATTATGTATAGAGCTCAGGGGTCACTGTGTGGTTTGATGAGGGTAAAGCTAAAGTAAATCATACGACAGGACTGGTTACATTAAACAGTTCATGGATACAGTATTTTTATGAACTGGCATCTCCCTCTTTTTTAATAACTATCTCTGTTTACATGGCACCAATATAAACGCGAACACAAGACGGTGGTAATTGAGAAACTAAATGAGATATGTGAGAAGGCAATTAGTCATTAGCAAGGGTCTTATGCTGCTTTACTGTGGTGCTCAGAAATTTGCAAAATGTTTTTAATTTTTTTCTGAACAAGCACACAAACGCCTGCTGAAGAGAGGGGAAAAAAACTAGGCAAAGCAGTTTGATTTATTTGTACAATGACTAAACAAAGGTATGGGATATTGGAATTATTATGAACCCTCAGTCACAAAAGCGTCACTTGTTAAAAAAGCTATGCATGTATAAATGAATAAAAGACCAAGACCACACATGACCAATGGGTTGCAGATCTCCCGAGGTTTTTACATATGGAAAAATACACACTGGCAAGCTAAGGTGTAAAATGGTATAAATCATGGCAGCCATTTCTGTATTAATATTTTATATGAATTGTTAGCGTCATTATTTTCTTTTTGTTTGTCTTATTTTGTTTTTTTGTTGGAGTGGGTATTTGATGAAAGACATTAACAGCAAAAATTGTGTGTTCCATATAATGTATGATAACAAAATGATATCAATAAAAGAGTAGTTTTATCACAACATACTTTTACTTCAACTTCAGTAATATTATTCTGAAGTAAAAATACTCTTTACTTACTTTTTTGTTACCTCTGTGTTGCTTAGAAAAGCTTTATGTTGTTGAAAAGTAAAAAATTGGAAAATTGTGTTTCTTGTGACTCTTGTGTTATTTTATATATCTGTTTATGTTGTTTTATATTTGGAAACACCAGAATTTGCACATTATCTTTTGCTTTGTCTGATTACATCAAAATTAAAACATAAATCAGACCTTTCGTCCAAACAGTTACTCTGTACTTGAGTAGCTTTTTCACCAAATACATTTTTACTTTTACTTGAGTAATTATTTGGATGACAACACCTTTACTTTACTAATAATGCAAAATTTTGGCTATTCTACTCATCCCTAATTACTATCCAATAACTGCATCGACTATGAGTTGTAGAGTTAAAATTCTGACTTTAAGAGATGAAAGCACATGAGCACATGAAAGTCGGAAAAGCCACAGGAGGACCACACGCACTCAGACTTCTAGTTGATAGCATCACTAAATACAAATTAGATTCCTGAGCATGATGAGAATCTCCTTCTTGATTTGGTTTTAGACTTTGTATCATTACATCGGTCCTTTCCTGTCCTTTCTTTCTTTGTAAACACAGCAGGGCTCAGCTGTGAGGAGAGAAGAGTCCACTGGCCCAGAAAAATGTTTACACGATTTAATTACAGCCATGAAAGAATGTGTCCACAGCCCTAAAAGCCTTTTGAAATTAGCCTTTGTTTGACTCCAAAAAGTAATACATCTGGGTTGGCCACAGAATCAGATGTGACAAAAAAGGTAATGTTTTGTTTGTCCAACTATGGAAGACAATCTAATAGAAAAAAAAGAGAGGCACACTTTAAACTTACACTCACAAGCCAGTGAACTTTTTGTGTCAATCCCCAAGCCTGGATAAAAAGAGAGGGTTGTGTCAGGAAGGCGAGCTGGCATAAAAACATAGTATGAAAAATCTGGGTGCAAATAATTCTCCAATAGGAGGCAGATATATATATATATATATATATATTTTATCAACCTTAGATGGGAAAAGTCTTTAGGAGAAGAATATTTTGTCCGTGTCGCTATCTAAGCCTGTCAGAAAATATAAAGCCAACATTACAATACATTTTTTCATTTAATTCTTTTTTATTTTTATATATATATATTCATTCATTTTTTCTACCGCTTATTCCTGTTAGGGGTCGCGGGTGACTGGAGCCTATCCCAGTAACTTTGGGCCTTAGGCGGGGTACACCCTGGACAGGGGCCAGCTTGTTGCAGGGCTGACACAGAGACGAACACAGACAGACAACTCTCACATTCATTCAGTAGGGGCAATTTAGAGTCACCAATTCACCTAACACATGCATGTCTTTGGACGGTGGGAGGAAGCTGGAGTACCCGGAGAGAACCCACGGTAACACGGGGAGAACATGCAGACTCCACCCAGAGATTTCGTGTGATGGTGTGTTGGTCGGCCCGGGGCTCGAACCCACGACCTCCTTGCTGGGAGGCGAGAACGCTAATGGCCAAGTTCTTTTTGTTTATGTTTTTTGTTTTGGTTCTAAAACTACCTTGCCCATAATCCAATCATAAAAGAGACCATTGTTTTAATTTAGGCTGCAGTACCATTTTCAAACCAGTACGAGCGCTGCTGCTTACAGTACCTTTAATTGAGGAAAACTCTTCTAATCTTCAATAGGACACTGATATAAGAAAAATCTTTGAAAAGCAAGGCCTTAAGACATCATCCATAGGTTTTATTAACCATTTCTTTAATTGCAGGATGTGGCCAGCACATGCTTGGATACAAGGTGGTATCAAATTAGGCACACACCTGTTGGCTGTTGGACTACACAACTTGCTCATTTTTAAATAATGGCTGTTGATAATACAGAGAAAATGTTAATTCCAGTGCTGCCTATGTTTGCTTACACATAAAACATAAATATGCAAAAGAAAAACAAAATAAAAATGTGAATAACTATTGGAAATGCATGTATGTTTAACTAGATGCCATGTTGCACCAGATGCAGTTACTATAGCAACACTGGAGCATGTTTGTGATGCTGATTGGTCTCATTTATGCCTTCACACATGCCTCATGCATAGTAACCGATCTATCTCCAACTACTGCAGAGGCACGCATGGGAAAGCTAAAAGTACAATCAATACTCTTAGCATTTTATTTGCCAATGCGTAAACAGCGACTCCCTGCTTTATTAATTTTTCAGTTCGACCGCTAGATGATAAAGGTCAGTACATCGGTCAGTACAACCCCTGCAGCATACGGTATAGATTTAATATTCTAGTGTCTATAAACAACATAAGCTTTCTGTGCATTTTGTTTCATACGTTTTTATTTTTATTTTTTTTTTATGAAGGATTTTATGTATATAACCACACAAAATATGAAAAACACAAATTAACCAAATAACACAAAACTAGGCCCTCCCACTAAAAGAATACAGAGATAAATAATAATAATAAGACAAAACAAACAGACATACACTGAGTACTAAGAGATAAAAAGAAAAAAACTGGTTCTGACACAGTTAGAACATCAACCATGTCACGATCTCCAATTTTTCTACAGCATATTTGAGAAAAGGTTGCCAAATTTCATAAAACTTAGTTGTTCTACCATTGAGAGTGTGCCTAATCTTCTCAATTTTCATATAAATTCAAAATATCTTTAATCCACTGCAAGTGAAACAGAGGTACGTTGTGTTCTCAATTCAGTAAAATTAATCTGCGAGCAAGGAGTGTGCAGAATGCCAGAAAATCACGCTGGTATTTATTTGGTTCCACAGTTAAAGGGTCTACATTATGCAAAATTGACTTTCTACCATACAGCTCCAGAGCATACAAAAAGTTGTTTTTTGTTTGTAAAGTAATAAATAGAAACATTTTCTTTTAGGCACATAATGTTTTCAAAGGTTGTAAAATGTGCAAAGCTGTTCTAGAGATGACCAAGATTGGTTTAAAAAGATAAATAAAAGCATAACATATCCCCTTTAAGCAAGCAGAATTGTGCAAAAATGGTTTGGCCATTGGCAACCAACCAACTTCATGTGTGTGACGTCAGTGCCTGGTTAGAGAACAGCAGCTTATAACATTAAGCTTTTTAAAGCAAATAGGGCTACATTTGCTAAAGGCAACATGTTTTGTCAACAACAAGGGGTCACAAGCAAGTGTACTCTTTGTGCTGGTCCTAAGCTCGATAAATAGAGAAGCTTGCTTCAGGAAGGGCATCTGGCATAAAACCTGCCATTCCAAATCACTGTACTATAGGATCATTATGTTATTTATGCCGGTCAAGCACAGATCAATGGCAGACCACAATAGTTTGTTAATGTTTATTATTTTTATTATTAAGTATAAAGTTATACAGTGATAAGTTAATTGACTGATCTGTGTGCTATTATCTGAGTGATTTGTACAATCCACAACAACAGATCATTTTTGTGGCCTAAAACATCTTAATTACTGGCTTGCTTCCTTATCAGAATGAATGGAAAAGACCTGTCACGCATGGATGCAGGTGGCCTGTGTCTTCAATGTCAAAGCAGATGTTTTTACAATGGTCCACTTGTGTCTGTGGTAACTCAACATGTTTATAACCTACAGACTGGTAGCTGCAGTGGTTCCATACAGTGGTGCCACAGCCGGCTGTGAGCTTGTTAGCCGTGCCTCCTCACCTCTCACTGAAGAGGCTGTTCATCAGGAGAGGAGTGAAGAGGTGTGCTGCAACAATATGGACGCCCTACAATCAGAGGAAAGGTCACACAGAGCACAGATTCAATTTAAAAAGCCACAATATCTGCCCCGTGTTTTCTGCACATCGATCTTCAGCTCGCTGAGATAATTGTTTTTTCATAATTGGATTTTGACATTATTACTAATGCACACAAAACACATTTAAAGCCGGCCACTTGCATGCAATCACTCACATTACATTTTCCACACTGTGTGTATGTACATATATGTACCTGCCTACAATTTTTTTAAAAGTCCAGCTGAAACAAATGCCTACCCTAACATATTAATACATTATATCCAAGTGAGGATTAGAGCTTATTTTGAACTTCTAGCTCTGAGTTCAGTGTTAGGCTGATGCAATGCCAAAATTATTTTGTCTCACTTCGTCAAACAGTGTAAATGTTTTGCCAATGTTTAATTTCTACTTTTCTAATTTCTCGCTTCTTTTTATTTATATTTTTGTGCTGGTTTCCTATGTAAACTCATGTAGCAAGTGGAATAGCTACAATCTCATCTGACAATTTTCAGCATGATATGATGTTTACAAGCCTTGTAGACCAACAGCCAATGAGAATGTACCAACTTCAAGACCCCCTTATATGTGGCATTGTGATTGGCCAAATTTTGCCAGTACGCACAAAACATTCTGCTTGATGATGTCTTATGTACATATAAGTAGCAGGGGTGTAATGAGGCGTTTTTGCAATGATACAATACGTATCGATCAGAAATGTTTTGACATGAAGCAAGAACATTATTGGCTAATTTGAAACAATACGATTCGATATGATTCAATGGCCCTGTCCCAATACTCGCACTTGCGGACTTCAATTGCACGTTCACGCTGAGGGGCGCAGTGCGTGGTGTGTCCTAATTCTTTTCAATGTTTGGAACCACACTTCATCACACACTTCACTGTGCACTTCCAGTAAGTGTGGATCAGAGCGGACTTTGCTGAAGTATATTACCCATAATGCATTTCATGGTGATGTTTTCGAATGACGCTGTGTTTGTTTCTCAGCAACTTAGCAGTGAGCGCTAACTGGCAAAAATAAAAAGTAACGCATTAACAGCTAAACTGATGAAAATCTGTCCAGGTAACAACAATGTTAAAACAATAAACACATCTGATCTTTCTATGACAAAATGATCCACTTATCAACTGTTATTAACTTTCAGATAAATCCAGCAGCAGTTTAGCAAACACACTGCTAAAAGACAGCACTGTTTATTCTATTACATGTTTTTATACCTCGTGACTTCTTTAGCACGAGTGTCCAAGAAGTGTGGACTGTCCCAGTTCTCTTTTTTAACCCCCCTGCACCCTTGTGCATTCACGCAAGTGTGTAGTGTGCAGTGCAGCTATTGGGACAGGGCCAACACCTTCATATTGATATAATCGATACAGCAACTTTTTGCCAAAAATCATAAAAGTTTACTCTCAAATCTAGCATCGCAGCCGAGGTTGATTATGTCCAGTAGACAGAGAGTGAAGCAAAGTTAAATATAACATTTTATTTCATTAAAAACTAAAATTACATCCAAAAAGACATACCTGGTTTCATTTTAACAAATTTCTATATCAATATTTCTAATATTACAGATTTTTTCCCCGTGTATATCGAAATGATACAATTCGATACAAGGTAATCAGTATCAATAAAGTTGTATCGTAGGAAAAAAAAATCTATACATTGATATAGTTACTGTATCGTTACACCTGTAATAAGCAGTAATATACAATCCAGTCCCAAGGGGTTACAAGCCAGTGTACTTTTTGTGCCAGTCCCAAGCCTGGATAAATGGAGAGGGTTGCGTCAGGAAGGGCATGTGGCATAAAGAAATGAGAGCCTGTATGAGATCATCTTTGGCTGTTTGAAGAATAGGAAACAACAGACATTCAATACTGTTACTATATACATGTACTGTAGATCACTCTCTTTGAATATGGCTGCCACAGTGAGCAGAGGACACGGCAGATATATGAGCTGTGTGTAAATTAGCTATGAGGCTAACTGCTCGTCCTGTTGACTTAACTGTAATAGGTGATCTGGAGTCCTG
Source organism: Bostrychus sinensis (assembly GCA_020698575.1). Lineage (NCBI taxonomy): Eukaryota > Metazoa > Chordata > Actinopteri > Gobiiformes > Eleotridae > Bostrychus > Bostrychus sinensis. The sequence goes on along the minus strand of CM036241.1, from coordinate 11,361,813 downwards.
AGGGATGGGAGGAAAGAGAAAGCCCGTCTAGCGGTTATTAGTCTGTATTGATACAGTCACTTAGCCCAAGCCCACAAATCTGCATGCTCTAATAGTCTGGTGTAATGGGAGCGAGCATAGGCCTCCCGTTGCTCACAAAGTCCTCAGAGGGACAGCCACAATGTGCTACAGTGAAGTCATCATTAAGGCTGCGCAACATTTAATACAGCTGAAATCCCAGATCATTATGCCATGATATCAATATGGCAACAAACTTAATTAGTTCTGATGGTAATAAAAATGTGTGTCAATACTGGTTTGGACTAAAACAAAGGTGGTTATGTAGTTGGATTTTGGTGACTTTTTCCAAGAAATATGAATAATAGGCCAAGAAAGAAATGTTTTGGTGTCAATCCCAATCTATTTCTGAATCCAAAATTTCAGTAAAGGACTCATTAAAGGTCCCCTATTCTGGTAAATCTACTTTTTTGAGCTTTTAACCATGTTATTATGTTATTGCAACCTCAAAAACATACCAAAAATACAGCTGCGACTCATAATGTCATTTCACCACGACCATGTCAAACCAACAGGGATCTTAATAAAGCCCATACACCATCACTGCACTCGTTCAGATAACATCAGCTCTTAAATTCCCTTCGCTATAAAGCAGTCAGCTCATTTATCTATCTGTTACTTTGATGCTGCTAATGGCCATGCTAATTAGCCATTTCGTGCTCTGTTCATTCTCCACTATAGCCAGCAGGGGGCGACAGGCACCTAATCCATGTGTTCCCTGCAAAGTCAAGGTACCAGTTTCTCAAAAGGAGATGCTTTCCATACACATGTATTATTTTAAGTTATAAAAAGTGAAATACTGATGCAAAGGAATAAAAAAAAAAGCATATAATTTGCCCTTTAACTTTGCCAGATAGGACCAAAGCATAGTACTAACACCAGCCACAAGTGGTCAGCAAAGGAACAAATTATTACTTTTGGGTCAGGATCTGATTCCATGGTGGTACTGTAATGGCATGAGAGAGATCCATCTCCAAATGTTTCTAATTAGTTTGTTCCTTTAAGGGCCAAACAATAAATCAAATTGTTATAAAATTAACAAAAATTCAATGTTTTTTTTTTTTTGCTCTGCTGTTTTGTGCCTAATGCAGCTGTTAGAGTCCAGGTTAAATGCAGTAATGGCCAAAATAACACTAAAACACACCAGAGAAACAACATGTTAGGACTGTAATGATTTGTTTTTGTGAAGTGTCAGGTAATAGATATAAACATGAATAGGGCACTTTCTGTGGAGACACTAAATCTGCCTTAAAATGAGACTGCCTGTCATTAAAAGGGCCCACAATCCCCTGTATTTTTTGAGTAGGCTGTTTGTTCCATCTTGAAGAACTCATTCCACCCAGCACAAGAAATGTTTACAGAAGAACTATTCCCCATTGTCCCCACTGTATGCTGCTGGACCAGAGTAATACATTTTTAGTTTACTAATATCTTTTTATGTTGAATGATTGTAAAATTATCATTGTATCTTGCTTGCTGCGTACTGTGCATTGTCTGCTGTTTTAGCTGTGGACTTTTGTTTGGCATTTAGCATAAAAATGACACATAATATGACACAATATAATATACATAATATTGCAAGAGTCTTACAAAATGAGATTTTATTTGTTGGGCCATATAACGCAGCTCTAATAGCTCCTATTATGTGACATCAGGAGGTCAAAGTAATAGCCTTCTATAAAAGCTACATGACTTTGCCACCAGCTGCAAAAAGGTCAGCGCTGAGCTGTTTGCAAACACAGCTGCGACTCAGTATGTCATTTCACCACAACCATGTCAAACCGCAAACCAGCAGGGATCTTAATAAACGAGTCCTTTATTTTGTTTACGCCAGTCATTCTGAAACTTTCACACCAAGTACTACCTCAGAAAATATCAGGCTTTCAAAAGTACTGGCATCTTTAATGAATTAAAATGAGCATTAATGCAAAACAGGGACTAAAACTGGACTTAACAAGAACTACAACTGCACTAAACCTAGACTACACCAGGACTACACCCAGTCTAAGCCAGGACTAAACCAGAACTAATTTAGGACAACCAGCCCATAATCAGGACAAAGCCAGGACATAGCCTAAGACTAAACCATTTCTAGACCAGATCTAAACCAGGTCTAAACTAGGCCTAAACAAGGACCAAATAAGGTCTGAGCCAGGACCAAACCAGGACATAACCAGAATTAAACCAAGGCTAATTAAGGACTACACCAGGGCTAAACCAGGACTAAACTAAGATTAAACCAGAGCTAAACAAAGTCTAAACCAGGTCTAAGCCAGGACTAAAACCACAAAATAACCACGACTAAACCAGGACTAAACTAGGATTTAACCAGTCCATAACCAGGACTAAACCAGGACATAACCAAGATTTAACTATTTGTAAACCAGGTATAAAAAAAGTCTTAACCAGCTCAAAACCAGGCCTAAACTAGGTCTGAACAAAGTCTAAATTAGCCTTCTTAGCCAGAACTAAACCTGCAAATAACCAGGACTAAACTACGACTAATCTAGAACTAAACCAGGACATAACCAGGACTAAACCAGGTTTAAACCACCTCTAAGCCAGGACTAAGCCAGGACTAAACCAGAACTTAACCAAGAATAAACAGAAAAGACTACCAGGATTAATCTACACTTTAAATTACAACCCAGAGGAATTAAAATAAAACTGCCTTGAAATTAAACTAAATCTGAAGTGCAAAAGTCCGAACCACTGGCTTTACTACAACCTCTAAACTCTTCTGGTGTGAAATAAATAGTACAATAAAATCACATTTATAGTGGTTCATCCATAAGTGCTCAGTTTTACAGTGAACGTGGTCAGCAGAAAAATGTGGCAGTAAATCAGTGAGAAATGCTGCGTGTGAACTCTGAGGGGTAAAATTGGCTGACAGGGAAGCCAGGTGTGTTGCGTGTGTTGTGTTGTGCGTGCATGTGTGTTGTGTGTGTCTAAGTGTGTAAAGTGTTGATAGAAACTGACAGGATCATACCTTCTTCACACCTGCTCCCTTCATGCACTCCAGAGAAACTTCACACGGACTTTTATTAAACCTGGCTCAAGGCAGGCAGGCAGACAAAGTGAACAGTATCATGGCGGGGACAGCAATGATTTAAATTGTTCTATTGCTTAGTAATTCTTATGAAAAGCTTAGTCACAGAAGATAAGATCAACTTACGTGTAGCACCATTTCAAAACTGTTTTAGATGCAAAAATGACTCATTCTACGGTCACTAAAGAGCCACACAGCAAATCAAAGCAGACAGAGTGAATATACTATCATGGGAACAGCAATGATTTGAATTTATCCATTGCTAAGTTATCTTGAGAAAAAGCTTAATATCTTGGAGCTCGATTTACTGAAGTTTTGCGTACTAAAATGCATGCTAATTGGACAATACGTTATAGTTATCAATTATCAGCCATCAAATGTGGCTTTTATGTGGACAGCAGTATCTCAGAGTTAAATCCACCCATCTCGTCAGGTTATAGCTCGAAGTGTTTTTATCAGATGATGTCACCTTGTAAAGCATTTCAGTTTCTTATCCCTCCCTCCGTCTCTCCCTCTCTCTGTTGTTTATCCCTATGGACAAGCTGCAATCGATAGGCTCTTGATATGTGTCTCATTATGAACTGACAATATATTATTTGGTGTGTTTGTCAATAATCTTCAGTCGCACTGAGGTACATCTCCCGTAAACCACTGTACAAATGGTCTAAAACAAAACATTATGCCACAAGTTTATTTAACCAGAGAAATATTGTCCTTTTTGCATGGTTTGACTTGGACAGGTAAAATGTAAAAAATGTAAATGCAATGGTTGTATTGGTATTGTTTATAATGTTGGAACGATTAAGTCCTTTTTGGCATCCTCATTCTTTTAGAAGTGAAAGGGCTATATTATGCTTTTATTCATATTTTTTCTTGGTGTCCTCTAGAACATCATTTCATGTTTTACAAATATATGTCTAAAAAAAGAGAGTTTTTAATAAGTACTCTACTGGTGCCATAAAAAAACAGGCAAAGAGACCAGCAGCGGGCAGCAGAGTGCAGATTGCTGCTGTCTTTTGAACATAAATTAAAGATTAAAAGGAATTTCACTTCCTTAAACTTAGTTGGTTTGTTAGCAAGATAGCTAAAAGGTAATGGTCAGAGTTTGATTAAATCTCCAGTAAAGGACTGTAATGGGCCAAGAAAGAAATTAATATTTTTTTGGTGTGGATCCAGGATTGTGACTGTGCTCCAGCCACAAGGAAAGACATTCTTAAAGGGAATATATATTGATTTTATTCATATTTTTAAACAAATCTTCTTTCATCTTTCACATTTTACAACCTTTAAAAACATTATCTGACTAAAAGAAAATGTTTTTAATTAGTAATGTTGGTGCCATAAAGAATCAGGTAACAAGACCAGCAAAGGGCAGCAGAATGCAGAGTAGTGCCGTCTGCAGAACATAATTTAAAGAAAAAAATCAATACACTTCCTTAAACTTTCTGTATGATGCCATTTTACTACAAAATGAAAATTACTGTGAACAATCAGTGGGAACAGAGCTGTACACCGTTTTTCGGATAAATGAATGAGAGCACACTGGATGTAGAGGGCTTGTTGATTGGTCAGTGCTTCCTGGAGTGGGTGGAGGTTCATGCAACCAAATGTTTTGAAGCCTTTAACAGGCCATGCCAGAGAGCAGAGGATTACTTTCTACACATGTGAATCAAGCTAAACACAGCTCCAGATATGTTTCTGACGAGGGAACAACATTATAACAGTAGAAAGTCAGAAGAGTTGATTTATATATCCCATTGACATTTGTTCACTTAGTGCTGTATGCTACATTTTTCATGAATTGAATGCACAGATCTATGTTTTAGTGTAGTTTCTAGTTGGCGTGATGGGTCATTGTGAACTCATATAAAATAAATAATGCAACATGCCCACAAACAGCACACACTATTGAAGATCAGGTCCTCAGTTTCCACATTTGTCACAGCTAAAAGCCTAATTTACCAATCAACTAACCAAAACCTCCTCTCCTCTTAATACAAAATGTGTGTGTGTGTCAATCTACAGTCGACCCCAAAGCACCCCTCCAACACGAGTCACATTCAAAAGTCACCAGTCCAAAATAATCTCCACTGATGAATACACGAGCATTATAATTTCACTGTGGCCAGGCTGAAAATAGTATTAAGGTAGAAGAAAGAGGGGGGCCAGAGGGGCGATGCAAACAGAGCAAATGTGTCCTTCAGGCTGAAAAAGCTGAATCACCAACGTCTCTTCTCATTACTTCATCTCGACATGGACCGGGAGCCCTAAACCTCTGCAGCACACACACACACACACACAAACTGGGACTGTCATTTTGAAAAAGGGACAGAAGCCAAAATGGAAAGGAAACACAAGGAAACGACCCTAAAGTGAGCGGCATGAGGCAAAACAGACGTCACATTAGAGTCCCGCGACAATACATGGAGACTCTCGAGGCTCCTCCTACTAGTACTACTCAGGCCTACTCCTTTGGCTGGATGCTTGGATTCACCTTGAACAGCCCAGGAGGACATCTCTCTTTCTCCTCTTCATCAGTTCAATGGGCCTGGCTCACTTACATAAAAACTACACACACAGGAACACAGGCAGCAGGCAGTCATTTTGTGGTTGCACTGCTGGACATGTCCCCTGGTCCAAGGCAGTAAATGTGAGTTATGATAATTATGTATGTTCATCGAAGACATACTGAGCAGATGGTAATAAAGTAAATCTTGTTTTCTGATGTCAATTGTTTATTTGATATGCATGTACTGTGACTTCCTTTCAAATACAAAGTTGGAAATGTAATTAAAAGCTGCTCTTATACTGTTGATATCGTGTGCTTCCTTGTCTTATAGCTCAAGAAAACATTAAAAGTCCCCTATTACGCTCAGTCAACTTTTACAAGCTTTTATAATGTTGTTTGTACCTCAAACACATACCTGGATCAATATTTTGTATTTTGTAGACGCCTGAAATCAAGAGGTGCTTCTGTGCATTTCGAAAGCCTCTACACCAGAGGTCGGCGACCCCTTGCCCGTGGGCCAAACTTGGCCCTGGGCCTCATAAAGTTTGTCCACGTCAACTTTTTGCTGATATCCACTTTTATTAATTGCTAACACCTGATAGCATTTAACTCTGCCAAGCTAACAAAGAATAAGGTCACTGTAAGACTCTATTTGCAAGCATACAGCTCCCTGTCATGGTTTTAGTTTGCTATTACTTAATTAGATTTTACCTCATGGAGTTTTTGGGTAAATGGGGCCGCTGTAAGTCTTTATTTGCAAGCATACAGCTCTCTGTCATGGTTTCATGGTTTTAGTTGCCTCCAACCATTAAATAGCAAGCATTCTATCATGTGACCTCCTTCTGTCATGGTTACCTTTGCCTCTATCCAATAAGTATCGTGCATTTTATCATGTTCATTTAAAGCTGCCAAGGAACCATGACAGAGAAGTGTAGGTCCATTCATGTGGTTCAGCAATTATTTGGCCCAGCTACAATCAAACTTGTTGATCCCTACTATACACCATCCCCAGCAGTCAGCTCATTTATCAATTTGTTAGCATTATGTTGAAAAATAGCCATGCTAATTAGCCAGTATATGCTCTGTTCATTTTCCATCATTGCCAGCAGGGCAAATTGAACAGTTCGCCCCCAAAATACAGTGAAAATTCAATACTGAAATTCAGAGACAACAAAAATTCAAACTTTTTTTTCCACTGTTAAAAAATTCAGTGTTAGAAATTCAAAGGTATTTAAAATTCAAAATCTGATGACACAAGTATGCTTCCATACAGGAGCTCTTTGCAACCATGCAAACCAAAACAAAACGTAACAAAAAAGTAATAGCTAGGCAAAGCATAAAATAGAGGTTGTAGAAAACTCATAAAACGAGAAAGGAGAGAGAATCTTTGTGCCAGATCGAACAGAATAGAGACACTTACTTCAAGCCAACAGCAGTGACTTCATATTTCCATTATAAAAAATGTCATGAGTTAGTTCATTCACAAGCAACAACTGATTCAAGGCTATGTAATTATACATTTATGCACTACTATGGCCACATTTGTTCTGATTAGCTGCATCAATAGAAGAAGGGCAATGAACAGGAAACAGAAAGTGATCTGTGTAATCACAATCAAGTATTACAAGGCTTTTATTGTCATTACTCATGTAGGAAATGAGTCATGAATGTTAAACAGGTTAAGACGTCTATAGTGTGGATAGAAAGGAACAAGTCTTCGGTCTTACAGCCTCTAAGACGATGTACTGGTTCTGGTTTTGAGGCAGTATCCTTGTGTCTGGGGGGAAAAGTGTGAACAGTTTGTATGCTGGGTGGGACAGGTTCTTCATGATGCACTAGTGTCCTCAAAAAAAGTAGCTGCTGATGTTATTATTAAGAGATTTACCTTGGGGGGATGAAGGGGGGGCTGACAAGGGGAGAGAGGAGACAGAGAATGACACTAAACTAATTTTAACCCACGCCACTCTGGTTTATGTGGTATGTGCCATTGTTGCAGTGCCCGAGACTGGTCTTGGACTTGAGACCTTTTTTTTTTGTTATGGTTTTGGTGTCTTCTCGGTCTTGGCTGCAGTTTTACTCAGTCTTGGTCTCATATCCAATCTTACTTGGTGTTGTCTTAGTCTTGGATGTGGCGGGTTCAGAGAATTTATTTACCAAACATCCTATTCTTAATCATTTTGATAATTTGTTTTCCACATCAGAAGAAGGAAAATGATCTTTTCTCTGTTTGTTTGTGGAGTCTGGTTTATTAAATCATCAAAATAATCATTGATGTATTTAGACCACTTTTTTTTTTTTTTTTTTTTTACTTTTATTTAGTATTAGTTCGCAGGGTTTGGCCTCAACCTGGTCTCAGTTTGCCTTGGTCTGGGTCTCGACTCAGTCTTGAACCCTGTAAGTCTCGGCCTTGCCTGGTCTCGGTTCACGCTGGACTTGGTCTGATCTTGTCTTCAATAGTACTGTCTTAACTACAGCACAAGTATGTGCTCTACCAAGTGACCCACTGAGGCGTCCCATCAGGCGTTTCATTTTTTTCTCTTATCATTATCACTCTTTTACTATATATTTCAATACCAGTAGCACTTCAATATTACAGTACAACCTCAGTTATAATATTTTCACAGTTAATTCAGATTGACAGATGTTTTTGTGAACAACTAATAGCGAGTCTATCCAATTGAGTCACAACATCAATTTGATCATCAAACGGCCTCGTGGTCTGAAGCCTCATTTGTAGTAAAGTCTCAATTAAATTCACTGTTTAATTGGAAGTGGAGTGGAAAGTAAAAAGACAAATGTGTTTCTGGAGTGACGACTTTAATTAGGCTTTTATTTTGAAATCCTCAGAGTCATCCATTAAACTAGGTATATGTTTTTCTTATACTCGCTATAGACACTAGGGGTAAAACAAGTTTAAGACTAAACCAGGACTAAAATAGGTCTAGATCAAGACTAAATTAGGTCTAAACTAGGACTGAATTAGGCATAAACTAAGCTAAACCAAGACTAAACCAGGACTAAAGTCTAAATAAGGACTAAACCAAAAATAAACCCAGTCTAAACCAGCTCTAAACCTAGCCTGAACCAGGACCAAACAAGAGATAAAGCAGGTCTGAACCAGATCTAAACCAGGACTAAACCGGGACTAAAACAAGACAAAATCAAGTCTAAACTAGCTCTAAGACAGGACTAAACCAGGACTAAACCAGGACAAAAACAGAACTAAACCAGGTCTAAATCAAGACTAAACCAGGACAAAATTAGTTCCAAAAAAGGTCTAAACCATTTCTAAACCAGAACTAAACCAGGGCTGAACCAGAACAAAAAGAGAACTAAACCAGGTCTAAATCAAGACTAAACCAGGACAAAATTAGTTCCAAAAAAGGTCTAAACCATTTCTAAACCAGAACTAAACCAGGGCTGAACCAGGACAAAAAGAGAACTAAACCAGGTCTAAATCAAGACTAAACCAGGACAAAATTAGTTCCAAAAAAGGTCTAAACCATTTCTAAACCAGAACTAAACCAGGGCTGAACCAGGACAAAACTAGTTCTAAACTAGTAATAAACCAAGACTACACCAGGACTAAACCAGGTCTAAACCAGGACTGAACCAGAACTAAACCAGGTCTGAGGCAGGTCTAAACCATTTTTAAACCAAACAAACAAACAAAAACAAACTTATTCTCACAGTGTAAAAGTAATCACAAGTCTTTTTTTGTTTTTTTCCCCAGTACTCTCTAAAGACTCTGGGATTAATGGTAGCTTGGAAACTTCGAGCAATATATTTTGAGTTATTCTATATGTCGAGCCTAGATCCATCTCCTAAATGTAAAATCAATAACATTTAGCAGGATGTCTCTCTGGCCCCATGCTCTGAGGAGTCTGAGTCTCAGAAACAACCCACCTATAAATATGAGCATGAATATTTATGTCAAGCGCTCAAGATAAAGGATTATTTACCAACAGCATACGGTTTTATGGAAATAACAGGGGATTTGAAAACACAATGAATAATATTATCTTGAATGATTCATTCTATCAATAAATGTGGAAGAGGGAGCGTCTGAATAACCCACGGCTCTGGAATATTATACCATATGTATTAGTAATCTCTCATAGGAGAAAGTGAAAATATGGATATTGAAAGTTTTTTTTTATAACAAAACAATGTTAAAAATTCTCCACATAAAATTTTTAAACATGGAAAAATACTAATAATGCAGATTTTTTGCAATGCAGATTTTGTTTTCATAATATTGAAATGTGGTTACAATTGCACTTTTTTAATATTTCTTTTTAATGTGAAACACTGCAGGTGAATATGTTTTTTTTGTTTGTTTAACTAACATATCAATGTGAAACTTTTCCTGTATATTGCTGATATGAAAATAGGAAAAATGTATTGCATGTTTTGGGTCATTTAATGTTTCCATATGCAAATTAGGCACTATATGGGTAAAAATGCGCAAATTTGCACACATTTCAAAAAAACAAATTTAAATATTGGAAATAGCAAAGTTTAAAATTCTTGAGTCATGTTGTTACTGTTTTGCCTCATGTTCCATAAAAAAGTTTTTACAGATTATGAATATCTTATTTATATATTTATTATTGTCTTTCAGTAAATTAGAAAATACTGACCTAATAACCTTTAAAAAATTAAATTTCGCCTAATAAATCGGGTTAGGAATAACATATCAACAAAATCCGCTGTAAAAGCCTTCAGAATGTAGTTAAGGACAAGACTTGGTGCTTGTAGGAACTACTGAAGTAGAGATTTCTGAGTCAGAGAAAACAGCTTTTGAAATGTATATATCCAATAGAAATCTATGGACTCAAGTGACAAAACACCTTAATGTGTAATTTTGACATTTTCTTTCTTTCAGTGTTAAAGCCATGTGCTTTGCCTGTAATGTCTCCCCTTAAACAGACCAGTGGTGTAAGTGGTGTACCTTGACATGTTTCGACTGCTACAGTGGTCTATAAGAAATTTTAATAATAACCTTTAAGGAAGATCACATGAACATTTTTGGACCATTGCACTTTTTGTTTAGACAAAATGGAGTTTTATGGCCTGTCTCCAAAAACACACAATGTTTTAGATTTTTATGAAGTGTAAACATTATCTGTAAGTATCAGGAATGATATATTGGCAGACAATAAGTCAGGCAGCCACAAGGAGCCAGTGTACTTTTTGTGCAGGAGTCGATAAAAAAGTAGTTGGACAGGCAATAAGTCAGTAAAAATACAAAGTTTACAGCTGGTTCTTGTCACCATCACCATACATACGTCCATTTTCAAAAGACACACCAACGACAAACAAACAGCTTCTTTAGTCTGTCAACCTGTCTCTGCTGCATCTGCTAGCTAGAGGTTTAAAAAGTCTTCACTTTAAGAGGTGTTTCCAAAAATGTGTCTCTAAAAATATCTGTGTATGTGCAGGCAGAAAGGTACCACTGCTTCAAAAAATCTAAATCCGTTGGGGAAAAAACGGCAAAATCTCTACTGAAGCTGCAGTTCTTGAGTCTCCATTCATACATTGCCACGTCACTGACAGCAGCTCCGCCATCAGACGTCACAAAAACACTCGCAGCACGACAGACAGGATTACTGCGATGTGGAGCAGCCAATCATGTGCACGTGTTCATGTGTGCATGCCATGTTGCAGCAGCGTAGGCATGCACTACTGATGTCCCTGAGGTGGTTAGAGAGTGCTGCACAATAATAGAAAAAAAACATGCCAAATGTGATAACTATGATGAATATTAAGTTTGGCAATATGACTGCTGATATTTGAAACCTCTTAATAATGTTAATGGTTATTTAAGCAGAGAAAATCAGTTTTATTTCCTCCAGAGATACAAGGCTCTGCAGTGTTCAAAAATGTGGCTAGATTGAGAATAAAGCAGAACTAAATAAGGTCTTAACCAGGACTAAACCAGGTCTACACCAGGACAAACCAGGTCTAAACCAGGACAAACCAGATCTACACCAAGACAAAACAGGTCTAAACAGGTCTTTACCAGGACTAAACTGGGTCTAAACTAGGGCAAACCAAGTCATAACCAGGACAAACAAGGTCTAAGCCAGGACAAACCAGGTCTAAACTGGCCTTTACGAGGACTAAACCAGGTCTAAACCAGGACTAAATTAGGTCTAAACCAGGTTAAAAGGAGATTACATTATTGTGATGAATTTAGTTTCTTGTGATAGAAAAAACAATACATTTCTGTTTGTACAGCCCAAGTGTTGTTGTCCACCTGCTGATGGTCTCCCTTTGATGTGCTTCAACTGCTGCAGACTCTGATGCCCTAGACCCACACCTTTTTGACATCTCCCCATCTCCTCTTCCAGACAGTACCAGCCACTCTCTCATGCTCTCATTTATTTATGATGCAGCCTGCTCCTAAATTCCTGTTGCATGACTGAATGAATCTTTGGTGGTGGTACACAGGAGATTACAGTGATAGAAACTAGCATTCGAATGTTGTCAATTCAAAGACCTTGGGCTTAACAGGGCAACATTTGTGATGTGGTTGGTGCCATGTTCTACCAATGTGGGTACACACAAAAAATACTGGATTCGGTGTTTACTTCCTGTCATCTTTGCTGTTATAGTGGAGCAAATCTGAGAGGAAAGAAAAAAACACAAGTTTGCACAATAATTGCAATCACTAGAGTGTGTAGACCTCCACCAATTCCTATCTTAAATCATAAAATATAGTGGCAAAATTTGGGCTTGAACTCCTCCATCCATTGACGCTTATATCTCACATTAGTTACAGGGGATATACTGTATTATGTAAAATCGACTTTCCTGAGCTTTCTACCATGTCAATATGTTGTTCCCTCATCAAAAACATACCTGAAGTTATGTTTACCTCTATTCATATATGTTTAAGTAATCCTCTATTCTCTGGCACAACTGGCCTCAAAACGCTTGGCTGCACAAACCTCCACCTCTCCCACAAACCCAGAAAACACTGACCAATCAACAAGCCCTCTACATCCAGTCTGCTCTCATTTATCCAAAAAACAGCATGCAGCTCTATTTTCATTCACACACTCACTCAAAATGGCATCAGTACAGAAAGTTCAAGGAAGTGTATTGCTTTTTTTTCCCTTTAATTTATGTTCTACAGACAGCACTACTCTGCACTCTGCTGCCCTCTGTTGGTCTCTTCACCTGATTCTTTACAGCATCAGTAAATTACTAATTAAAAACATTTTCTTTTAGCCAAATAATGTTTTTAAAGGTTGTAAAATGTGAAAGAAGTTTAAAAAAATAAAATAAAATCAATATATATCCCATTTAAGAATGCATTTCTACGTGGCTGGAGCACAATCACAATCCTGGATCCACACCAAAAAACTATTAATTTCTTTCTTGGCCCATTACAGTCCTTTACTGGAGATTTTATCAAACTCTGACCATTACTTTTTAGTTATCTTGCTAACAAACCAACCCAACAACTAAAAAAAACAATGTAGGCAAAAACACTACCTCTTTGGCAGATAACTAATTCATTGCTTTCTTTCAAACTGAAACACATCCAACAATCAGAGTCAATGCATTTGCCAGAATATTGTAGATTTCTTTTTTTTCTTCTGGCCCTTCAGCCCAAAGCATTTTTTCCCCAGCAATCTACAAAAATGTGCAGTTTATGCAAGGTCTGTGTTAACCAACCCATAAACATTTACAACCGAGGCCAGTAATATTACAATGAAGCCAGGGACATGCATTTATGTGGAAAGGTCAAAAACATCTGAATCAGTGGCCATTCAACTGCCGGGCAGATGAAATTGAGCTACATTACTATAATCACGGCAATAAAATCCATTATCAACATCCACACAGCGAGCAACATCGAGGAGTACAAGCTCACATTTCACTCGTAGATGGCTGCGTTTGATTCAGGGGCTCTCGTGTGATAGTGCATGATGGATGAGTCAGAAGCATGGGGATAATCTGTTAGCCATGATGCGCTGTCAAGGAATGGAAAACACTTGCTCGTGGTTGTGTAGTTTACATGCATGCTCATACATAAGGCAGAGACAGAGTGGTAAAAAAAAAAATGGAAAGACAGAAAAACACTGAGGCAGGTGACAGTGCTGGGTGGAGAACGTGTGAATCCCAAACCGTGATGAGGCTGTCGCTTCTGCTTGGATTAAAGGGGCTGTTTCTATTTTGGGAGCTACCTTCAGCGAGAGATCAGAAAGCATTTAAATATTGAGAGCTGGGTGTATTCCTCTACACGCATGAGGCATTTAGAAATTAATCCTATTCCATTTCTGATTGAAGGTGTCACAGCAAGTGAAGGAAGCCCAGATGGATGTGCACTTTGTATATGATGATAAAGGATGTATCAAAACAGTCAAAAATGGTTAAAAGTCCAAAGTACTTACCACTCATGTTGTGGCTCATCAATGACCAGGAGGATCTTGAACTTCTTGGAGATGGACGGAGAAGGCGCCGACTGCTCCACGAAACCGGCGGCGGACGCAGCTGTTTGTTTGACCACGTTTGTGATGGAGCTGAAGGAGCTGAAGAACCCACCGGCACTAGAGGAGGAGGACTGGGTCTGCTGCTGGGTCTGCTGGCCCTGCTGCGAGGGGCGGCGCTCCTGACCCGCGGGGGAGCCGGACGGTACCTGGGCCGGAGCTTTGGTTGGAGATGCGGCCGCAGGAGGTGCACCACCCTGCTGCTGGGAGGAGGACGGAGAGGTGGCCGCGGGCGGAGGTGGGGCAGGTGGGTCGGGCCGCTGGAGGTCCGACATGTAGCCGTTGGGCAGGTTGGACATGAAGCTGCTGTCCGACAGTCGGCGTCGAAGGAAGTTCATGGCTGCACTTCGGGAAGGTCACTCTCTTTTCCCCTTTAGCTGGCTGTAGAAGTAGGAAGCAGGAAGATGGTGTGCAGCGGTCAGAGGTTAAATGAATGACAAGAGCTGCCTACACAGGAGCCACTTCTGCTTTCTGAAAATGGATGTAGTGATGGATCGAGGTCTGGTCCAGTCCTCAGCAGACAGCTCTCCAAAGCACAGCGAACACGGTGCGTGTCGGTGTGGTGTTCCTCCTCCTCCTCCCGAGCCTCTCACGCCTCCTCCGATACGTGCGTGTGTGACGTTTGAGGAGGAGAGAGAGTGGTGTGGTGCTCCGTGTCGCCCTCTTCTGTGAGTCGCCGATGCTGCCCCTCCTCTCCTGAATGAGCTGTTTATCTCACTCTTTCAGCTTGCTCACACACTTGCTATCCCTCCATCCTCCCGGGGCACGCTCACTGCCCCCCCACCCCCACCCTACTGCTCTGCTCCTCTCCTGTCATCGTCCTCCTACATCACTGGCTGCTACGCATGTGTGTTTGTCATGCTGCTGCAGCCTTGGAGCTCTGTGTGCCGTGTGCAACCAGTGGAAAGGGCTTTCCTGCCATCATGAAAGGTGGAGTTCACAGATGGGAACACCAAGAAGCCCCGCCTCCTTCCACCGCCATATTTTCCATACTCACCCAAGCCTCAAGACCTTTCATCTTCCACCATCCAATGTCGAATTGACTGTGACTGTAAGGCTGCACTGTGCCAGAGACCTTCACCATAAAGCACAGTGTAAAGAGAGGCTTGGCATATAGCAGTGAAAGTGGTGTAATAAAATCTATTAGAGTAGAGACACTTGTGAAAGAAAAATAGTTAACAGAAGAAATCTATCGATATTTCCAGTATTCTCTAGGCCAATTATTTTCAAAGATAACACCAGGTACCACCACAAGAAAAAAGAAAAAAAAAAACAGGACTAAACCAGCACAAAAACTAGGACTAAGCCAGAACTAAACCTGGAGAATTCAGAACAAAATATGACAAAACTAAGACTAAACCAGGACTGAAGCAGGACTAACCGAGGACAATTCCAGGACTAAACCAAGACAAATCCAGGACTAAACCAAGAGAAAACTAAGACTAAACCAAAGACTCTCCAGGACTTAGCTAGGACTAAGCCAAGACTAAACCAGGACTGAACCAGGATGAATTCACGACTAAAGCAGGACAGAACCAGAATTAACCCAAACCAGGTCATAACCCTGAATAAATCAGAATTAACCAAGAACCCTCCAGGACTTAGCTAGGACTAAACCAGGACTAAGACTACACCAGGACTAATCCAGGACTGAACCAGGATTAACCCAAACCAGAACCAAACCAGGTCTTAACCCTGACTAAGTAAGGACTAGTCAAGGGCTCTCCAGGACTTGGCTGGGACTAAACCAGGACTAAGTCTAAACCAGGACTGAATCAGGACAATTTCAGGGCTCAATCAGGCTAAACCAGGACTGAACCAGAAGTAAACCATGTCTTCTTATCCAGCCAAAGCAGGATTAATCTAGGTCAAGACCAGGACTAAACCAGGATAAATCCAGGGGTGTACCAGGACTAAACCAGAACCTAATCAGGACTAAGCAGTGTGATGCACTAAAATCTATTAGAGCAGAGACACATGTAAGAAAAATAGCTGGCAGAAGAAATCCAGTGCTCTCTGCAGTCTCCTCCAGGCCAATTTATTTTGTCAGATTAGTCCCTCCACTGGAACACATTGCACTTCAATTATGTGCTGGATGCAGTTGCCAAGATAATGGTGATAGAAGGGATGTCAGGCACAATGAGATACAGTACAAAGCAATTCAGATCTACCTTCGATGCTTGTTATAAGTTCAATAATGCTAAATTAGACCAGAAAATAGGAGCTGATTATCACCATGGGGAATACCAATTTTTTTATTTTATTTTAAATGCCACGAGTCAATAATCAGAGTCATAGAAGCACACAAAAAGATAATAACTTACCTCATGCTACTTGCTCTTGGTGTGATTCAAACTTATTGACAGCCTCCTTTAAAAATCTCATACCTATTACTGTCATAATTAGAATAGAAAGACAAGTATTATTTCAGGTGTACAAAAGTCTATGCATTATGTTTTTTAGGTTTATGTTTTTTATTTTTGGGCTTTTTGAGGCTGTCAGAGGGGTCTTCAACTCCCACCTCCGGGAGAGCTTCGACCAGATCCTGAGGGAGGCTGGAGACATGGAGTCCGAGTGGACCATGTTCTCCACCTCTATTGTCGTTCGGAGCTGTGGCCGTAAGGTCTCTGGTGCCTGTCATGGCGGCAATCTCATGAGCTTTGGGTCATGACCGAAAGGACAAGATCCCGGATACAAGCGGCCGAAATGGGTTTCCTCTGCAGGGTGGCTGGGCGCTCCCTTAGAGATAAGGTGAGGAGCTCTGTCACCCGGAAGGAGCTCGGAGTAGAGCCGCTGCTCCTCCACATCGAGAGGAGTCAGTTGAGGTGGCTCGGGCATCTGTTCCAGATGCCTCCTGGACACCTCCCTGGGGAGGTGTTCCGGGCAGCCCTCCGGGCTGGAGGAAGTCTGTGGAGGGGGAAGTCTGGGCATCTTTGCTTAGACTGCTGCCTCCGCGACCCGGTTCCGGATAAGCGGAAGAAGGTGGATGGATTGATTTTCGAGGCTTTATTAGACAGCACAGTGGTAGAGAAGTGACAAGAGAAGTAACAAGAAATGATCTGGACTCAAACCCACAATGCAGAGGCGAGCTGTAGTTGCATTGCATATGCACTGTATGTTCTACCAAGTGAGCTATACTGCGATGTGAATAATGCTTTTTTTATATCTCAATGTATGGAGAGACTGAGAAAAGGGACCAGGAATAAGCTGCTAATGAAATTTCTTCTGTATTCTTTTTCAAACCAGGAAATTTGGTTGAGTAACTCCTGAAGAGGCTTTTCTCTACCTACTGAGCTATACTGCGGCAGTGTTCTTAATTTTAATGCAATGTAGACAATAATTGTTTAAATTCACAAATTAAGAGCCAAGAACTAGATGTTATCATTTAAAGAAACATTTATTTTTCATGTTTTTCTTTTGACACAATTTTCACTCAAGTAAAGATTATCTATCGTCCAATTAACAGCTCCACCTTTTCCAAAGTGGACCACTCTGATTAAACCAAAGCCCAAAGCTTTACTAAAATCAGAGCCCTTTTGGGACACGTCCAATGCCCTTTTAACAATGGAAATTTCCTGTACTGACCCTCCCCATAACATAATGCTAGTGGAAAAGGCCCTATGAGTTCATGGTTCCTAAACAGTTTACCACTGCAGCCTTGTAGTTTTAAGCTTTATTTATCACATCAGCCAGAAGATGACAGAACAAAGCGGAAGTAAGAAGATTATTTGTACAGGGAAGAAAATCCCACACACGTCTGAAACGCAGGAGGAACAGCTTCACACCAAAAAAAAAACTGAGACAAAACTCAAAAACTCACTCTATCACTTCTCTATCAAAGGCTGTGAAACTATTTCACCTCCTGCATTTTCATAAGATTAAACTACTCATTCAGTGATTGAGTGGCATTTGTAGAAGCTTATTTTTAGTGGAGAGCTGTGCAATGAATTCTCATGGAAATGTATTCTTTGACCTTTGGGCAATACGTTTTCAGTTGGGGAGTTTGATGGATTCACAAAGCTGCTGTGTAGAGTTGAGCAAAAGGAAAATAACAGAAAACTAAAGCTATCTGCAATATCTTTGTTGACTATTGTGATGGTAGTTTGTGATACTCACAATTCATAGATGCAAATTTATTATCACAATATCATTAACTCCCTTTTTCAATTTCATCTAGAAAAGCCAAGGTAATTTTATTTCTATAGCCCATACACAGCAAATATATAGACAAGATTTACAAGTAGAATTTAGAGAAAGACTCAAGGTAAGTGCTGGGGGCTTTTCTTTGTTTCTATGTCCAAAAAATAACAACTACTATTTACAAAGAAAAAACGCTGAAGTGTCCACACTTTGATCCTTTCAATGCAGTGACACAGTGAATCAATTGGTGCACACTCACCTGCTGAAAGTGAAATGTAAATATGAGTGTCAGCTGCATAATTATGGAAGGATACATTGCTGCTTTGCATTGAGAGACATACAGCAAGTAGATAATGTTCGAACAGGGGGAGTCCCAAGATAGACCCCTGTGGTAGGTAAGCCAATTTTGTATACATACAAGTGAAAATTATGGCAGTTTTTCTTTGCTTATGCTTTGAGTTTGCTGCTAGCACCGACATCAGTTAGCTTGTGGTTAGACAAAAAAAAAAAAAAAGTAGAATCTAGAGGGTCACATTTAATTGGGGCAGTAAGCATCTATCAAACTGACAAACTATACTTAGCAATAATATCTAGTACTTGGAATATGATACAACATTGCTGCTTTGCATTAACTGACAAAAAAACAACAAAAAAAAACAAGATTGAACAAGAGGGGTCCCATCATAGACCCTTGTGGAACACCACATCCTGGTTATTTTATCTGATGCACATTTGCCATGTGAAAAAGTCATTCCTGTCTATGGAGACTTAAAAGTTATAATGGCTGTTATTTCGTTATGCTTTGGTAGCGATATCACATCTAGAAGTGGGCATGGGTGGTTAGCCTCTATCGAAATTGCCAAGTATCCTTGCACTTGAAATAACTCTGGTGTGTATATTCTGCATGTTTAATATGTGTGAAATGTTAAATTCTATGCAATATGCAAAATTGTAGTAGGATAACTTCACATTAAGTGACCTAAAACAATCATGCAAAGGTTGAATTAAAGGGGTTCCAATATAGACCCCTGTGGAACTCCTCTGTTATGGCCATGTGGTTGAAAATCATTGCTTTAAGAATTGATAGATGTGATGCTTGTTTGTTATCTGCTCTGGTATTATTTTACTGTATAAAATGTAGGTGGAAGGTATTTAATTGGGGAGCTTTATCTTACAACAATTTTAAAGCATAGCATTAAGCATGGCACAGGAAATTACTGCAGTTCAAGCATTTATTTGTAATTTGTAATGTACGTGTTTACACCCATGGGTAATAAATTATATAGCTGTACTGCCTTGTATTTCCACTTTGGTTTCCACTGTTTTCAATTTGCATAGGCCAGCTGTTTTTTTTACATAATAAGCAACTGCTACAGGGTTTTCAGACTGCATAGCTATCCTTCAACCAGCAGCCTTCCCAACACCTTAAATTATTTGTATTTAACATCTTAAAGTGAAAGTTTCTCGCTGTAGACTGCAGCTTTTAAATTTCAGAACAGCTCTAGGATGTTCACAGATTTATGTGACAGGAAATGAAGTGCAAGCAAAAAAGCCTTCTTACCTCAAGATCACTGCATAGTATTTTGAAGTTTGCACAGTTGCACGTTTGCACCGAGTCACGATGGCATGGCAGCATGGGGGCTGGGGGCTTGCTTTTGTTGAATCAACCAGAAGAAAACGCCAGCGTGAGTCACTGAGCTGCAGCCACATCCCCGGCTCTTCCTGGCCTACATGTGTCCTGATGATGACACACAAAACAAACATGCTAACACATTTCCAAATCAAAAGCCATTATATAATACATGTGTTTGTGAGATGAAATTATGCTTGAAGATGAGTCACGGATAAACACTGAGAGCTGATGTGCAGATTAAACTGGGGCATTTTGTGCAACATTAAAAGGATTTTAGCATCTCCACTCAAAATGATAGAGAGGGAATATGCTGCATACGTAATGTGGTTTAATGGATTAGGAACCAAAAAATGATACTGGCCTACTTAATGCCTTTTCTTATCCACACAATCATGATTTTTTTCTTTTCCTTTTCCTTTTTGGCATACTGATGTTATACTGCAATACAAATACTTTTAGCTAGATAGGAATGAGGCAGAAGGCGATTTTGAAGGTTGACCAAAAATATCACAGTATTCACAGTATTGCAGTTAGAAAATTTATAAAAATATTAGCATTAAAAAGAAACAAAAATTGGAAAATAAGCCAGGACTGAATAAACAATAAACATAACAATAATGTGAATGGTTCTTAATTTACATAAACCTTCTATCAAAATTTATTGTAACATTTACCCGTCCAGGGACTGCAGGTGGAAATTAGCAGCTCTGCTAAAACCTGGCACAAAACATATTTCCCTTTTGAGGTTGGTGTATTATTGTGCATGTCCCTCTCAAATAATTAAATTAAAAAAATAAACCACCAAGGACTACACCAGAACTAAATTTATGCGGACAGAAGGATTTTAAATTCAAAGCCCTTTGAGGAAATTGTTGTTTTGATACTGGGCTATTTATCTTGTGTGAGTTCATCTGCTCAGCCTTAAGCGTATCTGTTTGTGACCCCCAAACCAGTGGTAGTAGGTCAAGTAGTTCTGTTGCAAATAAGCATGACTGCAACAAGCACTCTTTACAGAAAAAAAAAAACAATATGGAGCTAACGGATGCATTAGTGTAGATGCTGCTAAACATTTACAAAAACTGCAAAAATCCCCCACCTATATATTTATTACACTGTTTTATTGTCCTAGTGGTTTGTTTTTTCACTCTGTCACAAGTAGTTGGTATGATTGACTAAAAATATGGTAACACTAGCTTGTGCTTCATCCAGTGCTCTGGTGTCATTCCCGCTGACTGTAAATCCTATCCCCTTGGATTTACTGACCACATGCTCATTACTTTTACAGTAAACCTTACACTCTCCAAAACCAACCCTGCCCGTACCATTTCATTTCGTAAAATCAAGGGCAATTTCTCATCTGGTATTAACAACTTCCCAAGCACAACTGATCTCACCACCTCTGATGATTTGGTCTCCCATAAGGTCATCTGCTGGAATGGCTATTCAATAAAACTGGACTCACTACACACAAAGAAATCTACAATAACCACGTTATGTTTTACAAGGACTGTATGTCTTCAGCAAAATCCTCCTACTACTCTGGACTAATTCACTCCAATCAAGGCAACACTAAGGCTCTTTTTTCTTTATTTGACAGCATTACAAAACCCTCAGACTCACTTCCCTTCCATATGCAATCCATTGATTTCTGTAATTCTCTCATGTCCTTTTACATTTCCAAGATCACCAATATCCATCAGCAACTTACTTCTGGCAGAGCAGCAGTTTCTGGAGTGGACAGCTTTGGTCACATTCTGTCCCCTGCCAATTCATTCTCAAGTTTCACCCTCCCTTCTGTCATGGACATCTCTGAACTCATCCAAAAATCCAAACCATCCACCTGTCAACTTGACCCACTCCTGACAGCTCTTGTTAAAACCTGCCTCCCCTCACTTCCCCCTCTCATCACCAACATTGTTAAGTCCTCTTTAACCTCTGGAATTGTTCCCACAACATTCAAAACTGCATCTGTTATCCTGATTCTAAAGAAACCCGGTTGAGATCCACATGACTTCAAAAACCCCATCCCATTTCAAACTTGCCTTTCACATCCAAAATCCTTGAAAAAATAGTAGCCGCTCACCTCCACACCCACCTTAATAATAACAATCTCTACAAACAATTCCAATCTGACTTCCATCCCTTCCACAGTAATGAAATTGCACTCCTGAAAATCACCAATGACGTCATCATAGCAGCTGACTCCGGTTTACTCACAAGTCTCATCCTCCTTGATCTGACTGCAGCCTTTGACACCATCTCTCATAGCACCCTGCTTGACAGACTATCATCAATAGGCATTACCCACACACCCCTCGCCTGGTTTACTTTATATCTCTCTGGCCGCACTCAGTTTTTACAACTCAAATCCCACAAATCACACACATTCCCCGTTTCCGCTGGCATGCCTCAGGGCTCTGTCCTGGGGCCCCTTCTCTCCATCATGTACATTCTCCCTCTTGGTCACATCTTCCGTAAACATAACATTCATTTCCACTGCTACGCGGATGACACCCAGCTCTACCTCTTCACCAAACCCTCTTCATCACTCCCACCAACTTCCCTCACTGACTGCTCACAGGAAATTAACACTTGACATTCATCTAATCATCTAAAACTTAGTAGCGCAAAAACTGAAGTCCTCCTCATTGGAACAACCTCCACCCTCAGTTTTTCAGTCAACATTCACAATTCCACTGTCCTCCCCTCCTGTCAGGTTGAGTCTGGGTGTCATCCTCGACAGCACACTATCATTTCAATCTCATATCAACAGCATCACCTGATCTGCATAATTCCATTTACAAAACGTCAGCCGCCTCCGTCCTTCCCTCACCCCCATACTGCCGCCGTACTGGTCCACAGCCTCGTCACATCTCGCATCAATTATTGTAACTCCCTTCTTTTTGGTCTCCCCAACAAATCCCTCCAGAAACTGCAGCTCCTTTAAAACTCTGTTGCCCGTATTATCACTCACACCCCCACCGCCCAACACATCACCACAGTTCTACAACAACTCCACTGGCTTTTTATAAAACAACGCATCAACTACAAAATTCTTCTCATCACATTCAAAGTCATCCACAATCTGGCCCCACCTTACCTGTCAGACCTCCTCCACATCCCCACTCCCTCCCACTCCTTAATTTCCCACTGTTTTAAGCTGTTTTTTATTGATTATCTTTTATTTTTCAATAGTGTATTTTAAATTTGCTTTGTACGGTGACCTTGGATGATGTGAAAGGCACCTATAAATAAAATTTACTTTACTTTCTACGAAAAGTGGCTCCTCTCCTCAGATTGATAGAACTCTGTGCTACACCTAACTTTTTCCAGGCTATTATTACATTTGAATTAAACTGAACTGAACCAGGACCAAGTCTAAAGTAGGACTTTTCTGTTTGGTTGCACCACAATTACGTCAATAAACGGGCAAATATTTTGACATGAAAAGTGTTGAATGGATTGGAAAGCTGTAATATTATAATATGATGATGTCGATAGCGCCATTGGTAATACTGCAATAATGATAAACTCTGATATATTGGCAGCCTTTATACTCAGACGTCAGGTATATCACAGATGAGTGACTTGTGATGTGAGAGCTTGGTTAAATGCAGCTTTGAGGCTTAGCAGGAGATATCTGTGTGGGTGAATACACAGAGGCCAAAGCTCCGGTGGCTCAATTGAGTTAATCCGCAAAAATCTGAGCACTCGGATTCTGGGCACAGCTGGCATCAATAGGTGCTCATCATGACACGCTGTAATACATACTGTCCAGCAGCACAAACGTAATCCATTTTGTTTCTATAGGTACTCTTAATGGCTAAGAAGGTAGCGGTTACTTTTGTTTAACTATGTAAATATGTAATGGCATCAATACATTACATTTTTTAAACTACAGAAGTTTGATAAAATAAAATAATTTTGCAAAAGATGGAAGCTTTTGAAACTACTTTGAAGATTAGTGTAGGTTTTGCAGAGCCAAGATAAAAGTTGAACATAATACTTCAATTCAGATACAGCGTACCCCAAAAAGACAATGTAAGGTTATTGGTAAAGGTTTGTAATATTAAAGGTTGCCTATTCTGCTAAATGTACTTTATTGAGCTTTTAACCATGTTATAATATTGTATTCCATGTCAAAAACATACCTGGAGTAGCATTTTGTTTGAGTAATCCTATCTGGTAGCATCATGTTGCTAATAGCCGAGGTAGATAGTCATTTTATGCTCTGTCCATTCCCCACCGTTGCCAGCTGGGGGCGACAGACACCTAATCCAAGTATTGTCTGCAAAGTCCAAAGTAACAGCTACCGAAAAAGAGGTAAATGTATGCAATGTTTTCCCTACATATACCTTATTTTAAGTTTTAAAACATGAAATACTAATGCAAAGGTGTCCAAAACTATTTCAAAAAGCCTGAAAAAAAGCAAATATCAGGACTTTAACAGTAATATATTATGACATTGCAACATTAAATACCTGTAAAATCTAAATTTACCACATCTTTTATGGATAAAATGTTTTTTAAAAAGCTGTAAACTGAATAGTACCAAAATATCAATAAAATGAAGGCAATTATTCTACCACTGCTGCAGATGACATTAGTATCGCATTTTAAATACTGGATTAGTCAGGAAAAATCTTTTGTAAAAGCTTGTCCTTCATAGGTTTTTTCTATAGCATTGTGCCATTATTTACACTTGCTGTACTGTGCTGTCCTGTCTCTTTTTTATCTACTTTATATTTTCTAATTCACTTTGTAACCTTGCTTTGAAACGTACCAAACCAATAAAGTGTATCCACAACAAGCAAGCCTAACATATTACATTGCATACAGTAATTCAATACAGCAGTGATGATTCAATACACCACCATGGATTATTCCGATGTTGACAAGCTAATCAAACTGAATTGCTTAGTAAAATATAAACTGCATTATTTGGGGAGCTTATGCTATCATCACTACCAGCATGGTTACACAGGATCAGCAACCAAGAGACTGTAAAATACTATGGCATAGCAACTCACAGCATCAGATAATGTGGACTCAGGGGAGACTGGGACCCACAGGTGGAAGATGAAGTGCAGTACCTATAGAAATAAACAGCAGGGACAATATTTTTTATGTACCAAAAACACATGACTTCATCTCCACTCCCTGGCTCTCTCTGCTTCTCCGAATAAGTATCCTGCAGTCGTGCGTTGTGTGTTTAATGGTGCATTTTTCTTTTAATGCTCCTTTCGCTCAGACTTGGACAGCAATGCAAGTCATCTCCATGGCAACAGGCATGCAAAACTGAGAGATGCTGCTCATGTGCATCCTCTGTCCTTTTCCCCATAACAGACTATACAAATCTGTAATCACATATAATATTAACATTATTTTACCATTCAGGTTCATGTGATTAAAAGTAACAATAAGTCTATTTATATAAAAAGATGTGCATTTTATCTGAAGATACAGTAGTTTTAGTCTGACAGAATGTTTGGTGGGAATTAGAGCCATCTAGTGTAAAAATATTGTAAGTGTTCGTGAGTCCCCAAATGCACTCGCTTTTCAGATACTTTTTAAGTTATGTTTTGTAATTATATGTGCATTTATTCAAATTTAAAACAAAACCTTGATACTTTGGCCCATAGTTGAGCTTAAATACGAGTAAAATCTCCTGTGTCCGAATGTTAACTGTGAGCTAAAATAATTTAACCCTAATAAAACCTAAAAATAGGCTGTGTTTATGTTATCTGTTATCTGTGTAAATAACAGGTTCCAGGTCAACACTGTAAATAAGAATTTGTTCTTAAAGTCCTACCTGGTAAAATAAAGGTTAAATGGAAAAAAAACAAAATACACAAGATTACACTGAATTTTTATACACAAATGTAAATTAACAAACAAAAACACAGCCTATTTTTCATTGTTTTTATTAGAGTGACCAGACGTCCCTATTTAACTGGGACAGTTACCAGTTTTAGGTTCCATGTCCCATGTCCCAACACATATTTGTAAAAGCACTCATGTCCCAGTTTTCGGTAAGCTATGCCCCAGTTATCCCCATTTTTACCAATAGAAAAGCAGAGGAAACATAAAACATATTTGTCACTAAAAAGATTTAAGATGTCATTAGTTTTATAAATAAATTTCTATTAAAAATTCAAAACTTAAGACCTAGACAGAAAATTTTATGGATTTTGTACACTTTTTGTCATTTGGTGAGTGCACCGTGATCAGTAAAAAAATAAATAAATAAAATAAAATTGTGCTTTTGGAACTAAAAGTCTGGTCACCCTGTTTTTATAGACATTTAAATCAATATTTCATGTCATTAATGGTAATGAAAACGAAAATAGCTTTAGAATTTGTTGAAATTATTAACAAAATTCATCTTATTGAACCCCGTATTTGTTTTTATTTTATATAACTAGTTTGTAATTACTCTTGGCATTTTATTATTTGTCCTATTTAACATATTCCAGGCATGTTTCAGTAATTATTGTTTTGATTGTACTGCATGAATTGTACATTGTTTGATTCTACTGTCTTAAGCAATAATAAAAAATAAATAAACCCTAATAGTTAGCCTAATGTTAAGTAGTCTACCTAAAGTTGAATAAAAAACAAAATATTTCTTACATTATATCTTAGTACACTCATTTATCTATATTTTCAGCTTCGTGTCTTGTCACTCACCTTGCAAGAAACCCGACACATCTCGAAGTTGACAGAAAAACACCTTAATATTTTTGTTAATACTAATGCTAATGCTTGCCAACTTTTTGCTAGTGCCTTAGCTCAATCAATTAAACTTCTTATAGTGGTGTGTCGCCTCCAAGTGGTCAAAAAAGGAAAAGCATTGACCATTTCTTCCTTTAGTATGCAATTTTATTCCAGCTTCAGCAATTTAATAAAGCCTACTGTCCGTTTTAATGCGTCCTTAGAGCTGTTATATAGCTTTTGTATGTTTTAATAACAACTAAAAATAAAAACTAATTGTATTATTTGAAATGAGACTTTTTAATTTGCATAATACTGTAGGTCTATTGATAATCACAAATGGGAAGAACAGCAGGAGGCATAAAAACTGGACTAATTTGGGTTACATCATGTTAAATCCTCCACTCTTACTGGGCTTCCCATGAATTTAGAGACTTAATGAGATTTTTATTCAGCACCCAGTGTTCCCATTTGTATAATTTGTCTGAAATGATGGCTCGGGGCGATTACTGAAAAGATAATATTGGTCTTAGTCCTAGCAATCTCATAATGAGACTCAGAGTCATAACGCCAGACGACAGAAGACATAAATCTACATACAATATTCATTCTTTCAAATGGCTGAGAGCAATAGAGCAGTGACTAAGGCAGAGTAATATGAAGCTTTATACTTTAGCTTGTAAAATAAATTATACTTTAAAGGCTTGTCTTCTCTTAAGTAAAGCAGGTAGGTATATAACAATGCTCTTTAACCTTAGATAGCAACTTTAAGCTTCTAAAGCTGTAGAAAAAGTAAAAAAGTCATATTTTAATACAGCCTAAACACCACACTACAACTGTCTTTCTAAATTAATCATTGATGTGTATAATTGTCAACTGCCTTTGTTTTCAGAGCATTAGAGCTAAAATAGTTTAATGTCCAAAGACTTGAATTTGGGCAAACAACATACTAACAGTGGGCTTTATTGTACTTTAAAGACAGTATGAATGTGATATGGGTAATAACATAAAATGCACTGAATGCGGTGGCATAACTTTGTAATGAGGGGCCCCAGTGCAGAATTTTAGAATGGGCCCAAGTTGTATAAAGCCAATCAGTACTTCAACTTTATCCATTAAGCTTCTAATTTATAAATGTGGCAGACAGCTGTTTTACTGAATTAAAAAAACTGCACAATTTAATTTAAAAATGCTTATGTTTAAAATTAGTGCTTGTGTCAATCATAAGAAAACACATTGATTTCCTGGGATAAACTAGCTCACAGATGATACAGCTCTATCAAGGTCTTAATTTTTGCAATGAGTTGGTTAAATTTAACATGAATTTAAATTATTTTGAGGTAAAAACTTGACTATAGACAGACAAAGGCCACCTCCCAATGCAGTTGCACTGGCTGCACTGCCTGATGTTACACCTTCGATTGAATGAGCAGACACACACAGGACATTATTGTTCAATTCGGTGTCTCTTGAAATCTCAAGTCAGCCTGATAACGTGATTCCTTGTGATTCCAGTCTCTCTTTTTGCAGTCTTTACCAAGTTTGTTATTTTTAAAAAGGTTAATATCTATAAAAATATTCTAATCATAATAATGTTGCTGTAGTGTGAATACTTCTTGAGAATTTATTGTCAGCAAATAAAATATAAGTAAATTTAGATTTCCCACCAGCACTAAACGTATTCACAATTAATGAGTGTATGTGTTTCCGGGATTTCCTAAATTTATTCCAGCAGCTTTAAGTAAAAAATTAAATAGTTCAGTATTTGACTGTGTTTGACTCAATTTCCCATGAGCCTCTACACCCGTAAGTCTCGATGACGCATAATTTAGTCGACTCTGAAGCGTACAGCTGACCCGAGCTGACCGGTTAAACACTTTGAGCGACCAAAATATAATATAAATCATGTGCAGCAACTACAGAGGAGCTCGTTAGCTTTGGCTTTTTTATTTGGATATGTTTTCGTTAATATTTAATCGTACAGGCGCTTTTTATTTGTTAGTTTTTCAGTTTTCGTCCCGATAAACGTGCGAGTGTTGCTGCTGCGGTTAGCGGTTCAAAATGACACTGCCAGCCCTGCACAACACGGGAGTCCTCTACAGACGGATCCTGGCTCAGTTTCCACAGGACATTAGTTTAGCCTTTGCCTATGGCTCTGGGGTTTTCAAACAACATGGGACCAGCCAAGGTCAAATGGACGTAAGTAATGAGAAATGACATCTCTGCATTTGTGCGTGTTTTTCAAGTTGATTTCTGAAACATACCTGCAAGAAAAGCAGTCAGTCACGTTAATTTAGTTGAGAAAATGTGTTAAAAAAAATGTGTAGTCACAGTAAAAAACAAACAAAACGCCTTTAACATTGAAAATCGCTCGACCAGACGTTGTTGCCTAAAAGGAGCTATATTATGGTTTTATTCATGTTGGTCGCCTCTAGGACACCACTGCACATTTTCAAACCTTTAAAAACATGATGTGACTAAAAGAAATAATAATAAGTACTCTACTGGTGCCATAAAGAAACAAGTGAAGAAAATAAACAGATGGCAGCAAAAATGGCAACAAAATGAAAAATAGCTGTGAGGAATCAGAGGAAATGCAATATTTTTGATAAATGAATGAGAGCAGACTGGATGTAGAGGGATTGTTGATTGATCAGTACTTCCTTGAGTGGGCAGAGGTTTATGAAAGCGCTTTGAGGCCTCAGAAACTCTGTGCCAGAGACTATAGTATTACTCGAACAGACATGAATGAAACAAAACACAACTCCAGGTTGGTTTTTGATGAAGAAACAACATTATAACATGGTAGAAAGCTCAGAAAAGTTGAGTTTACACAAAGATAAGTCACTCCAATAAAAGTGTGTAGAGCGTCCTATGCAGCTTCTCACTGTGAGACCATGACACCTCTTCCAGTATTTTCAAAAAATTGCGTATTCGTAAACACGGAAACCCCATTCTTGTGTACATGAAAGGCCAAAACACATAGTTAACTAAACTTAAGAAGAGTAAGAGAACATGAAAAAAAAATGATGTCAAGTTCACGCAAGTATTTTTTGTTTTGAACATGAGTTGCAAATAATATTCTTTACCACTCCAAAAACATAGTCTCAAATAAAAGGGTAAAAAAATAAATACCGACCTCTGGACCTCAATGTTGAAGCTGTCTAAACTTACTTGTTCCTTTCTTGTCATTTATTTAGAAAAACATGCTGGATTTTGTCTTTGCTGTGGACGACCCGGTGACGTGGCACACCTTGAATCTGCTCCAAAATCGAAAACACTACTCCATCCTCAAGTTACTGGGTCCAAGAAAGATCAGTGCAATTCAAAATGACCACGGGGCCTCAGTCTACTACAACACACTGGTTCCTGTGGACGGAAGGGTAAGAGTTTGTTGTTTTATTTCCTTAGTGATGTATTGTTTCTGGTGTAGAATAAGGGTTAATTAATATGTTGCCATTAAGTTACATATTTATCCACTCATATCCTACCTTAGTTTGTTGTTTTTTTCTTTTTTTCAGATAATTAAGTACGGTGTAATAAGCACTGATGCTGTCATCAATGACCTGATGCATTGGAAAACCATGTATGTTGCTGGACGGCTGCACAAACCAGTCAGTATATTCATTTAATCATCATTTAAACCTAGCATAAAACTCAAAAGTTTTGTAACACACCAAATGCTATCTAAACAATGGGCTGTTACAGTGGTTCCCAACCAGGGGTATGGGGGACTCCTAGAGGTACGCAAGCACATTGCAGAGGGTATGTGGAGTTATTTAGAGTACCCATAGGAAATATTTGGCTGTCAAAGACTAAAATGAACCTAAATCTGGACTAACCCAGGACTATGCTTAGGGATAAAACAGGGATTAACAGAAAAATTCAATACTAAAGAAGGACAAACCAGGGATTAAACCTGGACTAAACCAGGACTTAAACCAGGTCTAAAACCAGAACTAAACCAGGAAAAAACGGGTCTAAAACCAGAACTAAACCAGGTATAAGACCAGAGCCTAATAAGAAATAAACCAGGTCTAAAATCAGAACTAACCCAGATCTGAAACCAGAATTAAACCGGGTCTAAACCAGGAATAAACCAGGTCTAAACCAGAGATAAACTTGGTCATAACCATATCAAACCAGGAATAAACTAAGACTAAACTAGGACTAAACCATGTCTTAAACCAGAACTAAACTAAGACTACACCATGACTAAGCTGGATCTAAACCAGGACTAATCTAAGACTAAAGCAGGACGAAGCCGAGTCAAAACCAGTTCTAAACCAGGACTACTCCGGATCCACACAAGGACTAATTCAGGTCCTGGGGGTACACAAGACCAAAAATAGTTGGGAAGCACTGGGCTATTATATCCTTCCATGTAAAAAAATATATCTAAGACATTTTTAGACTACAAAAAGGACTTGCTGTTGAGGATTCACGTTTAAATAATAGCACATGGACTCAGTTGGTTAAAGTTCACTTACTAAAGTAGGATTCATAATATTTGTTCAGTAAATAATAAACAAACATTATATGGACTGACTGTTGAGGTAAATGTGGCTATTGTTCTCTGCACAGGCACTGACATTAAACACATGTTGTTGACTGGTTGCCATTTGCCCAAACTATTTTGATTTCAGTGTGTATTTTTGTGCTTACAGGTGAAGATGCTGGTGCAGAGTGATAATGGGAAGCTCAGAGCAGCTCTTGTGGCCAACCTAAAGAGTGCTGTGACGGCCTCTTTCCTCATGCTGCCAGAGAGCTTCAGTGAGGAGGACCTCTTTCTACAGATCGCTGGCCTTTCCTATGCTGGTAACAAAACCAAACATGATGATCTATTGGGGAATTGTTATTTTAAATCTAATATATTACTTGTGTGTCTCAGGGGATTTCAGGATGCTGATTGGAGAAGATAAATCCAAAGTCGCTAATATAGTCAAAGACAACATTCAGCACTTCCGAATTCTGTACAGCAATATTCTACGAGACTGTCCTCAGGTCGTGTATAAGCCTCAACAAGGAAAACTAGAGGTACATTTCTACTTAACTGGTTTGTATTATACAATATATGGGTTATACAACAATCTGACATAACATTATGACCACTGACAGGTGAATTGATTAGATTATGTCTTCATCATGGTGTATGATGCATGTGGTAAGCGAAGGCTGGCCCATGTCTAACATGAGCTACTGTAACTCAAATGGATGAAGACATTAATGGTGGTTCTGATAGAAAGGTGTCAGAAAACACAGTGCATCAGCGTTTGTTGGATATGGGGCTGTATATTAGGCAAGTGGTCATAGTGTTATGCATGATCTGTGTACAGACTTTAAAAGTACTGGAAGCAGCATGCGCTCATTCTGGTTTGAAAACAGTGCTGCAGTCAAAATCAGTGGTCAGACAGTGGTCTGTGGGTTGCCAGTCTTTTTGCTTTTCTGATTGGACGATCGGCGATGCAGGGTTTTAGAAGCAAAACAAAGAGTGTAAAGATAAACAGCTTGGGCATTAGGTTCAATATATATAATTTTATTGTGAATAAATCAGCTGTATCATTGTTATCAGTGAAACTGATATTTGATGTAATCATGTTTACCTCATATCTTGGGACAAATGTGGGTAATTTTTATGAAATATAAAAAATATGTACTGCTCATTGCACCTTTACTTCACTTTTTTACTATTTACTTTTTTCACTTTATAATTACTTCATGTGGGGGGCACGATAGCAGAGTGGTTAATGTTCTCGTCTCCCAGCAAGGAGATTGTGGGTTTGATCCTGGGGCCAGCCAACACATGATCTCTCTGGACGATGTCCTCTCTGTGTTACTGTGGGTTCTCTCCGGCTTCACCCCACCATCATGCGTGTGTTAGGTGAACTGGTGACTCTAAATTGCCCCTAGTAAATGAATGTCAGAGTGAATGGTTGTCTGTCTTTGTTTGTCTCTGTGTCAGCCCTGAGACAAGTTGGCCCCTGTCCAGGGTGTACCCCACCTAAGGCCCAAAGTTACTGGGATAGGCTCCAGTCACCCGCGACCCCTAACGGGAATAAGCGGAAGAATATGAATGAATGAATAAATGAAAAAAATAATTAATTACTTTAATTAAAGCCTTTCATAAGAAGACAGTGTTTGCCTCACACTTGCTGGGGTTTCTAGCTACAAGGATTAAAAAAAATACTGTACATTTCAATATAAAGTTACAAAACATTATGTTAAACACTAGATTACATGTCTATGCAGCTGCTGCCTCACCCTGCTGATATGAAGTAATGTCTGTCCTCATCTAGAGCTTAATCAGTTAAAAGTTGTAGTCTACTTCAAAGAAAGTAACTGTAAAGTTTTCCTAATCCTTTAACTGAGCATCACGTCTCTGCCTTTCTGCTTGTTTTCTATGGCGAGCAATATAGTGGGCAAATTAGATAATACTGGGTCGTGTTAGGTTCTCTGCAAAGAAAACTGACTAGATTTGACAGAAATGATTTGAATTCAGTCACGTTGCCCACATGAATTGAATCTCTACAGTATACAATAACACAGTAACTGAATTTGACTCTGCTGGGGTGTTTGCAGTGCTGTGTCTCTGCCTGCAGGTGGACAAAAGTCCCGAGGGTCAGTTTATACAGCTGATGGCTCTACCTCGCACACTGCAGCAGAAGATCACAAAGTTGGTGGATCCTCCGGGAAAGAACCGAGACGTGGAGGAGATTCTGCTCCAGGTGGCCCAGGACCCGGATTGCGGGGCTGTCGTACAACAAGGTACAAGAGATGAGATACAAGATAACAAATAAGATGTAATCCTGCCAACACATGTATGATTTGTTCATTTGATTTTTTGTAAACACTTAGAGATTATGAGCATCTAATACATCCGATACTGGTAATAGAGACCCCCCACTTAAAATTGTATTAGTAAAATGTTCTGCTGTTTCGCTTTTTGACACACTTTTTTTGAGATACGCTTATGCCAAATTAAAAATAAGCAGTTATTTTTAATTAAATGGTAAAACATATTTGAATCAATCAAATTTCAATGGTTTATATACTTTATATTTGTTTTTATTTACATTTTCAATTTCAATTCAATTTTATTTTTCACAAAAGCCAATGTTACATCCGAGGCACATAAATATACACACATGTACACATACATTTATGTTACATGTCTACCAGTATATACGTGATATTGTGGAATTGTGAAAAACATGGACACCCTAAGAAGCTGAGTAAGTTTATGGAATGGGGTCCATCACCACTTGTGCGAGACAAACTATAAGAAATAATGATAACCGTGCCATGCCCAAACAATTATTTAGGACTAAGAAAGAAAAAAAAAAAAAACATCTTATTAATATGCAGATGATTGTGAGGAGCAGAGGGAAACAGTAGCATCTACAGTAATTCTTCCACAGAGCATTTCATTATGATCTGATTATAATCTCCAGCTCATACAAATCCTTTTACAGTCTGCTGATCTACTGAGGTGATAATTGCAAGTGTGTTCATGTTTTTCTTCTCTGACAGGTATCTCATCGATTGTGAAATCCTCCAGTATAACACAGAGTATTAAAGGCATCGCTACTGCTGGTAAGCACACTGCAACTTTTTATCTTGTTTGCTCAAAAAATAAATAAAAGGATAAGAAAAAATGCTATTGTACTCCCATGTGGGACTGTTATCCCTTTATAACTCTCTGTTATACTCAGTTGGTGAAATAAATGTGCTGAAAGAGGTTTTATTACTAAGACAGCGCTTTAAAGACACAAAACAGTAATAGAAATAATACATTTGGTGTTTATAATGAAAAGAAAATGTACCCAAAAGTCCCCAAAAAGCATACTAGTAGCTTTGTCTCTTTAAAAATCTGTAATTTTATGTGGTGTCGTCAGAGATGAATCATTTTTTTAAATAATTGTTAGTTGCAGCCATACCCACAACTAACATAACTAACACAATGGAGTTACTGTTTAATGGTATGCACTTTGAGGCTACATATTGTTTGCTAAATTACAGGCTTTGCAGGTCCAGACAGATATTTTGCTAGAACAATTAACTGGATCTGGAAGCCTATTTTCAGACCTATTTCCACTGGATTGCATCTTATCCTGATCAATCATATTTCTTTTATATCTAAACTTGTTCCTCTGTTTGGTTGTATATTTTACAAGTTACAAGATCCAGTTTATTCTGTGCATGTCTGCTGTTTTCTGATTGGCTTTACCCATTACATTAATTCCCATATCAGTTCTTTAAATGGAACAGTAAGAACGTTGTTAAATTACATTATTTCCAATACATGTCATAGATTTCCTATAGAACTCTGACAGAGAAAATGTATTTTTAATGAGGCGTAGAGTGATTGTTACTGTGTCTCTTTGTCCTCAGGCCTGTGGAAGACTGTGTCCTACAGCTCAAAGAAACTCATTAAAATGTGGAGGGGCTGGAGGAGGAAGCCCACTGTGTCCCAGATGTCCTGATGCCATCTTTTTAGCCAAATGATCAGAGTCATGTTCGTCCTTTGACTGAGACATCCCCGTCCTAATCTCTGCTTGTCTCATCTCATGTCCCTGAAAAAGAAGATGAGTAAAAGGTACAGCGGGAGGCGTTGGGTCTACTCTGCAAATGTCCTTTATTTCACTGTTAATGATTTAAATAAAAGGAGACGTTCCAGACTGAAAAATGGTGACCTTTTCAGAGAGCTGTAGAGTAGAACCTTTCTGGAGATTACACTGCTGCTACAGAGGACAAAAGAAAACGTTACTAGCAAACCATTTTGAGAATAAAAATTTAATCAACAGCTTGTTAAAATCACAAAAATACAAATGTGTCTATCATTTGTGACACCCCTGTGCTATCTCTTTGAAGCACACTACCAACTACTGTAATGAAGAGTCCTGTCAACTCGCCAAGATGTGTTTGTTCTTTGTATTTTTATTATATAATAAAGTGTTACTCACTGATATAAAGTCACCGAGTGTATTAAAAATTTACTTTTCACAGATACCTACCCGGCTCCCTACAGTGTTATCATGGAAAAAGGAATGTAAACGAATGAAAAACAAACTATTTTTTTCTGCTCTTTTGCTTCAGACTGTTTGCTGAGCACACATGCCTTTCTTCAACACAAATGAGCATTCAACCAAAGTGTGCAACCGTGGCCCAACCGTCATGTGGAGTTGTAAGAAGTTACAGGAAAATATAAAAACTCAGCACATTTTATTTTACAGACCAAAAATGCCCAAAACAATCTTAATTTTACAACTTATTGGAGCTGTTTGATTGTATGCACACGACATGCTTTTGTCTAAATGACTTATTGAAATTAAATGTTGACACAACTCAGGCTGAAGCTGAGTGTTGAAGCAGCTGTTTAAGTTGCTGTCTATAGGTTTTGTAGCACAAAAACTGAGAATCTTTGGGATGTGCTGGAGTGACTGCCCAACTCACAAATTAGTATTTTGTTGGACCTTTAGCTTTGATTACACATGCATTCGCTGTGACATCATTTTGATAAGCTCCTGCAATACCACAGCATTTATTTCCATCCGGCATTGCATTGTTTTTTTGCCAAAATCTTGTATTGATGATGGGAGAGTAGGACCACTGCAAAGCCTTCTCCAGCTCATCCTAAAGATTGTCTGTGGGGTCAAGGTCTGGACTCTGTGATGGCCAGTCCATGTGTGAAAATGATGTCTCATGCCCCCTGAACCACTCTTTCACATTTTGAGCTTTATGAATCCTGGCATTGTCATCTTGGAATAAGCCTCTGCCATCAGGGAAGAAAAAATCCACTGAGAGTAACCTGGTCATTCAGTATATGCAGGAAGTCAGCTGACCTCATTCTTTGGGCTCATAACGTTGCTGATGTTATCATTATTAGCACTCTTGTTTTCATAATTATGACTGAACTAAGTCATAATTTTAAAAAAAATCCCTTTTTTTTTTCTTTTCTTTTCTATTGGCGGAAATAGGCTTCAATAGTATGGTGCATACAGCTTAAAAATCAACGAGATTTAGACCATTAGCCCAGTATCATTATTAAAGCTATAAAATCCCGGATCTGGAACTCACAATCCTGGATCTGGCACAGACAGCTGGTCTACATGTAGCATATACATACACATTACACAACATTTTTTGTTTTAAAACTGTTTATTAATAGGCAAAATAAACAAATATCATTCAAAACATTGGTAACTGACCTACCCCTAAAACTCGTCATCACATGTATGTCTTCATCATGGGAGTTCCAGGCTCCTTGAGCCAGTTTTTTAACAGTCACTCAGATTTTCCAATGCAAAGAGACATCTTCACTCTGTCTGGTGTCGCTCCAGAGGCAGGACAGTTTGTGGCAGCTGTGGATTCACCTCAGCGCTGTAGAGATTTGATGTGTTATCTTTTCCTTATCCAAAAGCATGAGCATGTGGAAGTCAGGAGCTACAGGAAGAGCATTAAAAGGTCACAATGAGTGGACTAGACACGAATGAATGAATAAATAAATAAACATTTACATGTGCAGTGAGCTCCCTCCTGGACCCCAAAGAACTACCTTTGTGGTTTACTCTTGAATCCAGTCTTTGCTGTGAGCGTGTGGGTCAGAAGGTCAGAAGCTACAGAAAAAAACAAAAAACACACACAGGTTACAATGAAGACACCAAACCAGGCAATAATTACAGAAATTCTTGTTTTTAATTATTTGATAATTACTGACCACTTACACGTGTAGGGTGTCGTCTCTCAACACTTTTAGTTCAGAATCCATGCTCTCAGCATGTGCAGACCAGAAACTACAAAAAAGGGCAACATAAAGACATATCAGGCAAAACCAAAGCAAAATGAGTCCACACTTACATGTGAAGGGATCAGGATGCTCTCAACACATTTATGAAGTGTAGTACTTTGAATCCAGCATCTTCTGTTATTCCAGAAAGGCTGTTGAATTGAAAGAAGCATAAATCATTGAAATACATATTCAGAAACACCTTGTGTCATTACTATGATATACAAATTATACTAATTGGCAGCAATAACTAAATCTTGCAAAGAAACAATTTAAAACATTTTTTTTAAATATGATCATCATACTTTTTCACAAGAAACATAAAACATGACGATGAAGCAAAGATGCAAAGTTTTGATGTAAGCAAAGTAAGCCTAGTTTAACTGAGTGAATTCTCATGTCAGGACCCCTTTCAGTCATGATTTGTAGGCCTAAAGTCTTCAATGTTATTACAACACATTATTTTAATATTCAGTAATTGGCTTTTATAGTCTGATCTACAGGAGGACTATCTGTTTGCTCATCAGCTGCCTGTCTCACGGCTATTTAAACCTTACACTAATGAGCCAATGGAAAAATCTTAATAGAATTAAGTAGGCTATAGAAATAAACAAAACATGATATCAAACATTTAACACTAAATATCACTTAGAGTAGACTTACCCAGAACTCTGCTGCTGCTTGCTGCAGTGTCCACGGTGCTTCTGAGTCGTGTGTCAGTTAAATAAAAAAAAAAAGTCAGCTACTATACATGGCCGTTTTAAAATATGTTTTGACCTTTATTTATCTGCAATATATCACTTGCCTCTGCTCTGTTATGACATTTTACGAAGCCAAAGCCGCCTGTCTCAGCTTCAACTCCCTGTCTCCTTTTATCACCTTCGCGCTGGAAAACATTATGTTCCTTCCCCAAGCAAACCCCATATGACAGCAGCAGCAGAGGTATACACACGGGCTGCTCCTCTTTCTAACCTTCAGAGGATGTGATGCAATCGCCCTATTACCATAATGTAGGCTGATATCATAGCTCGGGGCCGCAGCCAATCCGCGCGCGGCGCTCTCACCACCTGCTACGCACCGAATTCCATCATTCCAAGCATTCCTCCTCCTCCTCGCGCTGCTGCTCCTCCAAGCTTTCCTCGTCCCTACAAACCAACTTGGACCAACTCGACAGCGCAGGACCACTTCTACTGTTGTCCTCACTGAGCCAACAAACATCATTTCCCGTGGATTTTCTTCAGTAGTTGTTGTTTTCTTGGGGTACATACTTTTTTTTTTGCTTCCTGCTTTTGTTTACGGATACTACTAGCGTGCGCTGGAAGATACCAAAGTGGCGCTTGTAGGAGGTATGCTAACATGAAGTTTGTTCCATGAATTGTTTCGCTGTTTTTATGACTAAATGTGCTTTTTAATTTAAACCACACGGTCACAGAGTACCGCGTAAAAAACAAGCACGCTGGTAAGAAATAAACAAGTCTTTGGAGTTGGATTAAAATGATAAAAAAACGTAGGTGAAATTGTACTGGCGCCTTCCCAAACTTTCGCGACATTAATGCTATCGCTAACTCTGGGCAACATTGAGGAACTTTAATAGAAACGTGTTCCTAAACTTATAATTTCTTAAAAGTTAGATATTCCTAGACAAGCAATTCAAGCGGTTTAATCTTTAGCTTGGTCTTATCAATGTTGCACTTTACGCATGCCAGTGTTCCTGCAGTACCAAGTTGTAAACCTGTAATAATAGTACGTCTGGGTGGCATTTTAGTGCAAATACTTGAAATATGTACTTTCTCATCAACTATGCTGTTTTCCCGAAGAAATGGGGGGAAGGTATCCGAGGAATGCAGAAAGAGGGAAGAGTGCGCTACTGCGTTTTTTTTTTTTTTTTAATTCACTAAATGCCATTCATAGCGCAGCTGTACTCAAGGTTCAAGCATTGTACCACGAAAATCTTC
The DNA here is from genome assembly GCA_020698575.1 of Bostrychus sinensis. Taxonomy (NCBI): domain Eukaryota; kingdom Metazoa; phylum Chordata; class Actinopteri; order Gobiiformes; family Eleotridae; genus Bostrychus; species Bostrychus sinensis. The sequence continues at coordinate 11,322,466 of CM036241.1, read as the reverse complement.
CAAGTCCAATAAATTTGTGGGCACATGTTTTAAATACTTCCACAAGGGCAAACAAATACACAAAACGTAAGGGCATTGTGGGTGAGTAGAGCGCACACTGAGCAAGGAATATGTCAGTCCTTGTAGCTACAGTGTTAGTAAGCAGCAGCATGGTTAAAGATGCTATGAGCAGTATGTTTTTTATATTCCATAAAAATTACCCACGTGTTCCAAGATAAACATGTTTAAATCTAATTTTAGTTTTACTGATAACAATGGTACAGCTGATTTATTAGCCATTGAAAATATGTTTTACATAACGGCCAAGTTGGTTTTGTTTACATTTACATTGTTTTGGTTCTGGCATTGCTGATTATCCAATCAGAAAAGAGACCATTGTTTTTATTTAGACTGCAGTACTATTTTCTGACCAGTATGAGCACATGCTGCTTACAGGACCTTTAAAGTTAAGTGAATTAAAGAAAGAATTTACTTGAACTGTTCTGTCTAAAGAGGGCAATGAGGAATTGAGGAAAAATAGTACTCTTATTCAAGTACACGTTTAGAATCAGTAAAGTAGTAAAAGTGTTTTGTGACCTACATGGCAGGGTGGCTGTAGGAGAAGCAGTAGCAGTACTGGGGATTGCATTTGTAGCAGTAGTAGGCTCTGCCTGTGTGTATGTCTCTCAATAGTTTAGCTCTGACATATTGGTTCCATATGAACCATCTCAGACTCTGAGAACCTCAGGGACAGGTCTTGACCTAAAGCTTCTTGGGTGAGTAAATAGTAGTAGCCCCAATGCTCTGTAAATCAGAGGCGGGGCAGGACTTCACACCTGTCAATCACCAAACTGCATAAATGTTTTACTACAGTTGGTGTCCCATGTTACTTTTGTTTTCCATAGCTTATGGACTGGTAAAACTGTTGGGATATACTGCAGCAGACAGAATTATTTTCATGCTATGTAATGCTACTGAATGTGACTTCACACAGTCTTTATTCTCATGAATTCTTATCTGCAGGTATCCAAGCATGGAGACACCACTGGATGTTCTGTCGAGAGCAGCCTCCTTTGTTCACGCAAATGAAGAAGAAAGTAAGTAGTAGTACACTATATCTCATGCTTGTAATCAATAGACAGGTACACAGGATCTGCTGAGAAAGGCAAAGATAGGAGCGTTGTTTTAATGATCGCTGTTAGTGTGTGTGATAATGAAGTATTATGTTGTTGAGCTGTGAGTGTTGGCCCTCTTTTCTGCAGTTGCACAATAGACGTCTTTGTGCAAATGAACACTTGCAGATCCACAGGCAAATAAGGCCAACCACCCTCAACTGCCACCAGCTCAGCCTTTTAAACAGATGCACGTGGGTTCACCTGTTTTCACTGCTGTGGTCCCTCTGAGCCTCCGTGTGCTGGTACTAGAAGATTTTCATTGTGTTTTATACATGAGCTGTATGCTTCTAACTTTTGCCATAGCGTCTTCTCTGTGGTTAACTTCCTAATGTCTAAGGAGGACTTTTGCCGAAAAAATTCCTTCCACTATTAAGACCAATCCTTCACAGTGGCCCTCTGAGAAACCAGTAGAGCTCAGAGTTGGAGTTGAAAATGCATTTATTTAATCTATATAAATCATAGGAAGAACTTATATTAGTGACAATCTGAAGTCTGATGTAAATTTAAAAGTTGCTCTACCGTCATAAAACTCATTTAATATGGGACACTTCCTGCTTTTATTTTCCCAAAGCAAATGTAACACCATTTACCATCTAGAGCTTACCTTAAAGTGGCCATGTTATGCTTTTTTCAGGCTTTTTGAAATAATTTTGGACACCGTTGCATTAATATTTCACATTTTAAAACTTAAAATACTGTATATGTATGGAAATTGTGCTCTTTTGGGGAGCTGTTATTTTGACTTTGCAGAGAACGCATGGATTAGGTGTCTGTCGCCTCCTGCTGGCAACGGTGGGGGCAGGACAGAGCATAAAATGGCTAATTAGCACAGCTATTAGCAACATGACGCTAACAGAAATTAGCTGCCTTGTAGTGATGACGGCTTAAACGCTGAAATTATCAGAATGAGTCCAGGTGACGGTGTGTGGGCTTTAGAAATGTGCAGGAGAACTTGGTTAAGTGGTTAAGTTTGGATTTGTCTTGGTTTAGTCCTGGTTTAGACCTAGTTTAAACCTGTACTCTTGCTGGTTTAGACCTTGTTTAGTCCTTGTTTAGTCTTGGTTTTTGGATTCATTGTGGTTTAGTCTGGGTTTAGTCATGGATTTTTCCTGGATTTACTCTGGTTTAGCTCTTTAAAGATGGTACTTGGAAAGCTTTGCATTTTCTGAGGTGGTGCTTGTTGTGAAAAGTTTGACAAACCCTGATCTATTCTCTGATAATAATAAAGTCTCGTTGACGTCTTCTTCAGTTTCCCATAACAAACACTTTAACTTCACATAGAAATACACAATAGAACAAATCTGTTCTGAGACTGACTGGAATATTTAGTGTTTCCCTTCGCCAGCCTGTTCCCATGACGTGAAGTTAGCTGAAAACCTAAGTCCTCGTAGATTTGTGTAAAAGGCCCTGGGACCTCTGCTCCCTACATGTTACCTCACTCCCCCCTCCCTTCTCGCTCCCCTGCAGTTGTTTTGTTTTTTCCTTTGCGCTGATGTCACTTTTTGTTATGGGCTGAGCGTGGCCTCTTTGTCCAGAGACAATACACTCAACCAGTTTTCACCAAAGCTCCACAAGAAACGAGCACAACCAAAAACCAGCTAGCCGACGCATTCAGTTCATCCACCAAGTAAAGAAAAGTGATTTTGGTTTTTGTTTGTTTATGATCGGAGTTACTTTAAACATCATAGTCCCCCTGGAGGCCATTTATTTCATTTTAGGCATCTGTATGATCAACAGAAGGCACAGTTATCGAGTTAGGGAATGCCCTTTTTCCTGTGTTTATGAGCTAACAGCTTGTAAAGATTAAGATTTAGATTTATTAAAGACTGACATGGCTGGAGACAACATGCAATGTGAAACCTGAAATGCGTCAATCGCAACATCATAAATAATAAAAACATGGCTAAAACAACAGGAACCACTAAAGCCATTATAAATTACACCATAAAAGTCACCTATAAAACAATCTAAGAGCACAAGGAATTAAAGACCTAATTTTTAGTCTTGCTCTTGTTTGCTAAAAATTGTCTTTGGTGTCTCAGCACATATCCGGTGGAGGGAGCCTGAGTTTTAAAGGTGTGCAGAGGAGAGGAACTGTTTTTGAGGATGTTAGTGAGGGGGGCAGAGGAGAGGAACTGTATCTGAGGACGTTACTGAGGGTGTGCAGTAGGGATCGACTGATTATCAGCCGGGCCGATATTTGGCATTTTGACGCATTTTGGCATCGGCCGATAACAATCACTACTGTGTCTCCAGCATTGTCCCACCTAGAGGTCGCCCGATCGGCTGGCCGATTTTTTTTTTTTTTTTTTTTTGTGCCTTTTTTAGTTAAATTGGCAATCGGCTGATTCTTGCCCTTTAATGCAGAGTTTTGGTCAGGCACATGTCCGGGCAACCATGTGACTGAAGGACCCCAGCTTCCCCATCCATCTGGTAGCAGTTTGGACTTTTACCCTACAGTTCATTCTAAACATCCAAAACGCTTTATCTCAGCCTGAAAAGCTCAAAAATAATAAAAAGATTTTGCTCTTATATCTGACATAGGACCTTGTAGAACAAAAATTTAAAAAGCATTCTGTAGCTCTCCCCAAACTCTACCTGCACAGCAGGTTTGATTGAGATTGCCTTATTGGTTTTATAAAAAAAAAAAAAATCATTTCATCAATTCATTAGAGTCTATTGTGGCATCCCTGTCTCAGATCTGTGAGATTTGGCCTTAAAATACTTTGTAAAGTCCTGAGAAGCAGCTCAGAGTGTCCCCAAACCATTGTATAGCAGTTTAGACAGCTTACACGGCAAACATCCAAAATCGCTTTATCTCCAATGCCTATGCTTATGCTATCCTTATTGGTTTTCTCACAAAAAAACAAACAAAAAAAACAACAACAAAAAAACAACTCATCTTTAACTGTTCTCACTGTTCAGTTTTGACGCCAATATTTTCCCTTTTACTGCAAATAAATATTGGCTCCAAATATCGGTTATCGGCCTCCTTGACTGCCAATAATCGGTATCGGTATCGGCTCTGGAAAAAACAAACAAAACAAAAAAACAAATTGTTGTGTCTCTAGTGTGCAGAGGAGAGGAGCTGTGTTTCAGGACGTTAGTGAGGGGTGCAGTGTGGCCTGGTCGTGCCTCTTACGCAGGGATGGAAGGGAAGAGGGTGAGATGCCAATTATCGTATAGCATTTTTTTTCGCACACATTCTAATTATTCAGAGGCCTTTTGTTAACTCACTCCACACTGACCCCCCCAGAACAGGTCTAAAGTTGTAGTGTTACTGTTAAGATACAATTTGGACAAAGGCATAAATTCAGCAGCCAGCTTAATCAAGCTAATTAATCGTATGACCTTCTATGAATCCAGATTAATTCTTCAAAATACCTAAAGACACGCCGTGAAGGCAGGGCTTTCTGTTCACTTTTTATTGGTTGCATAGGTGTTAATGCCCAAAATATTTTTACCAAATCAACTACATCAAGTGACAAAATGTGTTCTTAACTCTTATGCTCCACTTTTAAAAAGTTACGTTGTTACTGCTAAGTGACAAAAGTGTCCCTGTCACAAAACATCAAAAAAATTGTTTTTCTACTTCTTTGCACGCATCTTTTAATCAACTTGTACCCTTCTCATTAATACCAAATATTTAATTAGTTTCAGAATTTGAATCCTTTGTATGCCAGTTTATGTAATAGCATCTCAATTTGTTAGTAAAAACAAACCAAAATATTTTTAATATTCTCAGGGGGGTTTTACAACCTTGGGAATGTCAAAGATTACCAACATTTATTTTTAGGGATAATTCAAAAACCAGCTTCGATTAAATCCCCTTAAAACTGGCTGTAACTTTTTGTTACTACAAAAGAATCCCAGATCTGTGTACAATCTGACAGGGAGACTTATGTCATTTAATAGGAGCAATGTAACAAATTTAGTGAGTGAGTGTCGAAGTGTAAAAATGAGGTAATATTTGTGTTCATAGAAAAGGTAAGATTTTCTTTTTGATTTTCTTGACACAGCAGACATGGAACAGTCGGTTGCTCAGTTGCATCAGGCCAAAAAAGACAATATTATAGTGTGTAAATAAACAACTATAATAATTAAATCTTTGTTCTAATTGGGTGTAATTGTAATAGGTCAGGTGGAACAAAAGGGGATAAGAGTCAGAGGGGAATTGGTGGGGTGAGCTGTTAGCTATAATGAGCTTTTGCTTGTGTTTATATCTGTATATTATATAATGTAATATTGACGGCGAGCTTTATCTAAATGTTGTTCATCTGTACCATATTAATGTCTGTTTTCTGATTGCTGTGATGATCCTATGTTCACCTACCCCCTGTAACCTAAAGAGTCATCAAAAAAATAAATAAAATGCCCTCACTTGGCCACAAGGTTTAATGAATTCATGGCTTAGGTAGAATTCACAGTTTGTTTATTAGCATTTTATGTCATATTTAATGTTAGCTTCTTTTCTCTTTTTCATTTGAATGCTGTTTTTTACCAGACCACATAAATGCAGCATTAATCTGAGCAGAACACAGTGGATTAAATAAAGAGAATATCTATTGTAAATGTAAACACAGAGAAATAATCGTGCTATGAGCCTTGTCTGACAGAGCTCTGCATGCAAACATACTGCGTGTACAAGTCGAATCAATAACCTCTTCTGTTGCTGTTGCTGTTGTTGTTGTTGTTGTTGTTGTGGTTGTGTTCATTTCTGACCCTGAGTCTTGGCACCGTGTGTGTAGCACTTGCCGCAGAGCAGGAGCGGCTCAGGCCTGCCCTCGACAGCTGCTCTGACAGAGGAGGGACTGATGGGACTTGTCTGGACCAGTGCTGCGATTCACAGTTTCAAACGAACAAACATCACCCCATTTCTTCAAATCACACCTCTTCACCAAACGCTTGGCTTTAGTTTGGACATAATGACACAAAAAATAATTATCTGCAAATGCTCACAACCCGCCCAGACTTATTTTGAGACTACAATGTGTAAATAGATAACTGCATCTAATGGAGGTTAACTCTCTGGCTGTTTCAGGTCAAGATGAAGTTTATTTGTTACCAGGCAGTGGAGTCAAAAGTGAGGAGTGCTGCCTTTTCTCCTGCGCTGGAGTAATTATTGTCGGATTTGCTGATGATAGAAAAGGTCTTATTGGTTTGTTGCATTTAATTAAAAAAGGGGACTTCACAAAGCTTGCAAAATTATAGTTTTCACAATGTCAGCAAGCAAGAAAATAAACAGCGTCTGTCTTCTCACAGTCAAAATAAGTGTCTGGAGCTGATGTTGTGGCCTATTTAAAAAAATAAACAACTTATTTCTGGTTTAGTCCTAAATTAAGGTTTAGTCTTTAGTAGGTTTTGATTTAGCCCCAGTTTTAACCAGTGAGTCCAGAGTCTTGTATGTCTTCTTCATGAATTAAAATGCTTATTTATATGGTTATAGCCTTACTAAGGAAGTCCAAAATATTGTTTTAACCATAATAAGTCATATTTTATTGTCATATTCAACATAGTAACCACATGTTTTTCTAATATTGTGCAGTCCTAGTACCCAGGCTTCTTGTTATTGACCAGGCCAACAATCTCTGAACTCCCTAAAAGCACCACTAATCACAGCATCAACCAAACACTGTTCATTTTCTCTGTACCGCCTCATATGTACGCCACTGTACTACACTTACTTTAAAAACAGTGTAGTGATCAGCAGCGTATATTTACTGGTCAGGACAGGAAATATCTTAAGACATTCTGTCACCTCTGCGTAGTAGTTTTTGGTGGGATAAAGATACTGAGTGTTCCTCCCTTCCTGACGGCGGCAAACCAGCGCTATAGGCCCGACTCCAAGGAAGCAACAGTTTGTTTGTGCGCGTAAACTGTCTCTCCACAAGCGCTGCACAATAATAGAAATACATGTGATAACTATGCTGAATATTGCAATAGTAATATGATTATTCTTATCTTAATCATAGTAAGGGTTCTTTGGCGTAGATGTAGTCAGATTTTATTTCATGAAAAGATTCAACTGAGGCTGGATTAAGACTAAACCAGGACTAAGCCATTTAACCCATTTCAAAACCAGCTCTAAACCAGGGCTAAACCAGACCCTAATCTGGTCTAAACCATGTCTAAACCATGTCTAAACCAGACCCTAATCTGATCTAAACCAGGGCTAAACCAGGTCTAAACCATGTATAAACCAGACCCTAATCTGATCTAAACCAGGGCTAAACCAGGTCTAAACCATGTATAAACCATGTCTAAACCAAGTCTAAACCTGGTCTGAACCTTGTCTAAACCAGGTCTAAACCAGATCTAAACCAGATCCTAATCTGGTCTAAACCAGGGATAAACCTGGTCTAAACCTGGTCTGAACCTTGTCTAAACCAGCTCTAAACCAGATCCTAATCTGATCTAAACCAGAATTAAATCAAGACTAAGCCACTATTAAACCATGCCTAAACCATGTCTAAATTAAGACTAAACCAGGTCCAAATTAGATCTAAATTAGGTCTAAACCAGGTCTAAATCCAGTCTAAACCAGGTCTAAAGACACAGTGTATATTCCTGTCAGTTGGAAGACCTTGTGATATGGATATTGTGTTTACCAATATTGCGATGACACTAAAATTGAGATCTGTTGTGTAATCGTTCTCTCCTCTATTGGATCTTGAATTTGAGACGAAAGACTGAGTCCAGTCTTGTGTTTTTTGCGTGTCAGAAAAGATGAAACATTGGTCTTTTGTTGCACACAGGAACCACACAAAAAGAAACGTTGGTGGTGGTGAGCAGAAGTCTGGTATCTGGTCCATTTAAACTCAACAATTGTTTGTTCAGAGAAACGCACATAGTCGCAGGATCCCCCCGTCATTGTTACAGTTTCCATGGTTTGTTCAAACACAAGACGTTTTGGAGTTGGATCTACAGGAAGCAGAAGGTGGACCATCTCTGAGTGCTATTTAAAACTTCAATAAGGCTTTAAGATGTGTGTTGTTGTAGCTGGACTGTTTCTTACTTTGTCTTTGGTTACATCATTCATAAATGTGCCAAGATTAGGTAATGGTCACATTTTGATGACCTAAACTAGATACTAGACTACTTGGGGTGTGTTCACACTTGATGGTCCGGAGGACTCGGTGCGCTTTAGGGGAAAAGGCCGCACCGGTGTCGGTGATGTCATTGGTTTGGTTCGACTTCACATTGAGCTCTGTCAAACGAACTGAACTGACTGAGTGAGCAGTAACAAACCTCGCCTGTAGGAGGCAGCACTTCAGTATTTACTGAGAGAAACTTGGGAAGAGGAAATCCTGCTCATCTATTGCTCAAAAGTCCGCCTCTTCAGCTGAATATATCCCAGTAATATCATACGCCGCACTTTAATTAATATTTGATGAAGTTTTATGTTTAGAGCAGCGATATCAGCTGAATACAGCTGTGGACTCTCTCTGGTGATAATCTGGTCTAAATCTGTGTTGTTTTAGCAGTGTTTTCACATTTGTTTGCTAATGTTAGCCACCTTTTAAATACATTTTATTTATAGTATATTTGTATTTTTTTTTTATAGTCACGTTCGATGTGCGTATGTTTTTCTGCCCTTGGTAAACAGTGCTGTAGTCCACTCCCTGGCGTTAGTCCGCAGTTTGGTCTGCGTTGCGTTTGGACTTCACCAGGACCTGACCAGGAGTGCACCAGGGCTCAAAGCGCACAGCACCGAGACCTCTGATTTCAGGAGGACCAGAGTTCACTTGTTTGGTGCACACATCTGATTGTGCGTTCACAGCTGCTCAAACAAACCGTACTTTGCCAAGAAGCGCACCAGAGTTTGATTGAAGTGAACCAAACACGGCAAGTGTGAACACACCCGAAGTCTAAACCAGGTCCAAACCATGTCTAAACCATGTCTTAACCATGTCCAAACTAGGTCTAAACCAGATCCTAACTTAGTCAAAACCAGGTCTAAACCAGGTCTAAAATAGGTCTAAACCGGGTCTAAATCAGATCCTAACTTAGTCTAAACCATGTGCAAAGCAGATCTAAACCAGGTCTAAACCAGGTCTAAACCAGGTCTAAATCAGATCCTAACTTAGTCTAAACCATGTGCAAAGCAGATCTAAACCAGGTCTAAACCAGGTCTAAACCAGATCTAAACCAGATCCTAACTTAGTCTAAACCATGTGCAAAGCAGATCTAAACCAGGTCTAACCCATTTATAAGACACTTATTCTCACAGTGTAAATTCTTGTCAGACCATAAATTTATTGCAGTTAATTTTGTTTATTGTCATATAGATATTGGCTTTACTCATATTGTGATAATAATGATAAATTATACTAACACTTGTTTTTGTTTACATGTAGCTCTCTGTGTACATGGTTGTTATTACGTGAACGTGATTTTGCTTCTCTAAGGGGGCTGTTGTGTATGTGACTTGGCAAAATTTAATCAGCGGTGGCAAAAAAATAATATTGACAGAGGTCTATACACAGAAAAAATACAAAAAAGGGAAAGGGACACAAAGTCAAAGGTATAAACATGTCATGTCATGTAATTACTGGTTCAAATTATTTGGAAAGGGCTACACAACAAACCTTTGTAAAGAAGAGAAAAGTGTTTTGCAATCTTCTCTTCAATTAAATCTTGTGTTAACCACTGATTAATTGCGTGTTTCCATTAGTCATAGCCTGTTGCTGCTGTGTGTGGACGTATAAAAGTTCACGTCAGCGCTCTTTCTGGTGAAGTGTCCCGCGGGCTCTGAGTTTGTTGGTGTGCGTGTGGGAGGTGGTTGGACCGAGGAGATGTGAGAGTGGTTTTTCGGGTGTGTGTAGTCTTGTGTAGTGTGGTTCTTTTGCCCTGTGGCCTGCGTCCAGGATCAGCCTGAGTGTGTAACATGACACAGGTGCTGCTCAGAGGAGTGGCAGCTCCGCACGCACGGAGAACTGCTGTAAACTTATCTTCTCTCTGTGGGGCTTAAGGAGCTGTTTTTTTTTTTTTTTGTGCTTCAAGCAGCTGTTACTTCCTGTAGGTGTTGGTTTATTTACATTCAGTTTATGCCCTGTTCTTTTTGGCAACTGTCAATATGTGGTCCAGTAATGTTAGTTGTTCCCTCCATTTAAATATTTGTATAGCATTGTTTGCTTTCTAATATTATATCTAATATCTAATATTTTTTTTTCTATACAGCAGCTATTCCCAAAGTCAAGACTGTCATGGCCCCCTTAAATTTCTGAAAATCCCATGCGGACCCCCAACTATACAACTTCCCTCTATTCAAAATACTATGTCATGTTTTTCTCCATAAATTTCTATAAAAAAACATTACAAAAAACACAGACTGTTTGTTAAAAATTGTTTTAATGTTGTATTTTTAAGCAAGTATATAACTAATAAAACAAGTAATTCATTTCAAACTTAATTTCTTTTTATGTACTTAACATAGACAGCCTCTGGGCCCCCCTGCAGTACCTTTGCAGACCCCCAGGGGCCCCCAGACCCCACTTTGGGAACCTCTGCTGTACAATTTTCCAAAGTACAGATATTTTGTTATTCTAACACAGTATGTGAGTAGTCAGCAGTATTTTTTTTCCACATCCCTTACACTTAATTAAAAAATCATGTTATTTTTTTCTGGACAAGTAAGTCTGTGGGATGGTGGATGGTTGACGCATTTTACACCGCTCATCTTCCAAATTCTGCACCTTTTTTGAAGAAATGTGAAGTAATTTATGGTTGGTCTAAACCAGGTGTAAATGTGTTTAAAATATCTATAACTTTACTGTCATTACCAAGACTTACTGATCTAAATGCAGTTGAATTTCTCTCAAACCAGTTGCAATTTGATTCAGTTTTGATTTGATATTGACTGCACATTATGGAGAAAACATGCGATATTCAATAACTATGTTGAAAATTGCGATAACGATGTTATTGCGATATTTGAAAATAGAGCTTACTTTTTGAACATAGTAAGTTAAATTCACCACATTTCATAAAAATGTAAGTTCCTGTATTTACAAGTCAAAACAGCAACAAAATCAAAACTTAACACAGACTGAACCAGGAATAAAACAAGGCTAAGCTGTGACTAAATTATTTAAATTACCACTAAAACTGGACTTTTTAAACATTTTTATTTAGTCACAACATGTTCTTTTAAGGCTCTGGTGGAAAATGATTCTTCAGTGTAAATCTCTGTCAGATGGAAGACCACAGCGTTATTGCGATATATTTAGATTACTGCGATATGGATTTTGTGTTTGCTGATATTGCGATAACGATAATTTTGCGATATATTGTGCAGCCCTAATAGGCTCCAGTACCAGCGCCCTCTAGCGAGAATAAGCTGAAGAGGGTTAAACAATGAACGAAAGAATGATTATCAGCCTGGTTTGTTTTGAAGCACTCAGGTCTTACATCACTGTCAGGGGTCGTTATGAAGCTGTTGTGACCCGGGCCGTGAGGTGAGGTCATAGGTCAAAGTGCCAATGGGTCACAGCACCTAGGGGTCAGGAGAAGTTTTTTGTGTCATCCTGGCTGCTGACATGACTTAACACAGGTTGAAAAAGGAAAGGGTTAGGGTAAAGAATTTGGGGATTGCGAGGTTGCAGTATTCATTTGTGCATTCAATAGAATCAAAATTACATAAAAAGCTGGACATTTTTTCTATTTATTACCATGAACAGCAACATAGCCTCTGACGCAACACATCGATACTCATTTTTTAATCCACCGACACAGACACTGTTCAGATTTATGACTGTTTTATGGTGTGTTGCTACCTGTGTGGCCGTTATGACGCGGCTCTAGTAGTCTAAATATTACATTATTCTTATTTGAAAAGTGTCATAGAAAGGCCTAAAGGGTTATTCTTGGCTCATCTAAATGTTTCCTCTCCTAAAGTAAAAGAGCACAGTTAAATATTTACACTGAGTAGCTGCTGTCGAACTCCAGCCTTAAACGCTCTTTTAGGTTTGTAATATTCATCTAAACGTATTCCCAGTCCCATTATGCACTCTTGCTTTCTTTTAACAAGTTCATAAAATCCCTATTAAAGCAGGCTATAAAGGGCCAATTGCTCCCTTGCGCCAAATCAAACCAAATGCATACATTTTTAGATACAATCTTGTGGATACTTCTTTTTGCCTGAATAGTTTGTTATTTGGACCTGAGCCAGTGTACGTTTTAATTCCTCTCTTTCAAAGTCCCGTCCCACAGTAAATGCCACAAGTATTGACCATCTCGTACCAGCTCCAATTTGCTTTCTCAGTGAATTTTTCTCACTTCTCCTCTGACCACACATGCTTCACATTCTTCTGTCTCAAACTTACTTTAGTCACTCAGAAACCAACAGAACTAAACCATGAAAACCTTAACCCTTTATGGTTGATAGTGGAGTTTTACTAACACAGCAACAGGGGGTAACAAGCTTATGTAGTCTTTGTGCTGGTTCCAGTCTTGGATAAATAGAAAGGGTTGCATCAGAAAGGGCATCCAGCGTAAAAACACAAATGAAATACTGAAAGTAAATAAGTTAAGTTGAGTTTTTGTGATTAACTAAAAAGAAAGACAAGATGGACCTGAACCAGGTCTACACTACTGCTAAATGGGGTACTAAGCTAGGGCTAAACCAGAAGTTTGGATGCACAACAACTTTTATTTCAGGTTTTGTTTTGGCAATTATTTTAAAAGACATTTGTCACAATGAACACTATAATGTTTATGTGATAAAAGTTGGTCTTTGCAATATGGATAGTGCAATCAATGATACTGTGATAATTTTGCTATATTGTGATTTAGCAGGAATGTAACAAAATCCAAATTTCATGGTACGATATTATCACAATATTAATGTAAGAGTACAATATTGTAAAAATTAGGGATAGGAGTTTGTATTATTCAATATGTTGACGCCAAAATTTTCCTTTTTTACTGCAAATGAATATCAGCTCCAAATATCAATTATCAGCCTCCTTGACTACTAATAATCAGTATCAGCCCTCAAAAAAAACAAATCAGTCCATCTCTAGTAGAAATGCTCACGATAACAAAATGTATTCTGTAAAAATGCCCCGATGAGTCTTTAGTGATTTAGTTACTATTTAGTTACTGTGACATTTCAAAAGATGGCCAGTGAGTAAACAAGTAAATGTCAGGCCCTGATAATGAATAAGGTAGATATGCATATGGTAATAATAGCTTAGGTAAAACTGCAGTTGCTATTCTTTTAAAGTCCTATATTATGCAAAATGTCAGGCTTTTTGAAATAGTTTTTCACATTTTATAACTTAACATTAATTATATTTATATGTTTGGAAGCCTAACCCCTGCTGGCAACAGTGGGGACTGGACAGAGCATAAAATGGCTGTTTAGCATGGTTATCTGTGTAGAGTGGTGAAACCCTAGCGTTTCCAGCTCTTGAGAAAGAGACGCGCTCAGCAAACAGGATTGAAACAAACTTGACTGAAACAAAATACTACTGCAGGCCTGTTTTTGGGGTGGAAACAACATTGTAAGCTCAAAAAGGTTGATTTAGCGTAATAGGGGCCTTTTAAAGATGTGGTTCCCAATTGGTGGGTAGTGAGTCAAAAGAGGGCTGTGGGGATGATTAATCAAGTCATTTGAAGCCTAAATATTGTTTTAATTACAAAAAAATGTGAAACTGATTTTAAAATAATTTGCCATAAATATAAAATAATAGAAAATATACTGTAAAAAACTGTGTTCCCATTATCAGACCAGCTCAGACCCGCTGCTGTAAAGTGTGATTATATATCTTTGGCAATCCTCAGGTGGTGAAACGAAACATTACTGGTACCAGATGCTCACTCCGTTTCCAGATAACTGTTGGGTAAGGGCAAGGATTTTGTCATCGGCCCCACTGGCCCTTAATGGCAAAATAATTCATTTTCCATTGCATGAGATCAGATCAGCGTCATGGCACTTTAATTAGCATCAGCACAAGCATAGACAGGCTTTAAATAACTGATTCCCCAGGCTAAATGATATTCTGATAAGTAACGGGTTGTGCCACTTTGCTGTTTGAGTAGTGTCCTGGGCCATTGCGTGTTTACCCTGACGTCCATCTTTAAGCACCAGATTTTATGAACGCTGCTACTGTTTGAAGCACTCCTCTCATTTGTTTATGGTGTAAACAAAAGCTGGCTGGCTCGTGGCATGAGTGCACAAGAGGACACTTTCTCTGGAGGAGGCTAGTGGTATAAAATATAATATATAATTGTGCTCCCCTTGTGTACAAAAATGTTTTCACTCAAAAACTGCAATCATCACATGTCAGTATTTTTATTAAACTACTTGAAATCTGCTCAAAGGTACCAAACATTAAATCATTTTCTAGATTTTAAAACCCATAAAATGATTTAATGTTTCGTAGTAATTAATAAAGTGTCAAATTTCAGTGCCTTTCTTCAAAACGAAATGCGGACATTGCAGTATTAATGTTTTTATACAGCAGTGCCAGTGGGGTTAAAAAAAAAAGTTTCTGCCACTACATAAAAAATACTAATGCAGTCAAATAAAGTTTGTGGCTCATATTTTACACATCCAAGGCCCCATCCCACTACTATTTATTATTTGGAAAAGTGTTTTTTTTTTTTTTTTTTTTTATACATTTTTCAAAATTGATATAATCAAACTGGCATTGAAAGGGTTAAAATCCAGAAAATGATTTAATGTTTGGTAGTTCTGAGCAGATTTCAAGTCGATTTATGCAAAAACAGCAGAAGATATTGATGTATGATGATTTTATAGTGTTGTCTGAACACTTACATTTTTGTACACGAGGGTCACAAAAGGATGCAAAATTCAAAAATAGTATAAATGACATGGGAGAGTTAAAAACATTTTAAAATTGTCTAAAGAAAATTTTCTGCAAAAAAATCATGCTCCAAGCTTTAACACAGAGAAACGCTCATTAAATGAAAAAAAAGTCAAGCAAAATGTACAAAAATGTACACAGGGCAGCATAAAGGTTAATGACACATAAATGAACAGGGAATATTGGCAATACTGTGATATTACAATGTCAAAAGTCTCACAATATTGTTGTGGACTTTTACGATAGTGAATGCTAAGCTCCTGAGGCTAATATGCATTGTTTTGTTGCAGCAGAATGGTTTAAAAAAAAGTAGAGAACTACATAGACCATGATCCTTTGCTCCGTTTCAGTGCAGCCAACATGACAAAATTTTTATTATCACTTATTTAGTCTTAATCTTTTGAAATATCACAATACAAAGCACTGAAGGCGTTTTGTTATCATGAACCTTCAGTGTGCAATGCTATTTTTGAGTTTTTGACATTTTCCAAACATCTGCACATAAGATTTTTTACTGGTGTGCGTTACTTCTCTACTCTATCATGAGCATTTCTTCAATACCGCAATATCGTGATAATACCGTACTGTGAGATTTGGATGTCTTTACATCCCTATAAATCAATTTTTCTTTTCAGTGATAGTTGAAAGGTTACCAATGGAAGAAAGAGATAACTTAGTAGATACAAACTCCAGCCACAGGGGGTCAGTAAAGGAACAAATGTTTAGTTTCCATTTTGAAATACTATAAAGGCTTTGTAGCTCAATGGCTTGAACTAGAAGATCCCTGGTTTCTCCATAATCTTCCCTCAAATATATATGAACATAAATAAACCTTGTGTAGGGATATTGTAGTATGAGAAATATATGGTGGCTCATAAAAGGAAAAAGATGGGGCAGTTGTTGTGTCCATGGGCAAGACGCTTCACCCACGTTACCTACTCCAGTCACAGTATGCATCCAGGGTAAAAAAACAAAAAACAAAGGGAGCAGTTGAAAGGAAAAAACAAGCATAAGTTTTCTCCTGGGGGCAGATCAGGTGGGCTGTAAAGAAAGGTGGCACACAGAAAAATACAATGAGAAACAAACGTCAAGGCTTATCTTGTTCCTGAGGAAGCAGCACCACAGACTGCAGTGACCCTGCTCCACTGGGATCTCACTGTCACTGCAGGTTTATGGTTTACTCAGACTAAGGTTGGCCCCAAGCTTTCTCCAGAGCTGGACAGTGGCACACAGTAACATATACATACAACAGACCAGGGTTTCCCAACCAGGGGTACGGGGACCCCCAGGGGTACGCGAGTACTTTACAGGGGGTACTTGGAATTGTTTCTTAATAATAAAGAAAATATTTGCAGTCTTTTCATATTAAACTATTGAAACTTGTGAAAGACGAGTTCACGTTTCTCATTGACAATTGATAAAAAAATAATTAAAATGAGATTGAAATATTTTTTGGATAGGTCTATTATATAGCTTGTTTCAAAGGAGAGTTATGTAAATGCTTATTTTTATGAAAATGTTCTTGACAATTAATTATAAGTTTTAGTTTTTTTGTTGAAAAATATAGTAAAATAAGTAAATGTAATAGAAGTTTATATTATGTTTTTATTTTTTATTTTATTTTTTGTATTATATTTTTGTATGTATTATTTTAAAGAGATTTTTTTTACTTCTTTAATTTAATCTTCAAAGCAAAAAATGCAGACAAAATTTGCTTTTACAATAAAGTAAGCATAAGTACTAATAAACACAGATGACCACTCTGACAACTTTTTGAAAAATTGACACAAATGTCTCAAAGAAAAAGCGACTTAATTGTAGCTTTTGCGTTCACATTTGTCGCAGTTTTTGTGAAGTGCTGACTTTGTTTGTTTGCTCATGAGCTGTAAAGTTGGACTGCAGAGTAAATAAGCCTAGCCCACAAACAGGTTAGGATTAGCATTTAATTTCTCTGTAACAAAAGCTGAATACCAGACTAGATAATTGCAGCATTAATGAGTGTGCGAATGTCTTCTATAAATGTAAACTTGGACAAAGACAGCCATCCATTTATTAGCATTAAAGAAATCCCTACAAAGCTCTGCATGCAACATTGTCATCTATTCACAATCTTATTTTCCAGCTCAGCACCAAACTGTTGTAGAAAAACTCAGGTTTGACAGGTTCTCTTGTTTCAGTGTGTCTCTGACAAACAAACAAAAGTGTGAAGTGACAGGAGAGCTTCACTTTCACACAGTTACCTCTTCTCTTTGTTTCGGGGACAGAAACCTGACCTTTCAGTCTGATACAGATCTTTTTTAGTTGGAAACACCTAGGGGACATGATTCAGTGTCATGTTGTCAGCAGTCATGTAACTTTTGGTCCAGAAAACACCACTCCATAATGATTCATAATTTTAGAATGTCAATGCAGATATATTAATACATGTGTCAATGTTTATTCTCAATATTTATTTTCTTAATTTGTTTTTCATTATTTTTATTTTGTTTTTCCTCCAATTACCAATCAAGTTCAAAGTCTCACTTTTCCACTGATGCCATGTTTGTTACAGTTTGAGCTTTCAGTGCAGATTTGTGGCATCTGTTGCATTAAAATGTAGTAAAAGTCAGATGAAATGCGACTTGGGCATTCAGACTGCAGCCGCATTGCAAAAGATCAGATTTGTATCTGATTGAGGAACACATGTGAAGGTAGCCTCGGTCAGATTTGAAGAAAAAAACAAAACAAAAAACAGATTTGTGCCGAATTGAAATCAGATAGGGGTCAGATATGAGCACAAAGTCTAATTTGGGCCACTTTTGCCTGCAGTGTAACTTTCACTGATGTGGCACACTACTGTCTCATTAGATTACGTCTTGCCAGAAACCATTTAAAATATTTTACATTAACTTGTCACTCAACAGTTCCAGCATTTAATGATTAAAAAAACAAACGATAACAAACTAATGCACCATACTTGTTAACCATGATAAACAAAACACCTTTTCTCTTCCCTAAACTTGAAGAACTGGTTTATGTTCGAAGGTGTTGCTCTTTTGAACCCTGAAGGCTTTCTGAAAAGTCACAGTTGAGTGACTGGCCTTTTGCCAGAATATTCAGTAACACCTTTTAAAATAAGTTAAAGTCTTCAGCCTATTGTGCCTGCCTCTTTTTTTTATAGAAGCAGGTTAAATAATGGTTGGAGGGCATTTCAAGAAAGGGTGATATAAAATAAGTTGGGATGTGACCTTTGAACTTACCAAATGCAGAGGAAGTAGTTCCAATAAATAGGGTTGCACAATCTTACACACATTTATTGGTAACACATTATCAACAAACAGCTTCTGTGTTTTATGTCTCACTCTGCCAGTGCCAGAATTATTATCCAGTGAGTACCTTGCATAAAAATTGGTTGTGACCAAATAAAAATGTCAAAAACCTAAAGTTTCTTAAGTCAGTATGCAGCCCTTTGTTAATCAAATGCGGCATTCAAACATATTATGTCATACTGTTATTGGGATAGGTCTCCCTGTTAGTGCAGAGGTTTAGTTCCCTGGTTTTTGATGCGGGACGTCCCAAGCAGGGAGCAAGGACATTCAGTGTAAAAACTTGCCAAAGAGATCACCGATCTCTGAAAGTAAGGGAGCAGCCAAAAGGGACTTTCTATATTTGTATTGCAGTACTCAACAAAGTTATTGCATCTTTTTCTAATACTTCAAATGATAAATGCCATTATGTAGTTTTTTAGTAGCATCTCTTCCACTTTTACTCAAACTATAGGCGTTGTACAAAGTATCCAGGAGCAAAGAGGCGTTATCATTTAGTGTATTTAATTTTTTTGTGTTTAAGCAGCCTGCAGCGTGTTAATAAAGTGTTGGCTCATGTGGCACAGCTCAGGACCCGCCCGATCCCTGGAGAAGTTTAGGCCTGTTCACAAAGACAGCGCCTCGGGAGAACGGACAGGTTTGGTTCTGTCTCATCATAGATTAGGTAAATACATAGAGAGGCAGGAAGTGCAGTCATGATTACAGGGAACGACTCTATAGTGTAAGATAATGAGTGTATGAAAGATAAACATGGGCGTATATGTTCAAGACAAACCTGCTGAAGTTCAACCTGAATGTCCAGACTGGGTCAAGATTAGAAAAAGCTAAAGGTTTCTGGTGCAACATTGAGATGGGGGTCTCCGAACTTAATAATAACAACAACTGTCTAGCTTTAGATATCCTTTATAACAAGTTACATTTAAAAGCAGAAATTCAAGTCTGAGTATTTATTGCTTATTAAAACTGGGTCAAAATACAGATCCAATTTCATTGAAAGCTCCCTTTGAGGCCACTGCTGTTGTGATACTGAGCTTTATAAATAAAATTGAATTGAACTGAATCTGATTGGACAATGATGTTTAATCTCTGTCAGATGGAGGACCAAAACATTACTGTGACACATTTAGTTTCTTGCGATATGGTTGGAATATTGTGTTTGCTGATATTGCGATAACAATAAATCCACAATGAAGTCCAGTCCTACTGCGGAGGCTTTCCTCCTCTGAATACAAAACCCAGAGCCACTGTTCTGAGCTCTGCTGGGGTCAGTAATCATAATGTTTAAGAGGTCATTTCCTGCAGATTACATGACTATAGTCTTTTGTCAGTGAGCATTTTACTTTCACCGGGGAACTGTGTGTGACCCTGTCCCAATGAGAACAGTATTGAATTTAACGATAACCCGTTGTGTAACCTGTAATCTTCTTAGTCTTGAGTCCTACAGCAAACCAGGCCGGGACAAAGCCGCCTGCTCAAATGTGTGTAAGTGTACCATTGCGAGGTGAGGCCAAGTAACTCCAGGATTTGTTTGACAAGGGCCTAATTGTTTGTGACGCTAGACCAGTGTTTCCCAACCAGGGGTATGGGGACCTCTATGGGTACGCGAGCACTTTGCAGGGGGTACGTGGAATTATTTCATAATTTATTTGGAAGATCATAAGAAAATATGTGTGATCTTTACATATTGAACATTGAAACTTATGAAAGACGAGCTCAAGTGTCTGTGACTGATGAAAAGGAAGTCTGCTAAAAAATATTAATTGGATATTATGTTTTGTTACATATTTTTTAGGTTCAAATGGGGGTTATTCAAATTAATTTTCTTTATGGTAAATTTATTTTGAGTTAAAAGTTATTTTTTATTTTGAATATTTATTATATACAATAAAATAAGTAAATGTTATAGTTGATATTTTTCTATTTTTATTAAATATTTTTATCTCAAAGGCAAGGAGATCAGTATTTATTTCATTTTAACCATGAATTTGACTTTAAAGAAAAAATGCAGGAGAATTAGCATTTACAAAAAAGTAAGTATATGTCTTTGTATAATAGGACATGGCCACTTTTTAAAGAAACAGGTATGAGTGAAGGAGGTAGTATGACAAAAAAGCAGAGTTGCCAAATCTGACTGACAGTTTCCAGCCCAAACAGAACTTAAAACCCGCCCAACACAATAAAAAACAGCCCAGATCAGAACCACTCCAAATATTGAAACAGTTTTATGTAAGAAAGAACACAAAACTTAACAGCAGCACTAAAAAAGTAACACAAACACATGAAACACAAAACAACTACTATTGGAATATTTTCTAAAAAACTGCCAAATTTTGTGAAAAGCAGCCTAAATTTTATAAACCAGCCCAATTATTTCCAGCTCATGGTGTTCAAAAGAAGCCCTACCAGCCCAATCTGGCAACACTACAAAAAAGCCCAGGGAGTAGTAAAACAAAAAAGGCTGGGCTGTATTTTGGCAGGTGGTCATAATGTTAAGATTGATTTGTGTATTATAACCGCATAACTATTAGTAATAAGCTGAAGTTGTTTGAAGTCATGTTATTTCCGGTTGTATGTGTCACATCTAAACAGCGAGGCCCGGCTTAAGTGCGTTGTAAACTCACGGGACACACCCTGCGCTCTGCTCCGAGGGAACCCTCCACCTCCAATGTTTCCACACACAAAACATGAAACACGATGACTGTCATAATCCCATTGTGTCCATCCAGGAAAAAGACTGTATCCATTTCACCTTCCTCTTTATATTCTTCCACATCACTGCTTCTGACTGGGGACAATGCCTGAGTTGTAGCGCGGCTCGGACACCAGGGGGCAGCAGGGGACCAGCGTCAAAGTGACTTGAGAGCTGTTTGTAGTTTGCATGCAGTTAAGACATGTTTCTGCTGCAGTATTTGGAGTATTAGTTGTACAAGATAAGAAATGTATGTGGTTTTATTATGTGGTTTTGTTATGTAAATGTAAGGATGTGTCTTTAGATAGAATAGTGTCTTTCCACTGAGTCTAGTTACAATTCTGCACTTGTTATCTATATTAACACTGGATTTTCGCTTATTAGTGTTCGTTAACTTGTCTTTGTAAAGGTTTCCAGGATTTTTAAAAATAGATTCCTTTATTTTCTGTGTTCTGGCTGATTCATACTAACCTTATTTTCTTCAAAATTATCCAAACTCTACTATGCTCTATCTCAGATACTGTTTTTACTGCCTGTCCCAGGGCTGGATATGTTTGCTTACACGGAGAAACATCCCCCAAAAGAACAACATAACAAGAGGAAAGGGAAGCAAAGTGAATCTTGGGTAAATAAAGTTAACGAATTCATGTTATATATATTTAAATGTTACTAAAATCACAGACCACTAAGGGAAAAAGCTCTAGTGATTCTTAGACGTTTTTACTCCAAGTACCACTTCAGAAAATATTTGGGTTTGAAAGGACCATCTTCAATGAACTTAACCAGGTCTATGAATCCAGGACAGGATTAAACTAGGACTAAAGTAGGTCTAAACCAGGACTAATCTTGGACAACTAAAATCTAAACTTACATTTTAAACCTCAACCAGAGCAGGACCAAAGCAAGCCTTAAAAGTGGCTCTAAATTAAACTAAATCAGGACTTGTACTGCAAAAGACCCATGAGTACCACTAGAAGAAGCCTGCGTAAACTGTTTGACCACCACTGCTCTAGGACAGTCTTGAAAAACTATTCCAAAAGTCCAATAGTTTTCACTCCATGACCAGAAACACGTCTGCTACTGTGGTTTTAGAGTTAATATAATCTTCAAGTTCGCTGTAGACTGAGAGTGGAGTGAATCTGGAGCAAGCACAGCCCTCTCCTCCCCCTCCCCCGCCCCCGCCCCGCTGCAGTGTGTTTTTGGGGGGGCTGACCTGTGCGTAAAACATCCGCGATATTTGAGGCGCTCCAGGGATTTGTGGCGCCTGCGCAGTGGGCCCCTCTCCGCCACACAGCGCACCTCTGGAGCAGCATAGGAGTCATACCAAGCATAGCCTGCGTGTCAGTGCAGTCCACTTACAGCTGGCTGGGAGGACAACTGACGCTACTTTTCTACTCTTTGACACCGCCGTGTACTTCAAATTATCTCACAAAGTATTATAAAGTCGTAGTAGCTGCAGTAGCGGTCTATTTCTGATACTATCTCGCCTTTTTTACACGGAATTTGTAGTAAAATAAAGTTGGAGGCTGGGCCTTTAGCTTTCTGACCGACGCTTGGAGAGAAAAAAAAAGGAGAAAAGCTGGTCTTTTTGTAAAAACTCGATAAATGTTACTCACAAAGATGGACCTGTTGAACTACCAGTACCTGGACAAAATGAACAACAACATCGGTATCCTCTGTTACGAAGGTGAGCCAAATAAATAAATGCTTTTGTACATTCGCATGCTGCGTTGTTTTGAAAACTTCGAAGTGCTCGTTGCCTTTCACGCCAGCGGTGGTGGAGTTGGCGCTATTGCTGCTTTTAACAAAGTTTTTACTCGCGCAAAGGAACTCTTTCCGTCTTTATCTCTTCTTTTTGCCTTTTGTAAGAAACATACTACTTTTCTTGTAGAGTCTGAACCACAAAAACTTTTAAACCACGAGTTCGCTGCGTCGTCACGTTGTATGGCTGCGCTTCGCCTGTGTTTTCAGTGCGCTCTGCCTTGTCCGGGATAGTGCCTGCCTCAGCTGCTTGTTACACTGTTATTAGCTCCATGAAGGAAGAGCGAGCCAATCATCTGTAATCTCAAATCATAGTGTGGATTTTACTGCTTATTTTACTGCTGTTCACTTTTGTGTTGATAAGATGCACGGTTTTGAAAGAAAGGAAAGCTTTATAAAACATGCTTTGCGTCTTGCTCTTGTTGGACTAATACAACGGTCTCTCCACATAAGCCGTGCAACATGTCGTGTTATATCATTGGGCTAAGCGCAGGGCTTCCGTATCCCAGTAAAAGGGGCAAAGTTTGGAGCCATGCAACTTTTCACATGTTAAAACCATTCACCCAACACAAAATACAACGTAATAGACGTTTTAAAGAACTGAGATTTGCATATAAGGATTATTCACAACACTTTCTTGCTTGTATATTGGCTTACATCACATTATAGCCAGATTGAAACCTTTCTGTATGATACAACAGTAACTTTCTTTCCTTTTGTGTTCAATTAAAAGATATTTTGACAAAGACTGGCACATCTTTAAGTGTCTTGTTATTGGACTAGGGAAGTGAGTTTTATTGAGATGAGATTTTGGCTTTGAAAACCCAAGAATATGATTATGGCTTCTGTGAATAATAGATTTGTATTTCTGTTTGTTGGGAAAGAGTTTTGTGTGTGCTGACTTTCAGGCATGTTTTTACAGGTCAAGATATTGGCTTCAGAGTGAATTATCTTTTTAAATTATGCCTTTCTGGAGGAGGAAAATGTTCTGCAATTTATTTTTTATGACAGTAGACACAATAGTTACAAATCCAGTCTTTAGACACTTTTCAGTTCAGTCGTAATAGATGACCATTGGTTTGCTTGTATTGTTTATGGCATTATTAACAGGTACAACAGCAGACGCGCAGCCATTTATATTGCAAAGAACTGCTTGCGTTGCAGTAATTTTATGGCATTTTATGTGGCATTTTTGTCAAAATCAAGAAATCAAAGCAGTAAATCTTCTCCAGTTCAAGTAAATGCAAGCAGAGTAATAAACAGTGTTGTCTGTGTAAACCTAGATAAACCCAGAAGTCCAGTTAAATGTCTTAATCAAGCTATAAGCAAATAATCTCTACATGTTTTTCTGGCCTTCCTGAAGCGACTCTCTCCATTTATCCAGGCTTGGAGCTGGTGCAAAGAGTACTGTGGCTTCCTGTGGATTCATAACAGTATATAGCGTCAGTAAATTGCAGTATACTTCAGACTTAGTTTTATTGCATGCGATATTTATGTGTAAGCTTTGTCATTCTTGCAAAATGGATTCAAATATTTTGACTGCGATATCACCAAATACATCACATACTACATATTTTGTTTTTGCTTCTGAACAGGAAAAAACCCCCAACAAAATAGAAAGTTTGATTGACTAATACAAAGGGGCATAGAGTAATAATGATCATTTTCTGCTGTACAAAGCCCAGAGTCTGTGTTCAAGTGGCTGGTAAATAAAAGGCGAAAGGAAAAGGCAAATGGAGAGAGAGGCAGAGAGGTTTGAGTCCATTTGTAATCCAATCTCATCCTGATTTCAAACTGTTTGAAGTTGTGTCAAGAGAAATAGCCTTTGATCATGTGGCTCTAATGAACGCTGAGTGCACCGAGGGGGAACGGCGGAGGGACCTCAACAACATGGCTTTCGATGATTGTTACTGGTTCAATCAAAATAAAGCATTTTTCTTTTTGGTATCGCGTTGTGAAAAGGCAGGTTTTAGTCAAGAGGGCAAGAAAGATGCAGACATACGAGATTAAGTTTAAGGAATGAACTTAAAGCTGCATTTCTGAAAACCCTCTTCAACCCTCATCCTTTGTAACAACATAGTGAGTAAGTAAAACTGACCTCCATGAAATACAAATTAAAGATACGATCCTAGTGACCTTTACTCAAGTCATTTACAAGTTAAGTACTTTCTGAGTTCATATTATAAAACATATTTGTACTTTTTACTTGAGAATAGTTTGGAAGAAAAAAATGTTACATGTAGTTGAATAAATTTGTCTCATGACGAGTAAAAATACTTTTTCTTGCAGCCAGAGGGTCAATCCTAGTATTAGTAGAAGTAGTAGTAGTAAAAGTAGTAGTAAGCCTCATTTCTATAGCGCTTTACATCAACGAATCATTCACCCATTCACACTTACAAACAGACACACATTCATATAGTTGTAGTAGTAGTAGTAGTAGTAGTAGTAGTAGTAGTAGTAGTAGTAGTAGTAGTAGTAGGGGCAGTAGCTAACCCTAACCCAATATTTATTCCAGTTTTTCTTCGCTTCCCTTTTCTCTGCTTGTGCTTCTTTGTTGCACTGTTTCCATTTGTAAGCAGACAAAGGAAGTGCTGGAATAAACACTTTTTACATAAAATTTTCACGCAGCCATTGATTTTGTCATTCAAAGCCAAGAGCCACTGGAAGCTTTTGTTATTCAAAGGAGGAAGCTGAACTGAAAGTATGCAAACCTGTGATTGGCCAAAGCAAAACAGGCTGGATATCTATTAAAATACTTGATAACAAAGAGTAGATGACATCAAGAAATGTTTTTTTAAGCATGATTCCTTTGACAATTTGATATTAGATCATCAAACCATTCAGTCAACGCTATACATCTGTTTAAGTTGGTAAAAATATTATTAATAAAAATGTCATTGTGAGTACTATAAACACAAACGAATGAAGCAGTGAAAGCTAATTTTGCTCCTTCCCCGCTTTCCTCAGCTCACTGGGTGCCTGGCTATAAATGTAAATGATGGTAATTACCTAAGAAAGAGCTATTTTCATGTACAAAGCAAAATTTTTATTGTAACACTAAACAGGTTGACCACAAAAGCTAATTTAGTGCTGTACCGCTGTGTTTTAGTTTTGAATCTGGAGGCCTGCTAATTTATACAGTTTGCTAAAAGAGGCACAGAGATCTGGTTTGGGATGTTTGGAGAAAATATAGTGGGACGATGGTTGTTCGTTTTTGTGTGTGGTGGGGACTTGGTTTCTCTTTTTGCTTTCCTCTGGCCTTGCTCTGGTACAGAAGGTCCACAGAGGCAGTGAGTGGGAGGAAGAGCCAAAGAGAAGCAGGAAAACTACTACTGGCCTGGACTCAGCATGGGGACTTTCCACTGCAGCTCAAATTTATACATTTATATCCAAAACACTGAGCTCATAGTCATGTTTTTACTACTTTTACTTGTACATTAACAGATAAGTGAAATTGTTTCTAAGAGTTTGGATAGTAACGTGGCTGCTTTGCTCTGCTTGGCTTGTATCCCATTAGTATCATATTGGATACATTTTGCAATAATATGACTTGCAATTAGGGGTGTTCGTAGTTAATCGTTTAATCAGAATTATGGCCATAATTGATTGAAAGAAATACTTAAAATAAATGGTTATGCTGTACAGTGGAATAATGGTACACTAACAATGGAGAATTAGGGTAAATTAAACATAAAATTAAGCAACTGTTTCCTCAAATATACAAGACTTCTTTGTTAAAAAAGGCACTTTTTTATTATAGTTCACGACTTTGAATTTAATAAAGAGCTGTTTTTATAAAACGTGGTTAACGGTTAATCAATATTTGTTTGTTAAGACTAACAATTAATTGATTAAAGAAAATTAACTAAATGTGCATGTCTACTTGCAATAGATCATGGTCAGGCCAAGGATCAAACCCACAGCCTCCTTTTTAAGAGGAAACAGTTGCAAAACATTACTGCCTCACAGCAAGAAGGTCCCGGCTTTGAATCCCACACCGTGTGGGGCCTTTCTGTGTGGAGTTTGCATGTTCTCCCTGTGTCTGGGTGGGTTTCTCCGGTTTCCCCATCAACTTAAAAACATGCACAATAGGCTAATCCTCCATCTATAAGTACTCCTGACCAGGGTCCTGGCTCAAGATCTGGAGAAGGGTCCCAGGACGCTGCACTGTGGTCGCGCACTGCTCCTGACAGCTCACACCAGTGGCACTGAAGGATGTGTCAAATGCAGAGATAAATTTCACTACGGGGACAATAAAGTCTACCTTATCTATCAAACATTAGTGCTGCAGAAAGTCCTGGATTAGACAAAGTTCAGCCTGAGTTAATGCTCTGTGATATAGAGCAAACTAATTAGTTGGGCATCAACCTCGGGCCATTCATGTTATAAGCTTACGGTAAGCCACCTTTGCACCACATAATGCCTCAACTTAAACGGTTCTTTTCAGAAGATTTATAGCATTGCTAATGTGACAGTGACACATTTCCCATAGCTACATTGTGCAGCCTCAGTAAACAAAAACTTTCCTAGATCTCAGTTACTTTTCTCAAGATAGAAACTGTCTTATTTCTCTTTGGACCTATGCAATAATTTTATGCTCCAATAACAAACAGAACTGCCACAAAGAACTTTACAATATGGGAGCAGCACAATATTTATAGGCATGACAACAATGCAAGTCGCGTCCAGTTTAAACTTATCCAGCACTAATTACACTAAACTCTGAACGGGCTTAACCACACAGCGACCAATAAAAAGGAGCTTTGGAAAGTGATAAATGTTGCTCCATGACACCACAATTCCTACATTTATATTTAGCACGGCTTCCCAAACTCACCGGCAGCTCCACCCGTCCACTGCTTTCTCTCTCTCTCTCTCCTCTTCGGCATGTTCCTGCTCGCCCCGCCGTGCGCCATGGCAACAAGGGTGACATCACCGCATTTGGCAGGACAGAGGAGCAGCAGTGAAAAGGAGGGTGACACTAGGATTTAGGACAAATGGCTCATCCGAGGTTAGGGGAGCAGAATAAAACATGTATATGAACAGTATGCAACTTGTATTTGAGGAAAAACGTTTATCCGACTAATAGCCTGTGAGCTAGGTTTTATCATCAGGGATTTTGGTAAATGCTCAGTGTCTGATGTAAAGCTTTTGGCCAATCACACGCTTGCATTCAATCTGCTTCCTCATTGGAATAAGGGATTTTCACATTGGCTGTTGATCTACTCATCTTGAAAACAATGAAGTCTGTAGTGCGTTCTGCTTTTTTCTTCTGGAGTCCCCACAGCAAATCCTCTGCCTCCGAGCATGCGGTGATATGCATATTCATTTTACTTAGGTATTACGTCAGATGCCCTTCCTGGCACAACTGTTTCAGTTTATTCAGGCTTGGGACGGACAACAAAAAGCGCATTAGCCTGTGACTCCCCCTGTAGCTGGATTAAAGTTGATAATGTCAGTGCCACTGTTGACGCATAATGGCAAAACATTTATTAATGAAACAGATAAAATATCTTGATCACATTGATCTGACTCTGAACTAAAAGACAGACGATTAAATGAGGCTCTGGACTTTGGTTTGATGAAATATATTTTGTGAGTTTTTATTAAAAAGAAAGCTGGCAGGTTGCGATGTTTTTGTTGGCGAAAAGTTTAACGTCAACTTCTCTTACCGTTGAGTAACCGTTTCTTCCTTTCTCTCTCCCCAGGTGAAGGAGCGCTGAGGGCCGACCCCAGACTCCAGTCCCTGTCCCTGTCCTCGTCTTCCTCCTCATCCTCGTCCCCCTCCTCCATCTCGAACCACCGGACCGGTCCTCCTCCCATCAGCCCCACCAAGAGGAAGCTGAGCGGGGACCAGGCCGACAGCGACATGGACGACAACGAGCACGTGGCCAAGATGAGCCGACTGTTCGCCGCACAGCTGTGAGTATCCTCACTTCATCAGTCAAAGGACACCAGACTGTTTATCATATTATAACAACATCAACATCAGCTTGAAAATCCTGGGGAAAAGTAAGGTACTCCACAACAACTCATTTAATGCTCACACAAAACAGTTTATTTAAGTTAAAAAAGTTTACTCTTTCCTACCTTGATAGATATGCATAATGTGCACTAAATTCAGCAACCTAAAAAAAAACTAGTGCTATCTTGGCTGCACGAGTTGCTAAAGTTTTTCCTTAAGCTGATACAACCTCAAATGTAGGACCTATTTAATGTTGGAGTCTCATTTATGACTGGGAGAATGCATGTACTACACTAATCTGTGGTTGACCATGAAGTATTGCTGTGCACACTTCACCAAAATGACTTGTGGCTAATTTGCTGTGTGTGTACTCTGCATGTGAAGAAACTGCTTTCTCTCTGAAGCATACCAAACAACACATGGCCAGCTACAGTAACTAACAGCACTGATTTATAACTGCTCATGCAGTTATTGGCCCTGCACTTGGAGATTTCTTTCACTTGGAAACACTGTGTCCAGGCAGGCTTCCTCAGACCTTCCACTTTGGGCACGACCAGGTTAAACCGGCTCCACATGGCTCCCCTTATAGCTGGACTGCACTACAGAAAGATTACTCACATCTCCGGCGTTCCCACATTCCCACTTCCAGAAATTCCTGAGATTCTGGAGCTCCCATTGGCTGCAAAAAGGAGTGTAAGGTCTGGGGGCAGCGGAGTCAGGCTTCTCCCCTCCCTCCCTCCTCCCTCCCTCCTCTCTCGGCTTGTCTTAGTCAGTCATGGGACTCCTGCCATTGCTATTTATTGCCGAGACATTAAAAGAGGTATTAGGTGGTTCTCCTGTGCAGTGCTGCATGCATTAAAGCTCTGAGCGGCTGGAAACATAAGTCATATCCACTTGTTTATTAGCACACAGTCGAGCCGAGAAGTGACAGAGTAAATCAAACTACATGGGGAAGTTGTGGATTAAGAGGAGTGCACAGTCTTTGCGAATGCTTTATGTAATTCTGTGTGCGCACAAAGCAGTTGTTGTTTGGAAAATACTAAGCAGCGTCCAGATAACGGTTAAATCTAGGGTGAGTGCTGTTTTGGGCAGCAAGCTCAAAGACGTCATTACAGTGGTACTTTATGCAACAGGGTTCAATTTGATCTTTATCTTGTTGTGGAAATATATTAGTCATGAAGTACACAGCTGTAAGATTGAACTGTATTAATGTCACACGTTAAGGCAGCTTTACAGAATAACGCGCAGAAAGCAGGAAAATAAAGTATACATGCATCAAAACAAAAGGTGCAATATAAATTATTTACAAGAAATGTTTAAAAGAGAAGAAATATCTAACATTTTGAGTATAAAACGTGCAAACATAACCACACAGGCTATGCTGGTGGCGGAAGGTGATGCTATGACAATAATAGAGGAAACTGTCTTCTGTGTGAAATGTGCTGTACAAATAAAGTGGATTTGGATTTATATGGGTACTTTGGCAAGCTTTTTATCCCAGATGCAACCCCTCCCCATTTATTCAGGCTTGGGACCGGCACATATTGACCTTAAGATGTCATCCAGGCTAAGCGGAGAATATTTAGCGAGCCTCTGCTGGTAGGCTTTGACCAGTGCCCACATACATTTGGCAATGGCAACAATGTGTGTTTCCATTGGCTATTGGTGGTGGAAAACCTAATGGGAACATTTGGATAAATATTGGCAAAGCATTTATGTGATGTTTGATGACAGATAATTGTGCAATCACTGGTATCATGTTAAACCTAGAGCTTGAAGTTTAAGGAAAGCTTTGAACTTGAGATGCAATATATTTTGTAGTGGCAGC
The DNA here is from genome assembly GCA_020698575.1 of Bostrychus sinensis. Lineage (NCBI taxonomy): Eukaryota > Metazoa > Chordata > Actinopteri > Gobiiformes > Eleotridae > Bostrychus > Bostrychus sinensis. The sequence goes on along the minus strand of CM036241.1, from coordinate 11,291,932 downwards.
TTTGTTTACTAGCATAGTTGGTAGTTGTTGACCTTTTCCACTCATGAAAATTAACTCCTCTAATTCAAATATGAACCAAAACATGAATTCAGGTTCAAAATTTACTGCTCTCATTTTGAAAAACTCATTTACCTCTGGGCCATCCCAATCCTGTCTTATTTTTAGCCTTTAATGTGGGCTTTTCTGAGAGCTTTCTGTTGGGCGACTTGTTAAAACCTGCATCTGCTGAAAGAGCGTGATTACACTAAAGTGGAGAATGATAGGTTGTTGTTGCAAAAATAGTGGCTCAAATTAGTTGATACTGTAGGGCATTTCAATTTGCTTTTGTTTTCACGTATTCGGTGTCTTTTTTAGCAGCAGTCATTAGCCATGATTTGAAAATTATAGATGTTTTCTGTCCCACCCACCCACACTGAGTTCAGATGTGTAGAGATTGTTATCGGACACCCTTCTCGCTGCTGAATCTGTCCCAAGGGCTGTTTTTTTGGTCTGTGTTGACTTGAAGCATTTGTGTTGCTTTTCCTCTTCTTAAAAACTCTTTTCTCCATTTCAATGTCAAGTACTTTTACTCAGTGTTTCTTGTTGAAAAAAGTTTTTTTCTTCTGTACCTTTTTTTTTTCTTTTGCAATTGCTAACACATTTATTTACTGGGTTCGCTTGCTCTATTTGCCTTCACTTTTAACTCTTTTCTGCCGTTGAGGTTATGTTTTATCAGACGTCGGTTTGTTAGTCTGTTAGTGAGATAACTTAAAAAGAAATATAAGCAATTTTTGGCTCAATGGATAGAGCATTTACTCCAAAACTAGACAATCCCTGGTTTGAGTCCAGATCTGGGCACTCTGTTAACTATTTCGAGATGGGGACAGTGACTTGGCAGAGGTCTGCGCTCTCCATAAATGTTAAGCAATTAGTTTTTGCACTACAGAAATGTTATTTGCATTTCACCATTTGTTTTCCTATTTGTTGTTTGCTTTTTTAAACCTTTTGGGCCACTGTATTTCTCTCAGGCAGTTATATTTCAAGCAAGCATCGACATTTGACACTTTATACTCAGTGGCTGTGTCTTGAAAGTACCAAAAACTTTCCACAAGACGCCAATAAAAAACTTAATCAGAACTGCTGGCTTGTGTTTACTCTCCATAAATGTCCGTATCTCGGCGTTGTGTATATGTGTGTGTGTGTGTGATCTTCTGTGTGCATTGATGTGTTTTTGTGGTGTGAGTGGGTGCCTTGTGGAGGAGTAGGCGGAGTCTGGAACAAAAGAAGCCTTATCCTGTCCACTGGAGCCTGCGGGCTGGGAGCTTGCTGTGGCCTGCCTGCTTGCAAGTCCCTCTGTAGACCCACCAGAGGGGAAAAAAAAGAAAGAAAAAAAAACCTCCCGCTCAGCTGTTTGAGTCCATCTTCTGCAAATAAGGGACACACACACAGACGGGGTTTCTCTAGGCTTCTTACAGGGGGTTATGTAGGGATACAGTTTGAATTTCTTCTTATTTCCTTTTGGCTTTCACCTCTGCGGTCACCACCTCAGATCATCTGCCTTTTAGCATACTGTGATTTGCATATTAATTTGGGACATGTTTTAAACCAGATGCCCATTGTTTCGCAACCCTCTCCATTTATTCCTGGCTTATGACCCCTGCCTAGTGCCTTGTGGCTGGATTTGGGAATTTTTGTCTGTGTATATGATGCACTAATTGTAAGGCATGTACAAAAAGTAAAAGTAAAAAAACAAAAAAACAAGATTTGAATCCATCTCCAAGGCTTTATTTTCAAGCTCACATTTGTTGGTTTGTTTGACATTTGTACAAAAAAAAATATTGGCTATTCCAGCATGAGCTATGTTTGGTTACAAGTGAAGTAGCAGAAAAACATAGTAGGTTTAAGGTCAGCACAAAACATAATTTTAGTGCAATTTCTTAGTATGGGATGGCACCTGGACATATTTTTAAAAAAGTGTACTGTGCCTTTAAATAAGGTGAGTGAGGTCACAGTCGACCAAAATCTTACAGAAGTTACTTAGTGGAGTTACAGCTGGGTCAGTGAATGCACCACAGCTCCTGCTCTGAACAGACAGGGTCTTTGTGTGCTAGAAAGTGAATATTTAGAAGTTTTAGTAAGTAATGTTACAGAGCAGCTCAAAAATGTATTGAGTTGTAGTTTCTGGAGTTTGTTTTCATGTGTATACAACTAAAATTACTCAATGGGGCACAGTCCCCAGCGGCTGCCCCCCAGACCCACAGTGTTCTTCCACAGTTTACTCTGGCTCCCACCGCTGTCGGCAAATGGTACGAATCCAAATATTAAACATCCAGGCAAGGTTTTATTTTCTATTTTTATTTATTAGCATAGTATAAAGGTTAATGTGGTTTGTTTTTAGTCGGAGAATAACCTACAGACTGTAGACCTCTGCCAAGGCACTGGTCCTATCTCGCGATGGTAAAGATATAGTGCCCCGACCTTGAACTCAAACTTGATGATCATTTGGTTCAAGCTCTTGATTAAGCCATAAAACCCTAAAATCTCACAATATTAAAGAATCTACCAAAACTTACCGACCTTTCCTTAAAATAATGATTGCATTTTTAAAGCACTCTTATGGCCGTTTTCTCTGAATATGTTATGTGTCCTGTATGATGTCTGTAAAACAAACAATCGACAAATGAGTCAATGCGTGAGTTCACACCGGCTGTGTTGTAGTACGTGTCCGTGTCCCGCGCTCTGACAAAAATACGTATTGAGTCTATTTTTGATGGATGCTGGAGCCCTCATGCATAAATTTGACCAGAGCAGATCCAGCCAGACAGGAAGTCAGACCCAGGACCAGTGAAGAGGATCCAGTAAATTTCAAAATAAAAACGCTTGTGCAGACTCTCGCTTTTGTTTGCGCAGAAATGTTATTTGCGCAAACATTACATCTTAAATGGAAACATGCAGTCACAAACGAGACCGGATACCATTAAACTTGAGTAAAAAGAAAGAATTTATACACGTGGCATGCTTACCCGTTGTAGAAGCACAAAAGTCACGGAAATAATATCCAAATGAACGGGAGATAGTGGTCTGACAGGCAAACGTGTCTTTTGTTTACATGTAGCTCTCTATATACGTGGCTGTTATTACGTGAACTCATAACTTAAACTTAAACTCGCTACTCTCCCATGAACTCCGCTGTCTGTCGTCGGATATGCACTGCACGCACGACGCATTCAATGTCAATTAGGCGTTGGGAATTAACAGCACCTCACTAAAACGTTTGCGCAATAGTATAATGTAGCTAAACCATCTTGCAAATCAGGTTGCGACAAGTCCAAAGGGTGTTTTAAAGGACAGCTTTTTATGAATTCATCAACAGCCAACAGCCAATTAGTTCATCTGTGAAAGTGATTTAATTGATAGTTTTAATTGACTCTAGCCTTAGCCCTCATTTACTCAACACTGTAAAACTCCAGTGCTGCTGCTGCCTTGCACTGGGAACTCCATCAGTGCGTTGTTCTCATGGAAGTTTCTCCAGAGACCAAATGTGGAAGAAAATAAGACTGTGAGTGTGGCCAGCGCTGGTGAAGTCATTGTTACCCTCTTGTTTTACATGAGACTATTTCTGCAGTGCGTTTGAGAGAAAGAAGGGGGAAGGAGAAGGAGGGAGGGACAGACATGTGGGTCGTTTTTTTTGCTCCCTGCGTTCGCTGTGTGTTGTTTGCTTTACCTTCTCGTTCTGGTGGTTTCCATCTTCAATCTGTTCCAGCTTTGATAACAAAAGATTTTCTTCACGTCTCTCTCTCTTGTGCTCTCTCTCTCTCTCTCTCTCTCTCTCTCTGTAATCACTTATCTGGCAACATGTTTCTGGGGGAAGTGGTCTGTGATATTACTTCCAGCAGAATTGTGTTTGTTCTCAAGCCATTATTTTACTTACTCTATTACAACGTACCTACTTATTAATATGCATTTACTTTGGGTTTAAAATTGAACCACTTCACCACCGCAAAACACTACATATATCTGAACTTCTAGCTCTGAGTTCAGTGTTAGACCGATGTGATCCTGCAATTGTCCCCCTCCATCTTGTTAATAGTTGTTTAAACATATTGTGAACATCTATGCTTCAGTGTTTACAAGCTGAGTAGACCAATAGCCAATCAGAGTGCCTATTGTTCAAATAATGATGCAGAGCCCAATATATGCAAGCCCTTAATTAACCGAAGATAGTGGTTGCATCAGCATTATTTTCAGTTGTATAGTGTTAATGCATTCAAAGTATTTTTTTTATTTTGTGAAAAACTGCATTGGTCAAAAGCTCCTTCTTTTCCTTCAGCTTTTCTCTGCGTCTTAGCTTCTTAATGCTTTGCTTGTTAATTTGGCATAGGTTTGTATGTCAGATGGCCTCCCTGACACCACCCTCTCTATTTATCCAGGCTTGGGACTTTCACAAAGAGTACACTGGCTTGTGGCTGGATTGGTTTGAGCAGACTAGCCAACATAGGTGTTTAATTGCCATTTAGCGACACTAATTTTGGTCGATGTCAAAAGAGGCTGTATAATCTGCTTCAATGGAAATAAAGCACCAAGAGCTGCAGCTGTTCTCGGTGCTGTGCATAGAGCAGCTTAAATACTGACTGGAGACTCTGCAGACACTAAAAACACTAATAATGTAATGCCTTTGTTTCGATGTGGCAGGAGTTTAGCCAAAACAAACTGCATAGTGTGATGTGTAGCTTGTAGTGCTAACTTTACCAGCTTTTTTTTTGTATGCTAATTAGCGACATGTTCTGCTTAGCATCTTTTAACAGGCCTCGTAAGGTGGGTATAAATATAGAACACCTGGCGTTTAGAAGCAGGCTTAAACTAAAAAAACATGTATGTCTTCACTGATGCCACTTTGAGAGTAATGCAGACTGCTGCTGCTTTGCTGCTTTGTTCTAGCCTGGCCTGCCAGACAAACTCTTTTCCTATTTTTATACAGATAATTTAGTCTGGTGCCCCGTTGCATAAGTTTTGATTCTGTAGCAGAACAATGACAAGTGGAGTAACCAATCAGAGAAGTGAAGGGCGGGACATAGTCCTACAGCACACCACTGACCCAAACAAACATGGATTTCTACCTTTTTTTTTTTTTTTTTTCATAAAACACCAGAATACGCCACATTATGTGCAGCTCTGTACTTATTTCTGAACGGGAACAGCAGCAGAAGCCAGGTGTACAAGGACTTGTGGAAAAAGTCTCGTTTTTTTTAATGCGTTTGTTACATCGGATGTCAACGGGACTTTCCTGTTGTTAAAATGGAAACAAGATGAAGAAAAAAAAATCACACAGAGGACTGAACAATGACGCGGACTTCAGCAGAATCAACAGGTAATGAAGGAAAGCACTAAATGCTGTTAATCAGGTCAGAGAAGTTATTAAATTAGCTCGGTATCTAGTGCTATCTCGGTTAGCTCCTCCGCTTTCGTAAGACGGGCTGCAGATAAACGACTGTGATTGGCTCTTTAGACCTTGTACTGAGAGAAGCGCCTCCTCCCGAGAGGGGAACTAGACCCTTCTGCTTGCAAAATTAAAAGTAGGAGGGTCTGGCTCGCTAGGCTAGTTTTGTTCAGGCATTTAGCAGGAAAACATAGCTATGCAATATGTTCAGTATTATTAACAATTAAAAACAATAATGAAAAAGATCAGTATCAAGAATCGGATTGGCCAAAACTAAACATTAAACGATCAGTATCAGATCGAGAGCCACAAAAAGAAGATGGGGACATCACTAGCCTTAAGGTCACTTTCTTTTACAGTACATTTTTCCTTACAATATCCTATGATAAAGCCACATTCTGTACATTTAAGGACGGAGATATTGCTCCCAGTTTCCGCTCCTGAAGCCTGGAGCCGATCGAGCTTCAAGATGTTTTTCATACTGTTTATACTTAGCCTGAGTTAGCCCTGTGGCTGACTCTTATGTGCGTATGCGCCTGTGTGTGTGCGTTTATATCCATTTTGTGGCTTAGTGCAGGCCTCACAGATCAGGGGCCCAGTTGTAAGCTGCGGTTCAGCCTTCATCCTCCTCCTCCTCTTCCTCTCCCACTTTTTTTGGTCTTTGCGCCGTGATTCTTCCCAGATGTTTCCTGTGTGTATATCTCTCTGGCTTTTTTTTTTTCTTCTCCGCACTTTTTAATTTATTTCTACAAGGAGTAGGATGTGAACTGCTGGCCGGCCAAGATTTGTTGTCAGGTTAACTCTAGCACAATAGTGAGAAAAGGACTAGGACATATATGGCTTTAATTTAATTGTCTTACTAAAATAATCTTAACAAAACCGCCCCAGTCAAAACATTACTATATTTTAAAGCTTATAGTTGTCTTAGTATTTTTAGTGTCTCTATTGTTTGTAATGAAAATTATATATCGCCCATTGTGAGACCTGAAAATAGAGGTTAGGATCAAACAGGGCTCTTGAGGTTGACTTGAAGACATGCGAATGCTAACTTAAAAGGCTTCTTAATGACAGATGAGAGCGGTGTGATATTGTTGAGGATAAACGACTGTCTCATTTATCTATTGAAGGTTAGGTTTTATAGGCTTTAAATGAAGGGACGGTTTGATGAAAGCCCACCACAGTCCGCACCACTAGTGCCAGGCTGCACGTAAGCACTTGTAAATAAAATAGAGTCTTGGGCCTATTTTTTAATGGTCTTTCCCTGAAGTTACAGAGCATTATGTTTCTGCAAAAATAGTTTGTTATCAGATGTGTTAGATTGGAGCCCACTTAAACACCCTAAACGTTTTGATTTTTTTGATAAGACAGCTGATTAATGATAAGAAATCATAGGGGAGAGAAATTCAGCAAATTCACAGAGTTCGTACTTGAACCCATGACGCCGAGGCAGGCTGTAGTTGCCCTGTATTTGCACTGCAGCTCAACCAACTGAGCTATAGCGTGGCACCTAAATGTTGAGACCTGGTTTCTTCCGCATTTCCACCTTTTCCCTGTTTCTTTTAGAGCCACTTTGATATGGTTCTGTGGTTGAGTCCTAAATTGATCACAAAGGATGATGGTCTCTGTAGTTTTCTCTGTTCTGATATATTAGGCTGCAGCAAGACTATATCTTTTTGCCTAGAAAACCTACCAATTGATACCGTCACAAGTTCACCATGTTATGAAGGCACCACTACTGTTAAAATCCCCATTTTCACTGTTATTTTAAGAGGTGCTTTAATTTTGACATAGCTGAGTCCTTATTTGGTTTATTAAGGCATTTAGAGTAGACTGTTAATCGAATTTTAATGGTGATTACAATTTTGGTTCCCAATAATTACAAAATCTACATAATCAAGAAAAAAATTAAATAAATTGGACTCTGAATGCTCTTTATGTCTGTATGTAGGGACTTTACAGAGCTGTCAAAGCTAGATGCACACTTGTCTTTGTCCAGAACGATGTCCAAAGTCTTGTACTTGGCTCTATGAATCAATTAACAGAAATAAGAGATAAAACTACTCTTCCTCTACAGGTTATTATTTTGGCAGTACATGAAAAACAGTTTTAAATAATTGTGATTATGAATTATTCCACAATCGAGCAGCCCTATTGTAAAGTGAAAAAAGTAATTGCTTTTGATACGCTCAAAACATTTCTCTTCAAATGCAGTAGTAATACAGAAATTATTACCTAAATACCTGTAGTATTTTAATAACATTACTTAGGCCTGGTACTGTCGAGTAAGTTAACATGTAGCATTTTTTAAATCCTGATAACGTCCCAACCTTTCTCACTTTAGCCCTGTATACCCCCCCGCGCCCCTGTCCCGTGCACTGTCCGCCTTTTTTCCCTCCATCCTCTTGTCCCAGCTGCAGCCCTAACCATAATTGAGAGGTGAGTGTGGGATACAAAAGCAGTGGGTGCATTATGAATGGCTGGTCCTGGCATGAAACGCACTCCGGGTTTTTGGTGGGGCAATCAAGTGTGTGTGTTGTGGAGGGGGGAAGCGGGGCAAAGGGGGGTTTTTTCGACAGCAATGCTATTCATTGGCTGAATTTGTTGGTCTTGTTGGTTTGGCTCTTGATGCGGCCCCTCTTGTGTGAGGATGTGGGCATGCATGCTCTCTGGCAATGACTCGAGTTTGGAGTAATTTGAACGACTTAACTCAAGACGCAGCTGCTGGGAAGAGACTGGGGAGAGGTTTATCTGTGTCTCTGATTGTTTAGAAGAAGAGGCCATTGAAAATATTACATTAGATAAAGTACAATTATGTGAAAGCATTTTGTGAGCCGTTTTATTGAGTGTGTGCTGGTAGTTAGGGGTGTAACACTTTATACACTTACATTTTAACCAATTCTTTCGCTTTTCTACACTAGTCCACACTGGTCCCTGTTATTTCAAGGGGAATTTCTAGAAGCCAGAGTGAATAGGCACAAACTATATCTGAATACAATTGGAAAGACATGCAACCAATCAGAATTCAAGGGGCTGCACTAGTAAAGGCAAAATGAACTGCCTCTGAACTGATGCGATTTGAAAAAAAAAAACTATCACAGAAACATTGTTGGTCCTATTTAGCTAGAAGGAAGGATTTCAATGGAAGTGTGTTGCTAAATGAATTGTTGAATTGCTATTCATTTATTGTTTACAAATCAGTGTAGACAAACAGCCAGCAGTTTTCCCTTATTTAAGCATGCAAGCATGTGATTAGCTTGCTGATGCTCAAGATACTTATCAGTTCGAATCATTAGTAATAAAGCCTAGACGAGATCTTCTTCAGTGACCGTTACTTTACTAGGCACTAGGATTGTCATGATGTTGCATTTTAGTGTCATGATTCTTGTGAGATGAATTCATTCTCACGATTTTTGACACCAACACCAGTTTTACTTAACTTTTAATGCCTACTTTTCCCTCAACTTTTGACCTGCCTGACTCAGTCTTTGACATTTTTTATTCCTGATGGTTTTATTGATTACCTTGAAGGACTTTATAAACATGTACTAAGAAATGGAGAGAAACCTTATGTTCCAAAGTTCTTATGATTACTTTACGCTGACACTAACAATTGCAAAATATTGTAAAAAAAGGTTAATCCTGACATCCCTACTTTTCCTATGATCGATATACTCTGTGCTTCCTATAAGAGTTGAGTATGTATTGTATTGATGTAACTGAATAATAGCAATAAAAAATGCATACATTGTTGTTGTAGATAAATTGTTGCGCCCCCATTGTCTGGTGATCACTCTAGTTTCCAAATGTTCTTCCAAGTTGTCCCCAGTCCAACCCGCAGGAAGTTTGTTGCTGATCGTCAGAAACAGGAAGACAAAGGGCCATCGGGGGGGTCCTCCACTAAAAGGAAACCTCTCAGTCTTTCCTAAAGTAGCCCCTCACCCCCCGTCCCACCTCCACCACCGTCCCACCACAACCTCACTATTCTGTTTTTCCAGATGCTTCACCCAGCAGTCAGGTTGCTTGGTCACATGGCTCTACAACTGTTTGTCCGAACTGGTTGTTTTGCATCTAAACAGAGCAGCTTTTTTTTCACGTTGACTTTGTTGCTTGTGTGGAGACTTGGGCCTCAAGAGCAGAACGCACAATGGCTTTCACGTTTTGTTTATAGCACCCTGTTCTCGTTTGTGCTCCTCTTTTACTCATTATTTAGGCTTTAGTGTCATGCCAGTGTGGGCTCGAGTGAATGGAAGTACAAACCCTACTCTGTAAAAGGCAGGACACTCTGTAAAATGTAAATAAAGACTTTTACCCTCTGGAGTCACCACAGCGATCTGCCTCCTAGTGTGGAGTGATTCGCATATTGATTTTGCATAGGTTGTATGCCAGATGCCCTTCCCAATGCAATCCTTTTTATCCCGGCTTGGCACTGGAACAATGGCTTGTGACCTCCTTTGCCTGGATGGTTTCGCAAATCTCATAAACTCATAGACCATGAACAACATCAGGTGTGGAAAATAAGATTTTACCGTTACGTATAATAAATCTTCTATTTATTCAGGCTTGGGGTCAGCACAAATCCCCCTATGGCTTGATTAGGACTCCTGGCTCCCAATAAAACTGAGATATTTTTCAGTTTCGTGAAAAATAAAAGCCCATTTTGAATTCAATGGCAGCAACACATCTCAAAAAAGGCACATCTTTTTAAAAACTAATTAGTATTTTTATTTTTTAACCATCTTACTTTTCCAGCTGTTTGTTCCCATGCCCCAACTTTTATGACATGTTTCGCTGCCATTGAATCCAAAATGAGGTTTTATTTTTCACTAAATCGTTAAATATCTGTTTTATGTGGAGCCAGGTGTTCTAATCCAGCCATAAGGCGGTTTGTGCCGGCACCAAGCCCAAATAAATGCAAGAGGGTTGCGCTAGAAAGGGCATCCGGTGTAAAAACCTCTGCCAAATCAATATGCAAATGATTGCATGCTAAGAAACAGATGATTTGGTGTAGTGACCCCAGAAGAGAAGCTTTAATCTTCTACTCTGAGTAAATTTAGCAAACTATGGTAATATCTTCCTATTTACATTTTACAGTTATGTGAGTTGTAAGAGTCGTGCAGCAAAAAAGAAAGAGGAAGAGATAATGATAGCCACTATAAGAGGGCTAGAAAAACATCCAGACCTCCTGTGTTGCGTTGCAGTTGGCCCCAGTTGAATCAGATTGTGTAGCTGTGTGGAGGAAAGCACTCTTGAGCTTTGAACTACGTGGCCATTGTGCCCCGCTGCGCAGTGTGAGTGGATTTGGAGAGGGGCCATGTTGGGTAAAGTCAGCCGAGTGTTCCTTCCTTCCTCCGAGCGGTGCACAAAAAGCCCTTATCAAGGCCCACAGCAATCTGAGGAACAAATGTGTGTTTCTCCCCATCTCCGTGTTGTTAGTGCTGTGTCTGCGCAACGTTTACAATACTTCTTTTGTCTCTGTCTTCTTCTGCAACCGCATGGGGATTTCTCTTTATCCCTGATGTTTCTGGTTCAGCTTTATATTAATAATAACATGTCATCTAATTATTATATTTGTTGGTTTAAAATGAACAATGAGCCACTTAAGTAACGCACACATTGCACCGCATTAAACACAGTGTTTATAAGACACACCCAGTATCATGAGGATGGTAATGATAGCTTCAGGGAAAGTCCGGTTGTGCGGATTTTAATATTATGGTGTGAAAGCAAGAGTTACCGAACCAGACAAATATAATGGAGCTATTTGTGAGCACAGACCTCAGTGTGGAAAAAAACAAAAAAAGCCCTAAAACTGTGTAAAAAATGATGTGATGGCAGCACGTTGTAACTTTAAGACATCATGTAGGCTTTAATATTAAGGGTTTTAATAGATGCAAATGTTCAGAGTGTAGTGTAAGCTTTGGCCAATCACATGATCAAGGTCAGAGGTCAAAGTTTATTTATATAGCACATTTAAAAACAGCCTCTACTGTCCATAAGTACTGAACAGGTTCAATAAAACAGTGTAGAAATGAAAAGCGCAAAAATTAGACAGAATAAACAATACTAAAAACACAATTTCTGACTAAAACACTAAAACCATCAATCAAATAAACATGATAGAAAAAAAATGGGTCTCATTCAAATAAGGACCCCTCCCATTGACTGTTCATCTGAGTGTCTGTCTATTCCAGCACCAGCAGTGTCTGCTTACACAGCTCTTTCTTTTCTGCATTTCCTTTGTGGGTTAATAGCAGCAGTAAATCATGTGTCTCCTAGCGTGCAGCAGTTTGCATATTCATTCTAAGCTGGATGCCCTTCCTGACACAACCCTCTCCATTTATCTAGGCTTGTGACTAGAGGTTGACCGATATGCGTTTTTCAATGGCCGATGTCGATTTTTAAAATTCAGAGCAGCCAATGGCCTATAAACGCTGCCGATTTTTGGGATTGATATGTAGGGCCCATTTTATGAAAGAAATTAATATTATATAGCTATTTGTCTTAGTAATACTATTAAACCACAAACAGTCAAACTCAGTCAAACTTGCTGTGCAGGTAGAGCTTTGGGGAGAGCTACAAAATGCTTTTTCAATTTTTGTGACCTATGAGGTTCTGTTCCAGAGAAATTAACAAAAAAAATGTATTGCCATTTTGAGCTTTTCAGGGTGAGAGAAATTGTTTTTGGATGTTTAAAATGAACTGCAGTGTAAGAACCTAGACTGCTACCAGATGAGTGGGGAAGCTGGGGTCCTTCAGTCACATTGTTGTCCGGACATGTGCCTGACCAAAAATTGTGAAATGTGAACAAAAACTGCAAAGAAATTATTAATCTCTGAACTAGTATTTTTACTTAGTCTCTAAATTTGTCCAGAATACTATTGTATCAAACCAAAATTTCATCTTACCTTAAAGTTCATGCTCTGAGTTTATTTATCTCTGTACTATGGAGTTTTAACAGTTCACTATTATGTGATGTTTAACAATCAGCCCCCAAATTGTCCCAAAATTGTAATCTTGTTTTGTTTCTGTGTTGATCCAGGAAGCCTAACGGAGATTATCGCAGCTCAAAGGACCGCAGCCAGTAGCCCCACGGAGCGGCTGGTGATGCCCGCTGCCCTGGCCGTCCACAGTAACCACCTCTACGCCCACCACCACCACCACCACCTCCCCCTGCCCGGTCTGAGCATGGACCAGCCCCTGGCCCTCACCAAGAACAGCCTGGTGGAGTCGGCCCGCACCAGCACCATGAGCTCGGTCCCGCACACGGTCGTCGAGCGGCAGCAGGTAGAATGAGTTTTAATGAGTGAATTTAGCACTTGTCGAAGCCGGTGTTGTTTTCGTGGATTCATACGTGTTTACCGGTGTTTCAGAATCGCCCATCAGTGATCACGTGCGCCCCAGCGAACAACCGAAACTGTAACTTGTCCCACTGTCCCGTGTCTCACAACGGCTGCTCAAACCTCGCCAACAACTACAGGAGAATCAACAGTAAGTCCTACAAACAAACATAAATACATAAAAATATAGATGAGACGTTTAAAAACATGTCTAGTTTGTTCGTCCAGGTAGTGTCAGCTTCTTGACTCATGCTCTGACTGTGGCTGTTTTTATGAAGCCAGTAAAATTCAGAGGATCTCATTGAGGTCAACAGTGAAACATAAAACTGCAGTGAAGATGTGCAGACCTTTCAGAGCCAACGTGCACTGTACAGTTTTTCCCACAGACTCAGAGTAGGTCTAAAGCAGAGTGGATGAAGAGGTGAACGTGGGTTTGAGGACTTAATCTGGAGCTGTTATCAGATAAAATACTGCAAAAGCTCATTTTTCAGATGTGTTTGAGACGCCGCTGGTTTCCTGGGAAGTTCAAGTATTTACTACAAATTCTACAAATGCCACTAATGTATGGCTTGGTTGTAGGCAGCTAAAAAAAACAACCCTCCACACTCATAACTGCACTGAGCTGTTCACAGGACCGTTAGGAAACTCGTACAACAGACACTGGCCCATGTCAGTGAAACAGACATAACATATAATATATCCATGATAACAACAATATTATTATTTTTGTGACAAATAATGCATAGTAGTTAGCTCTCCTGCCTCACAGCAGGAAGGTCCTGGGTTTGATTCCCGGACCATGTGGGGCCTCAGTGGGAGTTTCCTTGTCAAATAAAGATCAAATATTAAAAAAGAAAAAAAATTGAATAAGCAATATTTGAAAATGTATTAACACTTTAGTTTAAGGTCCACATATTAACCACTAACTAAGTGCTAACTATTATTCTAGTTAGTGCTTTTAATTGTTAATTATAAAGCACCTATTAATCCCTTATTCTGTCTGACCATAATCTACAACTAATTAGCAACTAACTAACATTTTCCGCTTAATGTACATAATCATATCTGGTTCCTGTTCATTTTAGATTTTATACTTTTATATTATTTTGTGTCCTGCATGTTTATTATTATTATAATTATATGTTATTTTATTTTATGTTTGCACCAAGGACCAAAGCAAATTCCTAGTGTTGTGACCTTCTCACTTACTGTGGCAGTAAATACTATTCTGATTATGATTAGGGTTTTCTAATAAACTCATAATTACTGCTCATTGGTAGGAAGTAAGGAAGTTGTTGGACATAAATCTTTATACGTTTTTTGTGGTACTACTCCCTAATAATGCTCATACTCCAAAAATCTTAAGATCATAATTTATGTCCAACAGCTTCCTTACTTCCTACTAATGAGCAGTAATTATTTAGTGGAAAATGTTAGTTGCTAATTTTTTATAGAAAGGTTACACAGAATAAGGGATTAATAGGTGCAGTGTCTTGCTTATTTAACCTTTTTGTTTATGTTGTGTGTCTGTAGCTAACGCAGTGTGCGACTCTGTGATCGAGGAGCATTTCCGCCGCAGCCTGGGGAAGAATTACAAAGAGCCCGAACCCGCCGCCACCAACTCGGTCTCCATCACGGGCTCGGTGGACGACCACTTCGCCAAAGCCCTGGGCGACACCTGGCTCCAGATCAAGAACAACAAAGGCAGCCCCTCGTCATCCAGCAGCAGTCCTAACTCCTCCCCCGACACTCACACGGCCAATCACAACCACTCCCCCTCTGTGGTCTCCTGAAGGGGGGCGGAGCTTCCTTCCCCTTTCCTCCCCCTGCTCGGCCAATCAGCGTAGCTCCTACAGCCCGGCCCCGCCCCGCCCGCCGGTCCGCGAACTGCCACAAAAAAACCCTTCAAACCTGGCATCAAGCTAGCAATAAACTACAGATAACTACACTTTGTTTTTACGACGGAAGACGCTGAGTAGTTTTACTCCGGGACTGACGGGAGCGACAGGCTGCTCCTTCCAATCGTTTGCCTGCATGCCACGCTTGGAGCTGAGCAGCAGTCTGTAGTTATGTACATAATGAGAGATACAGTGGTGTTTTAATTATTAATTTCTTTTTTTTCTCCTTTTTTTGTTTGTTGTTTCTTTTCTTCTTTAACTGTAGTTTTTTGTACTGCCTCTGTGTCACAAGATGCCTGAAGTTTGAAAGAAAATAGATTTTAGAGAAACACAACCAGCCACCTGCCGCCTGCCAAAGACGCCTCAGACCCTGGTGTTTTTCATGCACTGCCCCAAAACGACATCTTTTAGTTTATAGTTCATCTGTAAGGGCAAAAACACACTCTCCTTGTTATGTTTCTTGTAAACATGCGTCAACTGCTGGGTTTCCTTTGCACTACTTACACAGATGTTGTAGTCTGGTACTGCAAACACTCCAGAAAACAAGAAAAGATTGACACAAATTGTTGTTTGAGGCCTGAAGCCGTTCCTCTTTAGCTTCTGCAAAATGTGCAGCCGCCACATTCATTGTAAGATCAACATTTTAAACAAAATTTGATACCTAAAACTAAAAAGGTAACGTAACATTAGACATTATATCAAATGTATTATTACTGGATACATTGTTGTAATACAGACACCAAGTTTGATCGTAACTTTTTTGCTCACTGGCCGCTGTGGCGAGTTCTTTTTAAAAGTTACTAGCAATTAGGGTTTTTACTAGCCAAAATTTAATTACACGTTTCATTATTTTATCACATTTTATAGCATACCACAAGACAAGGATTTATCAGATATGTGGGAAACAGGTTTACCTTGGCAGAATAAATGTGAACTTTTTGCATGTGCTCTGTACATACATGCGATAATACATGCTATTTTGTTTTTTTCTCAGGTCATGACGAATTACTCTGTACTAAATTAGGTGATCACTCAAACATAGAAAAAGGAATTAAAGTTAAAATACATGCATAAAATCCAACCGGCCAAAATGGAAATCTACCAGCATTTGGCTAATGCTAATGTCAAGCCCTGAATACAGATATTGTGATATTTGTTAAAAGACTCATTTCTACTGAAAAGGCTCTTGTGGAAGAAAACAAGCATTTGATGAACACAGTTAAATTCAAAATAAAATACATGAATGTTACACAACAATATATATAGCAATACAGCATACACTATTAACAAAATCATTATTTTTACTACGTTTTTTAACAGACCAGAGCTGTGTTTTTGTACCTTGACATGTTTCGCCTACTTTCCAGCAGTCTTCCTCAGATGGCACTGCTGTCCTTCTGCTGCAGGAAGAAAGACAGCTGTTTAAAAAAATCACAGCAACATCACATGACTCTTGTAGGAAAGACTGCAGGGAAGTGGTCGAAACATGTCAAGCTATAAAAACACAACTCTGGTTTGTTTAAATATTATTCATATCATATTATTGTTATTATCCCTTTCATCAACATGTATTCTAAATCATATGCGTGAATCCCACTCCTGTTTATCTTTTGTTTACTCATTGGCATGGTCTAAAAATCTAGCATAAGTTCTTCAGATCCTCCACAGCGAGCTCAGCGTTGGTTCAGGATGAGGCGAGACGTAAACACTCCAGCAGTCACTTTGTGGTTTCTCGATCGGGGCAGTTCTGTAAAGTTTTTGTTTTGAAACTTGGTGGTTGTTGTTACTTTTTGTCTGACCCTCTCCTCCACAGTGTGTGCAGTTCTCCAGAGTTTGAAGGGTTTTGATGCTTACACACCTGCATGGTTTTGTTTTGTTTAAATAGCTGGTATCTATTAGTGTTTTAAGCATTTCAATCTTAATTATTATTCTTTTCATTCAGACGTTAGTTACTCATTTTGTTGTCAGTAACAAGACATAGACACTATTCATTCACTGCTGGGTCAGTCGTACTCCATGTTATTATTATTATTACATTTGTATGTCGTTTTTCATTAATATCAGTAGGCTAACAGATTTGTGTAGTAGGACAGCCTCTGGACAGGCTCTGTTCGATGTTGCTTTTGTCAAAACCATCACCGAACTAAAGGTCGAGTTGGCTTTGGAAGAAGCAGCAGTAAAGCTTTTTAAAGATGTTGATCCGTCGTTGGTACAAACTGCTACAGCTTCAGCCGCATGAGCTTCAGCACCAAGTCCCAGGCACAAACAAGTCAGCAACTCTCAGTAACATTTACCACTGACGACTAGCATAGATATTTATAATAACAAAGCACTTGTTTAATGAATGGGGCCGCATTGGAGTTTAGTTTTTGACCTGCAGCTGTTGGTTTGTGCCCAGACTTGGTGTCCACATCCTCTTGTGTTTGAGTGCTTCCTGAACTTTGTACTTTGTGTATCTTCAGACATGACTTGCTGTGTAAAGAGCCTGTGCACCAGTGACATACATTCCTCCGATAGGGAACTCTGTACAGGCTGAGTCTGCACTCGCCCCACACCGACAGAGCTCTGTAGCTTAGAAACAAATGTAAAGCACTGAAATGCTGGGCAAATGTAGCAAGAGTACCATGAGCTTTACTGGAGCTGAAGTTGTTGCAGGAGGTTAAAAGGTTCACAGTGACATTTCTCATGTGTTCAGTGAGTTTGGTGTTGGTGCAGTGTCCACACATTCCATCCTCAGCTTCAGCAGAATTAAACTCACTCTGAAACAAAGCAGGAGCCGTCACTTTGTTAGTTTAGTGCTGTTTGTAAACACAGGAGTCACAGCGAGGGTTTGGACTGCGCTGTAGGAGCTGAGCTTCTATCAGTGACCTGTGAGTCTCTTACAGGTGTTGGAGGATGGCTCTGTGTCTCTTTGGTGAATTTGGCCCTGAAAATGACCGGAGCTAGTTAACGTTGTGCAGAAAACACAGGGAAAGTTGTTGGTGTCCAGAGGATATTGTGTTTCTATAATTATTCTTTCATGATCATTTCACTACCAGCTGTAGGTAGTAGACTTCTGCTTCGGCACACCCCTACACTCAGTAGGAGAATCACTTAATAAAGACTTTTTTATAATAGCTAACTATAAGACCATCATTACGCTGTGCGTAACGAATGTACAGAGAAAAAAATCGTAGGTATTTTTTGAGGAACAATTAATTTGTTAATGATATGTAGCTATTTAATTGTTGTTTTCCTGTCCTATATTGTAATCATTGCATTTCTCTTGTGAAAAAGTTGATCTTTTTTGTTTATAGATTTGTGTTGATAGAGTAAGGTTCAAGTGCAGGAACACAGTAAATGAAACCACAGTAAGCCACTGGTGTGGCCTCGACAATTGCTACTTCCATTAAGCTCCACTTAACTGTGTTAAACGTGTGACTGTGAGACGTTTGGACAGAGTTCACTCATGAGCAATAAATGTCCTTTAAAGTTTTCTGATGTAACACCGCGAGACGTGAGGATGACGACATTTATCTCTCATTTATCAACACATTAACGTCTTTACCCACACTGAGAAAACACTACATCTGTGTGATGTAAATGTGAACTGTTGTACACAACTGTTGTGTATGTGGCTGAAATGATCAAATGGGGGCTAATGGGGATTATTTAACATAATTAATGAAAATGCATCAGTCTTTGAAGTGGAAGTAGCTTGTACTTGGTGGTAGTAATACTCTGAACTGTAAACATTTGTATCAAGACGGTTTGTGGCTGTGTCTCCTGAGAAAAAGGTTAAGGCAGGCCACCTTTTTGTACGTAAAGTAGCCTCGATGAACAATAAAGTGCTTTTAAACCACAACCAAATCTGTGTGGTCTTTTTATTTTCAGTTCAAAAGATGGTGGACTAAAAAGGGCTCCATTTAGTGAGAGCTTAATAAAAGATAAAAACCTTGTATGATTTATGAGGTTTTTACTTGGAAAGTTTAAGCACCAAATTAACAAAAGACAAAAAAAAAAAAAAATGAGTTGAAAGTTTATTGTAACAGAGATGTGTTTTCATCTGAAATAAAAAGCTGCTCATTCATACGCCTGCAGGCTGCTGTTGAAGTGTACATTGCATACAGTACAATGACAGTTAAGTAAAAACACATGCATTTACACACAGCTGCACAATGAACCACATTTAAGACATGTTACAGTAAAATATTTGAAGATTTCCAGAACCATAACTGTTCAGATCTGCATCACATTATTTTAAACTAGTCTTTATTTCAATCCCAAGTGATGAACATCTACAGTTTATATTGTGCCAGTGTGGAGTGACTGAAGTTGACAAGTCTCAATAAAATACTCATACACTACAAACAAGTATGGTGGCCAAGAAGGGTCACTGCACACAATTCACAAATGACAAACAGCAAAACAAAAATCACACAGAAAATCTGAAAAAAAAAAACCAAAACACTAAAACAGGGAATTCTGGGTAGTAAAGGACACATTTTGGGAAGACACCAGATAGGGAAAGATAAAATTTCAAAACAAAAACCTTTTATGTATTCTCTTTGTTATTGTATTTCACAATTTCTGGTATTTTTGTTTCTAAATTTTCACATTTTGTTTTGGGGTTTTACTATTTGTTTTTGCATTTTGGGATTTGTGGTTGTAACTGACACTTCAGGGCCACCGTACACAGATCTCAAATCTGTAAAAATGAGAATGAGGTTGGTCACACTCGACAGTGAAAAACATACTTGGAGTAATAATGGTAACGACTCTTGGTCCAGTCCAACTCTTTGGCTGATCTTGTCGCAGGATTTTCACACATTCATATTTCACTCACTCATTTAGTGCACACAAGTCTGAAAGCTTTACATAAGAAGAAAACAAAAACAAAGACACAAAAGTAGAAAAGTCCTCAGTTGATGATCATCTTGTCCTTAAATGCTTTCGTCGTCGCTCATATCCCAAATCTGAAAGGAAAACAAACAAGAGTATTACAGATGGGACTGGCAGATTGCGTCATTACATTTTTTTTTTTTTTTTCTCTTGGCATTTTCTCTCAGAGTCCTGTTGCACAAAGCTGTTGTTAGTCCGGGAGGTTGGTATTTTGTTTTTGAGCAAATTTGAGAGTTTTATGACTCAAGGTAGTTTGGTTTGGAGATGGTTTTGGCATAATAGTAGCAATTATAACCAAGTATTATAAACAATGACTTCAATCTTTTTGCATTTTTAAGTATTTTCTCCTTGTCCTCAATGTAAAAACAAGGATGCTTTTATTGCTATTCTCACTTGAGACATGAAAGAATGAGATGTTGGAGTTAGAGAAGCCACTGCACTCTCTCTCTCTGTGCGCCGCCATCTTCAAAAAGTCAAGATTCCCACATTTATACAGCCAGACTTGCATTTTTTTTTCTTTTGTGATTTTTTCTTTTGTGGTTTTGAATGTGTTTCTTCCCGAGTTGAGAAAAAGCCCTACCTCATTTTCTCCAGGGTTGAACATTATTGGCTGTTCCTTGCAAACATCTGTTATGTGCATTTGGATAAAACATAATCATTGGTCAAGGATTTAAATGTTGGTTGAGAAAAAAAGTTGAACTTTAAACAAATGAACTCAAAGTAAAACAATTTAGTTTTGTCAACTCAGAACTTATTCTTCAATTTTGAGTTCATTTAACTTAAAAAAAAAATGGCAAAATGTATTTGTTAAGGCAGCTCAAAAAAGTATATAAAAAAAAAGGCAAATATGAGCAAATAAGGCTGTAAAAACGTTCCTTATTGTTTTAACATTAACATTATTAACACAAAACACAAAGAAAATTGTAAACATATCAAATAAACATAAATATATGTATGCCACAAAGTGCTCAACTTCATTACTTGAGTAAAAGTACAGTCCTCCAAGTCAAATATTACTCCAATACAAGTCAAAGTCACTCAAATTTTTACTTGAGTTAAAGTACTTAAGTATAAGCTTTCAAAAATACTTAAGTATTCAAAGTACTTTTAAACCAAAAACGTATTGGTGCAGTCAAGAATTTTGGGTAAAATGTTGACTACAAATTTGCAGCTCCAAAAATATAAATAAAACACATTTTAGTGATGAAATGTGGAGATCAACTTAAAACCATAATAGATAAGATTGTTCTACAGCAAAAATGAGCCATACATATATAAATAAGACTGGGTTTGATCATATTAATCATTTATTTTTAAATTAGTTTATTATAGAATCGTGCAAATAATGTTCAAAGCAAAAGCTAAATCACTTCCAGATTGTGTCCAGAGGTTCTTTTTAGTTCCTGAGAGCAAATATGAGTAGTATTATGTAGTAAATAATTATCCTTAGGGAGTAAGTCAAATGTCTTTCAGTTTTCTTTGCAGAGGTTACTTTTGCTTTTTTAGAAATGTAGTGGAGTAAAAGTAGTAAGTTACCCCTAAAAATAGTACTCAAGTACAGATTCTCAAAAACTATACTGAAGTAAATTTACTTTGTTACTGTCCACCTCTGTATATTTAACAGTAGAAATATAATGTTAATAAATGATTCTGGCCATAATGAATTACAAGCCAGTGAACTCACTGAACTCAAAAATTTCAAAAATCAAAATGCAAATCTCCTCTAGGTCTAGGAGGCAGAAGATTGGCTGTGGCGACCCCAAAAGCTTAAATTATCAATATTTAATCTCAACACCGGTGTGCTCAGATGCAACCAGTGTTCAAACTACAACTCACATTTCTAACAACCTGACACGAACAACCTATAACAATAACAACAGCAGCTAAGATCCCAGGAAGTACTGGGAGTCTGTCAGTCACACACAGCTGCTCAGAGACAGAGAGCGCTCCTTTAACAGCGGCCTGTCAGTAAACAACAGCGGTCTCCTCGCTGCAGCACATTCCTCAGATTCTCTCGGTGTAAGACGTAGTTCACATAGCTCTGTCTGTCACACGCCGCTCTGACACTTCCACGCTGCATTCCTCTCAGCGGCCCGGTGTCAAAGCGAGAGTCTGAGGGCCAAAAGACACCGAAGAAAGGCATTAATGGCATCTTTTTGTCTCTGAAGTTATCCCAGGAACTTCACTAAGGCATTTCTATAGAGGACAAAAGTTTTAGGCAGGTGTGAAAAAATGTTCTTAACTAAGAGTGCTTTCATAAATACAGATTTTTTCAGATGTCAGTAAAAGGCCAAAGACAAGAAAACACTAACTTCACTCACGAAAAGAACAAATGAGTAGTTTCATTATGAGATATAAGCAGGGGTCATACACCTTTTTTTAACTAAAATAAAATCAATAAATGGTAAATGGTCACATTTATAAGCACTTTTCTACTTCCATGGGCGCTCTACATCAAAGAACCATTCACCCATTCAGACTCACATTCATACACCAGTGTGCACAGACACTGGAGGCAAGGTGGGTTAGGCCTGGTTCACACAGCAAGATAATTATGCAAATATTTGACCCGATTCTCCCCTTCCAACAACCTTAAAGACGCCCCGATTATCATAATGGCACTAAAGATAATCTTATCAGATATTCCTGCTGTGTGTGGTGTGTTCAGAGAGCTCTGCTCTGCTCGGAAGGACGTCGGGACCACTCCGATCTCAAATCGGGGATATTCAACATGTTGGATCGTCTTGGCCCGAGGACAAACGAGCACGCACCCTGTTGAATGTGACGTGTAGCCAATCAGAAAGCGAGGTGACGGAAGAAACAGCTGTCATGGCGCACCAGAAAGTCCTTTAACCAACGCCTTTTCTTTTTGTTCAAAAGTTTCTTTTAGTCAGACAGGAGTGTTTGTTTACCTGCTTTACTAGTTTGGGCTACTTCCTGCAGCCTTCGTCAGAAGCGTCATGTGATGTCGCTGTGACGTGTCTTGTAGGCTGCTTATGTTGTTTGGTCAGACAGTAGGGAAAGCTTGCGCCCCCTACTGTCTGACACCCTCTCCAAGACCGCATCCCAGGTGTGGGATAAGGTGTAGGCTCCCTCGTCCCGGTTCATCGTCCCTGGTGCCCGTTTCCTAATTTCAATGGCCTCCTGATCCAGCGATGGTACTTGTTGCTTTCAGCACGGATGACCCTGGCATTGTTCCAGTCCATGACATGATTTTCCCTTTAACAGTGGTCGGATATGGCTGATTTGAGATTTTCTTGTTCTGCTTGTTCTTTGATCGCTCGTTTGTCCGTTTGTCTGTTTCCTTTTCACATTCTGTCTGGTCTTCCTTCTTCCGTGTTCCAAATGTCCTACCTGTTTCTCCTATGTATGTTTTGTTGCATGATAAACATGGTATTTCGTATATAATGTCACATTTTTGTTCTTGCTTTATTTTATCCTTAGGTTTAACCAGTAACTGTCTGAGTCTTGTATGTGGTTTTGTTGGTGTGTTTATGTTGTGTTTTTTCATGGCCCTCTGTATACGTTCTGTGACCCCCGGATGTAAGGTAGTGTAACTATAAAAGGCTACAGGAAGTAGCCGAAACTAGTAAAGCAGGTAAACAAACACTCCTGTCTGACTAAAAGAAACTTTTGAACAGTAGTTTACTTAAGAAGACAGTATGAACTTCCACA
The DNA here is from genome assembly GCA_020698575.1 of Bostrychus sinensis. Taxonomy (NCBI): domain Eukaryota; kingdom Metazoa; phylum Chordata; class Actinopteri; order Gobiiformes; family Eleotridae; genus Bostrychus; species Bostrychus sinensis. The sequence goes on along the minus strand of CM036241.1, from coordinate 11,268,725 downwards.
AAAGCCTTTTCTTTTTGTATTGTTTTTCTCTGTTAGAAATGGTCCACAAACTATAGCAATTGCTTCTTCGCCGTCTGCCATGTTTGTGTACGCTCAAGTTACGTTTAATCTCCTGAGGTTTTGCGAGATTTCCCGTCTGATCTTTGAGTAAAATCTGTTTGTGTGGGGTGTGTTGCCTTTGCCACACACTGCAGGACCAAAACTGTTTTATCCATCATTTTTACTGCCATATGAGGGGTCTCTCAGGTTTTGAAAATCTTCTGACAATTTTAAATTCTTGCTGTGTGAACCAGGCATTAAGTGTCTTGCCCAAGGACATTACAGTATGCAACAGTGGGAGTGGGGTTTGAACTGCCAACCTTCTGGTTAGTTGACAAGTAGTTGACAACCAAGAATTTTCCATGACTTTTCCAAAACTTTTGAGTAAATTTCCAAGACCTGAAACATTTCTTCCATGTGTTTTCAAAATTCAAAAGTATTATTATAATATACTATTATTATTATAATATTATTAGTAAGTAAATGTCCAAAGTATTACACGCTGCAATTTCATGTTAGATTTGGGAATTAGTCAGATAAAAAAACAAACAACAACAAAAAAAAAAAACTGTTGGGGCTTCTTCCTTAGAAATATATTATTCCACTAATTTTATTGATATATACACCGGTGATTAAAAGATAATTATGCTATATTATAAACTAATTATCTATGCTGTTTTAAAGCATTACTAAAAAAAAAAAAAAAAAATTTGTTAAAATATTCTGACAAAAAATAAACAAGAAGAGGCTAAGACAGCGTTTCTACTGAACACTGATATTTACTGTAGCTGGCACAGGTTTAACTTGGAGTGGCCCAATGTTACTCAAACTGTTTATATTTACAAAACTTTTACAAAACTTTACACCAAATTATAAAATTCCAAACCTTTTCCAGGTTTTCCATGACTGTACTAACCCTGTATAAGGGTTTTGTGGCTCAATAAAAAGAGCATTTACCCCTGAACTAGGAGATCTTCCTGTTCTAGACCTTTGACATTGCTGTATTTGGGAAAAATATAGCCACAAAAAATTTAATGGACATAAAACAGAAACACTGTAAAAAAATAAAAATAAATAAATAAAAGTTTCCTAAAGTTGTAAGAGTCAGAATAAAGAGAAAAAATATATATTTTGATGTGGGGTGGCAGTAGCTCAGTGTAAAGCTGTTCACGCACTAATTAGAAGGTTGGGGGTTCAATCCCCGCTACCATTGCATACTGCTGTTGTGTCCCGCTGTGCTGTGTTTGGTGGTGGTTGGGAAAAAAAAAAAAATCTGAGAAAAAAATCTTAAAATATTACAAAGTTTGACGTCAGACATTTTGAGAAAAGTTGGAATTTCTGAAGAAAACAACAACTTCTGAGAAAAAGTAATAATAATTATAAAAAAAATCCAAAGCTTTATGACCATGGTTAGATTTGAGAGTCTGAGATGCCATTTCCAGAAATCAGACAACAACAACAAACATTTTCTCAAAAGTAGTTAGAGGACTTTTAGTGCCAGGTGAAAAATCAGAGACATAATAATTATAAACCATAATTAAAGTGCTGTAAACTGTGGTCCTTTAGTAAACTCAGAGTAAGGCTCAGTACGTGTTCAAACACAACCCCTCCAGTGATTTTAACACCAATTTAAGTAAATGAAAAGAAACTCTCATTAAAACCCAGTGATAATAAACAAAACTAAATCACGTTGATAATGTTCCTAGGTTTGCTCTGGGCCTAATTGGAATATGTGTTTTACCATTAAACACGGATATTGCTTTTCAGTTCTGCATAAAAACTAATTTATCTTGTACTTTCCTTGCCCACAGCTCCATCGTGACCAATCTGAAACCAAAAATATTACACCACGCTAAAAGACGAGCTGCAAATGTGAGAAATACAGAACTAGAACAACCACTTTCAAGTTGTTATGGCGCTTTTCCACCAGCACTACTCGGTTCTACCTGCTTTGTCAACTTTTCCATTAGGTTCCAACTGAGTCAAACCAGTGCTAAAATGTGACGTTTACAGATCGCTGGTCACTGACTGAGAATGTTGTCAGCTGTGAGTGCGACGTTAGCCACAAAAACAAACCGGCATTTTTAGTTTAAAAGCGATGACAACAATGTACAGAGAGCTAACTGTAAATAAAAGCCACGTTTGGCTCTGACCTCGATCTTCAGTTCATTTGGAGATTATTTCCCTGACTTTTGTGCTTCTAACCCTGGGTAAAGACGCTACGTATATAAATACTTATAAATACTGGTGTCTGATTTGTGGCACCGTTAAGACATAATGTTTACACAGATATACAAGCGAGAGTCTGCACAAGTGTTTTTATTTTAAAATCTTTGCTGTTATCATTTCTTACTGTCACTATTTTCATGTAAATATGTATAGATGTATGAATGTTTGAGGATTAGGGGGCACTTTTTTTTATTTTTTAGGTTGCCTTTTTACAGCTGGCAGGGGACTACCATTGAAAATTAGCTTAATTTGGCTAACTCTGGTGTATTTACATTGTTTGCTGATTAATGCACACTGTCCCCTTTTAAATCAATAAATAAATATCCCAGATCCTCTTCACTGGTCCCAGGTCTGATGTCCTGCCTGACTTGATCTTCTCTGTTAACTTTATGCTTGACCCCTAAAGCATCCATGAAAAAAAGACTGAATACTATTTTTGTTGGAGTGCAAGACACAGACACGTACTACAACGCAGCAGGTGTGAACTCGTGCTTGACTGGCGTCTGTTTTGTTACGGAGGTCGTACGGGACACGTAACGGACACGCAAGTATCCAGTGTGTGTTTGGCCTCACTTGTAGCCTTTTTTTAGCTGTTTTCTTCGGCTTTGCGGGTGACAAAAAAACACAAAACCAGAACAGAGTGCAGCATTGCCTCTGTGTCCTCCATTGTTGTTGTTTATGTCATGCTTACAGGACGTCACCTCAGTTCCCCGCCTATAATAAACCCCCCAAACCGAGCAGAAGTGAGTAGAGTAAAACCAAGTAGTGCTGGTGGAAAAGGTCCATTAGGCAGCCACAACAAACCAACACTGTCCATAAGGGGTTTAATGTACAGAGCATTTACCACTGAACTAGAAGATGAACACAAGACAATGTAATTAGATGTTTTTAGCTTGACTACTGGCTTTCTAGTTGGCTGTGACCCCCTCGGGCCTGTCCTGGTGTAGCTGGAGGCTGTGGGGCAGTGTGTGGGGAATCAGGGACAAATTCATATCAAAGCTGAACATTGTTAGTTTCTGCTCCACTGCTGCCGGGGAGCGAGCATCAAAAAGACCGCAGGCAATGAGCGCTTTGAATGGGGTGACACTGGAGCCCCTCTCTGGCCCGCTGCCACGCCAGTGCCCTGCCAGTGTTTTGGAGGATTCCTTTGTTCAAAATGAAGAAAAAAAAAAAGCAAGGAGGCAACCTGAAGGGGGGAAAGGAGGTGGAGGCTATGTAACAAAAAAACTTCAAGGCAACAACTTCACACTACACTCGCTGAATGCTTGGGATGTTTCTCAGCTGTTTACCCCAGTGGCAGCGACGCATGAGCAGATTTGTGGAAAGCACTGCGTGAAATACATAACTCCACCGACTGGTCCAAATTAGCAGGCTTTGGTTTGGTTTTGAGATTTCCAAGGAAGCAACGAATCAGGCTTGTACTGTAGTCCAGATATCAGCATAGATCACTTTTATTTATTAGTTTGAAGTCATTGTGAGTGATTGCTGAAGATGAAAAAACTAAAGAGAGAAGTAAGATGAAAGAGGTTAAAAGATGCTCAGAGAAAAAAAATGTGAGCAAAAGAAGAAGTTGTTAAATATCCATCCATCCATCCATCCATCTTCTTCCGCTTATCCGGGACCGGGTCGCGGAGGCAGCAGTCTAAGCAAAGATGCCCAGACTTCCCTATCCACAGACACTTCCTCCAGCTCTACCGGGGGACCCAAAGGCGTTCCCAGGCCGAGAGACGTAGTCCCTCCAGCGTGTCCTAGGTCTTCCCCGGGGCCTCCTCCCAGTGGGACATGCCCGGAACACCTCCCCAGGGAGGCGACCAGGAGGCATCAGGAACAGATGCCCAAGCCACCTCAACTGACTTCTCTCGATGTGGAGGAGCAGCGGCTCTACTCCGAGCTCCTCCCGTGTGACAGAGCTCCTCACCCTATCTCTAAGGGAGCGCCCAGCCACGCTGCGGAGGAAACTCATTTCGGCCGCTTGTATCCGGGATCTTGTCCTTTCGGTCATGACCCAAAGCTCATGACCATAGGTGAGAGTAGGAACGTAGATCGACGGTAAATCGAGAGCTTCGCCTTTCGGCTCAGCTCCTTCTTTACCACAACAAACCGATACAACGACCGCATTACTGCAGACGCTGCACCGATCCGTCTGTCGATCTCACGTTCCATCCTTCCCTCACTCGTGAACAAGACCCCGAGATACTTGAACTCCTCCACTTGAGGCAGGAGCTCCCCTCCAACCTGGAGAGGGGCAAACCACCCTTTTCCGGTCGAGAACCATGGCCTCGGACTTGGAGGTGCTGATTCTCATCCCAGCCGCTTCACACTCGGCCGCAAACCGCCCCAGTGCACACTGAAGGTCCTGGTTTGATGAAGCCAACAGGACAACATCATCCGCAAAAAGCAGAGATGAAATCCTGTGGTTCCCAAACCTGACTCCCGCCGGGAGCCAAGTTGTTAAATAAAGTTAAAATAAATAAAATGACCTTGAATTAAGCAGAAAGTAGCTGAAAAAAGCTTACATTTTTTAAAAGATGTTGAGTTATTTTTGATGGAGATGACAGGTGACTGGACTGAGACATCGTCATTCTGAAAATTGAATTTCACTGAAGAAAATACTTGACTGAAGAGTGAATGAACAATGCACACAAACGTAAAGCACTTGAAGTATCTAGAAAGGCACTCTATTATTGCAATATATAGTATTATTATAAAGGTTCCCTATTATGCTAAATCAACTTTTTTTTTTAGCTTTTAACCATGTTATATTGTTCTTTGCACCCCAAAAACATACCTGGAGTGGTATTTTGTTTTATCCATGCTTGTTTGTTGAGCCCGTCCACTTCTCAAGAATAAAAACGCTCAGTCTCACGGCTCTGCATAGAAACGTGAAACCAGGAAGTGCTGCTGAGTGTTTCTAAAGCTCATACAATGTCACTGGACTCGTTCTGATCATTTCAGCACTAAAACTTCCGTCACCATTCCGACTCAAAAAGCCTGAACAAAGCATAATATAGGAACTTTAAATTAAGTCGCAATAAATGCTGAAAATAGCAAAACATCAAAATAGAAGAATGGAAGATAAATATGATTTTTTTTAGACCACTTCAAATCTGAGGAGCATACATTTGGTTACTTTACCAAGTGAGAAGATATAATTATTTGGTCACTGAAAACATCATGAATAATAAAATGTATACACTGATCAGGCATAACATTATGACCACTGACAGATGAAGTGAATAACAGATTATCTCTGTTAGTGGCTGGGATATATTAGGCTCAAGTGAACATGTTTTCTTTAAAGTTAAAAGCAGGAAAAATGAGGCAAGGGTAAGGATTTTGACAAATTTGACCAGGGACAAATTTGATGACTAAAATGCTTTGACATCCCAACAATAAATCCAAAACTATACAGTCCTATCTGACCTCTTTTAATACACTGTGACCACTGCCCACATATACTGGCAGAATATCTGAGTCTGTCTTATCTTTGTAGGACCTCGCGTCAGTGCAAACTAAAAAAAAAAAAACCTCTTCCTCCTCTCTGGATGTTTAATAAAGACAAGCGCTAAGCTGCATGTAATCGCTGTGTGAATGTGTTTGTAATCAGTTGGACCGGGGCAGATAAAACTGCACTAATCCTTGGCTCAAAACAACACCCCAATCTGATCAGATCAAGTTTGAACTGAGGACGGGGACGTCACAGCCAAAATGATGATTAGAGTTCAAGCATAAAAAACAATACAGCATCAGGCCTGGCATGACTTTAGCTGAACCTTAGGGCAACAACAGAGGCAGCGACTACAGAATCACACAGATGTTAGTGGCTCGATTAAGACTGAAGAACTGGATTTCTGTCTTTGCACTTACATTCACACGCAACAAACTATTGCATCCACAGTACGGCTGCACAATATATTGCAAAATTATTGTTACTGCAATATCCGTATTGCAAGAATCTAAATATATCGCAATAACGCAGAATCATTTTCCACCACAGCCTTAAAAGAACATGTGTTGTGACTAAATAAAAATGTTTAAAAAGTCCAGTTTTAGTGGTAATTTAATTCATTTTAGTCACAGCTTAGCCTTGTTTTATTCCTGGTTTAGTCTGTGTTAAGTTTTGATTTTGTTTCTGTTTTGACTTGTAAATACAGGAACTTACATTTTTGTGAAATGTAGTGAATTTAACTTACTATGTTCGAAAAGTGGGCTCTATTTTCAAATATCGCAATATCGCAATTTTCAGCATAGTTATCGAATATCGCATGTTTTCTCCATATCGTGCAGCCCTAATCCACAGTGCTCTGCTCAGACGTAGTGGTCTGTGATTTTAAAGATTTCAGCATTTGTTTAATTTCTTTTTGCGTAAAAAGTTAACTTGGCCAGAATTCCTAGTTTGTTTTTTATGCTATACATTAATTTTACTGCTTGCACTTACTGGTAAGAGTAGTCTGGCCCACGTCGATCAACGGCTGGAGTGGATTAAACTACTTCTGAATGTAATTATTTAGATGATTAAATCAACAAAGTGGCTAGAAACTGGCAAGAAACTAAAGAAACTAAAAAATTTGAATAAGGATGAAATAAGTTGCAAGTCTTTTAATTACTGTAAGCAGCGTGCATATTGATTTGAAAACAGTACTGCAGTCTAAATTAAAACAATGTTCTGTGGGTTGCCAGTCAAATGTACGGCAGACTCCGACTCTAAACAACAAAAGCGACATTCATCTGATTCAACATTTTCTTGGTTGGCAAAAAATATAAATTATAGGTCTTATATATTAACTTAAATATATTTCCCATAATAAGGGGCAGTTAAATAAACTACATTAACTTTACTTGTAGCCATATTTATCCTCCCAGCTCCTCTCAGGTCTCCTCTTACAGGACCACACCCTGTTTGTGTGTGGCCCCAGGGGACTCCAGCCTCTACAGTAATGCTATTCAACTACCAACTACTGATGCCTGGCTATTAAACACACATCTGCTTTACATATTAGACCTGACACCAAAGCACAAAAAGCACAAAGCTCAAAGTTGGGCTTTCATCTCCGAGACTGGCTCCATCCGATCTGCAATTAGGGGACCACACAGAGGGCCGCGGTCTACAGCTGCTCGAGGCACTGCCGACGACTGCACCGCGAGCGAGCCGCTTCTTCCTGAGGGGAAAAAATGTCTGAGAGCAGGAAGTCACGGCGCATTTGAGTGGAAGTTAGGCGCGTAAGAAGTGAAACTGACTCTGGACACCTGTTGTTATTTGGTGTCTAGTGGTTTCATATAAAAGTTTTTCTCTAGAGGAAATGAACACAGGACTCTCACTTGAACATCTTGGATTACCTACAAACCTTCCATGTCCAATTGGGGAATTATGGTTGAAATTTGTTAAATACTGTATGTTGAAAGAAGATGAAATAACCTCAAAGCAGTTTGTAGGTGCCAGACTAGATTGGCTGTTAAGACTAAAAATGCAGACCTTACACTAGCTTCAGTTTGCTGTCTTAAAATTGGTGTGAGAAGTGTCCAAAATATGGCAGAAATTTGCTGAAAACGTTAATTACCTTCAGAGAATTTTAGAGAAAGAAGCTAAAATATGTTGAACAAAATCTGAGATGAAAAAGCTGAAAGAATTTGAATTTAGCTGAATATAGCTGAAAGATGCTGAAAAAGCTGAAAAGATGTTGAATAAAGTTTAAACATTTCTGAACTGTCTATATCTTGTCCATGTCCCTGTTTTGTTTCCTTTGCATTTTATTTTGATCTCTGGTTAGTCCTTGTGTTTTTCTGTTTTCCTTCCTGCCCTCTTGTGTTTCCCGCCTGTATGATTACCTGCCCCGCTCCAGTATGTTCCACCTGTGCCTCGTGTCCCATGTGCATTAATGCCACCTTCATGACACGTCTGAATCTTGGAAGTCCTGACTTAAAAAACCCAGATTCCTGAAAAACGTCAGTCCATGTTTGTGTTTGAGCCTCCTGTGTCTCCAATCTTTAATGTAAGTTTGTACCTTTTTTTCAACTGTTTTGCCTTTTTTGAGTTTTGGATTTAGTATTTCATGATTCCTCTTCTTTTTTTTTTTGTGTTGGACATTTTGAGATTTTGGATTTCCTTTGCAGTCCTGCATCTTTTGGGTCCTTCTTTCCCTGTGTTCTACCTTTCCATGACAAAAACACCACTGAATGTTTGGATATATACTGTATAAGCTGAGTAATATGAATCTGAATCTGAGCAAGAAATAAGTTATAATGTGTGTAAAAAAGTAACATTTTCTGAAAGAGCACAAACTGAAAATATGACTTATAAATATAGGATCACAACTTTTAAACAATTATGACAAACAGATTTTACTTGTATGTTATTATGGATCTGGTCAGAAAAAACAACAAACAAACAAAAACAATGTATTAATTTGCTGTGTTTTCTATTGGTCTGTGTGTCATGTTTCAGAAAATGGCTCAACTGGGATTAAAGGTAAACCCAGTTCGTCTCTTGTTCCAGTAACGCTTAACCCACCGCCTTATTACGCGAAATAACGACCGCAGCCGAGATGAATCCGCTGACGAGAGACGAGCGCGCGTTCAGAGCCACACAGTTGGTCCTTTGACAGCGAAAATGACCTAACGTGCCCTGAATCTGCTGCAACTGCTGCTGGAGTCTGCGGCATTCCTGCTACATTCCTCCAATTCCCCTCACACATTCCTCTGCAGTGTGTGGCGGGAAAACGCGCCGGGAACGGTTTCACTACAGAGACACAAGGTGAAGAGGTCAAAGGTCAAAGTATTTTCAAAGCCAGGAGCAGGAGAGCTGTCCCATGCTTCTTTAGGATAAAACCATAGATGCTAAAAAGCTAAAATGACTAAAAGATTACAACAAAACTGAGATTGTTGTGCGTGGCCCTAAACAGCTCAGAAAGAAATGATGTAGAAACAGCTAACATGCTTTGGGAAAACCCTAACATTAAGAATTTAGTTTTACCAAGAGATTCTTTAATTAATTGATTAATTTGTACATCACATCTTTCACATTTCTGGTTTTTGAACGACATAATATAGCAAAAATTAGTGCTTGCTTATAGAGCAGTGTTTTCCAATGTGGGGATACTTGGGAATTATTACATCATTTATTTTCAAGATGATAGAAAATCATAGAAACTGCTGAGGAATATTATTTAAAAGTTATATATGGTTTTTTTTTTTTTTTTTAGGTTTGACACATTTTTAATTCATGACTTTACCCCCCAAAAATCAATAATTTTAATAACTCCCCACTGAAATCATCTATTTTAAACATAACATATCAAAATAATAAAACAAGTACATTCAACAGAATTTATAGTTATATTTTTATTTAATATTTTTGAACATTCATTTTATTTGGTTATCTTAATTTTGAGTTTAAAAGAAAAATGCAGGCGAATTAGTATTTACAATGAAGCAAGTATAAAATGTCTTAAACACATTTTATATTATGTTGGTGACACTTTTTGAAGAATCACCAACACGAATGAAAGAGGGGTGCCCATGGCATGACAAAAAAGCCCAGAGGGAACACGAGCAACTAACTGGCCACTGTCCAGGATGTGCCCCACCTCATGCCCAAAGTAGCTGGGATAGGGTCGAGCCACTCACCAGCTGATAGAGGAATAAACCTAGGAATGAATTATTATTAAAGGGGACACAGTAAATCATGCAAAATCAACTATTCTGAGCTTTCTCCCATGTTATAATGTTGTTCTCTAATCACAAACATATTACCTGGCCTGTTAAAGTTATCCTCTATTCTCTGGCGCTGTTTCTGGGGCCCCAAAAGGCTCAGTTGCGCAAACCTCTGCCCACTCCAGGAAGCATTGACTAATCAAAAAGTCCTCTACATCCAGTCTGCTCTCATTCATTTATTTAAAAATACAGTGTGCAGCTCTGTTTCCACTGTTTCCTCACAGACATTTTTCATTTTCTAGTAAAACGGCATCATACAAAAAGTTTAAGGAAGTGAAGTGCTATTTTTCTTTGATTATGTTAAAAAGACTGTAACACACTCGGCTGCCCCCTTCTGGTTTCTTCATTCTCTTTTAGTCACATCATGTTTTTAAAGGTTTTAAAATGTGAAATGCTGTTCTAGAGTTGACTAAAATGTGTTTAAAATATTAATAAAAGCATAATATCTCCCCTTTAAACAAACAAATACAACTCTGCTCTGCGCTGTCATGTCATTTTCTGTGCCACTTGAGGCAACCCAGTAGTAAAATGTCCCACAACTACAGTCCTCCATAACCCTCAATAAGTTCTGTTTAATAAAGGCATGTCTCCGGGCGGCATATACAAGTCTACACTACAAGAAAAACATTGGCAATAAAAGGCTCATTTTGATAAAACTGTTCCAGATGCCTCAGTACAAAATATCACAAACTAATGAGAGAAGACGAGCTCTAAATTTCCAGGAGTAATGTATATTTAAGGAGTTTGCTGCCTCAGGATTCATACTGGGTTTAATACAATACATGTGTAAGACTCACTTTAAACTGCTGTCTGTTGGAGCTGAAAGAGCCACCGCTGTGTGAGCAATGAACCAATGTAGTGTGCTGTAACTCAGAGACAAAAAGGCCCAAAACTGAGTTGAAGACATTAGGTTTCATAGTTCAAAAAGGTATAGTCAATTGTGGTATACTGTATCTGTAATGTTATTTCACTCACCTTATATATCAATAGGGCTGCACAATATATCGCAAAATTACTTGTTATCGCAATATCAGCATACACAATATCCGTATCGCAAGAATCTAAATATAAGAGATTTACACTGAAGAATCATTTCCCACCAGAGCCTTAAAAGAACATGTGTTGTGACTAAATAAAAATGTTTAAAAAGTCTAGTTTTAGTGGTAATTTAATTAATTTAGTCACAGCTTAGTCTTGTTTTATTCCTGGTTTAGTCTGTGTTAAGTTTTGATTTTGTCGCTGTTTTGACTTGTAAATACAGGAACTTAAATTTTTGTGAAATGTAGTAAATTTAACTCCAAAACAAAAACCAGGCTCTATTTTCAAATATCGCAATAATATCGTTATCGCAATTTTCAACACTAGATATTGAATATCGCATGTTTTCTCCATATCGTGCAGATCCTATATATCAACATACATTTTAAAGTACACTAAGGAAGTCTAAAATGTCCTGTGCATTCCTAGGTAAGACATTTTGCCTCCAAGTGCAACTTAAATGTTTTCATCTTCTACCACTACTGTATGCAGGTATAAAAGGAGCTACAGAGGGCTACCACTACCACACAGACAACCTGTGCTGTTAAACACTATAGAAGTATGGATTTAGACTGGTATTGCTAACAATATATTATCAGAACAGGGATGCACAGTGACAGAGTGGTTAGTACTCATGCGTTTGGATCTGCATGTCCCTCCCTGTGTTACTGTGGGTTCTACTCGGCTTACTCCCACTGTCCTTGCATGTTGAGAGGAGATGGTAGTCTCCCAGTGTCATGTCTCTAAAGTCTCAGACCATTGATCAGTACGTACGCCGCCTAAGGCCCTGCAACTGGAATAAGCATTAGAAGATGAGTCATGGGATATTATCAGAAGCATTAAATAGTACTACTTGTCATGTACACTGCCTCTTTGAGTTGCCAATGCACCTTAATGTAGGGAAAATAACCTGGCCAGCTAGACAAACTCTTTTCCTATTCTGTACAAAGATGTTTGTAACCAATCAGAGAAACGAAGGGCGGGACATAAGCAATGCACCACTGACATACAAACAAACGTTGTGGATTGTTACCAGTTTTTCCATAAAACACCTGAACAGGGACAGCAGCAGAAGCTGGTTGAACAGAGATGCAATAAAAGTTGGTTTGTTTTATGTGGTTGTTACATCGAATGTCAGTGGGACTTTACTGTTGTTCAAATGGCAATGAGACGAAGACAAAAAAGTCCCAGAGAGGACTAAACAACAACACGTACTTCAGCAGAATCAACAGGTGACAAAATAAAGCACTACATGCTGTTAATTGGGTGAGAGAACTTATTAAATTCACTCTGCTGCCATTAACCTTATTTGTAAGAAGCGTTGCAGATAAACGGCTGTGAGAGGCCAGTTCCAAATTGACCAAAGAGAAATGGTTCACTATTACTGAGGAGCCAAAAAAAAAAAAAAAAGGTAGGAGGGGGTGGATGGCCCGGCTAGAAGATAACAGAGAGGACTTGCAAATTAAAGAAAGAAATAATATTGCCGGCCAGGCTGGGGCATTGATTCCACAACCTTCTCCTTTATTAATATGTACTAAACTCACCACATTTTTATACTGCAATGCCTTAATCTGATTGGAAAAAAGTTAAACTAAATAAGAAATAAAGTGCCAAAGTGTACCATTAAGCCCAGGTAACCAGACCATCTCTTTACACTTCAACATCTGGCCCTGTCTCCTACTTGAACCAACCATTTTTTTTTCCAAGTACTTCCTCTCCTCAGTCTTATACTCATCTGAACAACTATAAAACTCTCTCATGTGGTAACACTAAAGCGCTCATATTGTGGGGACAATCCGAACTTTTTGAGCAATAAGTGGCTCTATGTTATAAAAATGGCTGTACTGAGATTACTGAGATTTCTATTGCAATCGCCCTCCTGTGCCCTGAGTGATAGTGCTATTCTGTTTTCACCATGTTCTCTGCGGCGGACTCATTGTTCCAAGGCCAGAGCTCTCAAGGGGAACACACTGAACACCGTGCACTTCGGCTGACACCGCAACAGGAAGAAGAAGAAGAGAGAGGGGAGGGGGCTGTGGTCTGATCTCACCTCACCTGCCCTTCACCTTCTGGGGCTAAACTGAACATGAACTGTTCTGTTGTGGTGGGTATGATGACCACAGCAGTTACAGTTAGGCAGCAAAAAGGCAAAATGAAGTATAAATATCAGATACTGTTGTAAAATATTACAAATTTAGGGTTCAATACCACAAGCAAGTCAGATGTAAGCAGGAATAAGGTGAATTTCAATTTGTGAATCATTCAAGACTCCAGCTGCTGCACTAAGGGTTAGAAGAAGGTAGCAGAGTTTAGCCATGTTAGCTTTCTGCCTGATGCTCAGCACAGCCAAGAGATTGATCTAGCTGTTAAATAAGACTGCTTTAATAAATACAGAATTTTTATTTTGTTAGGAAAAATTTCAGAAAAGGTCAGTAATACGCTAAGGATAAAATGATTCATTTCGCTGTCGATCGATATCCCTGTTTAGATTAGAGGTCGACAGATACAGGTTTTTCAACGGATGATGCTGATACCGTTTTTTTTAATTCAAATGCAAACAAATGTGTTAGAATTGCACTGTGAAAACCGTTAAAGATGAGTTTTTTGAGAAAGCCATTGAGGTAATCTCAATCAAACTGTGCAGGTAGAGCAAGTAGAGAGCTACAAAAAGCATTTGGATCCTTTGTTTTATGAGGTTCTATGCCAGAGAAATCAACAAAATCTTTTTATTGCCCCTTTGAGCTTTTCAGGCTGAAATACAGTGTTTTTGGATGTTTCCTATGAACAGCAGTGTAAGAGTCCAAACTGCTATAAGATGTTTGGGGACAGTGTGAGCATCTTACACCCAAAAAGCATTTAGTAGCTGCTGCATTTACCCCTTAACTAGTGGATCTTTTTGAGGCCAGCTCTTGACACATTATCTTTACCATTTTGTTTTTGTATTTTTGTACACATCATCGCCCGTCAAAGACATTTGCATGATACTATACATTTAATAATCATATAACGGTCCTTTCTTTTTTGTATAATTCATATTTTGGTTTGTCTGTAACAAGATGAAGTGAAAATGGGTAAAAGGTGTAGCCTAACATATCTGGGAGTGATTTAAGTGAAGCTTTAACTCAGCCTGACTCTGGTGGGAACAGAGTGATAGTGGACGTCCCAGCTGAGGTCATGTCCCCTCTCTGTGTTTTCATAAACTCTGAATCTTGGGGCACTCAAACACATCCCAGCCCCTGATAGTGGACCACAAACTGCACTAAACTACGCTTAGTGTCGCCACTTCCTTCCTTCTGCCTTATGCTCATAAAACACGGATGTTCACACCTTTTCCCCCTTCTACCGTATTTTCCGGACTAAAACTCATTCTGATTTTAGTCAGATTTTGCTCTCACCAATCACACCTTTCCTTTCTGCATCCTTTTTGTCAAAGTCTTAAAAGCCAAGCTAAAAAACTAAACAAAATGGCAGTCTCTCAGCTGATGCGGCGCCCCGTGGAGTGACAGATGGCTCTTGTTATTTTCCCAGAACCCCTCACAGTTTTAAGGATTCGACCCTTGATCCATTTTCAAGTCTTTTTTTAGGTTTGTCCGTGTACAGAGGTGGGCAGAGTGAACTGGATGAAAACTGTATTTGAGCAAAGGGAAAGCACTCAAAGGCATAAGTAACTGTCGTCATCTTATGTAGTTTTATTATGAATGAAAAAATAAAAACAACAGTATAAGGAAACTAGCCAATGACTGAATGAAAACATAAACTTTGCTAATACTATATTAAAAAACTACAAAAATTGAGTACCACATTTAGATGCTGCTGAAAAAGTGTCTTCTCCAGCACTGACTAGGTCTACTTACACAGACACGTTCAACAATATATAAAAAAAGTTAGAATCTGGCATGGCTGTTCCTGTTCTGAGGCCTCAGAACGCCCGGTTCCACGAGGCTCCGCCCACGCCAGGAAGCACTGACCAATCAGCAAGCCCTCTATATCCAGTCCACCCTCAGTCATTTATCCAAAAAACGGTGTACAGCTCTGTTTCCACTGATTCCTCACAGCTACTCTTTAAGTTTTCTCTTCACTTGTTTCTGTATGGCAAGTAGTAAAGTAATTATAGGAAACACTTTATTTTAGTCACAATGTTTTTAAAGGTTGTAAAACATGCAGTGCTGGTCTAGAGGTGACCAAGAGTGGCTGGAAAATATAAATAAAAGCATAATATATACACTTTAAGGTAAGCTCCAAACTGGTTTAGTGTAACAGTTATTTTACAATTTAATTAAAATGAAAGGAGACAGGTTGCCATGTTGTTGTGGGTGATAAAGGGGAGGCATTGTGTCCTTGTGCAAGACACGTCACCATCTTGCCTTATAAATAGGTGAGTAATTCTAACTGTAAATGTAAAGCGTTTTGAGTGCTGATGGAGGTATAAAAGCCAGGCCTACTTCAGCCTACGTGTATTCATTTTACTGTTTTAACTGGCAAAAGGCATAGCTAAACCTTCAGAGTTCTATTTGATCTCTTGTTTGCCAAAATGTGAGTGACAAAAAGCCCAGAGAAGTCAGTGATTAAACAAAGTAAACGATTCTTGTTTGGATCCTGGATCAAAGCTGCTCTTGTCTGTGGTTTTCTACTCTGCTCTGTGTGTTCAGGCATGTCGCTTCATTAAGTTTGGTATAGTTCAAACCTTATCTCCTCTCTCTGTCTCTGTTAGTATGTGTGTGCGTGTGTGTGTGTGTGTGTGTGTGTGTGTGTGTGTGTGTGTGTGTGTGTGTGTGTGTGTGTGTGTGGACATGCAGGAGCCCAGAGGCCCCATCTGCTGCCGTCTGATTGGTTGCTCCTCTGACCACATGACTCTTGGCTTCGGCTCACAGTTCTAATTAAATCAGGGGCAGGTCTGAACTAGCAGCACATGCAGGCTCTGAAGTGGCTCTGTTATTGCCATTTGGTTTAGCTGCACGCTCGCAAACGCTTCATTAGCTCGGGTTTATAATGGAAGAACATTTAGCGCACTCGTTTTCATATGAGCTGTGATACAAAAAAATCTGAGTATGTGGAGTACATTTGCTTGGATATACAGAACAGCACTGGGCAAAAGTGAGGTGTGGAAAATGTTGTTAATTAAGAGTGCTTTTGTGGCTCAGTGGAAAGAGCATTTACCCCCTAGAAGAGCTTCTAGTTTGTGTCCAAAGTCTGGGTACTATATCTTTCCCATTGCAAGATAGGACCAATGCCTTGGTTTATGCTCTGAGTGCTTCTAGTTTTGACTTTACTTTCTGCAGTTTTGTGTATTTTTGTACATTGATACAACTTTCTTTGTCCACAGCCTTTCTTACAGGGCCTATATTATGTTTTTTTGTGAGTCTTTTAAATTCATTTAGGACACATCTAGATCAGAATCTTACATTTTGTCGGTCATAAAATGCAAAAATTATTGAAAAAGCCTTATTTGAAGAAACTCATCATTTGACTCTGTGAGAAACACTCAGATTAAGTCACTGTCACTTTAAGAGCCCTTCCCTCCCTGCTGTCCCGCTGCTGGCACGTCTCTTCAGCACTCCTCACAAAAACACGTCGGTGCAGAAGCAGTGTTTTTTAGCTTTGTCCACTGCAGTTTGGGGGTGAGTTTGTTTGGTTTCTGTGGAGGAGGTGTGAGCTGTAGCAGTGCTTCCTGAACGGGACAGGGCCATGAGGGGGGAGGGGCGTAGGTCAGGTGGAAAAGGCACATGCCGATGAAACAAGCCATTTGGCCTCTCACAAACTCAATGTAAAAAAATAGAGCATTACACAAACATGCATGAATGAAACAAAAACATGACTGCAGGTATGTTTTTAATGAGGAAACACATTATAACATGGTAAGAAGCTCAGAAAAGTCGATTTTGCCGAATATAGCCCCTTTGAAAACCTGCCTAAGAATTTTTGCACACTGCTGTATGTGTAATCTTGTGACGTCTTCAAACAACGGTGAGGAATAAGTGGTTATGAAATACACTGGTGACTCAGGCAATTGTATACAGCCCCGACCCGGATGCAGGACGTGTGTCAAAGGAAAGAGTGGGATGAAGGAAGTTACACAAGGGCCAACAAACTTTGGAAAGGAATAAAGAAATTAAAAAAAGAACAAAGGTAGAGATGGAGACAGTTGAGATACAGTAAAGGTGTGACCTTATGTGACAAGTGTTACATTTAAATATATATGAATACTTATTTCTACAATCCATTTGCTAAACTTAAAAAAAACCTAAACATTTTCTTTTTGTCTTTTCCTTTCCGGGGTCTGTAATTTCTATATTGATTTGACATATGTTTTACCCCAGGTGCCTTTCCTTATGCAGCCCTCTCTATTTATCCAGGCTTGGGAATGGCCCGAAGAGTACATTGGCTTTTGAACCTCAATGCTAAATCTAATAAGCTGACAATCTGCATGAACCTTTTTAATTTATACAAACTTGTAAAAAAAGTGTATAGGGTTCTTGTAGGTGTCAGTAAAGTCTAATTTAATGCTTTTTAATGCCATTTTTGCCATTTTTAATGCCACTAACATACAATCGCAGCAGTTTAAATTATCAAAATTATTTGCAAGCATTGTAAAATACAGTGAATAATAATGTTAAAAGTGAAACAATCCGATATTTGGATAATTTAGTCCCACTGTGAGCAAACTTTGCTAGTGTAGGCTAAGAAAATGGTAAATTATACATATTTATATTCAAGAAAAAACTAATAATGTTAGAGATATTACCTCAAAAATATTTTAAATTTTGAATGCCAGCTGGAATCAAATTTAGTGTTTTTTAATGTCATAATTTTCACAAAATCTATTTAATGACCTTTAATGCCCCGCAGGAACCCTGAAGTAATTTGTAATCATCCATTGCTATTGATTCAAATCTAGTAAGGTGGCATCGCAAGCCAGTCTTCCCTTTGTGTCAGCCCCAAGCCTGGATAAATGGAGAGGCTTGTGTCAGGAAAGGGCATCCAGCGCAAAACCTATGCAAACATGAACATGAACATGCACACAAGAAAGCAGACGATTGGCTGTAACAACCCCAGAATGGAAAAGCTGAAAAGAAAGCCACTGACGCAGTATTGATGAGGACCAACAGCCAATGAGAGCATTCTTGTTTTTTTCTCAATGTTAAATAAAAAACAAAAACTGGACCATTTTGGCTTCATTATAATTCTTTAAGACAGAGAATAACACTTAATTTAACACAGTATAGGACTTGATGTGGACAACAGATGGCACCCGGCTGTAAATTCACCCAAATCTATATTTAAGGAACTCATTAAAGTGCTTTTGTTTCTCAGTAGAATGAGGTCAGAGGAAATGAAGCCACTGACTGTGCGTGTATATGTTCATGTGGGTCAGTGAAGTGCCCCTATCCACCGCTGTGTTCCTGTTTGTATGGTGGGACGTTTAAGTGTCTCTGTAATTATCAGAACAGAGGCCTGATGCTATCGCTGCCCTCCAGAGCCGTCCGGAGAGCGAGATAAGGCCCGGCTCATGGCGGATTATCAGGAGGACAAGGGTTCAGACTTCACAATCAAAGATGGCTGACATTTGTGTTCCGTCGAAGATGTATTTCTATCAACAATAACAGATAAGATGTTATGAAAACTGTCAATAAAGGCTACAAGTTCATAATATTTTGGGAGCTGTAAAGTGTCTTTATATTAAAGATGAATGGTAAAAAATTTGGGTCCATACTAGGTGTGTGAGAAAATACTGTTCCTGCAACATATCGCAACATTTTATTGGGCATTACTGTATAGACATAAAAAAAAAATGGCTGTATGGAATTTGTTTCCGTTGACAATATATTTTATAATTTCTAAAACAAATCCTGCAAGTACCTGAATATTGTTGGGGTTAAAAAATAATCAAATTAATTACAGGCTTTCTAATCAATTAATTGTGATTATTACATTTTATTAAACAGTGATATGTGTTTGTCAGAAACACAATATAGGTCAAACAGGGCAATATTCAGCATTTGTGCAGAAACCTCTGAGTGCACGTAGCACAGGAGCGCGCCTGAACCCAACGCTGCTTCTGTCTTCTGTCCTGAAGTTTTCAATTGGCTATTTCTATATTTTTCTCTATTTGTTAAAGTTTTCATAGTTTATAAATGTTTAAAAAAATAAGGTAATGGCCAGACCATGACTGTATCTGCAGTAACATACACCAGTGGTTTGCAAGCTTTTTGGTCTTGTGGACCTGGTTCATTCTTGGTTTGGACCCAGCAAAGTACTGGTTTACTCTTTGTTTAATCCCAGTTTAGCCTTAGTTTAGTTCTGGTTTTAGACCTGGTTTAGTCCCGGTTTAGTCCTGGTTTAGCCTTAGTTTAGTTCTGGTTTTAGGCATGGTTTAGTCTTGGTTTAGTGGTGGTTTGGGCCCAGCTTAGTCCTGGTTTAATTCTGGTTTTAGGGCTGTTTTTTTTCCTGGTTGAGTTCTGTTTTTTGTCCTGGTTTAAATCTGATTTAGTCTTAGTTTATTCCTGGTTTAGACCTGGCTTAGTCCTGGTTTAGTTCTGGTTTAGACCTGGTTTGTTCCTTGTTTTGACCTGCTTTATTCCTGATTGAGTTTTGGTTTTTGACCTGGTCTTTCAAAGCCAAATATACAAAGGTACTACAAGTGATCATATAACTTCAAGTACCCCCTGCAATGTGCTTGTGTACCCCTAGGGGTCCCCATACCCCTGGTTGGGAAACACAGACATACACTATAAGCTTATTCCCTACTGTTTAAACATGTTGTTGAATAAAGTCATGTTGAGATTTCCTTATCTCACACACTTATCTTTGTTTTGTCTGTTGTTTCCTGTATCAAAAATTACCCAAATCTCAGCGAGAGGAACAAACAGTCCTTGAGTCCGATAAGTTTCATGAAAATACAACAATTTGCAAGGCTGTTTGCAATCTAGACAGGGTTTCTATAAGATATGGTTGCTGTGATAAAACGGTTAGTTATAATTGCAAAGGCCTCTTGATTTTAGGTCTTTTGAGTGCATTTACAGCAGACTTCATTCACCAGGCCAGCGTGAGGGTGGGGCAGAGAGAACAGGAAGCTCTCTGTGATAACATTTCCATCCACTTCCTGAGGTCACAAAGACAAGATTTATCAACTCCTCCGCAGCAGCAGCGTGGACGGACACATCCTTTAGCGCTGGGCCAAACTTTCCCGTCATTAGATTTCCCTTTCACAACATTATAATAAAACACTGTTGAGCTCAAATGTGGATGAGATGGCTGAATAGTAGACCAGCAATAGAACTGATAGTATTTAATTGGCTGTGTTTTGGGCCCCTTGTTGAGGTTATAAATGGCTTTACTTAAGTCAAATTGTCTGAATGTCATCCCTAGCCCCTAACCCATCAATAACTAAATAGTCTAAATAAATAGTTTGTGAATGATTCAGACATTTACTTACTCTTTCTAACTCACCATTGATCACGTAACTCTGGCGTATGTGTAAAAAAAGTTTGCCAAACACCAGTCATAATGAAAAATAAAGCCCGTCTGAACCTGAGTGATATTTCAGTATTTATAAATATGATCATGCATGTTTTATTTAACATGAATTATCACGTTAACAAATAAAACAGACTGGATTATCAGAGCTTTTTTGCCACATGAGGTGCTGTACTGATGTAAGAATGAAGATGTCAAGTTGTCTTTAAGCTGTAAACCCCAAGTTTATTCCTCTTGAGTTAATGTGGCCAATGAAGTATGCATTTTATTGTTTATTGTGCTAATTACTTTGCCATTGAAGACCATGTGAACGCTACAAGACTATGTTAATATGTGTCAAGATAAATAAGTTTGTATTTTATATGTGTACTTGAATATGCGTAGGAGTTTTTTTGTTTATAAGGGTTAATTTAAGTTTGTTGTGTTCTTTTCTTTCTTAGTTCTGATGGGAATGGGGCATTAAAAAACCACAAGATAAGCAAGCTAAGACATGTTGAACTGACGGGTCCAAATAAATGTCAGCTAAAACCAAGAACGAGTTGAGCCTTTGATTGAACTCGAGGGGAGTAACAAATTGCATTATCTAAGTGTGTTACTCCCTTCTTACAAATGGGTTTTAAAACTCCAGTTCTCTCACACTATGGGTTGTTACCGAGGAGTCAGCTTTTAAACACACATTTGAATGAGCAAGCCAACTAATAACAGTATTAAAATTTACAAAAACTACACTACAAATTTTGGCAAGACTTTATCTACACTGAGCTAAGTTAACTACTTGTGTGGATAATCCCCTGTAACTAGACGTAAGGAGCAGATCTTTGAGTGGAGGAGATTAGAAAAGCTGGGGGGTGCATTCGGAAGTGAAAGAGGATGCTACTAAAAAAGCCACGCTGACACAGATACAGAAATAACAGTTAGAAGCTACTGAGGAGGACAGAGATCTGAATTTAACGCTCTACGTATGTTAGGACCAGCTGCCAGGCCCGAAGGAGCATCTCCCCGGACTGAGCGGCGCCATGTACGGGAGCCGGGCCAAGATTTCCCATGTAGTGAGGCAAAAGTCTCCTTTATTTATGACATATGAAAATAACAGCACCGTGATTGATGATTGGTAATTTGGTATGGGTCTCCTTTAGGCTCAAGACATGGGACAGCTGTTCTGGGTGCCATCCCATTGACCCCCTACTTCCACCTCCAACTGCGTCCGACGAGTGCATTATTAATATACTGTCTACCGTCCTGTATCTATGAGGAGTCTAGACCTACCAATTTAATAATATGTGCCAATTACAATACTAATAACAGATGAAAAAATGCAATACAAAAGCAGCTAAGAAGACTAGGCTTGGCTTACTTTAATTAAAAGATATATCAGTGATTCCAGATTGTTAATTTGGATGCAGTGCTTTCTGGGTATTTTTACATTTGACTGGCATTTTGCTTAAGATAGCAGGCCGTAATAAAGGAAACACTGAGGCGCTGTGCCCGCACTCTCAGACTCATATTACCTGAGAAAAAGAAGGGGGAGGTGTGACGCAGGGCTGAACCAATGATGACATATCTGACCCACATGAACTATGCGTGCTGGTCCTGACATTATATTTCTGTGCCTGATTTTTTTTTTACCAGGAATAACAGAAGTCACATTAACAAAAACAGAGTTACAGAGTTAGGAATATTCACAAAAACTTATTAAATGCACAGTATGCATCTCCACTGAGGAAAACTGTTTAGTCAAGCTGATGTTATAAGAATAATCTGTGACACAGCAAGACACCATCCAAGCTTTGATCTAATAATAATGACATTTATATAGCACTTTTCAAGGCACCCAGATCGCTTTACAACTGAGTTGATTATTTATCATTATATATTCACTCCTCAGTCACACACTCGGTGGTAAGTGAATTCTGTAGCCACAGCTGCCCTGGGGCACACTGACAGAGATGTGGCAGCCATACCATATCAATCAATCGTAATCACAATTTAAACTGTCACAATTAGCAAATCGCAAAGGCTGCAGAGAGAGAGAGGACAAAATAAAGAACAAAATACCCCATCTCCACAGTCCCGCTTAAACCCTTTCCGAAACCATCCCCTACTCCCTCGCCCTACTCACTTCCACTCCCCTCTCTGTGAAGTCACACTCGCAGCTATACAGAGTTCCCTTGATCACAGCAGGAGACGCTCAGCTTTCAGACACACTCCCCTCGCTCTGACAGAACCAGGAACACCACTTTACCGTAGCAAGTGCGTAGGGCGAGGGAGTAGGGAGCTGTTTCGGAAAGGGTCTTAGTGTGTATAAACTGTGCTACAACTGTATTTTAGAAATAGAAGAACAACACGCACATCCAGAACAAATAAGCTTGCATGCTAGAACCAAAATTAAAAATTTAATCCAATTCATGTTTCAGGGACATGCCCTTCATCAGACAGACTTGTCTGATGAAGGGCATGATGAAGGGCATGTGCCCGAAAACATCCCATGTGTGTGAAAAAAAAAAAAAAAATCTGGGAGATTAATTTGTTGTGCCTAATATTCAATTTTTACAGCTGTAGTTTAGACCTCTATATTCCTTGTATTACTTCAGCAGTGAATATTTCAGTTTTCTCTCAAGTGTCAATGCTCCATCACAGACATAAAATGTAAACTGTGAACTGAACTTTGATTTTACAAAATATATCGCAAATCTAACCTCAACTGCAATATCTGTCAGAAAAATCACGATTAGATATTTTTTTTTAAATCGTTCTTCCCAACACACAATCACCTTAAAACAGACACTGGAGGCAAGGTGAGTGAAGTGTGTAACACTGGCAGAATGAACTGGGGGCAACGGGGATCGAAACTGCCAAGCTTCCAGTTAGTGGACTGGCTCCAAAGGGCTACACAGCTTGTCAATCATAGACATAACACTTGTTTACTTTTCTATTTCTGAAGTTATTTTCAGACCTTTTAGACATTTTTGATTGAATAGTGGAGTATTGACAAGAAAATATGTGGGAGAGAGCAGGGAGGGACATTCAATAAATCATCAGAGCTCAGATTCAAACCCACAACATCAAGTCGCTCTGTATATGCATCGCATGCTCTACCAACTGAGCTATTCCACTTTGTAACTTGTAAATATGTTTGTATGTTCACTACTACTTTAATTCCATGAGCATCACTAGCCTTTTTTGGATGCTGACATTTGGCTGTGTAAACTTCCACAGCTGTATAGGCCACTGCAAGTTTAGCACAGCAATTTTAAATATGTGACCACTATACATTTGTGAATAATTATAGCTTATGATATGCACAGACAGCTTTATGAATGAGCATACATTTACAAATTAGGACCAGGGGATTTGGAGGATTAGCAAACAAGGTTATATGTCAAGCCAGTGGTTGACACAAAGCCACTGTATTTAGCTGCTGAAGAGCTGGGGAGATTTCCACCAGCTATGTATAGTGTAGTGAGACCGCTAAAATGAGTGAGGTACTATGTAAAGACTGGGAGGACAGGAGGTGTGATGTGTCCAGTGCATACCCCGCATACAGGAGCTGCAAACATTTAAAATTAGCTGTGAAATAGACGTTAGCACACACAGCTGACATATACTGTGTGCGAAGAAATGCACACGAGGGGATCAGTGCAGCTGAATGACACCAGCATACTGCACATGGATAGAGGAACGCTTTAATTCTAATCATATATTATTAATAAAAAGCAACATATTTTAATGTTTCAAAGGAGATTAACACCATCTAATCTAAATAAATTGCATTCATGTGATGTTATATAATGCACACGCCAACAGTGTGAGACTGAGATGAAGACAGAGTAAAATTATACTGAAGAATCATCTACTAAAGTGTTAATATTCAGATGTTGGTTCACAGTCGCTACAAATGATCAGATTGAGAAACCACCAACAGTAAACCTTAATCACTCTTGTGTCTTTGAGCACTGCTGCTTCTCTCTCTCTGTTCCTCTGAGCTGCCCCAATCACCTGGTGTCTATATTTTGGGGCATGTTCAAAGGCTGGCAAAAGGCATAAAGGGGCAGGATTATGGTGTATAAAAAAGTTCAATATACTAATAAACAATATGCCCGATATGTTTATACTGTATCAGAACACAAGAACTAAAATACTGTTAAATATAAATGAGATATAAGATAAAGGCTCTTTTTAAGAGCTTTAATTTTATTTGTCTTTTTTGTGAGGTCTGTGCTTGTCGTGCTGAGAGCAATAAGTTTGCATCAGACTCAAAGTGGTTCGAACAATTTTACTATTTTTTAGGTGTGACAGCAAATTAACTGTTACACTAATAAATGGTAAATGGAGGCATTTATTTTGTGCTTTTCTACATATTTGTCACCCGGTGACCCATTCCCTCTCACAAGCACTTACAGTGACACTGGGAGTAAGGCGAGTGAAGAGTCCTGCCCAAAGACACAATTGCAGTAAAAACTGGGAGAGTGAGGACTGAACCGCAAACCTTTGGACAACCTCCACTGCCGCCATAATGAAAACATTATGTAACCTATTAGATGTCCTGGGGTGATGGAGCCCATTCCAGCTACTTTGGGCCTACGGCAGGCTACATCCTGGACCATAGCCAGTTACATGGCTAACACTTAGAGACACCTATTCTACATCTATGGGGAATTTACCCATGCAATACACAATGGCTGAGCAAAATTTCACCCTGCAAACTTGACTTGAGGAAGCTGCTACACATATTTACATCTTGCTGAACATAACCTATACATGAGGCCTTTTTTTGAGTTTTAATGAGAAAGAGACAATTTCACCTTAATGCTCAAAATACACAGAGGTAAATGGGAACGGAAATTAAAGACCAGCCAGGGACAAAATGTTATTCGTCCTCAATTATTAAAAAGATTAAATGTACTTTTTTGCTTCTCTCCTCTATCGTCTTTGCCTCACAGGAGGGCGTGTGGTGCACTAATGAAAAGGCAGCCCTAATATGTTTTCCCCACTCCATCTGGTAATAATTGTAGCATGTAGCAACTGTAGCTGTGTTTGGATAAAGCTCTGACATACATGGGGCCCTCTGACGCTCACAGCATGAGAGGGAAGACTCGAGTGCTCTGCAAAAAAAATTATTGCACACAAATAGATTATTATTACCATGAATAGTATGTTTTTTGCCAGTGTTGGTTTGTTTGTTTATTAGTCTTAGCAAAACAAATCAAAACGTATTGGTCAAATTCTGTTTAAAGGTCCCCTGTTATGCTAAATTGACTTTTTTGAGCTTATATTATTTTAATGTTGTTTGCACCTCAAAAATATACTTTTAATATACTTAGTATTTTGTTTCTTTGCATGTAATGAGTAATTCTGTTTGCTGAGGTGCTGCCCTTCTTAAGACTGAAAACGCTAAAACTCAGTTAAAGCTGCCATAGTATGCTTTTTTCAGGTTTTTTGAAATAGTTTTGGATACCTTTGCATTAGTATTTTACATTTTATAAATTAAAATAATGTATATGTATGAAAAACATCTTTTGGGGAGCTGTTACTTGCCCCCTGCTGGCAAAGGTGGGGAACGGACAGAGCATAAAATGGCCATTAAGCTCGGCTATTAGCAACATGACACTAACAGACAGATAAATGAACTGACTGCTTCATAGTGACAGCACTGAAATAATCACGAGTCTGGTGACGGTGTTTGTGCATTCTGTCTGTACCCTAAAGGTTGTAGTAAAATTCGATCTGTAGTTTTTTTTTACAGTGTACAGTTTTACAGTGCATGTGTGTCTGTGTTTTCTTGGCTGCCGGGTGATGGGCCAGCACAACTAAATCAACTCCATCGCAAGCGCAGTGTTTTACGTAGAGGAGCGGGGAGGCTGCTCTTGGCCGGGCGTGGGTGGCTGGCCTCTCTCTGTTCCTCCGGGGCACAGCTATGACTCAAGGTGATGATTAGTGGGCAAGCCATAGCACCGTGGCTCTTATCAAGCCACAAAACAGGCATCTGGAGGAAAACAGGTGTGGAAACTGTGCTCAACAACTGCCTCTGTTTGTTTGTTGGATTCAGGCCAAAAGGACGAACACAAGCCAAGATCTATCATGTTTAGCCGTGATTTAGGCTCGCAATGTTTTTATCTGGGAAAAACAGACTTGTTGGAGCAGACAAAATTAATCCATGTGTTATTATCTGTAAGTGGATCTGAGTGGGATGTGACAGGAAATTTTACTTCCGTCATAGTCCAAACAACACATCACAGCTCTCAACAATATCATAGTGATCTTTCACTTCAATGGAAAAAGTTAAACTAAATGAAAACCACAGAAGACATGATAACAATCCAAGGTTTAGTGATAAGCTTAAGGTTCTAGCTTTGACTTCAGGGTCAGACCAGTGTGACCCCAGAATTATCCAACCTTTTTTTGTTTTTTCATACCACAGCTCAGTAAAACCACAGGACGTTTATGAACAAAAACTAAACAAAAATGCACCACCTCCTTACACATCCTTTAGACTTGAATCACTTTGAGTTTATTTGTTTATCTCTTAAAAGTACTGCTACCTTAAAATACTACAACTACTAGTGTCCCAAAACCTGGCTCGAAACCAGGACCCTACAACTGAAAGACAAGCATTCTACCCACTTTACCACCAAGGTCAAAAACACTTTTGTTTAATTTAGAGAAAAGGTTTAAAGGTCCCCTATTCCACTAAATTGACTTTTTTGAGCTTTTATCCATGTTATATTGTTGTTTGCGCCTCAAAGGCATACCTGGAGTAGTATTTTGTTTAATTTACGCTTGTTTCAGTACAGCTGTTTGCTGACACCATCTCTTTCTCAAAAGCTGGAAATGCTCGCTCTCATGGCTACTAAACCTCATGCTACTAAATAGCCATTTTATGCTCTGTCCAGTTCCACAATTGCCAGCAGGGGGCGACAGACACCTAATCCATGCGTCCTCTGCAAAGTCAAAATAAAAGCTCCCCATAAGAAGACGTTTTCCACACATATGCATTATTTTAAGTTAAAAAACTTAAAATACTAATGCAAAGGTGTCTGAAAACTATTTAAAAAAGCTGGAAAAAAGCACAATATAGGACCTTTAACAAAAACCATACTGTAAATTACTTGAATGAAAGTATCTAGTTACTTTCCACCAGTGGGACAGGTCAGGAGAAAAGTCAAGAGGCACTTACTTATCTTAACATAACAAAGGAAATGTGTCAAAAAGGCTCTAGGGCTGTAGAGGGCTGTAAGGTTAAAGGCCTCAATACACCAAGGCGACTCCCAGACTGCCGCCGAAAAGACGGAGCGACAGCTCGTCTCTTCCCGTCTCCTCTCGATCCCTCCCGTTTCCTCACGTCGGATGACCTTTTTCCCTCTTCATACACAGAAGCGACAGCCGACCTAAAGACCATGTCTTGCGCATGCGCGTGATGTAATTACCCTCCCAAAGCGGCAGATGGCGCTTGCCAGTAAACAAAGATAAAGGGAAGTGACACAATGTTTACGGAGTACATATTCATGTAGCGTGCCTTGGTCTGCCTCTGTTCTCAGCTTGTTTGAACATTTGAGAAGTGTGATAATGGCCGGTTTGGACATTGTTTTGTGTGGATTAGGTGCCGCTGCTCTGTTACTTGAAGAAGAAAGCGTTTGTTCCCTGAAAAGTTCCGCGTGTTGGAGGATCTTCTTACGCCAATTATACGGCGTTGAAACACAAATTACCGGGACTGTATTTCAGTGGGAGAACGGCTGATGGTCACACTGCGTTTCCTCGCTAAAGGTAAGATCATTTTCGTGACATGTATGGTGACAGTACGCTGCCACAGCGGTGTTTTTGTTGTGGTTTTCACCTCTCGTCACTCAGTCACTTCCGCTAAAATTCCCGTGAGCTGATTGGCGCGGCAGCTGTAGTGCTAGGCCTATCAGAGCGCTTCGTGCCAAAGACCAAAGACGCCGATTCAACAAGGCCAATCGGCAGAAAACTAGTCAGACGGCCTCCGTCCTGGAGTGATGGAGGCAGACGGCGCATATCAAAAGGACGGAAATGAGCGACGTGGAAGAACCGTTAAGACGGCTTCAGATGGGCGATCGTCGCCTTGGTGTATGGAGGCCTTAAGTCAGTGCTGGAATAGACAATTTCTCTGTATCAAAACCAACCATTAATTCAATACTAACAGGCCATGTAGACCAATCAGCCAATGGTAGTGTCCCTAACTCAAAGCTCTCATCTGTGCGAGCTTGTGATTGGCCAAAGCTTGACAGTACCAGTTAAACATTATCATATAATAAAATCAATGATAATAAAGCCTAAATTACATTTTAGGTCTTGTTTTTTCACAGATGTTTCCTCTCACAATATGCTATTGGGTGAATAAAAAAAATCTCCAAGCCCATGTATCACTATCCCAAACTGCATCTTGAGTTTGAAGTGACCTACTTTGACCAAACACTCAGCTAAAAAAAAACCCACAAAAACAACAATGGCTTTTACGTCAACTGGATCCCACAGAGGTTGAAGTGTTTGAGAGTTGTTGTGCAAGTTCCCATGTTATTTAAAATGGACTGAAGCAATTTTACAGTGATTTCATATGACTCGTCTGACGATAACACATTTCACTCTCCACAGTGGTGTTGCATAACCAAGTCCCAAATCCCCCGAGACTGAATCATCATCATGTGAGGCACTGTTGTTGGGGGGAAAAAAGCATGGAAAAAATAATTTGGATTTGGATTTACTATATTCAAATAAGTCATAGGACTGAACTACCAGAGGGATCAAGTGTGACAGTGACACAGTCCTCTTCCAGTACACAGCAGCTGCCTTGTGACTTACTGGCAACACTTATGGTTGTAGGTGGGAAGGGAGTGGGCTCTGGAGAAAAGCCCTTTGTGCTCAATAAGGGGTCACACATCCTCACATGTGGGACGTCCTGACACACACACTTCACAAGTGCTTACTGAAAATGAAGATAAGGGAGTGGCATTGGCAGCTACAGTAAACTTGTGCAGACTTTGAAACAGGATCACACCAAAATACAGAAACTGGCTAAGCTGCAATTAACTACACTATACCTGAATGTATTTGATGTTGCCCTTTATTTTACTGAAATAAATAAATAAGATGCAGGAGGTTAGCAGGTCAACCACGGAGGGTTGGAGGTTCGATTCCCACTCTGTCCCAGTGCATATTGATGTTGTGTCCTTGGGCAAGACACTTCACCTTGCGTATTCCAGACAGAATATAGCTGGTTGAGTCAAGAAGGGCATCTGGCATAAAAAACAGGGTTCATACACTTTTTACCAGGAATTTTGCATGACTTTTCCAAAACGTTTGACTAAATTTCCAAGACCCAATAAATGACTTACACATTAATAAATAGTATTGAAAAGTCCAGTGTGGTACATTAGAAACATACTTTTGCCTCAATTTTGTTAAATTTGGAAATTAGTCATGTGAACAAAAACAAAAACAAAACAAACAAAAATATAGTATATAACAAAATATAGTATTCACTAATTTTACTGACTGACACCAGTGATTAAAAGATAATTATGTTTGGTAAGTTGGTTCAGAACACAAGATGGCAATATAGATTTTTATTTTTTTATTTTTTTTAGCTGCAGCAGGTTTGCACTGAACAAAGGTTACTCGCACTGTTTACATTTCCAAAACCTCTCCAAAACTTTACACCAAAATATAAAATACCAAAACTTTTTCAGGGCCTGGAAATTCCATTTTATGGGAATCTGGGTGAAATCCTGAATCTTTAAGCCTTGTAATAGAAATTCTGTAAAACAAAAAGGTTTAGGATTCATTTTTCTACATTACAATATATATAAATGTTTGAAGTTAAAAGCAAACAGACAGCTGAAAAAGAAACATAAAGACTAAGTGCTAGTAGTAACCATACAATCATATACTGCCATTGATTTTCACCTGAAACCCATGCTCCAACTAAAAAACAGCACATGCAGCATTATTGAGTTCTCTATTGTACTCTTGCATAACCCAGATTAGCCTGAATCCAATATAATGTTATTGTATAAACAGTTATCCAAGAGGATCCACTAAAACAAAGCTGGGACAGTGGGTGGGCCGCAGAGGTAAGCATCCTGTACAGACACTCACTTCCCCTAAGGCGCTCAGGGGCCATAACAACACAAACTTATATTTCTGAAGGAACATAAAACCATTTTATGACACGCTATCATCGAACAGTATCAGGACATGAAGTGACATTATGTAACTTTTTAGGATGTGGAGCCACCAGAGGATCAAACATAGACAAATCCTGCTGAAAACAATAGCGACATTAGTGTTCAATAAAAGCCATATCACTTAAATGTTTTCATAATTCCAGTTGCAGTCGACAGATTAAGATGTGGTTGACTCTTCTTCTGTTTATTCAAGTGAGGGGTCTCGGATACTGGAGCCTGTCCCAGCAACTATGGGCCTCAGGTGGGGTACACCCTTGACAATGGCCTGTTAGTCTAATGGTCGGGACACACCGGGCCGCTTGGCGTGGTCGGATAGTTTGAAGCAGTCGGTGACATGAGTGTTTGGTGTGTTCCGCACCGTCGGATGTAGTATGGGACAGTTGGACCTAGTTCTGGCCGACTGAACATGTCAAATCAGCGTCAGGCGTCGTGCTCAAACAAGTGCTCTGATTGGTTGTGTGTCTCATTCACAATTTGCTCAAAAAGCTCGCGTTTAATATTAAAATATAACAAACTTTTATTCTAACAATACTGTTTCCTACATCTGTGACGCTAATGTGCTAATGTAGCCTTGTGCAGATAAAAATATAACAGCTGCAATAATCCAGTCCCTTTTATTTCTTACTGTTTAATGTAGTGCGTATGACTATTATTCACTGATAAATACTTGAGTTAAACACTGAATTTCCGGAGTTTTGTTTACCTGAGCCCCATATAACTGCGGAGTTTAGTGACTAGTGCCACCTGCTGTTGTAAATAGTTATTACATCTTGCACATGCACAGAACTGACGCACTGCGGTCGTGGATTTGAATCGCTTCGGTGCGGTCTGTAGCTACTTTTAGTGGACACAAGAGGAGACGTGAGGAGACAAAGCAGTCGCCCTGCCTCTTTTAACAATGGTCGGGCGTTGGGTTGATGTGTCCTAGGCTTTAAGGCTCACACAGAAACAATCACAGATGAACAACCATTCACTCTCACATTCATTCACTAGGGGCAATTTAGAGTCACCAATTCACCTAACACATGCATGTCTTTGGATGGTTGGAGGAAATTGAAGAGAACCCACAGTAACATGGAAAGAACATGCAGACTTCACTCAGCAAGATCGAGTGTTGGTCGGCCCGTCTTGTCCCACAAAATGTCCCACAAAACTCTTGTTCTGAGTTATCAGTAAACCTACCAGAGCGATATAACTTTTTTTTTTTTACTCAAATACAACTATATTCAGACACACTCTTACTTGAAACAAGTGTAACAAACCTACACTCACTACAGAAAGACACACACAGACTCTAAGGCAGTCTAAACTTTAAGAAAACGTGAACTCCCCCAAACCGCATAAAAAGTACTTCTCAGGTTACGCATGTGCCCAGAATAGGCCTAAAGTAAATATTGCTGGTGATCTGGTGACGTACATTATACTTCAGCACCACAGACTCACACACTGTCTTTGGGAAAGAAGTTCGTATATCATAATAATGTGAGCATGCATATTCAAGTCATCTGTAGAGCCAATTTTTACTCATTCAGTTCTTCTATATGAATCCATGTCATTTACAGACAATACTTCTTGAAATATAGGTCAGGAATTTAAGTGGCTTAAGTGGATGATAATATACTGCAACCTAGGAACTGCTGGTATAAAAAGAGCAAGATGGAATAAGCTCATAATGGGTCGTTATAAAATAAATGTTTAAGTATACTGACTGTTAGGACGTAGGGCTTTTATTTTGGTGCCACCAGTGTCCCAATATTTCCATAAAAAGTAAAAAGCAGCTTATTTTTTACAGCCCAAGCCTCACACAGCAACAGCACCAATCATTTCCCCTCCTTCCTTTGGTGATTGACAGATGTGAAGTCCCGCCCTAATGACTTACAGTGTATTGAGAGTACATTTATTGAGTCCAGGGGCTTAACTTTGGTCATAAAAACAGTAATACACAATATATTGCAAATGTATTGTTGCAAGATCACTAATTGCAATATCTTGATCATAAAATATTTACCTGTATCAGAGCATTGCTACATTTAGTCTTATTTTAGTCCTGGTTTCATCCTAAGTTATTCATTCAGTTTATTCAAAGGTTTCACCTAAATATTGACTTAGCTCTACTTTTGATGAGTATATTTAAAGTGCCCTATAATGCTAAATCTACTTTTTTGAGCTTTTAACCATGTAAGAATGTTGTTTCCATCTCAAAAACATACCTGGAGTAGTATTTGGTTTCATTCACACTTGTCTGAGTAATCCTGTACGCAGAGCTGTCCTCTTCTAACGATCTGGAAATGCTCGTTCTCACGGCTCTACATAGACGTGAAACCAGGAAGTGTTCCTGTGAGTTTTCTAAAGCCCACACACTGTCAATGGACTTGTTCTGATAATTTCAGCACTTAAATTGCCGTCACTACGAAGCTGTCAGTGTAATGTTACTAACAGCTATACAAAATAGCCAATTTATGCTCTGTCCAGTCCCCAATGTTGCCAGCAGGGGGCGACTGACACCTAATCTGAGCATTCTCTGCAAAGTCAAAGTGCCAGCTTCCTAAAAGAAGACATTTTCCACACGTCAAGTCATGAAACGTGAAATACAAATGCAAAAGTGTCTATACAAAAAGCCTAATATAGGACCTTTAAAATATTGTCAATAAAGCATTGTAAATTTAAAACACTGTAACCTGATGATCTATATATAGTGATGCATTTGCTAGCCCATATTTGCAAGCCCAGTATTACCACCATCCACCACTGGCTAAGCCTTTATTTTAGAATCATTCATATTTCAACCCAATACTTTTGTAAATACGGTCAGAACTCATAACATGCCACAGTGCTTTTTTGGCGGTTTCCCACATAAAATACTATACGTCATATATACTACCACAGAAATGAGCTGAACCTTTCTAAAAACTAGGGACGTCCCTTCAAGCGTAGTTTTTACAGAACGGCTAATCTAATCTAAACCTGGAAACGAGCGCTAGGACTTCTGGCGCTAGTGGGCTGAGAAATCATAACAATCTCTTCATCTCCTGATTGAAGAGCAGCAAAGCCCTAAGCCAAACCATTCAAAACAAGAAAGAGAGAATCAGTGTAGAGAGAAAAGGGGGAGGAGCAACAAAGAAATAATTGATATTCGAGGGAGAAAATAGTAATCTTTTCAAACAAAACTTTTTTCACTTTCCCTCATCTCTCCCATCCTCCATCCCTGCGTCCTGAGTAGGAGTTGTGGAGAAAGTACGTGGGATTTTCCCAGAGCCCTGAGCCCAGGCCCAGCCCCCACCAGCCGCCCACACACTCGGTCTGTCCTGTCAGGAGGGAGCCGTGAGGAAAACCACCCATATTCCACCAATAACTTCTGCTCAACTTTATTGTTCCATAGACATCAACTCTGTGTTAAGTCTCTATGGTGATGGGAGACAACACAGAGAAGTTGGCTGTGTGTAAAATCAAAATCAAAACTAAAAAGACATGGTCTGTGGATTTTATCACATTGCCAAAACTAAGAGAACTGTTCATTACTAGTCCCTGCTCTACAAACTACAGTTCATTTGCATTTAAAAACATGTAACAAGGCCAAACACCTATTTTTTATTATTATTATTTTTCTGAACTGGAGTTATGTCCAAGAAGGTACAAGTTTCTACAGTTAAGAGGTAAGAGGTAACTGGTAAAGCTGTGCCATTAAGCCACTACGGGGCAGATCAACTAAGGCAGTGGTTCTCAAACTGTGGAACAGGTACCACTGGTGGTACACAGGCTTCAGGACTCAGGAATCTTTTACAGTTCTGTTTTAGTTTAATTTAGAGCCAGTTGTATTTCTGTTTTAGTCCTGCTCTGGTTGATTAGTCTTGATTTAGACAAAATTTAGTCCAGGTTTAGACTTGGTTTAGTCTGAGCTAAGTCCTGGTTTAGACCTAGTTTAGTCCTAGATTCGTCCAGGTTTAGTTCTGGTTTAGTTCCTGTTTTATCATCTATTAATGCTGATATTAAAAATGGTAGCCAGAGCTAAATACTTTTGTGGTACTTTGTGTGAAAAGTTTGAGAATCAGTGAACCAAGGACTTGTGTAAAACCTGCTCAGGACACAAAAATGGTGCATTCATTTTTAATGTAGGTTTCCATTTCAAAGTGTAAAAACAGCCAGCTCTACTAAAGTTTACGATTCAGAAAAGCAGCAAATAGTGGTAAACTTATACTAAAAGTATTTGTGTCTGTTTTTTGCATGACTTGGGAATATCTATTAACAGGAGTTGGCTGTCAGCTTCAAACATTAGGGAGTAAATAAGCCGCTAGATATGCAAAAATACCAAACATAAAACCCATGCGACTGTTGCCACTGAAACCAAAATATTTATACTTTTAGCAGCCAGAAGTTGTGTGTTAAAAGCTTGGCCACTACAATCCTTCTGCTGTTGGCTTTCCCATACGTACGGGGCACAACGTCACAACGCCTGTGCTGATAGTGCCCGCATCAACGTTTCTACACGTCTTCTTCTGTTTATAGCATTCAATCTAGTGATCTTGAAATTTATAACTTGCCCAATGATAACTTAGTCCAGTCACAGTCCAGTCTCCAATTTCTGACTTCCTAGATTTTAACCGCCACCCTTGTCCGCCTAAACACACACATGGATTTTGTTTTGTTTTCTTCTTAAGCAAACTTAGCAAAGATTCATTTCACGTTTGGATGAAAACCCAGCTAATCACAAGGTAACATGCAATCAGGTCTCTTAATACGCTCAAAATATAATCAAACTTGAATCCAATGACAAGTAATGAGATAAGTACAGATGATATACAACCTCAGATAAACCAGTGTCAGCTGTCCTTTTTTGGTCATCAAGGCTGTTTCCCTACACGAGGACTTGCACTAAAAAGACGAGTTGAATGAGTAAGATAGCCCATTTTGTTCACCTCTTGTACGTTATGTTCTGTTCTGCCCTTTCATAAACAGACCCCTGAACTGCCGTCTTCATCCTCTGTCTAACAATTCCTCACATTTTCTGAACACCTTGACCTAAAACAACTCGTTCTGCAGCTCTCATCCCATATCGAGAGTCGTATTATTTTTTTTGTAAATTTACCCTTTGTGGTACTTGAAGGGTGATCTTGTTTTTTTTTAACTGCAGCTGTTGGTTCAAAGGCGTTTTTTTTTTTTTTTTCTGTGTGTGTTTACCTCTGCCGCCTGTGTCTCCTGGTGCAGCAGCGTCAGCCCCGTGAGGTCTTCCAGGAACGAGTGGGAGGAATTGAAAACCTTGGACAGGAACTGGAAGCCTTCTCTCTCGTAGTGATCCAAGACCTAAACACAAAAGTGAATAGGGCACTTAGGAGTTTGTTTGACTGATGATAAAATATGAGTCAACAGCTAATAAATATAATCTATTCACAAACAAGAAGCTGTGTTTATGAAGTATGAGGCAAAGGTGAGGAGTGCAATGAGTTCACGAGTTATTCAATTCAATGTTGAAGCAATGAATGTAACATCAAGGTGCAAATAAAGTCCCACTGCAGATGTACATTCTGCAAAATCAACTTTTCTGAGCTTTCTATCATATAATGTTGTTCCCTTATCAAAAACATACAATATATTGCCAAAGGTATTAGCTCTGTTTCCACTGATTACTCATGGCTAGTTTTCATTTTATAGTAAAATGGCATCATACAAAAAGTTTAAGGAAGTGAAGAGCTCTTTTCCTTTGATTATATGTTCAAAAGACCGCAACACTCTGCCCTCTGCTGGTCTCTTCACCTGTTTCTTTATGGCACCAGTTAAGTACTTAATTAAAAATGTTTTCTTTTACTCAGATAATGTTTTAAAGGTTATAAAACATTCAAAGCTGTTCCAGAGAAGATTGGTTTAAAAATATGAATTTAAATAGATTATAGCCTCTTTAAACCACGTTGAAACTAGAAAATTTAATATGAAACATGTCTGAAAATGTTACTCTGAGACTAAAGTCAGAAATCCAAGGGACAAAGTCGGAATCTGCTAAGTCAATAATGTCAATTTTGAGATTAGAGACAATGTACTGAGAAAAAGTCAGTTTTCAAAGAAAATGACCAGATTTGTGAGATTAAAGTCAGAATACCAAGAATTAATGGGCTGTTTTCACATTTTACGATGTGTTGATGTCAAAAACCCCTGGAGGAAAGGAGGCAGTATTACTCTATGGCTGAGACACAATATTTAAAAGAAATGTACAAACAGAAAATTTAGAAATGTGGAACCACCATATATTCATCTTATGGATGAAACTACATTTCAGAGCCAAGGGGATGGTGCTGCAGCAGCTCAGAAGAACAGAGAGAAAGAGAGAGAAGCGGCAATGTTCATAGACACAGAAAGATTAGAGGTATACTGTTGTTAGTTTCTCAGTTTGATCATTTGTGGCGACTGTAAACCACACAAAACATTTGAATATTGACATGTAGCAGCAGATGGTTCTTTATAATATTATAATTTTTTTGTTTGTTTTTTTGCTACTTTTGTATGCAATTGTAAATGTGAAAATTCATCAGTAAAGTTTATTATCTGTGTTCTCTGTGGACTTAAATATTTTCATGTGGGTTTATAAAATCTGGCTTCACTTCTTTTTGGTGCTCGATTGTTGCAAAGCCCAGCATCTGTTGAGACACACATGACATCCTCCCAAACCCTGGCTGCTTCTCTCTGCCGCTCACAGATAGACCACAGGTGTAACGTTACCTCTGCCTCACAGTGGGATGAGGTGTGTGTGTGTGTGCTTGTGTGTGTGTGTGAATGTGTCTGTGTTTGGCGTCTGCTCCCAGATCCAGACACGCTGCTCACAATGCACAATGACATGTCTCCAGTTCATCTTTTCAAGCCTCTCTTTTCACTGCTTCCTCCTCTTTTATTTTTCTGACTCTCCACTTCCATCTGTGGGATCCGTTACACGAGACAGCAACAGCCGAGACCGATTCTGATGAAATGTAGCTGGGCATCAACCAAGGAGAAACCTGATATTGGCGATGATGATGGTATGATGAATGAATTAAGAAGCTCTAAGCCTAATGCACAAACAGCTGTGGCAGTAACCTACAGAGGAGGAGAGCAACTATGTATATAATTTTACTCACAATTTGTTTGAGGAACATTAACTCAAGTGCAGTAAATGTTTGAAGTCTTTTTGACCTCAAGGTTAAAGTGGGTAGTGATAGCAGCAATAGTAGTAGTAGTAATAATGTTTGCAGCAGTAGGAGTCGTAGCAGTAATAAATAGTTGTAGGTGAAGTAACAGCAGCTGTAAACGTAGTAGTCATAGGAGTAGTAGCATTAGTAAATAGAATATTAAGTTATTTCTACAAACCTTGAATTTCACAATATTTTTAATATTATTTTAAAATTTGAGTACTTTTACTTCAGTACAGATGTGGAATTCTTCTTCAAGCTCTGGATATCAATATTTCATTTGTTTGATTTATAATTATTCTGCTATTAACTAACGTGTTACATTTAGAGCATAAAATATATTAATCAAATTACACTTCAGTATGTGTATAATCTCAACATTTACAAACTTATAGCTAAACAAAATTATAGGTTGCTTTAAAAGTCCCCTATTATGCTAATTTGAATTTTTTAGCTTTTATAATGTTATTCGCACCTCAAAACTATACCTGGAGTAATATTTAGTTTCATTCACACTTGCTTGAGTAATCCTAATTGCAGAGCCCATCTCTTTCGGTGGATCTGAAAACGCTCGATCTCACAGCTCTATGTAAACACGTGAAACCAGGAAGTGCCCTGTTTGTGCTTATTAACCATTTTATGCTCTAGAGTCAAATCTAAGGTCAAAGTCAAAGCAACAGCTCCCCAAAAGAAGACATTTTCCATACATACACATTATAAAACATGAAATACTGATGCAACGGCCTCCAAAACTATTTCAAAAAGCCTGATAAAAGCATAATATAGTTAGCTACTTGCCTTTCTATCGCTCTTAATGGAGAAATTAATTAGTTTAGTAATAAGTGACCTTAGCAACAACCATCGCAGCTGTACAAAGGATTCACAAGATTTTTTAATTACTGAGGTCCAAAAAAACAGCATACCAGCAGGCTTGAGTGAAGGACAAAACATATT
This sequence comes from Bostrychus sinensis, assembly GCA_020698575.1. Lineage (NCBI taxonomy): Eukaryota > Metazoa > Chordata > Actinopteri > Gobiiformes > Eleotridae > Bostrychus > Bostrychus sinensis. The sequence goes on along the minus strand of CM036241.1, from coordinate 11,229,934 downwards.
GTTCTGAAATATTTATTGTATGTACTAAGATGGAATTTAGTAAATACCTAAAATGCTTTTAAAAATTATGAGAAAACCAGACAATGTCTTGCTTAAGTCGCAGGGCAGACCAGAGACATCCACTGACAGACATCCATTCGCTCTCACATTCATTCACTTGGGGCAAGTTAGAGTCATCAATTCACAAACACATGCATGCCTTCATGATGATGGGACCGTCCAAAAGACATGCATGCAACCCAAGAGAACGCACAGTAACATCAGAAGCAACATGCAGACTCCGCTAACAAAGATCACAGTAGATCAGCTTGAGAATTGAACCCACAACCTCTTTGCTGAGAGGAAGGAGCACAAACCACTCTGCCACCATGCACACTAACTACACTGAAAATGTTCTTTAATTACCTTGATCACTTAATACGTTAAAGCAAATTCGATGTTGCGAAGAGCCATAGCAGCAACATATATAAGGAAAGGAGAACCGGGCCAAGTATGGAGCCCTGTGGCACACCAGAGGTAAAAAAGGAGCGATTTGAGAAATTATGCTGCTAGTAATCAACAACAATCCAGTTTAAAAGAGTTTACAATATAGCCAAAAATCTAAAGCACTGTACAACTTTTCAAATGCACAGGACCAACAAATCTGTGTATGTCTCTATGTTTGTAAACGTGTCGCCTCTTTAAACATATCAAACGTGCTCTGGGGGGGTTGAGGGGTTTGTGGTGGACGACAGGAGCTCTCATTTCATTTATGGGCCACTTACAGAGAGAGTATGAGTAAACACTTCCGACTGACTCAGTGGCTTTTCGCTTCCAAGAAAACTATAAAATCTTTAAACCATTTTACAGCATAGCCTCCACAGTGACTCACCATCCATTTGAGTTGTTTAGAATAAATTATTGCCTCACAAAATAATTACATTTTTCTTTGAATTTGCATTTGCACTAACATGACAAGAATGTGCAATGGAAACAGAAAAGCCTAGACACAAAGTGTAGTATTCAATAAAAATGACAAACAGAGAAACACAAAAATTTTGGCAATGCTTTAAAATCATTTTTAACAAGATTTAGATTCCTGGATGGCAGCCCTGAACACAGAGCAAAAAAAATTATGGAGGCTCTGAAGTTTGGTTTGATGTGTTGTATTTTGTGGTGAGGAATTGGTTCAGTTTTACTTTTAAAATTGAAGAAATAAAACCAGCTATGTTGTTGCGGTGGCCTCGGAGCAAAACCAAACAAGTTTATGGTTACAACGCCTAATATAAAATAGCCACATGCTTCTTTTCTTTTTTCAAATGATTAGAGAAAATAAAAATGTTTTTAGAGACAGAACATTGTAATTCGCCTCTAGAACAGCATTGCCTGTTTTACAACCTTTAAAAACATTACCTGACTAAAAGAGAACATTTTTAATCTACTGACTGCTGACTACTCTACTGATGCCATAAAGAAACAGGTGAAAAGACCAGCAGAGGGTAGCATTGAGAAGCAGAGAGCAGCTCTGTTGTAGTCTTTTGAACATAATCAGAAAAAAAAGCAACTCACTTCCTTAAACTTTTTGTATGATTTCATTTTTCTTCTAAATGAAAAACAGCTGTGAGAGATCAGTGGAAACAGAGCTCTACACTGTTTTTGGATAAATGAATGAGAGCAGACTCGATGTAGAAGGCTTGTTGATTGGTCAGTGGGCAGGAGCTCATGGAACTGAGTGATTGAGGCCTCAGAACGGCTGTGCCAAGGAATACAGGATTACTTAAACAGGCATGAATGAAACAAAACACAACTCCAGGTATGTTGTATATGATGAGAGAACATTATATTTTGCATAATATATCTCCCTTAAAGCCGCATTATGCAAACTTTGTTTATTCAGTAGTTCCATGTTTTATCCTTGGTTCTGCTTTGGCATCATTTTGGTAAGTCTAAGAACTGAATTTACACAGTTACACACCTATCAAGTGCTGTTTAATTCTCATCAATGTCACTTTTCTTCTTTCTTATAGTTTTGTGGATGTTCAGGGTCATCCAACCATTACCATTTTCCACAAGCAGATATTTGCAATAATTACCTATGGACTTTCACAAACTATTTTTTATTACAAGTCAAACAGAATCTCCTATGACCCACTCTGGGGTCCAAACCAATGTTTAAGAACCACATTTAAAGAATTATTATGGAACTTCAGACATCCTTTCAGACTCATGAGCTACACCTGGAAATAGCCACACTATAAAAACGTGTTTATGGCTAAACTCAAACTTCAAATCTGCAGCCTAATCCGTACTATTAAAAGAGCTACCATATTTGTCAGTGCTAACAGTGGTAGTAAGAGATGTCTGGCGTGGTTTAGGACAAAGCCACGTCAGCTGTGATTTACTCTGTGGCCTACACTTTTATTGGCCTCCAGAAGAGTCACACACACACGCAAATACACAAAAGTGAGAGAAAAAAAAAAAAAAAACTACAGGAAGTGCTCCAGCGCAGACAGGGCCTGAATTGTTTTGTTTCCATAGCGACCTGGCAGCACACAGCGGCAGGAGTCACACACAAAACGCACAACGGGAGACGCACACACGGGTTGCAGTGGACAGGGAGATGTGTGGGAGGAAGAAAAGGACTGGGAAAGAAGACCAGACCAACTAGATGTATTGTGTTACATTTGATGAAATGACTTGTGTGTCACTGTTGTAGAGTGGAGTCAGTGTTTACATTGCAGAACTTAATCAGACCCTGCACAAGGCTCGATTAAGATGTTTAAAGGGCTAAATTATGCACGACTTTTCTGCCATGTTATAATGTTGTTCCCTCATCAAAAAACACACCTGGAGTTGTGTTTTGCTTCATTAATGCATGTTTAAGTATTAGTACTATTCTCTGGCACGGCTGCATCCATGAAAACCCGCCCACTCCAGGAAGCACTGACCAATCAATTTATTTATCCCAAAATGTTGTACAGCTCTGTTTCCACTGATCCCTCACAGCTAATTTTCATTTAATGGTAAAATGGCATCACATTTGTCATTTTAAAAGAAAAGTCTTTTTCTTTCATTATGTTCAAAAGACAACACTCTACACTCTTCTGCACTCTGCTGCCCTCTGCTTGTCTCTTCACATGTTTCTTTAAGGCACCAGTAGAGTACTTCATAAAAAAACTGTCTCTTTTACCAAGATAATGTTTTTATAGGTCATAAAACGTACAATGCTGTTCCAGAGGTTACCAAGATTGATTTAAATAATATGAATAAAAGCAAAATATATCCCCTTTAACTAGACTCCTGTCTTTGCCCACTCAACTGAAGCTAATGCTACATTGATGCTGTTTTGGTATAAAAAGACAAAATAAGTTAAAGGTAAACTTGATGCCATGGGGAAAAAAAGGGACATAAAGTAAAACTTGACTTGTTTGTAATTGTTGTAAATATTATTAATGTCACCTAATTTATAATTGTTGATTTATTTACAAATATCAAGAGTTACAATCTAGCTTCATCTTCTCAGTCTAGAGGGAGTATGGCTCTAAACACTCATCTTCATATTTTTTCTTAATTTGTTTACATGTGTTACTCTGCGCCACTGTCAGCTGCTCAGCTACTAATGACCAATTGAGTGTAGTGTTTACATTTTAAAAGTCCAATTCTAATATCTGAAATGTATTTTTATATAACACATATATTTCTTTGTTTGAGGCAGCTACACTTACTATTAGGAAATGCACTGTTACAAGCAAATACTGACACAAAGCTCCTCCTCCTTCATGCTAAACAATACTCTGTGAAGGATTAACTTCCTCTCCTTCATGTTCAGAGAAACTAAAACGATATGATCCCTTCTGAGCTCAATAATCTCATCAGTCACACGGGCAGAAACACGACACCTCAAATCAGGGAGGAACTTCTTCATAGACCCAGTGTAGGAGGAGAAAACTTTCAGCTTAAAGCACCACCACACACATAACTACAGCCCCTCCCCCGACTGGTCTCTCTCTCTGGGCTTGTCTTCACATGAGAGTGACAGATCTGGGCCTTTATGACCTCTGTATTAACACAAAGACGGCATTGAGATCAGGGCCAGAAAGAGACGACCAAAGAACTAGAGCTTCACTTCTCTCCAGAGCTCTATTTGTTCCCATTATACCTCCCACACACAGTGTTTTTTGTTCAACTTATTGGTTTTCCTCCCCCGACCAATCATGAAGTAGTTTTCTGACCAGGATGTTGATTGGTCGGTTGATAATATGATCAAAACCAGAGATGGAAGAAATACTGAAAATCTGTACCTAATCAAAAATATATTAATCAAGGAGAAAAAAAGTACTCAATAAAATCAGTAGAATAAAGTTTTCAATGTGAAAGGTTTTGGAAATTGCACAGCAAAATCTACTAATATTCCTGCCACTACTACTGCTACTATTTCTGTTGCTACTAATACTACTGTTATTACTACTACTATTACCACTACTAACACCTTTTACTATTACTAATTATACTACTATTACCACTACTACTGTCGCTATTACTACTGCTATTACTACTATTACCACTAATACTACTACACCATTTACTATTACTAATTATACTACTACAAATAAAGCTGCTACTGCCTCTATTACTAATGCTACTGCCACTATTACTACTGCTATTACTACTACTATTACCACACCTAATACTACTACACCTTTTACTATTACTAATTATACTATTACTACCACTACTACTGCCACATTATTATTACTATTACTAATATTACTACATCTTTTCCTATTACTACTGCCACTATTACTACTCCTTTTATTATTACTGCCACTATTACTACTCCTTTTATTATTACCACTACTAATACTGCCACACCTTTTATTTTTACTGATTATACTATTACTACTACCACTACAAGTGCCTTTATTACTAATACTACTGCCACAATTACAACTACTATTACCACTATTAATATTACTACACTACTATTTATACTACTACTGCCTTTATTACTAATACTACTGCAACTATTACTACTACTCCTTTTACTATTACTAATTATACTACTGCTATTATTTTTACAGCAACTACTACTAGTAGTATTACCATTACTATGACAACTGCCATTACTACTACTACTACTGTGAGGTTAGCATACTACATACTTCGCTACAGAGGTCAAAGAATACTATTACCCATTCAGAGATTAAAAAAAGTAGTTGTTTTTAGATTAAAAGTTTTTAAAAAGTACTCAAAATGAAAATGTATACTTGTAAGTGACTTAAATAAGTATGTATCAAGTTACTTTTCTCGTCTTCTTAAAACATATACATGACACATAACACAACACAGACATTTCTCCAGCCGCTCTAATTGGCTGGTTTAGGATTTGCGGACACTTTGCCGAGCCAGTATTTACAACACAGTCAGTGGCAGGAGCTCCTTCCACTCAGAGGACAGTCACCGACTTCACTGACAACTGTTGCCTAATTGTTTCCATATGAGCCAGCAGGCATTTCTAATTTTTTTTCACTGTGTGTGCTCGATATTCCCCAAAGAGCCGCAATTCAACAGGATTGAACATGGGAACGAGAGCATCAGGAATCCCCCAGTTTCTGCTAAGGCTGCAGTTTGTGTATGACAACAGCTGAGATTTAGGGGTAAGCAAAACAATGTGCGCGTAGCAAAAAGTAAATGTGTGACTTACGATGGGTGAGCAGGCAGTGCACTTGTCAAAGGCCAGACTGGCGGGGAGGACATTATCAAACCTTGAGAGAAAGCCTCGGATCTGTGGAGAAAAAAAGAGACAAAAAACTAAATGTCAACATACAAAATGATGATAATATTGTAACAAAAAACACACAACAAACACAAGACACATGAATACAATTGATACTAGAGTAAAAATGAAAATTGGAATTGCTTTTTTGTAACAGTACTAATCTACTGCTACTACTACAACAACTGCTGCTACTACTACTACTACTACTACTACTACTACTACTACTACTACTACTACTACTACTACTACTACTACTACTACTACTACTACTACTACTACTACTACTAATAACAAAACTAATACTACAGTTATTGCTTTTACATCGTACTGAAACCTGGGATATCTTTACATCACAGACCTTTATTTTTTAGGATAAGCAGGAGTTTTATTCTACTGCTGCGGCTACAACTACTCTGAACACTGCTAATACTGCTGTTTCGACAACTTCTACTATTACTGATACTACTACACCTTCTGTCCATACAGTATTTTCTTCCCATAATGTACTAATGTAAATTATTTGACTAAAAGTATCTAGTTGCTTTCAACCTCTGCTGAACAAGTTGCCTCTACTTGGAAGCCTGAATTTTAAAATAAGGTCAGGAGCGCCATCTGGTGGCGTCAAGAAAAACAGCTATAGAGGAAAACTGCTACAGTGTCTGTAGTTTTCTGGCTGTACTAATGATGTCTGATTGCCTTAAGTCTCTTCACTGACACACACTATAGGCCCCTCATTCACACAAATGAACTGTATTTTTATATTATGGCTTCCTCTTCCTCTCTATCCAGTTCTTTATGAAATAACTGATGATGCACATAACTTCAGAGCATAAAATGGCTTCCTGACTATTTTTCTGAGAAATCTCAGTTATCAAGAACTGTTCACACATTTATAACCAACTGTGTTCAAATGAGCACTGAGGCGACATGAATGAAAATCAGTTTGCTTCTTGGCTGAATGATTTGGGCCAAAAAAAAAATAAATCTGCCAAATCATTAGTAACACATCTTTCATCGATCCATCTGGAGGACTTTAATTAAGTCGGCATATTAGGAAACATAGTCAGAAAGGCTTGAAAAGAGAGGAAGCAACAGGAAGTGGTGGTATGTATGAGGTGAACCTTTGAAGAAAGTGCAGTCATTATTGAGTGGTGAGAGAGTGACGCAGTGAGTCAGACCAACGACAAGCGTGGGAACATCAGACAAACCAACGACAACTGCATTTTTACATACCAACACTTTCAGCACTATTGTATACGGTTTCAACAAGCAACATACTTCTCTTTTGAAAAACCTGTGTGTTTAAGTCATAAAGCCTACACTGTCTAAGGCTTGTTAAAACTAAAGATATATTGACTTTTTTATGGTAATAATACTGAGTACCTATAGATTATAAAATAAAAATCTGGCGCCAGGACCTGTAGGAAAAAAAACTTGTAACAGTGTTTTTATTAAATCTGATGCCAAAACACTGCTAAACATTTTATGTCCATTTACAGAGATCATAGTGAAACTAAGGAAAAGACTTCAAGGTCTAAAAGAGGTCTGTGCATGAATTAATGTTTTTTCCCCTTTGACCAGGGCCAATGAATATTCAATAAGTTTTTGATGCACACAGTTGCACTACACTGCTGTGAAGGCAACACCAACTATTTAGAGATTGGAGAGTAATGCCCTGAAATATCTTTTTCTCATTAGAGAATTAAACCACTGCAGCAAATGAGAAAAACTGTCACATAGTGAGTTTGATACAGTGGTTCTCAACTGGTGGGTCACAAGGAGGTTGAATATAGGGCTGATGTTCAGCTTATTTGAATTCTAAATATTTTCTGTATATAATCATAGGTCATGGTAAGTTAGTAGTAATACAGGTTCTCTAAAAAGTTGGTCAAAATAAAATGATAATGTTATGATTAGATCCCACAGACCAGTTGAAAACCTCTGGTGTCAATACTAAAGCCGAGCACTAGTTGTCACTGTTGCCCTACTGTAAACTGCCTAAAGCATATTAAAGCAAGCTTCAGTATGTGCCATTGTTATATTGGTCACAGAAGTATTCATACCTTAACAATAGCCACATATAGAGTCTCTCTCATCCATATTATCCGCCTGCATTTTGTTCCCAGGCATTATTAGCCGATAGTTACCTTTCCTGTCCGTCTCTCTAAGCCCTCACACAGACAAGTACACAGCACATTTGCATTGCCATTTTCTGAATAATTTGGTTGAAATACCACAGGCTGCAGAGGTGTCAAGCAACGGGCAGAAATTCAGATTCGGGGGGGGGGGCCTTGAATACTGATGATGGTGATGCAAATGGAGAGGATGACACACAAAGTGCGTGAAAATAGTCAGTGCAATAAGCCGAGCAGGTTTTTTTTTTTGGTTTTTTTTTTTGGGACAGCTGCAGATCTGTCCATCTAGACTTTTCCTGATGTGACATCCCCTGAGTCGAAAAGTACAATTATTTCTGCTGCAGCGGTGCACTCTGCCAAGCGCTCACTTAAAAATATGATGTAAAATAAAGGATAGGACTAGACATAAGTGCTGCCATTTGCAGGGTTTAAAAAGGAAGGCAGTGTGGAGTCATCTCAAATTTTATGCCACACTTGGTTTGGCCATTTCAGTGGATTTTCACATTTGGATAAAAACATTATATTCTTGCAAAATGTAGAGAATAGAGGTGCGGTATAGCAGGAGCTTTGGGATAGTTTAGGCAATATTAAGATCATCTTTATTGTGAGCATGTATGCTTATGATTATTATATAACGGTGCACTCTTATCAGGGTTCATAAACTTTTTTACCAAGAAGTTTCTATGACTTTTCCATGACTTTTCCAAATCTTTTGACAAAATTTCCAAGACCTGAAGAATGATGTTGTGTCCTTAGGCAAGACACTTCATCTTGGCTATTCCAGACAGAATGTGGCTGGTTGAGTCAAGAAGGGCATCCGGCATAAAAACAGGGTTCATACACTTTTTTACCAAGAATTTTGCTTGACTTTTCCAAAACTTTTGACTAAATTTGCAAGACCTGAAAAATTACATACACATTAATAAATAGTATTCAAAATGCAATCCAGTCCAATGTGGTACATTAGAAACACACTTTTGCTGCAATTTCATCTGTTAAATTTGGAAATTAGTCACCTAAAAATAAAAATAAAAAAAAGAAATCAGTTGGGGCTCTATCCCCAGAACTTTATTATTGCACTAATTTTACTGACACTGGTGATTAAAAGATAATTATGTTTGGTAAGTTGGTTCAGAACACAAGATCGCTATATTATCACTATAATTTTTTTTAGCTGCTGCAGGTTAACTAGTACTGGACAAATGTTACTTGCACTGTTTAAATTTCCAAAACTTCTCCACCAAAATATAAAATTCCAAAACTTTTCCAGGGCCTGGAAATTGCATTTTAAAATTCCCTGATTTTTCCAGGTTCTCCATGACTGTACGAAACCTGTCTTATGTTTTTGATAAATCTTTACATAAGATAGAAATGTCTGTTTTGCTTTTAGATACTGGCTTAGTACAGTGGTCCCCAAACTTTAGACCTGTACCCCTTCATGCATTTGAACCCCAGCCATGTGCCCCTTACTCCTGTGCACACATCACACATCTAATAAAATATCTTACAGTGAATAATTTCTCATTCCCCAACATTTTAGAGAGCAACACTAGTTAAAAAAAGAAAGAAAAGAAATCTATCATTGCATCTACCCTTTAGCTTCTAGTTTTTAATAAAAATGGCTTGCTTGAGAGGATGCACATAACACTGCAATGATTACCTGAGTTTGAGAAAGGCTGGGTCTTAAATCATTCTCCAGCTTAGTAATACATCTTTATAGATTTTTTAAGTCGGCAAGTTAAATGCTTCTTGCAGTCCTTCTGTTCTGCAATTGTTTTTTAGACTTTTTTGTGCATATTATAGACAAAAATACACATTTATAAAGGGATTAAAGTGTTGCATTCAATGTGTTAAAAAATACTGGTATCGCTATGGGAACTTGTGGCTTTTGTTTGAGCTTTTAGACCAGAAATGTGAGCTGGCTCCATCTGCTTATAGAGAAACAGTCCAAAAAGAAAAACATAAATAGATATAAAAGGGAAGCAAAGTGAAGTGCAGATAAACCTCATCAATGACTGGTTTTGTTCAATTTAGCTTAAATCTCTAAATGGCTTGAAAGAGGATAAGCGGATGCATTTAAGTAAAATGAATATTCAACATGTTTTACACACACAGGTTTCCAAATACATTACTCCATAGCACTGGGTGTATTGAGGAGATGATGCCGATGCAAATGTGAGTGTTTCTGACCTGATGTGGCACTAAACCGAGGGAAGTGGGCGGCTCGTTCATCCTGTCATCACTGCTGCTGGCCACGGCGTACCCTCTGGAGAGAAAGCGGCAAACACTGCGGGTTATTATCTGTGTTTTTCTTTTCTTCTGTGTAACTCTGTGTAAACTAAAGCAACAGGCAGGAGTTTAAGCTATCAGTGCTCTAATGTCATCTAATCAAACATATTAGCAGTGTTGTTTCGTACTGGAGAAAAGTCTGGTAGAAATTAAGACAACAAAAGAAATGTAAACAGCATTAAACATTTTTTTTTTTTTACCAAGTAGCACATTTTAACAGGAAAAATCTGTGCAAAAACAAGACCTTAAAAGGGGCCATGTTTTGTTTTTTTTTTCAGACTTTTTGAAATACTTCTGGACACAACTGTATTAGTATTTCACGTTTTATAACTTGTGTATGTACGGAAAACATCTTCTTTTGGGGAGCTGTTACTTTAACTTTGCAGAGAAGGCTTGTACTAGGTGTCTGTCGCCCCCTGCTGGCAATGGTGGAAACTGGACAGAGAATAAAATGGCTATTTAGCACAGCTATTTGCAACATGACACTGACAGATAAATAAATGAGCTGACTGCTTCTGAGTAAGGACAATTTGAGCGCTGAAATGAGTACAAGGATGCTGTATGGGCTTTAGAAATGCACAGGGAGCACTTCCTGGTTTCACATGTCTACATAGAGCGGTAAGACTGAGCGTTTCCAGCTCTTGAGAAGGGTGGCATGCATAAATGAAACAAAATAGTACTCCAGGTATGTTTTTGAGGTGCAACCATTATTATATAGCTCAAAAAAGAAAACTTAGAAGAATAGGGGACCTTTAAAATGTAATCTTGCTTGATCTTTTTATCAAGCTACACCACTTATCAACATTCAATTAACAGTTGTTGATAAAACAAACAAGTACCTGTCTATGTCTAGTTACACAAAGCTTAAAATGATAAATATATTCTGTTCTCTATGTAACTCAGTGTGAACAAATGGAACAGACACAGGTGCTCAAGTTATTAAGGCTCTAATTGCATCTAATAAAGCATATTAGCACTCTGGTTTTACGTACTGGATAAAAGCATGGAATAGGAAATGTAAACAAGAAATCAACAAGAAGGCTTTTCTCAGCAAAGCATAAGAAACGGCTGAAAGGACAACAACAGTGGGAACATTGAATGGTTTATCAGGACGTGAGAAGCAGACTGGCTTGTCTTTGCATGGTAACTTGCAACGTGTGTATTAACTTGTGCCTGTGGCAGCCTGTGGGTGCCAATGTTTAGTTTTACTGTCCATGCAAAAATAATAAATACAATAAAATAAATAAATGTAAACAACATTACACAAATTATAGTGAGAAGTCATCTGTGAAAAAAAAGGCCAGTGGTTGTCAAAGTGAGGTACACAGCTCTTTCTGGTACTTAGGAGTCTTTTGCAGTTCTGACTTAGTTGTAATTTAGAGCCAGTTCTATATTTGTTTTAGTCCTATTTAATTTGGGGCTAGTCCTGGTTTAGACCTGGTTTAGTCCTGGTCCTGGTTTAGACCTGGTTTAGACCTGGTTTAGTTCTATTTTAGGCCGTTTTCACACATGTTGGTGCACTGTGCTGCAGCCTCACGGCGCACTAGATGATGCAGTTGTATTTACTTTTCTGTTAGTTCGGTTTGTGTTCACGTGTTGTTTACCATTAGCCTCACACGCCGCACCATAAACCGCGTGATAACCGTCAGCTGACCGCCGAACTTGTTTCCATGACAACAGCCTCGAGCGCTACATTTCAAAGTGTTGAAGCGCACCTGAACACACCATCACGGACACAATGTATGGTGTCCCCTCTCCTCGATCTGTCAAACTATTTATGGGGACACATGCAGAGGCTATAGCCTTTCCAAAACAGCGTCCTCAAGAAAAGAGGAACTTAGCTCTGTGTGTTACGCCATGGAACTCAGTGCAGGACGAGGAAAGATTCTCCAGCTATGCGCCATGATGCCTAGCTAACTTACTTACTTCTTTTTATCCACACTGAGAGGAATCACTTACTGTAGCCAACTAATCCAGGTGGGTTTACGTCCCGCAAAATGACAGATGGTAAATATCTCTAGTAAAACTACTGGTGGGCCTGCCTGAAGTCGGCAGCTTTCACACCACAGACTCTGCTCCAGAGCACTACGAGAGGCTCTGGTGCGCCACTCCAAGACCTCCTGTTTAGAGCGGTCTGAGAGCGGCCGCTTAGTGCGCACCTGAGTACGGCTGTTGTGTTCACACTGACCCAAGCACCGCACTCAGGCTGAAAGCTCTTTTGCGCCGACCTAAACAGTGCCAGTGTGAAAACGCCCTGAAGGTCCGCACCATCGGACGTAGTGGGAAACAGTTGGGCATAGTTCTGGCCGACTTAACATGTGAATCAGCATCAAGCGTTGTGCTCAACAAGCCCTCTGATTGGCTGTGTCCCGTTTATAATTTGTCAAACTGCTCGTTTTTAACATCAAAATATAAGGAACTTTAAGTTCAACAACTCTTCATTGTGTTTCAGTTTATGCTGCAGTTAGCTTACCTTAGCTTGTAGCCTTGTGCAGATAAAAATATAATCCTCCTCTGAGGCAAACAGAGGAATAATCCAGTCCCTTTTATTCATTACTGTGATCAGAAGTGTTTAATTTAGCGGGAATGATTATTATTCACTGATAAATACTTGAGTTAAACATGTGTGTGATGCAGAGTTTTGTTTACAAGAGTTTAAGTAACTGCAGAGTTTAGTGACTAGCGCCGCCTGCTGTTGTAAATAGTTATTACGTCTTGCACATGCGCACTGCTCGGTCATGGGTCTGAATCGCTTTGGTGTCTGTAGCTACAAAGTTGTTTTTTTTTTTTTTTGGTTGGTACAATTAAATTTGATTTGATGAGATAAAGCCCATATACATACACACTACATATATACACATATCTCTAGGAAGAGATGTTTTATAGATAGCAACTACTGTTATTACAATTAATCAGCTAAGTTGGGGACACATAAAGAGCCGGAGTTTAAGTTAAATGTTAATAATATGCATAGTTTGTACATAAAGTGCATATATTGGTCTAACTACATAAACAGACTGAAGGCAGGATACATTAAAAACTGCACAGAACCTGCCCAGTCCCCATCTCTTTCTTCACACTCTCTCTTTTAACTTGTGATGTCCGACCGGCAGAAAAAAGCTTATAACATCAGAAAAGTGAGAAACGATGGCCTTATCAAGCCCAGCATGTGGCCACTTTACTATGGCACATGCGCACACACTGTTACATTTGCACAAAGTCATCTACATTTAGCACAGTTTTGCACATAAAAACACAGTTAATCCACATTAAAGACCCTTCAAAGTTTGAAAAAAAGTGTCATAAGTGTCAGAAATAGTGATATTGCCATGGGAACTCGTAGCTCTTTGTCTGAGCTTTCTGAGAATAACTGTGAAGCGAATAGTGATGGCTTAAATGAAATAAAACTATGACTGCAGAGGCTGTTTATTGCAGTCAGTCTATTATTTTAAAAGGGTTTTGCTACTTATTGTAGAAGGGTAAATCACAGGAAATACAGATGCATCAAGCAGAGAAGACCCATATTTATTTACTTGCTGGAAATGTAGCACTTAATATTGATGGTGAAAAAAATGCAGCAGAAAAAGAGACAAAAATCTAAACTAGAACCACTTTATTGGTAAAAACAAAATACCTGGACTCAAATTAAAAAATCCTCTAGTTCAGGGGTAAGTGCTATTTCCGCTAAGCCACAAACTCCTAAATCTCACAGTGGTAAAGAATCTACTAAAACAAATAATTTGTTAATAGCGAGTGAAGTGAGTATCTTTGGTCGCAATCTCAAAATGGTACAGAATCCCTTAAAACACTCCTGGGTCTAAACAGCTAGATGACATTTTCATAACAAAAAAATAATAATATTCTGAATTTATCAAAGCACTTTTAGTTAACAGCATTTTTCCATTCCTCACTTAAACCTTTGCACAGTTCTGTATAAAGAAAAATAGGATGCAGAGTGAAATGTGGATAAATATTAGAAATTCATTCTAGAAATGTCTGAAAAATCCAGCCATAAGGACTCACAAGCCAGTGGACTTTTGGTGCCAGACCCAAGCCCAGATAAATGGAGAGGGTAGTGTAAGGAAGGGCATCTGGTGTAAAAAAAAAAAAAACAACAATGCAAAATATGCAAATCACTGCATGCTAGGAGGCAGATGATTGGTGACCCCAGAAAGGAAACGGTAAATGAAAAGATGATGCTAGAAATGTTTAATGAGGTGGATCACATCGGTCTTAAGCTAAACTTGAAGCTAGCAGTGTAGGGTTGTGTTCAAAACAAAAAATTAGTGTCACATTAATTCAATATCAATGGCAATTTATATTCACCAAATCAGCGGGACAGAACAGGGATGCTAACCACTCTGCCACCCTGCAACTCTCATATTTATAGATTAGCCATGTAGTATTACACAAGGGCGTAACTTTGGGTGCAATATTGGGGAGGTTAAACTCGCTGCCTATTTTTTATTATTTTTTTACACATTGAATCATGTACTTTTGTAAAAGGAGTATGCTAATTTGGCGTTTCTGTATTTGAAATGTATTATGATACTTACATTGATACTGTGATTTACTTAGCTTCAGCTATGTACTAGGCTAGTGTCAGTGTCAGTGTTAGCACGGCTGATTAGTAAATAATGCCATCTCCCCACTTACTTAAATTAGCATTCAGTGGTAAATTGACATTAGTCCTGCACACAGCACATATTCCGTGGCAGCCTCCTTAGCTTTACCTCAAACTGGCAATTTAGTTAAATTATCACCTAACTATACAATACGACTGTTTACCTCCTCTTGGGCAGTACTTTTTTTTCTTTATCGTTGGGGCTGGTGTTGACCAACTCTGTAAAACTGTTGACTGGCTCTTTGGTGCTCTTTTCATAATAGCACAGGTTAGAGACAGACAACTATCACCGCTACAACAGCAGACACTGAGCGACACACAGCAAGCAGCGAACGCTCAGGAGAGACAGTGGACTGGGCTGTACCAAGTATTCTGCACGGGGAGGGAGGGTTGACTAAACTAATTACTATTTTGCTGGCAAACAAAATGAATACAGAAAATCGATAAGTTATTCATGCAAGATAATTTCTATTTGTATTCATTGCAATGATGTGATTATTGGGGGGGTTAGATTAGCTCAACTTGATTTTTGGGGGGGTCATAACCCCCCTAACCCCCCTGGAAATTACGCGCCTGGTATTACAGTACTAATATTGTTTGTATTTGGGGTAAAAAAAAAAAAAGGGCAATCTGTTTTCAGTTGCCTGGTCTTACCCTTCACTGTGCTGTAGTATAGACACCATCATTTCCACTGCGAGGGCTCCAGCGATCATGGCCAGTCCAGGTCTACTGACGGTGCACTGCTGGTCCAGGGTCCGGTCTCGGGTGGACTACAAAAAACAAAGAACAAAAAACACATGTAAATACCAGCAATGTCCTATAAACAAACAAAAATGACAATGACAAGTAACATTTTTCCCATTCATATTAACAAGTAAGCCAACATTAAATAAGTTGTATTTATTGTTTATATTTACTTAGTAAAGCAAAAGTTAATACATATATATATGTAGGATGTGGGGTGTTCAATTGTTAAATCCTGAGCGTATCTTGACAAATCCCTGTGGTCTGTCTTGCTTCTGTAAGTACATGTCCAGCATGGCATAAGAATTCAGTGGCCTTTAGCATGTAGCCTTTAGCTAATGTGGTGCTAATTGCCCTAATAACTAAAAAGGCTAAATACACTGCTAATGTCCCCTATCCAGGCACTGCCATTACACACATCAATTGGTTGTCAGCTACCAAAATCTTGTTGATTGATAACTTGCAATATTTGATATTTAATGTATGGCATCGTATTACTGCTAAATACGTGTAAATTAATTTCAGCTGTATCACGTTTTAACAAGAAAACTATGACGTTTGTACAAGATACTATCACGTTTTTACATGATACTATTACATTTTAACAAGATAACATCACGTTTTAACAAGATAGAAAATTATCACATTTGTACAAGATACTATCACAATTATACAAGTATTACTTTATAACAAGATATGAAATTATCACATTTTTACATGATAAATAATTTTCTTGTTTTAACAAGATCTTTTCACGTTTTTACAAGATATGTATCACATTTTTACAAGATAATTAAGTATCACATTATAACAAGATATCAATTTATCATGTTTTTACAAGAATATTTTCTTTTAATCACGTGATGTTTAAGGACGTAAAAAGTATAGTGACGCTGGAGGAAGATCTGATCAAGTTTTACTTCAACCTTGGACTGAGACATGGCGAGATATTAATGTTACTGAAGACTGAGCTTGTTAAAACAAGAAAATTATTTATCATGTAAAAATTTCATAATTTAATATCTTGTTATAACGTGATACTTATCTTGTATAATCTTGTTAAAACGTAATAGTATCATGTAAAAACGTGATAGTATCTTGTACAAACGTCGTTTTCTTGTTAAAACGTGATACAGCTGAAATTAATTTACACTTATTTGGCAGTAGTACGCTGCGGTACTAATGATTATCTGTCCCCTGAAAATATATTGCAGACTGTTAAACTTTATGCACCAATACGCACAAGCGGTGTTTACAAACACTAAAATGCTCTATCATTTTCTAATCCTTAGTTTGCATTTTGCTGCATTTTTGTTTTACCAACTTTTAGAACTGTGATAGCTTTTGGACACGAGCGTAAGAGTCCACTGTATTATGGGAAACTCTGAAATTAATTGACACCGAGAAGTCCATGTGTGCAATTTAAATGTTAATTCTAATATGACTTTATGATAGCAGGCTGGAGCCAAAAGACATTTAGAGGAGACCTGAATATCAGTTTCCACCAAATGGCTGTGGGCTTCAAAAGCTTTTGAATGATTTGTAAATTGTACTGAATAAAGACGTTATTAGGGCAACAAGGACACAGGGACAGACTCAAGACTGGCTGAATAAATGTTAGAAAAATGTGTAATAGGTGTTTTTAGGATTACATTTGCATTTAGCTGCAAAAGGCACAACGTTTCAATAAAAAGTCATTAGATTTGCTGCTTATTTGTCTGGGTGATCATCATGCATTACAGACAAAATCTTGTAAGATTACATTTGGGCCGCTAATAACGTGTACCATTTTCAAGAAAAGGTTTTTGAAAAGTCCAGATGTAGAGTTGAAGATGTTATGTCCCATATTCAAGAGTCTTAATTCTAAGTAAGTCTTACAGAAATCTGAGTTGTTGTTTTTTCTTTTTAAACATTTTGACCCAGAAGACCCAGAAACTTCACAGATGTGTTTAGCATATGTCGTTTGTGGGCAATTAACATATAAAGTGAACATTTCCCAGTAATATTTTTTAAATGTCTTTTCTTTGTGATAATTATAAAGATTATGTATTATTTTAATTTTATAACATACTAAATTTGGGTTTCCTTTAACTGTAAGCCATAATCACCACAATTAAAAGATAAATGCCGGAAATGTTTCACTCTTTGTGTGTTGTATGTATATTATATATGAGTTTTACTTTAAACTGAACTATAAACAGACTTTTCCACAATATTCTTACATATTGACATATGCCTTGTTAATTTATTACCAGCTTAGAAAAAAGTTGGAAAATGAACACTATTTCCACAGTGTTCTCACAACATAAAGCCCTGAAACCAAAACATACAGTAAGTAAGAGTACTGTTACTTCAAAATAATATTATTACAGTAGAAGTACAAAGTATGTTAAGATTAAACTACTCTTAGAAGTATAATTTATGCAAAACTTAAGTATAACAAAGTAAATGTACCTCATTACTAGTGGTTAGTAATGAGTTCCTCTGGTTATGACTCCACAAACTCGTCACTGCTAAATAAATGAATAAAACCTTAATTGCCCCGAGGGGAATGTGTCTTGCACAGAGAGAATAAAAACAGACATTGCAGACAGCACAATACAACAGACAGAACACCTGAGACCATAAAACCATAGATGCAGTCGATAAAAAAAATAAATAAATAAATATAAAAAAAAACAGTACAAAAGGAGCAGCATGACATCCACTGTCAGTAAGTCTGGCACAGTGTGAAAGTGCTAAGTCAACAACATGAAAAGTTAACCAAGTTTGTTGAGAAACTTTCTTTTGGACAAGATTCTGTCTGTATTTTTTCTGCCCAAAATGACATGCTGTCCATTTAATAATAATAATAATAATAACAATAACAATACCAATAATAATAATAATAATAATGCATTGGATTTATATAGCGCCTTTCTAGTTACTCAAAGCGCATTACATTGCATTATTCATTCACTCCTCAGTCACACTCAGTGTGGCTGCCAATGTGCGCCTACTGCCCCTCCGACCTAGCCTACTTGCTTTTTGCAAGCAGGACAGTCTGGTTCCCCTCTCGGAGCAGAGCATTTCTTCGGTTCAATTTGGAACTGGCCAATCACAGTCGTTTATCTGCAGCGTGTCTTACAAAAGCGGAAGAGCTAACCAAGGTAGCACTAGCTACTGAGCTAATTTAATAACTTCTCTGACCTGATTAAGAGTGTTTATAGCTTTTCTTCATCGCATGTTGGTTTTGCTGAAGTTCTCGTTGTTGTTCACTCCCCTGCGTAATTTTTTTCTTTGTCTTGTTGCCTTTTTAACAACAGTTGTAGTCCAGTTGACATGTGATGTAGCTAAAAGACGCATAAAAAAACCCAACTTTTTCCACAAGTCTTTGTATAACTGGCTTCTGCTGCTGTCCCCATTCAGAAATAAGTACAAAGCTGCTATAACACAAAGTATTCTGGTGTTTTATGAAAAAAACAACAACAATAAACCACGTCACGTGCTTATGCCCCGCCCTTCATTTCTCTAATTGGTTTCTCCGCCTGTCATTGTTCTGGCACAAAAACTTAATGCTACCGAAGAGGTAACAGACTAACTTCTTTACACTACCGCCGACCACCACCAAACACAATCACACTGACACATTCATACAGGCAAGGTGGGTGAAGTGTCTTGCCCAAGGACATGATGACGGTAGCAGGGCTCAAACCGCCAACCTTTGGGTTATTGGCCAAACGTCTCTATCAGCTGAGCTACTACCGCCGCCATGTGTTTACCTGAAACCTTGCTACACTTTAACAACCTAGTCCAGTTTGTTTTAATCTTGCTCTACCCCAGTATTAAATGCAAAATGTTAAAATACTCTCAATACAACCTTTATAAAATAATCTCAGCATTGTTCTATCTACATTCAAATTTCGCATTTTCCTTAAAAAATACAGCTGCTGGTGAGCTTTTGCGAACTTAGCAGTGGTGTCGGAGATCCATGTCAGCTTGTTTTCAGTTATTGTACCTAGATACTTAAACTCAGGCACAATTTCAAAGATCATTCAGAAAGACAGGGAAGTGAGAAAGGTAATGAGCTAATAAGTTGTATTTACAGTGGATACGCACCACTGTGTTCCATAAATATTGTCTGTTGTTAATGTGACAAATACATAGCGCCTTTAGTATGGCCAAAATAAAAACAGCAACACTGTAGACACAAGGATATTTGACACTCTCTGACAGACCGACAGTGCTTTTCATATCGTATAGAAGCGACACAGTGTCAAGAAGTGCGATGAGGGCAGACCTGTGTCACAGCAGACAAGTGTGGGGAAGAAATGTGATAAGTGGACTTCAGCCTGAGATTCTGTGAAAGAGCCACTTTTTGATTGCACCTCTTTAAGGGTTTCAGGAAGTGGAAAAGACAGAAGAAAACCCAATTTGAGGAACACTAGCTGGGAGAGGCTACAGTTCACTGAGATATATGAGTCATACACAAGGACAAAAGTGTAAGCAAACTGTGGTTCTTTGTTGTCGAAAACGTTCACATTTCAGATTTCCTATGCCTCATCTTTTCCCAACAACAGCAGTAGCATTTCCTTCACCAACATTTTGCAAACACCTTTCCTGCATGCAAAATTTATAAGCCATTGTTCTTTTTGGATTTTGAACACTCACACCTCATTATACATATCCATTAAGGCACCGGGCCAAAATCAGCTTTGTGCCAAGTCTGCACCTGTGAGACAATTACATCAGGGGCTGACAGAGTAAATTAAAATTGCTCCATTTTTCCACATACTGGGTCGTAGCATGCAACCAAAGCTTTAGTAATGATGTCCTTTAGGTCAATTTAAAACCTATTACATCAGCCACTGTACACTAAAGACCCACTGATGTGTAATTAGACCTGGATCTGTCCCGTCACCACTTCCCCTTCTAGACATTCAAGTTTTCTATATATTTTTGTTATGATAATATCTAATCGACTAACTGTGGCACTGATGGCCCTGTCTTTCATTTTAATCATTTTGGTCAGAAATGGACCAAAGTCTGTATCCTCTATATTGCATTTTATTTTTATTTATTTCCTTTCCTTTATTTTACCTGAGGTCCCTTGAGATAAAATCTGTTTTTCGAGGTAGACCTTGCCAAGAGGCAGACTAGGCAACAGTTACAAAAAGACAAACAAAGTACATTTCTACTAAAAAAAAAACACCTTATAAAAACATTTGAAAACAGCTAAAGAAAAACAGCAGAATTGCTGTGATTACTCCATTGTATAACACTTAAAAAAAAAAAAAAATAAGCAGCCCATTTTCAAAGCATATAAGCTAATAATACTGAAAATAATTGGTGACCATAAATTCTATCAGTGGTTCTCGACTGTGGCACCGAATTTTATTGTTTTTATTGTTTTTCATTTTACTTTTTAAAGAAACAAAGTCATCCTTCTAAATTATTTACATACTGTCTCTCTTATTTACATTTCCCTATAACATATATTTCTATTGTACAAAAATATAAACTATTTAATATTTAATATTATTCATTGATCTTTTTCAGCTTATTCCCATTAGGGGTCGCAGGTGAGTGAAGCCTATCCCAGTAACTTTGAGCCGTGGGCGGGGTACACCCTACAGGGGCCAGCAGGGGCTGACACAGAGACAAACATAGACAGACAACCATTCATTCATTCATTAGGGGCAATTTAGAGTCACCAATTCACCAAACACATGCATGTCCTAGGACAATGGGAGGAAGCCAGAGAGAGAACCCACAGTAACACAGGGAGGACATGCAGACTTCACCCAGAGAGTTTGTGAGTTGTCCGGCCCGAGGATTGAACCCACAATCTCCTTGCTCCTTGCTTGGGAGGTGAGAACACTAACCACTCTGCCATTTATTAAATGCTCTTTTTTTAATTATTAAAATTATTTTTTGTTTATTAAAAGCTTTATTACTTTGCACATTGCGCTCAGGGTCCTCCATACCGTGCCCCCTTAAGTTTGTATTGTATATTTACCTATTTTATATTTTCACTTTATATTTTACTATTTTAAGGTTTGACATTCTCTGTGAACGGCAAAGGAAGAATTTTATTGCACAGGGAAAAGTTTCCATACTGTGCACATGACAATAATCTCAATGAATCTTGAATCTTACAATTCAGCCACAAGCGGTCGCAATCAAGTGTGCTACTTGTGCTGATCCCAAGCCCAGATAAATAGAGATGGCTGCATCAGGAAGGGCATTCAGCATAAAACCTATGCCGAATGAATATGCGAAACACTACATGCTGGGAGGCAGAGAATTTGCTGTGATGACCCCAGAGAGGAGAAGCCAAAAGGAAAGAAGATTTAACCAAAGTCTTTCAATATCTGTTTCAACATTTGATGTAATTAAAACAATAGGTTTCAAATAAACTAAACATTACAAACTATATTTAATCTTCTCATAATCCACTTTTTGGTCCTGACCCACCAGTTGGGAATCCCAAACTTATTTCATTATGCATCCATCTATCCATACATGTATTGTTAGCGTGTATTTCTCACGTCTCCTGGTGCCACCACGTCGTTGCAGAAATAGCAGCCCAGTTTGTGTCCCGGGATGTTGGAGAAGAGCGAGGTTCCCGGGACGGAGGGAGCGTGGCCAGCTGGCGTGGACGAGGAGGAGGATGCAGACGACGAACAGGAAGTGGAGGAGTCTGCAGAAGCGCTGTCAGTGACGGCAGACTTCTTCAGGCCGTGACGCATCACTACGAAAGTGTCGAAGCCCAGAGCTGCGTTTATCACCAGCTGCAGTGACACATAAAGGCATAAAGAGTAAATAATACGGGAAAAAGAAGTCAAACAGGGATGATTCATGAATAAAAACATGATGCAATGATATGAAAATCTTCTAAAACCATATTTTATTCACACAAAAAAAAATAAAGTAGACGTCAGTGGTGAAAACTGAGCTGTTTTACCATTATACTGTATTATATCTTAAAATAATGGTAACACTTCAGGAAAAACTCACACTATAAAGAATTAGTCAAGTATTAGTAATCATCTGTAAACACAAGTGGGTTATAAAAATAATGTTTAATTCTTGAGTAATAAGATCAAATAAATCAAATCAATGCAACATTATAAAAAACAATGATAATTCAGCTATATATCTATAAACTTTTTTGTTATTAAAATACAGTTAGTTAGTTTTACATATTTATTAAGGGTTTGTTTAGTCACATGACTGTGTAAAAAAGGAGCATTTTAGGAAGGGCAGAGTCTGTTTTATCAGAGTTGGACGTAGTGGATGCTCATGATCTTGGTGCCCTCAAGCAACACTGCAAATAAAAAAAAAACACATCACTCTGTCCTGGAAATTACTGCATGGATCAGGAAACCTCCAGAGGTCACTCTCTGTCTAAAATACTCAATTTATACACAGTTGATAGTGAAATGTAGCCAATTAACCAAACCAAAAAGCCCAAAGCTGTTTGTTATTAGTACAATTGTATATTTTGTTGCTTTTATCTTTACTATTTTGATGTATGTTGCTACCATCAAAACCAAAATATGAACTAACAACTATAACACCTGATATGTTATTGTGAATAAAATATGTTTTGAGATTTCCAAATGGTTGTGTTGTGTTTTTTTTTTTAATTTACATTTCCATACTTTTGGAAATATAGTCTATTTCAAAATTGAGTTCGCTCATAGACATAAAGACTAAATACAGAAACAGCAGTTACAATGTCATATACTCAATATAATTAATGTAATACAATTCAGAAAAATAAAATGGCAATGACATTAAGGCCATTCAGGTTTTTTCATAACAGTCAAAGCATTTAACATTTAGCAATAAAACTAAATTGCAGCGTTGCTTTGGAGGGACGTCTGAAACTGCTACAGAATATAAATAGCCACATTATCTCTTAGGAACAAAAGGGGAAGATAACTGAATTAGCATCCCAAAAAGTTTTTAAGGGAGTCTCTACATTTTTAAAGTTTAACAAGTAATAACACTGATGTCACACAGCAGAGTCATAATGACACAAGTTCATCAAGAAAAATTGGTACAGTAATGTTGTAGTGTACAGTCATCAAAATATGAATTGTTTACCATTAGTGCTATGACTAATGGTTTATTGTTGTACAAATTATCTGAGAAAAAACATCAAGGCTTTGTTATTATTGCAATATTACACAAAAAAATGCATCTGTCACAACCCCAAACTTTACTGCTCACCACATAGGAACAAATTCTGCTTCACTTTGAGTTCATAAAGCAAAGCTGAATCTATTAGCCACTGCGAAATAAGACATTAGATCACATTTTAGCTTCGAGATTACCTTAAACTTGTAGCTCTAAATTCAGTGTTGGATGCTCAATAATGGAAAAATTCATAATCACGATTATTTAGGTCATAATTGGAATCATAATTATTTAAAACCAATTTTCATGTACTGCCAAAATAATAACCTGTAGAGGAAGAGTCATTTTATCATTCATTTGTGTTAATTAATTCATAGAGCCAAGTACACGACTTTGGACAATGTTCTGAACAAAAACGTGTGCATCTAGCTTTGACAGCTCTGTAAAGTCCCTACATATGTAAGTAAAGAACATTCAAAGTCATTCAGAGTCCAATTTAATTAACTGTTTTTCTCAATTATATAGATTTCGTAATCGTTGGCAGCCAAAATTGTAATCACGATTAAAATTTGATTAATTGCACAGCCCTAAGACAAATAAAATCCCACACTTATATCTCCTTGTTAAACATCTTGTGAATGCATCATTAATATTTATTTTAGCCAGTGCTGGACTAGCCACTTTTTCTGTATATTCAGCCACAATAGACTTAATGTTGGCAAGGAAATCAACATTTACAGTGTCCCTAACTCAAGACCAATGGCTGTTGGTCTAAATAACTTGTGAAATTTTAATAAATGGCAGCATAAAATAATATAAGAAAAGTGTCTACTCCTGCGCTTGCTATGTCTGGTTACACAGACACACAGAAAAACATAAATAGTGAAAGGGAAACAAAGTAAATCAAAGATCATTTTTCATATGCTTGACAAGATAATTGCCGTATTGCATCGGTCAAACGCTGAACTTAGAGCTTGAGGGCAATGGTAAGCTCTAAATTTTAGTTTGATGCAATTGGTAACTTTTTTCAGTGAACACAGGGATATTGAAAGCTGTAATTCACTTCACAGTTACATAACTTAGCAATTGTATTACAACATCAACACTTTCACTTTTCGTACCTTTCGTTTGCTGGCAGCTATGACGGTGGGCAGCCAGCGACTCTCTCTCGTGTCCATTAATAAGAAAACCACGTCGTGTTGGGAGATGAGCTTCTCCAGCTGCTCCACGTCCCTCTGGGCCTGGGACAGCGTGGCCTCGGAGAAGTTCACTGGATGGCCCGGCATGGGGATGCTCATGTTGTAGCCCTCGGCATTCTGCGGACAGACAGAGAGCAGAATACAAGAAACTTTTCAAGCGTTCTCAGCCAAATTTATGTGATATGTGTTTTTGCCTTGCAGAAGAACGGTCGTACTTTAGCATTTCTATTTCTATTTCTATATCATTTATTTATAAAAGGACAATACATATTAATGAACATTTGACATGGCTAATTTCCATCTCTAGTCCCTTGGCAGGTTGATGTTAATGCTTAAGGACAAAGAGCAAACGTACAAAGATACAAAGCACATTCAAACATAATACAGTGCATGACAATACTGAAATATAGTGCATCACAGTTAAACCAAAAGTTTCAAAACACCATATATGTAATTCATAAACAAGATGTTATTATGATAAAAAAAATAAAGTGCTAATATTGCTTTTTCATGCAAGCGCTGTTGTGGACTGCACACGGCCCCAAATTTACGTTATACACTACACAAATATATAAAACATAAGATCTGTACTTCCTGATGTACTCCCCAACATCTCCCATTTATACCAGCAATAGTAGCCTATAAATTATGATTACATCATACAGAATAACATAGCACAGGGTAGAGCAAGGGCAGGAAGGATTTTATTCAAAGACAAACTTGTTAACAAGTTATTCAAACAACAAAACAAGTGGATGCAAACTTGCTACTTAAAGAAACTGTACCAACATTAATATTTATGCTATTGTGATTTCATTATGCAGCTCATAGAGCTTCTTTAGAAGAGGGAATGAATAAAAACATTCAGTGCATTTAGTTTCAATGTTGATCTGAAGCAGACTGAAAAATGAACACTTCAGGACTCCCTCTTACACAGCAATATAACAGCATTTTCAGATTCAGTTCAGTTCAAGTTTATCTAACATGAATTATCTATGCAAGTAATTAGTACAATGAAATGATGAACGCTATAATCAAATATGAATCAATCAATAGATGTAGCTAGATAAATAGCTCTAGTTTTTTATTCACCAACTTAATGCATTTTATTGTTAGCTGCAGCCCCCACAATGAACCAAATATAAAAAGGAATTTGATAGTCAAGGGAAAACACAGGGTGAAATAACTTCGACAAAGCGAGAGGATTTTGTGTCTGCATGTCCCCAAAATGTGAAGAGTGAACTAATTCCCACATTTACATTTGACACTGACACAAGTGTTGCTAAGCATTCATGGAGTGATTTCAAGCGGCGCGAATGATAATCATTTTCCAATTTCCACTTCTACTATAAACATCATCCCCATGCAGCCACAGTCTTATCCTGGTCCTGACAGACGAACAATGGCATTATTGATGTGTGAAACTCTTTTTCTTGTCTGATCTATAAAAGAGAAAATAGTTGGTTGCAAGCACTGAAGAACTGAATAGATCTCACCTAACAGCGTTTGTTACTACACAGTGTAAATAACCCAGAGTATATTTTGCCTTTGCTGGGAACACTTTTGATACTTTATTTTGATATGTTTTATTATTTTGTCCTGGTTACGATTAACTTCCTGTTTTGACAATGTGCACTTTTATTTTTAAGTGGTGTTTCCTGTTGTGGCGCGCTTACGTTGTACTTTTATTAGCTGGACATGGAGAGGATGGTAAAAAGGGAAAAAGTTTGGCGGAGCAATAAGCATGATGTTATTAGCTAGCTACCCCTCTGAAAAGGCACAAGGTAGGTTTGTGGTTTGACAGAATATTTCTGATAATTTTATGTATTTATTTTACGTGATGAGGTATTTGTTCTGTTCAAATTTCTGTTGATTGGGGTAATTGTTGGTCCTGATAAGCTAAAGCTTATGCTTATGTACTTGCTAATGCAAAAAGGAGTTTGTGTATTGTATTCGGTGTTTACACACGTTGTTTTGTGTGTTTCCCCAGCTCTTACGGCAGATTTAAAGATTTAAAGATTAAATAAATTAAATCAGAGAATCACCAGTTAAAGAGTCGACCTTCATTCAGGGGGATATGCTACACACAGACTGGGGCTGGATGATGTGAGGAAACTGTGATATATGGCATAAGTATATGGAATATTGCAATAAAGGCAAGATTGGCAACGTCTGATTCTACCTGCCATAGAAAATCACCAAAGATGATATGTTTTTGCCACTATTTGTTTAGTTGGTTTCATCTGTTTAGCAAAATAACTCCAGTGCTGGTCCAAGGAGGAAATTCTTACTTTTGTAGTGGCCCTGATACCTTTGTGAGATAGGGTCAAAGATACTAACTGTATCCGTGAGTGGTCAGTAATGGAAGAAAAGATTACTATTGGTGTGGACCATTGTGAGAAATAAGGGCATTGTAACTCAATAAACAGAGCATTCAAGTCCAGTTTTGGCCACTATATCTTTACAGTTGCAAGATAGGGTCAACGCCAAGCCGGAGGTCTGTGCTCTCTGACTTCTTCAAGTGAATTTAGTCATTGCCACAAATGTTTTGACAAATAAAGTCTGAAATAACTAACACAGCAAATGCCATATTCTAACTTGTAATACAATAAAAGTTGTTCTTTAATGCATTACAGATTTTAAAGTTGCTGCTATGGCAATAAATTCAATTTTTTAAAATTCAAAGAGTTTATTTAATTGTTATGTAAATAGGATGGAAAGATGTTTCCCTGTACAAGGAAATACTTCCTTTGCTGTCCACAATGAATGCCAAACAATATAAAATTTTTGCATTAATATTTCATGGGGTAGAACTTAATATAATGTATATGTCTTCTTTTGGGGAGCTGTTACTTTGACTTTGCAGTGATAGCTTGGATTAGGAGCCCGCTGCCCCCTGCTGGCAAAGATGGGCAATGGGTAGAGCATGAAATGGCTGTTTAGCACGGCTGTATGTAGCATGAGTCAGACCAGCACCAGAAACCTCAAAGGCAGAGAGGACAAAGGGAGGCCATAGATGCACAAAGATAAAAACGGCCGAAGGCCTAAATATAATTGAGAGTTTATAGAGAGCAAACTCTGAAAGCGAACTTTATCAAGGACTTCAAAATACCACTTCTTCAGGTTTTTTAATGCCATAAGTGACAGGGCACAGGTGGTACAACATAAAAAGCCCGAACAAACAAAAGACTCTGAAGACTGAGGTGGGCACTGTGCATCGGAGACTTATGCCCTCTTCTGAAGAGTCTGCCACTCACAACCACTCACAACTCCAGACTTTAGGTAAACACTGACAATGTTTATGGAGTGAAAAACATTTCTAAAATATGGCAAATAACAATAATAGTCCTCCAAAGCAGCATGTCACCTATCTTCTATAAAAACAGTGGTTTTCAACTGATGGGTTGAGATAAAAAACTGCATCACGGGGAGCCAGTAGGTGTGGAATATATATATATATATATATAAATATAAGACTAGCTTCTTCTTTGTAAAAAAAAAAATCTAAGAGAACCTGCTACTGAGATCACGAGAGCAATTTTTACCTTCACGAGAATCTTGTGACATTTTGATCTTGTGAGATCAGGAGATTGCTACCCATAGTTTTCATGATACCTTAGTCTATTGTTGTTAACCAGCAAACGCCTCCATTAAAACAAAAAAAGTGAAAATGCAACTGGCACAAACTGATTAAAGTAAAAAAGTAATTACTGTCAAAACATAAGCCATACATTTATACATGATGTCTACTGAATAACTCTTAATCTTTAGATTTTATAACCAAATACACAAAGTATATAATATCAATAACAGCATGACTCAATTCTCATGTTTATAGTCTTTAGTTTGTGAAGCTAATAACTTTAAAGTGAGGCTTCAATGTCTGGACTTTTCTGTAAATAACACCAGAACTTATGAAAGAATGAGTCACACTGCGGGGCATCAGGATTGAGGAGACAAGTGACAGCAAGTCACTTAAGAACCTGTAAATGGACAGAGAGGGTACAAGCAAGGAGAGAACAATTACTGACTTAGATGACCATAGCTCACTCCGATTAAGGGGCAGACGTTTATATTTTTTTTAGTAGCATACCTGGACATTGTGATTTATTGTCAGACTAATTCTGCATGTTTAGAGTGAAGGAGTACAGAGTAACACATGATGGAAGACATATAGATCAGTGATACTCATCACTGAAGTGGATAACATGTCTGTGGACAGTTTCAGTTCAGGTCATAATAATCAAGGCCAATCCTACTATTAAAGGTTAATTCCTCTGAAGACTACAGTGCTCAAGTCTGTGCCAGTTTTATAAAGAAGTAAAAGAAGCTACCTTTCACAAATTAATAACACACTTTTCTCATCAGTATGCTCCAGAGCTGAAATCCCTTGGAAAACATCACCAGACTTGATAACGTCTGTAACCTTTACTTAAAACGAGCCAAGACGCACATTTTGAGTCACTCCACTCCCAGCTAAATTTAAAACACAAAAAATTGAGATACATTTTGTGTTTTTAATTAAATAAAATGTAATATTAAATTTTTCTTCAATCTCTGTCTGCTGGATATAATCAACCCCGGGCCGCGGTGCTACATTTGAGAGTAAACTTTTTATGATTTTTGGCAAAAACTTGCTGTATCGATTATCAATACAAAGGTGTTGAATCGTATTGTTCCAAATTAGCCAATATTGTTCTTGAATCAGATCGAAACACTTCTAATTGATACATATCGTATTGTTGCAAAAACGTATCATTACACCCGTAGTTTTTACTAACATTTTACACTACAAACAAGTTTAGTTTAGCTTTAGCTCCTTTTCCCCTCTGTCCTTGAATGCTTCTGAGTTATTAAAGGCATTCATGTAACTTTGCTTGTTTCTTCATTGTTTTGGTTGTACTTTATCTCCAAGGAGCTCCCCCTACATGTTAGAGTAAAGCACAATTGTAAAATATCTTTTAGTTGCTCTGCCATGATGAAAATGTAAAAAATAAACCCATCGATAGCTTGCTGCTTTGGCTAACTGGAACATGTTGCTTTCTCTCGAGACCCGAGACTTCAGGGACACTGGGTCCGTTCTCCCATTCTTGCAAGGCTGGTTTTTCACCAAGATTTGCCAGGGGGAGGTAAAGGAAGCCTCAATCACCCTGCAACAACTCATTCAGCCAAGTCACTGATTCTGAAACAGTTTAATTGAGGTAAAAAAGTCACTTTGTTCCTCTTTAGCCTGAACCATGTATTAATGAAGCTCTAGCCCTTGTGTATCACTATGGCCTCAATAGACAGACTCTCTCTTGCTCATCTAAACGCAGCCAATAGCAGAAGTCCAGTTAGATGTTTTAACCAAGCTATGAGTTTGTGGGCCGTGCTTCTTTAAAGGAAAACTGATGCCGCAGTAACCTTTTTAACCTGGTAATTGGACCATATATTATTTTGTTCTTAAAGGTCAGTATCAGATGAATTGGTAAAAGCCAGAGGAAGTGTTTACTTTATTTGTGAACTAAAGTGCATGCATCAGCACACTGGTACTCAGCAATCTGCCTCATGAATATGCAAAGGTAGAGCATGTGTTTGTTTGCAGAATAAATATTTAATGTTGTGGAAAAACTGCTGTGACTGTTATGATGCTTTTCATTAAGTATTTTTGTGAAATCCCTGGAGAGGACACCACCTCCGTAACAAAACCATCTGAATGAATATGCAAATGAAGAAATTAATTCATGGTTTGGATATTAACATATTTTACAAGACAAAGAAAACAATTTGAAAGTATCTCTGCCTTAGCTTTCTGAGTTTGATAATAATAAATATAGTACTCATAGATATTACTCATTTATCATTGTCACAATATTAGCAATCGCAAAAAATTGTATTGCAACAAACGACTTGTATCACAATACCAGTCTTTGCCTGAGAAAAAAGTGCGCAGTCATAGTTGCTTTTTTTAAAGATTTTTTTGGGCCACTTTTAGGCTTTATTGAGCGGACAGAGTATAGAAGGAAATTGGGGAGAGAAACGGCAAACAAAGTCCGGCCTCGAACCCACAATGCAGAGGCAGGCTGTAGTTGCCCTGCATATGCTACACAGCTCTACCACTGGACCATACAGCGGCGCACACAGTTTTGGTTTTAAAAATATTTTGAACTATCTACAACAATGTTTTGGTATAGACATGGTTTATTCTTAGTCCTATTTTCACTTGGCCATGCTGTTTGTGATCTATGCAAGGTTTTCAGGAGGAGGAAAGAATGGACACAGATTGAACTATCTTTGAAAGAGATTAGGTAGAGTTACAACCAATCAGAAAAACAAAGTCGCCCTTGGAGGACTAACTGAAAGGACTGATTTAGGAAGTAATAGGTTTCACTGGGAGAGTTTCCAGACCCACATCACTTTGCTAAATGAGGCTAACCAGGCTAAGTTTAGTCCTGTTTAGTCTGTATTTAGTCCTTTAATTTACCCTGGCTTTCTACTAGTTTAGTCCTTAATTTAGTCCTAGTTTAGATCTGGTATAGTGTTGATGTAGCTCTGGCTTTGATAACTAGTTGTTTATCCAAAACCTTGTATTTAGTTAAACCAAACTAATATCAAACAGACATCAAAATATCTTATGTCATATCATTACCACAACATTGAAACAATAATCACATATTGCATGTTCTTCTAATATTATTATTAATACACTGGCCTTGTTTAAGAGTTGGATTTGAATACTCACCACACCAGGGAAGATTTTGGCGAGTCTGTCCACCGCTGCAATGGCCTTGGACTTGCCTCCTCCGAGACAGTCCTCAAACTCATACAGGGGCTGCCGGACAGGGTTTGAATACGAGATCTTTGCATTGTCCACAAACGTGATGTGTCTTACTCCCCATCCCTAAAACAATAGGAAGAACCATCTTTAAAATATGGATAATAGAGATATTTTATACATATGTTATAATGTTAAGGCTGCACGACCAGTTTAAAGCATTTTATCTGAGTGATGTCTTAGTACAACCAAACTATTCTTGTTGTTATTTACAAGGAAACACACAATTTACCTCCTGGACCTTTTGGAGAGCATTTCAGCCACAGAACCACCACTTGGCACTGTGTTATTCCGTTGTTTAAAGCCCTTTCAGTGAGTCAGCATGGAGCCAGAGAACGACATTTATCAACATCAATACTGTTTTATGTTTTTGAATGTCATATTTGTAATTTTTGTATATTTCACTTTTGGTTTTATTGTTCTTAATTATTGGTATTTTAAAGCCTTATAACTCCATCTATGTGGACTCTGCATGTCCACTCAGTGTTGCAGCTTTCTCCTTCCGTTCAAAGTCATCCACATAAAGAAGAATTCTAAATTCTAAATCTAAGGTGCCCCGAGTGAATTGTCCAGTGTGTACCAAGACAATTGTGTTTTATGAAAGTGCACTGTCCCTCTTCAAAACTAATCTAAAAGAAAAGAGCTAGAGAAACAAAAACAACACTTTGGTGCATTTATTTAACAGTTTTTACCATGAGGGTCCTGGCGACGTTGCAGCCCAGAGTCCCTGCCCCCAGCAGCAGACATTTGGCGGTGATGACTTTGTCCAGGTCCAGAGATGGCACCAGTCTCCAGCGCATCAGTTTCAGATTGAGGTCCACGGACGACTCTGCAAGCCTGAAACCAAGGTAATATAAGGTTTCATGTTCTCACAGTGCCAACTACGCCTCAACATCAACATGAAAGATATTTTTTATACTATTTTATTGAAACAAGTTCACCAACACACTAATACGTCATATTAAATTCAAGTTTTGAGCTCATTTTAACCTTATTTTTCTGTGTAAGCACTATGCAGACAAAGCCGGCACTGGATCTGAGGTTTCGCCAGCAGGATTTTGAGCCAGCACTGAATCAGTAATTACAATATTTCCAGCAGTCACAAAGAGTACGGCTGGCACAAGCATGCTGTTACAGGCCGAACATTCACATCTATTAAACTTCAATATAATAATACCGTCTAGATCTAGCACATGCATGCAATCTCTGATGCAAGCTTTCTCTGGTGGTATTCAAGAGTCTGCAGTCCTGATTTGGTACTGGTTTAGATCTTGTTCAGTCCTGATTTCGTCCTGATGTAGTCATTGTTTAATCCTGTTTTAGACTAGATTTAGTCCTGGTTTTATCCTGTTTTACTTAGTCAGGTGGTAGTCATGGTCCATGGTTACCCAGGTAACACTTGGCCTAAGTACAAAGACTCCTGTTTTGTACTTAGTCCCATATTAGTCCTGGTTTAGTCAGAACTGAGGCTATTTTAATTCATTAAAGATGGTACTTGAAAAACCAAATATTTTCTCAGTTAGTATTTGGTGTGAAAGTCCGAGACCCACTGGACTAGATGAATTGTCAAGCCAGGTCTGTTTTTTTCCCCTCAAAGAATCCTATTACAACCTTCTTTTATGTGAATAACCCTTTTTTAAATCCATGAAAACTTTAAATTTAACTTGTCTCAGTTGTGACTACAGCTTGCTTTTCCAAGCTTTGTACCTTTTAGGATCCATGCATTCACTCAGATTGACCATCCTCGGTCCCATTGCTCCTTTTGGGTTCTTCTCCCAGCCCACACTCTTTGGACACACTGTGATAAACCAAACCAAGAGCATTAGAAAGACAGGAGCACTTCTTTTTACCAAGGTGCCAACATAAGCTGGTTAAAAACTACATCTACAGCAGTGAGAGCTTTTAAAGGGACATGTAATTGGAAAAGGTGCTGAAATGTGGCCGTACTTCACGTCAGCGTGACATTTTTGATATTTAGAAAATTGAACGGCTTCTTTCAGACACAGAATCTCTATGGAAACAGATTTAACCCAACACAGAGAGAAGAGAAAAATAGTTGCGTTGGCCGAGCACAACGTATAATTTTACCTTTTCACAATGTATTCAGCCTTTCCAATTAGCAGCCAGTATTTTTGTACTTCTTTAGACAATGGTTTGTCTGATTATTCCAAATTACTGCCCGTTATTTTCAAAGCCATAATTATTCTAATCTAATTGTTTATTTTTATAAATTGTTATCATGTTTTTTGACGTCTGCTGCTGACCTCTTGGCCAGGTCACCCTTGCAAATGAGAGCCTAATCTCAATGGGTTTTTACCTGGTTAAATAAAGAATAATAAAAAAAAAAATAAAAAATGATCAAAGTTTACCAAAATATTAAATATAATTATCCCCTTTTAAGCATTGTACTATCATTTTGACTTCAGTAAAAATGTTCCCACCTTCTTGTAATACCAGACATTGTTAACCTAGAAGCATTCAGAGAGCAAGGAGCTTGGCCAAGGCATTAGCCCTATCTCGCAATAGTAAATATATAGTGCCCAGACAAGAGATCTTCTAGTTCAGGGGAAAATGCTTCATCCACTGAGGTGCAAAGCCCTTATATCTCCTTTACTGACCCCTTTGGCCCTTTCGCACAATTGTTGCTGGGTACTGTTAAATGATACCTTTGTGGTATTGAAAGAGAAGTTACAATACTACTGATATTTTTTCAATACCAAGTTTCAGTACCTAGTGGGACCTTTAATGTTCCTTTGCATTTATGAATCAAATAAATAACACAGAATAAATCATACAAACTACTGGTTTTAACTTACAGCTAAGAATTTAGCTCCAAAAATGTTTTTTTAATCAATATCATTGTGTGAAGATGATTGTAGAAGATGAATTAGCTCACCATAGGTATCAAAAAAAGTATCTCTCAGGTACCGGTATCAAAAACCAGGCATCGTTTAAGTACTATCAAAATAAATCTAAACAGTATCCAGCCCTACTCACAATGGTACACTTGAAAAAAGTTTAAAAAATGATCCAGAAACCAAAAACGAATAATTTCTTCCTCGGCCTATTACTACTGGCAGCGGGGATCAAACCACCAACTAACAAACAAATCAACAGACAAATGCAAGCAAAAACATAACCTCCTGGCTAAGTATTTTGAAAGCTCTGGTGCATTTTCTGTGTTAATTAGTCCAACATGTGGCAGGCTAAACAAAGCAACTTAATTATAGACACATCACAGCACTAGACTTTGTATCTCTCTTGCATTACATTCAAATCACTTCTTTTTCTCATTTACAAGACAAAAGCGTAGGACATAGGCAACATAAAAAGACTTTGCCCTGATAAAAAAAAAAATTTAATTAACCATAACGTATAGCTTTAATTATTAATGAATGTGCTTATCTGGTAAATGTCATAGAGATATAATATTTCACCTGAGTTAGGAGCCACTGCAGGAAGTTTGACTTGGAAAATGACGCTGTGATGAATGGAGCGACTTCCTTGCAGCGTTCTGTCTCTGAAACACAGCACCTCCACCACGTCCAGCTTCGACCCCCTGAAGCACAAGCGCATTCACATGAGAGGAGGAATAATGAGGCAGCTGAAGTTTAAATCGTATTTAAGTATAAAATCTGTATGTATTTGGTCTAGTGAGATGAAAAAAGTACACTTGAGATAAAGGGACACACAAGTTCTTCAGTTGATCTAATCTTTGGACCAAATTTTATCTCTGATAATTTTTTGTGACCAACATTTCACTGAACTAACATTATTTTTCTAAAAAAACAAGTGGCACATGTATTTTAAAATCAGTTTCACCATTTAATTTTATCTGAAAAAAATGTTAAGATGTTGAGGGTTCAAATAAGCTGAACATTGAAATTATAATCAACAATGCCACAACCAAATTAGGTCCCAACCCATTACTTGGGAAACACTGATGTAAATTTAGGAGCAAGTGGTGTTATTATTTTAGTGTTTTGTTTTTTTTTTGGCTGCCCTCATATGTGCAACCAGCCACACATTTTTGGTATACACATATGCTCATACATTTTAAAGGGGATATATTATGTATTTATTCATATGTTTAAACCTCTAGAAAAGCACTGCACATTTTACTTTCTTCAAAAACATTATCTGACTAAAAGAGAACGTTTTTAAGAAGTACTCTACTGATGCCAGAAAAAACAGGTGAAGAGACCAGCAGAGGGCAGCAGAGTACAGCTCTGTTCAAGTCTTTTGCTGACATTTCTTAAGGCATATTGTTTATGGTCTAACTACAAAGAAGCCGGTGCACGCGGCATACAGTGATGCTCTAAAAAATGTTTGTAACGGCAAGAGTTAGCACTTTACCAGCTGTATTACGGAACCTCATGTATAAATGTATCTGTAGGTCAAACAAATCTGAAAATTAAATTATTTTGTCACTGACAAACATCAAATTTAGCTACCAGTCCAAGATGTGGAGACACCGGTACAGCTGCCTTTTTAAAGTGTCAATTTAACTATTGTATCTTTCTGTCTTTGTATTTTTGTATTGTTTGTTTTCTATTAGTGTATTTTTGGACCATGAATCCGGAAAAAAAAGGTTGCATTGAATTGAATTGAACATAATGAGTGAAAAAAAGCACTTCACTTCCTTAAACTTTTTGTATGATGACATTTCAAATTAAAAATAGCTGTGAGGAATCAGTGCAAACAGAGCTGTACAGTTTTTTTTGGATGAATGAATAAGAGCAGACTGGATGCAGAGGGCTTGTTGATTAGTCAGTGCTTCCTGGAGTGGGCGGGGCTTTGTGGGAGAGGCAGGGGCTCGTGGAATCAATTGTTTTGAGGCCTCAGAAACTCGCCAGAGAATAGAGGATTACTCAAACATGCGTGAATGAAACAAAACACAACTCCAGGTATGTTTTTGAGGTTGGGAACAAGATTATAGCATGGTATAAAGCTCAGAAAGGTTGATTTTGCAGAATATAGCTCCTTTAACATACCATGTTAAAGGGGCATGTTTTGTTTATTCATTTTCAATACTCAAATACTTCCATATTCTGATTTTGAAGCAATTTAAGCCATTTATCACCATATCAACATTTTGTCATTTTGTAATTCTACTTTCAGAAAAAGGCACAAGACGTTCCAGCAGCACTCACTATATTTAAGTTGGCCAGAATCAACAAATTATGATGATGGAGCTGAGGAATGATGAAAATGTGGGATATAAATAGCCTATGACTACACAGTGTTTTGGCACTATTGCTATTTGTAATGTGTAATTTGGATGTGAATATTTCAGAAAAACATTCCTAAAACTAGAGGCACACGGAGAATGCAGACCTTTGTTAAAGCATGACAGTTTACAGTAATCCACACTACAAGCTTACTGTTAAGACAACTTTTTGAGTTATGTTGACAAACCAACACCAGTATTATTGTCATACTTAATAAAATGGTTTGTCTGTCTTTTCAAAACTACTGCACAGAATTTAAGCTAGGTTTTCTCCATGTACTCCGGCTTCCTCCCACCGTCAAAAGAAATGAATGAATGTGAGAGTGAATGGTTGTCTGTCTGTGTTTCTGTGTCAGCCCTGTGTCTAAATGGCCACTGTCTGGGGTGTATTCGCCTAAGGCCCATAGTTGCTGGGATAGGCTTCAGGCACCTGCAACCCCTAATGGGAATAAGAGGAAGAAGATGAATAAATGATCAACTTTTCAAGTAAAAAGAAAACATACAAAATGATAATAATGGTGGAGGATCACCTAAAACTGAACTTTTCTTCCTTTACTGGCCCCTTGTGGATGGAGTTAGTATCTTTGGCCTCATCTTGCATTGGTGCAGAGTACTCTTAAAAAAATGGATGCAGGCCGTGATTCGTATCGACACCAAAAACTAATTTCTATCTTGGCTCATTATTTATCTGGACAATTTTATCAAAATCCAACCTTTAAAAACAACACCTGCAAAAACATAACCTTCTATATTATGCAAAAATTGACTTTTCTGAGCTTTCTCCCATGTTATAATGTTGTTCCCTCATCAGAAACATACCTGGGGTTGTTTTGCTTCATTCACGTAAGTAATCCTGTACGGCACGGGCACGGGCATTCTGGGCCCTCAAAATACTCGGTTCCACAGGCTAATGAAGATAATAAAAAGATGTACAGCTCTGTTTCCACTGATTCCTCACAGACATTTCTCATTTTGTAGTAAAATGGCATCATACTAAAAGTTTAAGGGATGCTTTTTTCCCTTGTTTCTTTATGGCACCAGTAAAGTACTTATTAAAAATGTTTTCTTTTAGTCAGATAATGTTTTTTTAAAGTTGTAAAACATGCAATGCTGATCTAGAGGTGGCCAATATTGGTTTAAAAAATAGGAATAAAATGCATAAAAATAAAGATGAGATCACACAGCATGGACATTATTCTGTAAGCTTTTGGATAACCATGTCTCTCGTAGGGTGATTATCATACAACCCTCTATAGACCAAGATTACTGTGCAAATAACTTTTACCATAAAGCGTATTTAATTTCAACACATGCTATTTACCATGTTCATAAACATTATTTGGATTTTCCAGTGCTGTGTATCACATCTGGTCACAGTATGGGTAATAAAGCAGCTATTGCACTTTATTACCCACAGTATGGGTAATAAAGCAGCTATTGCACTTTATTACCCACAGTATGGGTAATAAAGCAGCTATTGCACTTTACCAATACAAAAACAACTGTGTGATGTGATCCACTTGTTTTTAAAATGAGCTGCAGGGGGGGTGGAACATATCCCAGCTACTTTGGGCCTGAGGCAGGGTACACTCTTTCATTAATTTACGGGATTTATGGAATGTTTTGATTACCAATTCACCTACACATGCATGTCTTTGGACGGAGGGAAGCCAGAAAGAACTCACAGTAACACAGAGAGGACATGCAGACTCAATCTATGGGCCCTTTACTGTTATTTGGACCTAATGACTACAGTTAGGTTGCACAGTGACTAGGAGTGCTCGTGGTTAATCAATTAATCGTCAATATGGCCATAGTCAATTGAAAGAAATACTAATGTTGTACAGTAGAGAAAAGATACCCTACAACTGGAGAGTTAGGGCAAATTTCCTTGTGCATCCTTTTTTTTTTATTATATACCCATATCTGCACATCATAACAAACAAAAACACTTAACACAAAACAATTAAGGGAAGAAATTTAAGGGATTAGCCAGCATCATTGCGTAATTACTATGGCGTAAGAGGAATCAGCTCTCAATGTATGTATTGCAGAAAGGGACTCCAGATGGTGTTGCAGTGGGTCAGTTTGTTGTTTCGGGAGCTTTGACTGTTGCAAAAAAGACCATATTATTAAACTGGAACGACAACTCCAAACTATCAGAAAATCACTGGTTAAACTTAATGACTCACCACCTCCCGAAACAACAAAAACAACAAACAATGAATGTGCATCCCTAACAGTGACAATAAAGAGATGCTAGATAGAGCTGAACAATAAGAAAAGCAAAAGGTCTGTTGGCATGTCAAGTAGTGGACTGGCATTTTCAAATTAATGCTGCACACAAATTAAGTGTCATTATAATTTAATTGCATGGAACATTTTAAGGAGAAATTGTTATGTATTTGTATGTTTTTTTTTTACACCTACCATCTTTCACATAATCACTATCTCACCAGTTCCCCTCCACTTTATTGACTTTAGTTTTGGCTTCATGCCAGACCAAACTCTTCTACATCCTGGCAGTAAACTCAATTTTTGTTCTTGTTCTCTTATATAAAGACACAGTGACAGACTTTACCATCTGTACGCGATGAGGACCAGCAGATTTCTCAGAGGCCAGCCCGGATGTTGGGCAAGGGTGCACGGATCATAAACGCCCACAGAAACCTAGAGACAAGATGGACAGGGCAGAACCAACATGAGTGAGAATTAGTTTTCTTTCACAAAAAAAAGGAATATCTTACATGCATGTTCACTGAAAGTGCAGTTGATCGTTTTGGATGTTGTCAATCAATTTCAACAGCTCAAACTTTAAAATAAATTGGGAGCTATTACTTTTCAAATTTCCAAATCTTCTCACTTCTTTTCAGGTAACATATAGACATTGGTAGAGTAACCAAAAACTGGACTCATGGAAAAAAAACAATATTACTTGCTGCTGGCTCAGTTGGTAGAGCTGCAGCACATATACAGGGCAACTATAGCCTGCCTTGACATTGTGGGTTCGAGTCTGGACTCTGACAGTTTGCCAAATGTCTCTGTCCGCGCACTCCCCAATTATACTCTGTCCTATCAATAAAGTCTAAAAATGGCCAAAATGAATATAAAAAGAAAAAGAACTCTTAGAAGTACAATTTATTCAAAAGGTTACTCAAGTAAATGTTACTCAATACCACTCAACTCCGGTACCTATACATAAAAACCATACATCGCATAGGACATCAACAAACTTGGTATTTTTATGTCATTCAGCTGATTATTACTTTACTGTACAGTATTTTAACATTTCTGCATAATTCACAATAAACCATTTTCTGTTTTATCCATTGGCATATATGAAGGATACATACAGTCAATGGTTTTATCACAGTTAAATGACAGTTTTCAACTAATTGCCATGTTTTACTTTCCAAAGGCTGTTATGGCTGCTGTGTTTCGACTGTCAGAGCGGGTGATATGCATCACCTACTCTGCAGTTTCACAACTTCCACAAATCTCACTTACACATGGATATATAAAAAACTGAACTCAAATTAACTTAAAATGTGCAGTGTTTTATAAAATGTAATTGAAAAGCTGCAGTACAGGCAATATTGAGTTCCACCCCAGTTCTCCATTGACTCCCATTAAAAGCAAATGTTTTCGCCCAAGTGTCATGAGTCAGTATGTTGTAGTTTTTTCCTCTATGTCCAGCTTTTACTTACAGCAGCATTTATTTAACTTTATTAAATGTCATTCACTTTATAATTTAAAATCTTTCAACATCTTTCAGTCAAGTTAATATTATCTGCATTCTTCAGCTTGGAATTTTATTACTGATACATAATTCAACATAAAGCGCTGTGCAAACGT
This sequence comes from Bostrychus sinensis, assembly GCA_020698575.1. Classification (NCBI taxonomy): domain Eukaryota; kingdom Metazoa; phylum Chordata; class Actinopteri; order Gobiiformes; family Eleotridae; genus Bostrychus; species Bostrychus sinensis. The sequence continues at coordinate 11,189,159 of CM036241.1, read as the reverse complement.
TTTTTTTTTTTAAGAAAGAAAGGCTATAAACAAAGAAAGTTGTATGAATGTAATGTGTCAAAAATACACAAAATTACACAAGAAAGATGCCAAAAACTAATTAGAAGCACTCGTAGAGCATAGACCTCTGCTTACACACTAGCCCAAACTCACAATGGTAAAGATACGGTACCCAGCACTGGACTCAAACTCAAATATGTTCTAGTTCAGGGGTAAATGCTGTTTCCATTGAGCTACAAAACTCTTTAATCTCACGTTTAATGCTAAAGAGTCTACTAAAACGAAACTAGTATCTTCAGTTTGTATCTCAAAATTATGCAGAATCCTTTAAAATACTAAAACAGTGATATCTGGAACCACACCAGAATTAATCATTTTGTTCTTGGCCCATTACTGATCTTTCCTGAAAGTTTGATAACAAAAAAAGTGTCTGTATTTATTAAAGCAGTCTTAGTTACCTGGATTTTTTTTCACACCTGCCTAATACTTTTGCACAGCTCTGTAGTTCAGCTTAGTTCAATTTTTTCTCAGCAAATTTCAGCCTCAGCATCCACACAACAGCTTGAGTCATTGCAACATTGCTACTCCATGAATAGTATACCCACAAAGTAAGAAAACACACATAAGTACCTTCTTAGTATCAGAGAAGAAAGTGTCCCAGTCGCTGAGGGGAGCCATCTGTACTGAGTCTTCACTGTACTTCATCAGAAAATAAGGGACTGCTGTGGTCTCCCTTTTGATACACAGGTCATCATAGGCCTCCTGCAGGGCTAAGATCTGAGACACAAATAATAGGACACATGAAAGGTCTTCTATCTGACAGAAATGTACATGTCAAATTTACAAATCAAATTATGTTATGAATAACCAGAGTCCAGAGCTTTGGCTCCATCTCTTCATAAATATAAATAAACTTATACTATGGGCAATAAAGCTTTAATCTTATAAAAAGCATCCAAAAATTGTTAGTCATATTATTATTATAATATTCAACATAGTATCACATAACTATATGTCTTTACTTTGGATGTGGTCTCCTGGTGTTTTTACAATGGATGCCAAAGTATATGTAAATCAGCAACTATAAATAATACATCTTACAATGGTTAAACATGTTAGGTAAGTACTAGCCATAACTAGACTTAGGAAAGTATGGGAGTCTGGCAGTAACAATTCTTCAGAGTAAATAAATGCATTGATGCAGAGCTTCACTTTTCCTCTGATTGCATTGGTGCTGGTTTATTCATTTGGCCACATTCACTGATTGATGATTTTAGAACAAGGACAAGGAAAGCCAGACTGTCTTAATTGTCTTCTTCCAAACTTCACCCAAAGTCATTACAGCTCTGAGTTTTAATGGATATTTTAGGCAGCATTAAACACTGATGAGTTCTGGTAAATAGAGAGGTTGTTTTGTAAATTTGTCTTTTGGTCTTCCATCACCTTCTTTTCCTTTTGGACAAACATCTTCAGCTCTGCCTTCTGTCTTTTCTTCTGTGCCACTGTCTCCAAAGCACTTCCTGGTATTTCATTTCTCATTACATTTTATAGCATGTAATGGCTGTAGTTATGAATTAATATTACAATTATACTAACCTTTTAATCTTGTTCAATGCCTCGTCCCAATTTATAGTATAAAATTAAAAAGTATAAAGTATAAATTTTAGGGCTGCAGCAACTAATCAGATTAATCGATTATAATCAATTATTTAACTAATCATCAACCCATTTAGTAGTTGTTTAATCGTTAACTTCAGTATTCACAGACTCTGAAACATGCCAAGTCCTGAGAGAGAAGGCTTTATTACCAAGACAAAGCAGTAAAGCAACAAAAACAGTTATAAAAAATTTACATTTTGTTTTTGAATAAAAATATCTTTGTGTGTATATACTCTACACATCCTCAAGTGGCATACTGTAATTTAAATTTAGTAAAAATTAGGTGAGTTTTGGTAGAACTGTCCACTTTTTTTAATGAGAACTATAAAACACCTCAAGCTTCCCTATCTGACTATTAATTGAAACAAAAATTGACAGTTTTATCAGTTATAAACAAAATATTTGTTAGTTGCAGCCCTAGAATTTTAAATTTATAAGACACAATCATTTGGAAAAAGAAGATAAATAGTACATCAGTGCCTGCACCCCCTGAAGCATAAACCAATACGCAGAAGCGTATTGGACCAATCTCGCAGGAGGAGAGATAGATTCTTGTAATAATCAATTAAAAAGGTCACGTAGTCCTCATTAAGTAGGTGCTAAACAAGCAGCTCACCTGTTTGGCTGAGAAAACTTTCTCAATGACCGAGGGCTGTTTAACAATCTTAATGCCCTCCTGAAAGCAAAGAGCTGGGAAGCAGAACCAGTAATAGAAATGATACTTCTTTAGATCCTGAAAAAGACATTAAAATAAACACAATTAAACGACTATATATCTTTTAGTGCTTTCAAATTTAGGATAAGATATTTGTATACACACTGCAAAGGTGAGGAGGATAAATCTACAGAGGATAGATGGGTCTGACAGTGCAGCTCCTGACTGTATGGCATGCCATATCTAGAAAACAGACAAGAATACATAATTAATTTGTGACTTTAAATATATTTGTGCATTTTAACTCTAATAAATTATACTACTACTCCTGCCACTGAGACTACTACTACGACTGTATCTTACCTCATTAGCTTCCTTCTCCAGCATAACCTTCTTATCAGTTGCTTTAAAGGCATCTAGTGTGTTCATGTTATACAGGGTTCCTATGGCCGGACAGCAGCGGACTGGAGTTGGACCATCACTAGCGGTAAAAGCAAACAAAAGCCAATAAAAATATTCTTATAGCTGTCATCCTGTATAGTTCATATTTTTGATCATTCATATCATCGTACTTACACTTCAAAAGCACTGAACTCTAGAGTCAGACGCATTGGCAATCCAACTTGATCGCCTAATGAGAAGAATTATTATACATTATTATTTAAAACTAACTTAATGTACTGATGCTGTAGCAATTCTCTACTTACCATTGTAGTAGAATCCTTTAATGCATTTGGGGCTCTCGTCCAGCCTGTATTCATTGAGTTTCTTCTGTGTGAGCTGGTGCCAAAAGCCGGCCTCCAGAGCACTGCTGAAGGGGGCGAACTGGAGTTTGGGCTCGTTTTTGGCTGCTGCCGCTGCTCCTTCACCGGATTCGGATGCCATAGTGCCTTTATCACAATCTGCTTATCAATTTATAAAAGCTGAAAATAAAAATAAAATGATTTACAGATAAAGCACGTCCCACATCACGTCAGTGCACCTTATCCTTCATTATAACCCATGTTTGTTGGCAGGGCTTGACATTAACACTAGCCAACGAGCCAAATGCAAGTATATTTTCATTCTGGCTAGTGATACAAGTACTCCCACTGGCCACTTCGGTTGAATTTTATGTAGACCTAGGCCTATACACTAACTTTAGAAGTTAGACCTGTTCCTCTGCCTCATATGTCTGTACTGAGAAGGCAGTAATTAATACTAAAAAGTTAGGCCTAAATTTATGTTTCTCTGCTCGAGTGTACAGTGTATGATGTTGTGATTGATGCATTTCAGGTTTTACATTGTATGTTGTGTCCTACCATGTCAATCTTTAATAAATCTAAATCCAAATCTACACCATTTATTATATAGTAATTCATCATGATTAAAGAAAGAAAATTAGTAATAAAAAAAAGACATGCTTTAAAAGATTTGACACCACATGCTCAGAGCACTTTATTCTGCCAATAGGTAAACCTGTTTTTTTATATTTGATAAATCCTTGTCCATGAATAACACCAAAATTTGTATTTCTTTAAGCTAATTGTATACTATAAAATATACACGAAAACTCAACTTATTAAATTGTGGCTAGTAAAAACACTAACTGGCTAGTTACTATGACAAATATGAGCCACAGTGGTCAGTGAGAATAAAAGTAAATGTCACACCCTGTTTGTTGGTAAGTTTATGTTTAGAAATGCATTTTATTTACTTCTATTTCCAGTGTATACTTATATTATATCTATAAGTGTGCATATGCTAAATCTATATTTTTGAGCTATTCAATTTATTCCATGTCTATTTGACTTATTCTAATTGTCATTCTTGTGCTTCCAAAAGTGTGTTTGTGTGCAACTGAGAAACTGTGCCCAAGTAATGTTAATTCTCCTCGTGGATCTGTAAAATTTATTTAAAGTCATGTTTTAGTGCATGTTTTGTAAAGTCATGTGTCGAAGATTACCTTGAACAGCTATTATAACGGAATGACCCGAAAAAAAAATACAATATTTGAGATAATAAACGGGGGATGCAATCTTATGGGGGTTATTTAAAGTGTACAGTTATATTCACTCCACATCAGCTTTGACAGTTCAAGCTACACTCGCCATTTTTTTTTAGCTTTAAACAAAAATACACCGCATTACATTAACAGAAGCAGCGGCAGCATGAGAAAAGCATTAGACCAAACTGACAAACCTAAATAACTTTAAAAAAATAAGCATTTCTGTTTTCTCTTTCACTTACCCAAATCCTTACTTCCTGGTCACGCTGGTCATGTGATCACGGGACTTGTCAATAAAGCAGTGCACTGTGGGTAATACGCCGGTCAGTAGCTGCTTAGCTTCTTGGCTAAACTAAAGTAATAAATAATAAATCTACTACGGTGCAAGGACCATTGAGTAAAATATAATGTACCAAAATAAGAAAATAAAGGCGCAAACGACGAAGCAAGAAAACACGGATAAAAATCTGTACGTGTTGTTTCTTTTCATTTTGCAGCTCCGATATCACTCAACAACACGAGTGCGTCCGAAGTGTGATGTGGCATAACTCTTAGGGAACAATACAATCTAATTACATGTGGCCTTAAAATACAAACTGGTTTAGGCGTTTATTACCAAAGAATGAGGAAAATGCCTCGGTTCCTGTTTCCTCCGGAGCGGTGGAGAGTGCTGATTGGCTCCATGTGGAGAGCCTAAGGGACCGTGTGAAAAACAAGGTCTGACACAAAACGCACACAACGCGACTTTGTATTACATTTATGCAATCATAAATGAAATACAGAGTGTATGATCGCAAAGCAGAGTTTGGTTTGTGCAACACTTTGGATAATTTATATAAAAGAGAAAATCTGATTTCAGGATTTTTTACATTGATTAATAAATTATTATTATTATTATTATTTGTTTGTTTGTTTACTTTATTATTAAGGTGACCAGATTGTTAGACCCAAAAACTAGGATACATTTTTTTCCCCTAATCACAGTGCATTTGAACTCACCAAATGACAATAAAGCCGAAATCCATCCAGTTTTCTGTCATGTAATTAAAGTACATGATGCTATGATGCAAGTTTTGAGTTTTAATGGCCATTTATTAATAAAAATAATTACACTGTAAATAATTTTAGTGACAAAAGTCTCTAGACAAATGTGTTTTTAGTTTACTGTGCTTTTCTCTGGGTTAAAATGGGGACAACTGGGACATGGTTTGTTGAAAACTAGGACATATTAGTGTTTTTACAGATATGTGTTGGGACTAATGACAAGGAGCCTAAAACTGGGACTGTCTTATTTAAATAAGGACGCCTGGTCACCCTAAGCAAGATACAAAATCTTGTGGTGGTAAACAATCTCACAATAACTACAGAAGACAAAGACATCAAATAAAATAATAAGAGGACCAAACTGAAAATGGTTAATAGATTATTTTACTACACAGCTAGCCTAGGCCTACGATAACTCTAGATATCCTGATAGTAATAGTTGTGACAGTAATAATAATAACAATAATAATAATAATAATAATAATAATAATAATAATAATAATAAATACATGTGAACCTCTGAAATATCCAACTATCTTCCTAGTTTTTTATGTAATTTTTAACCAGTAACTAGTAAATTTTAACCAGATTTTTACTCAAAAGAAAATCTACAGTTAATAGATTATTCTCCCACAGCCAGCCTACCCCTAATAATAATACTAATAAAAAAAAACAATAATAATAATAATAATAATATTAAACAACTTACTTCTGAAATAGTCCACTATCTTCTTTGTTTTTTGTGTATTTTTTTTTACCAATAACAACACAGAAAAACTAGATTTTTATTTATATGTACTCATAGATTTTATTTAACCCTTTATTTTATAGGAATGTATGTGTGAATATGCCAAAATATTTCATTGCATATTTATTAGCTTTTATTCCGTCATAATAGTTTTTTTTTTTTTTTTTTTTTTTTTTAACCTCTCATCCAATTAAAATGAAGGCATGTCCTTTTACTTTTATTAAAAACAAATTTCTTATGAGATATTCAATTTAATAAAGGTGTCATTTAATTCTTGGGAGCCACTACAACTTATTATACCTCTATTAAACTCTAATAAAAGTGCAATCAATATCTTTTTTTTCTCACATTGCTTTTAGTTCACCTCCTGTTGTTTGACATGGCAAAGTAATGACTCACCTCCAGCTCACTCAGGCTGCTGGATGTGGCACAATATTTCAACTATCAGGTTTCAAACAGTAGACCTGAAAACACACAAGTTCTTGGGCAGAAATACAAACAACACTACAAAGGTGTTGATATATTAATTTTTCATTTTAGTACTATTGGAAGCAAGCGGTAACAGGAGATATGTGCTGTTGAGCAATGTTCACAGATACTATCAGCTTTGCAGTAGCTGTGTTTTGGACTAATATCAACTCCTGTAAACAGAAAGTGATGTACCAAGCCGAGCAAAGTCTGTAAATGTATTCGGCACTTTCCCAAAATATGGCTGTACCAATTTATTATCTCGCATTTCTAAATATTTTTGCATTTTCAAGATTAAAAATGCAGAAAAAACACAAAAGGAAACACAAGCCCACATTTATACTGATTTTTAAACGTTTTGTACACACACAGCTATCTCAACACATTGCCTGTTTTTGTACCTTTCTGTGTCAACCCTTTGACTAACTGTGGCCACTGTCAAGAGACGTTTTTAGCATTAGAGATTAAGGATTTAGGTCCTTGAAAGCCAAAAATGAAACAAACAAAAGAAACAAATAGTACTGGATAAAATATTAAACATTGTACAGATGTAATTTCTTGTATTATAAGGCCTTTAATAATGTTATATTTGTGGCTGTCTATAGTGTGAGTAGGATTATGGTTACTACAGTGATTTTGATTTGGATCCCTAAATACATTTAAAAGTAAAGGTAGGGGCAGAGTGAGCAGAGAGCTGAAGGAGAAAAATGGTAAGGCAAAATGTATTAAACCTTATGTACCCTTATGAATTATGTCAGTGTTGTCAGTATATTGTAGTGTTGTAGTCAAGTACTAATTGAGACTAAGACAAGGCAGAGACTTTCAAGGTTCGAGACCAAGATTATTAAGGACCGAGACAACCAAACCCTGTGAACTAACACTAAATAAAGAGGGGAAAAAAAAAAAAAGTGGTTCAAATAAATTAATGATTATTCTAATGTTCTAATGCAAACAGACTCCACAAACAAACAGAGACAGATAATTTTCCTGGTTCTTCTAATGCGGAAATCTATTTACTCCAAAATTATGAAGAATAGCATTTTCTTATAATGTTTTGGTAAAAGTCTCTGAGACTGCCACATCCAAGACTGAGACAAGACCAGGTAAAACGAAGACCGACTAAAACTGCAGCCGGGACCGAGATGAGACTAAGACCATAAAAAATGCTCTCAAGACCAAGACCAATCTCAGATGCTACAACACCACAAAGGGGATCACACAGCTACATTGGGTACATTTTGGGGTGCTGTTGCTCCCTTAATAATGGTCTATAGTTACACCTCTGTCACTGTCGAGGTTGTACCCTGCCTGAGGCCCAGAGTTGCTGGGATGGACTCCAGTTAACCCTGATCCTTATTAAAGCTCAACAGTGCCCGCCTGCCCTCGGTTCCAGAAATAAAATTCCCATCCATTTTTCCCATTGACTTTTCAAAAAATATGTATATTAAGAGTTCAACAGCTCAAGGGAGGCTAATCAGCTCTGTGGTAAATTTCATTATAAACATGTATTTGAAACTTGTAAAAAGGCAAAGTTTCAAACGCATTTTGCTGAATTTTTAAGTTTTAGATAATCTTTTTGATAGAAATGAATCGTGTTATGGTCACGAGTTACCACAGAGCTGATTAGCCTCCATCGAGCTTTTAAACTCTTAATATACGTATTTTTCTAAAAGTCTATAGACACTTTTGAGCTCCATAGGAACAAGCAGAAAAAAATGAATCAATGAATCACATGCATTTATTCTATCTTTGTTGCAGTGCAGTATAGTACAGCATTTATACATCTTCTGGTGCCATGCTGTGTCACATCCATGTCATATTTTGCATGCCTGTCGTCTGATACACAGTCTTTACCTCAGTAACAATAAATAACAGTAAAATTATAGACAAAGTGCAGCAGGTTACAAAAATAAATCTTACATTTTTAACACATTTACAGTGTTTGTCTCTGAGGATGAGCTCGACAGTCTGTGAATTGTTTGTTTGTCATGTACAGCCTCACACACAGTGAACTCCAGACACTGCGTGGGATGGTATTATTGTGCATACACATAGAAGTGGCGGGTGGAAGATGTCCAAGTAAGTTAACTCAGACTGGTGACAAAGAGCATGACATTTTGTTATGCACAGAGCAATTTGGCACGTCACTGCTGCATTGATTGTTCGACTGATGTAAACAGAAAGCAATGGGTTGAGCGTCTTCTTCTTTAAAGTTATTTTTTTTGCTTCTTTCTGTAGATGAAATTTTTTTAAAAGCCCTATCATACATGTAAAGTTCCCCTATTATGCTAAAACAACTTTTTTGAGCTTTTAACCATATCAACTATTTTTTTTTTGAGCTTTTAACCATATTAAAAACATATCTGGAGTAGTATTTTGTTTCATGAATGCTTGAGTAATCCTGTTTGCTGAGCCCCAAATTGTTTAGTGGCTGTTGCTTCGACTTAAAATAAAAACAGTAAAGAGATGACTATTAAGGTTAAAATCAATAAAACGTAATTGAGTAAAGTGCAATTATAACAATAAATATGATCCTTTGTATATTATGTGCAAATTAAGGAGTTGTACTGTTTGATGCCCATGAGGAGTGCAGCTTCTGTAACGCACCCTGGACAATGTGGGCAGGAACAGTCTTTTTCTAAAAGGGCTCTTCAGACCGGCCAGTTAAATTAAATTAAATGTTGGCAATTACTGTTATGGTATTAGTAAGTAAGAGCCAACTCAGTGCCAGTGCCAACTCAATCTACAGCTAGCTTTATAAGAAAAGGAAAGTACTTGTGTGACCTTTAGGATAATTTAATTGAAATACGACTGTTTATCACAAGAACAAGGCGTGCTTTATTTGTAAAAAGACATTTCCGTTACATGTTTTTCCTTTTGCTTCCTGTTCTGCGATTATCTTTAGTCCAATCAACAGAGTTTCACCCTTTTGAAAATCAGACCACCCTAATGAAACCAAAAGGATTACCAGAGTGGTATGTTACACATTTTTGCAGTGTTTTGTGGTCTTTCTTGTGCCCCAAAACTGACCCAACCCAAACTGTACCACTCCAATACAAATGGTCAGTACGTTCTGCCATTTGAAATCCGATTTGACTTGTAACATTAATCCATGACCTTGCTCTTGTCTCCCACTAGTGAATGTTCAAAATATTTTTAAAGACCCGCTTAAAATTCCCATTACAAAGCGGGTATATAAAGGGATTTAGAGTTGAGTTGATGTACCCTAACCATATGGTGAACATGTGCAGGTCATGGTGCACACACTCTTTGCAAAACGCCATGACCATGAAGGCTATGAAGTACGGGATCCAGCACAATAGAAAAGCAGCAATGATAAACCCTAACTGTTTGGCTGCTTTGTGCTCCTTGTGGATCCTCAAACTCTGTAAACGTTGGCGAGATTGGTCGATAAACTTTTGCCATGTCTGTTTTAGCGTCGCTTCATGTTCGGGGTCTATTTTGTCATCTTGGACATCTTCCTCGGCCCACGGCAGAGAGTGATTGGCGTCGCAGTTGTTGCAAAGTGCTGACTTGTATCCTTGCATGTCCGATATCTGATTGCAAACACCGCTCACTGAATTCGGCACCGAGACATGACATTCATTCAAAGAGGCTTGTACTTTGTTCTCATTAGTCTCCACTGAACAGATTATGTCCCTTGCCACAGTGGGCCGACCGGGGGGAAGAGCTGAGTCTGGCTGCTGCCTCTCTTTGGAAGTCACTAAAGGGCATCTATTGACTTTTTGGGGCATTTGCAGACTCTGCTTTGTCATTGCAAGCAAACATTTCTGTTGGCCTCTTGCTGAGGTTTTTCTGGTTGGCGCCACTTTGGTGCGGTCAGTCTCCTCCAGGGAGTAATTCTGGTCTATAGTGTTTTGATCCAGCAATCGTTGGGTTTTTGAAAGTTTTTTTAAGACCTCTTTATCCTTTTTGGGTGATTTTAAGGAACTCTGCTCTGGTGTTGGAGCATTTTGTTCATTTTCGTTTTCCCCAAAGGAGTCAGTAGGATGGATTATTCTCTCTCTGTCCCTGAGATGTTGTCTTACTGCCCGATAGATGTGTGTATAAAACCACAACATCAAAATAGACGGCACGTAGAAATTAAAGATGGCGGTGATAACTTTAAACCACGTGACGAAGCGAAAGTCAGTGTCACACTTGTTCTCCTCCTCGGGCTTCAGATCAACGTGTGTGAAAGATCTCCAACCTAAAATAGGAATTATCCACATCATTGACAGCAACCATGCTCCGGATATCATCACGCTAGCTTTCCCCCTCGTCCGATACTTAAGGTACTTCAGTGGCTGTCTGACGGAGCGGTACCGATCCAAACACAAAATAAAAAGGCTAAAAATGGACGCTGTGCTTGCTACATAGTCCATGATTAACCAAAACTGGCAGACGGCGCGACCCAATTTCCATTCATCCTCAAGCAAATACACCATGTTTAGCGGCATCACGGTGGTGCCAACTATCAAATCTGCCACAGACAGGCTGACAATGTACAGGTTCCCGACAGTGTGTAGGCTTTTCTCCCTCTTCACGGCGTACAACACGAGCAGATTCATTATAATGGTGAGGAGAGACAGGAGTCCCAAGATGACCCCGAGCACGGCGTTGTGAAAGCGGGTGTGGAAAGTCAAGACGGTGCTGTTGCCTTCCAGTGAATGGGGCTCGAGAAGAGAGGTGTTGTTGCTGATATTGACATGGCTCCTCACGTGTAAAGGGTCAGTGGACAGTGGCAGACCAGAATCCATCATATCGGAAGGTCAATCACATCATGAAAACAGCTGGATGTTGTCTAGGTGGGAGGTATGTCCAAAAAGGTCCAGGGGTGCAGGCTTTTAATGAGCAGAAAAGTCATCATTTTCTTTGATCTGAAAAACATAAAAAACAGTGAGTTATTCTAGGCAACTTATAGTTACATTTATAAGCACAAAGCAGACAGGTATTCAGATTTCTGTCTTTCATTTTCTCATTATAATGACCCATTTTCATATTTTATTGAATCTTGTTCTTGTTATAAAAAGAAAATGATTTGTTTTCCTGAGATCTTGAAAAAGTTAACTTTCCCTTGACTGCTGGAATGTAGGGGGATTAAAGGGAGATGAGAACGCTGTATATTTATTCAATAAAGGGCTTGGATGAGCTGAGTCTTAAAGGTTATCATGCTTTTTTCAGGCTTCTTGAAATAGTTTTGGACACCTTTGCATTAGTAATTCACATTTCATAACTTCAAATAATGTATGTGTCTGGAAAATGTATTTTTCTGGGGAGCTGTTACTTTGACTTTGCAGAAAATCACAGATAAACAGAGAGGGTTAGGTCAGAAAGGGCAGGAGGGGCATCTGGCGTGACAGACATTTACCATTGGTGCTTTTCCACTAGTATGGAACGGGTCAGGATGGGACGGGGGTGTTTCCACTTCCCAAAGTGTTCCAAAAAAGCGTTTCAAGCCGTTCTACTTTTGGCACCCCTTCCCAATGGGAGAAACACGAGTTAGACTCATGTGGTTAAATGTTCAGTGGTTAAAATGTATTAAAGTGGCACAGAGAAGTGAATTTAACACACAGAAAGCTGGCGGTAAACCTGAAGTAGTCTCCTGTTTACTGAAGCTAATACAGCTTTACCTCCAGCCTCACACAGACACACACCAGGACTTACTCGTCTTTTTATTACATTTTTTTATAGGTAAGTTTTTTTTTTTATGTTTTAAAAGTCAGCTTCAAACACATTATGTGTTATCTCCTGGACCCAGAGTAATGAAAACACCAGCAGGTTTTGAGGCTACCCATTCCAAGGCATCCCATACTGACACGTCCTGTACTGTTCTCTCTTATGTGTTCAACCAAAGTCCTGTAGACCTGGTTTTGTCTTTATAAAGTCAGGGTAAAATCAGCTGTTTTGTCCTATTTGCTTCTTTTCTCCTTTTAGGTTTATCTTTGGGTTCCCACAGCAAATAATCTGCCTCATAATTTGATGATTCCTCAGTTTATATGGGCTTGGGATCGGCATATAAGGTACATTGGCTTGTGACCCTCTGTTATACTTTTATTATCACAATACTCAAATTAGCTTTTGCATATGGCATGTTTTTCTAATATCTTCTCAAGCAACCATTTTCCTGATGATGTTATTTGAGTTTTACTAAATCCTCTCTATGGCGGAAACTGTGCAGAAATCTCTTTGTCTCTTTGCTGCAGGTTAAGCTTTGTTCAAGAAGGCCATTTGAGGTTAACTCTGAACCTTTATCTGTCTGTAGTATATTGTAAGAACAGGCGGGACTCCATGTTTTTCCCCGGCGCACTCTGTTTCACTGTCCATCTGGCTTTCTTTAACACTTGCACAGGGGAGGGTGACAAATCCCATCAATAACACAGCAGCAGACAAACTGTGACCACAGGGAAAAGACACAAACGCAATGACCCACTTGTTTTCAAAAATGACATGATCTGAGACTTTACACTACAGACACTACAGCATATGAACGTAATGATAAAAATGCACTAGATATGATATTGTTATCGCCAATCTGAAAATCACAACAACCCCATTTTGAAGCTTGTTTTTTGTTTGTTTGTTTGTTTGTTTTGTTTTGCAATGAACGTTTTTGTAAAGATCAGTTACAGCAGGTCAAGGACAAAATGATACATTTTGATGTGGAGTGTTTTAATGGATTCTGTAACATTTTGGACCAAAGATACTAACTTTACTCACGAAAATAGGCTCAATAGACAGAGCATTTACCCCTGAACTAGAAGATCTTTGAGTTGGAAACCAGGTTTGCGCCCTATATCTGTACAATTGTTTGTTTGTTTGTTTGTTTTTTGCTCTTATGTGTTATTTTTTGTCAGTGCACCTTGTTTTGTTCATAGCCTTTCTTTAAAAACATTAAAGTTACTGTAAGCAGCAGCGCTCGTTCTGGTTTGAAAACAGTACTGCAGTCTACATCAAAACAAAACAATGGTCTGTGGGTTGCCAGTGTTTACGCTTTACTGATTGGACAATTGGCGATGTAGTCTTAGAACCAAAACAAAAAATGTAAACAAAAACTTACATAAAATAATAACATTATGTAAAATATATTTTTTATAGTGAATAAATGAGCTATACCATTCTAATCAGCTAAGATCTATTGACACAAGTGGGAAATTTTCTGAAATATAAAAAAAATATACTGCTCATTGTACCTTTAAGGCTTTTGCACAGTACTATATACATATTTTTCTTGTTGTTATACATATATATATATAATTTAAACCTAATCCATCTTGTAGTGACTTCTATTTGCCAATTTTACCCTGATTTCTTACCACATTATCTCAGGCTGTCTATGAACATGTCCCGATTTTGTCCTGGTTTAGTCCTTGTTTAGTATTAATCCTGGTGTAGTCCTCTATTAGTCCTGGTTTAGATCTGGTTTAGCCCTGGATTAGTCCTGGTTTAGACCTGATACAATCATTTGTTTAGGTTTAGTCAAGATTTACTTGGAAAAACCATATTTTCTGAGGTGGTACTTGGTTTGAACAGTTTGATAATCACTGACCTATATATTATATTAGGTCAAAATCTTTATATAAAATAGGAAGAAAGGAACAAAGAAAGTTCGGTGCACTAAATGAAACTAATTAGAGTTGATTTTTTTAAAAATGCACTGGGATAAACCTGTTGTCATGGCGGCAGGTGGGTGTTTCTAATCTTAGGACCAAGTCTGCGAATCCGGAGACGTCACTTGGACCTCTCGCACACAGACTCTGTACTAGTCTATGGCCCTGAGTGTATAAAGTGTATCTTCTTCTTACTCACCAACGACACGTCAGCGAGGAGGAAGAGGCAAAAAGTTCAACATCGAGTAAGTGTTTAGTTCAAGAACAAACAGTTAATTTTTCAGCAAAGCTTCAACACATGAGTCATGCTTGGACTGGTTCCTCCGATATGGTTTTCATAGACGAATAAAAGTATTCCCCTGTGTGTCCCTGTCTGTAGTTAAAGGTGTGCTCTTAAGACAACCATATTTCACATAACTTATATTATGCTGTACGGTGACACCTCAACTCAAGCCTTAATATTGGCGCTCTAATAGAGGTATAATGAGTAATTATTTGCATACTCCATACATATCAAATAGTCTAATGTAATATAAGATTAAATGATGTGAGATTAAAAAAAAATCATGCTTGCCTTTGCATTTGTGTAATACTGTGGTATGAGCAACTGTTTCCATGGCTCTGTTAGGATTATTTCACCACTTGATATCACATAAATGCAGTCATAGTTTCTGCCTGCCGCTACGCTAGTGACTCAGTGTGATACTGTAATATTACCAGATATGTGCATATCAGAAATATAATTTAAATATTTAGCCTACACAACACACTCCTGATTATTGCAGAATATTAGACTAAATAACCTACATATTATTTCATTATATCCATTACTTTGTACTCTGCAAACTCTATACTATACTATACTAAAACTATATACACATATACATGTCAAATGTTCATTAATATGTATTGTCCCTTTATTTATAAATTAAATATAAACTAAGAACTATTAACATTGCGATATAATTGTATGATGGTTTCTTTAATAATAATCATCAATAATAGTAATAATAATAATATATTTGTCAAAAGTCAAAACATAGCCTTCAAACTGTGGTGTGTGCAAATAAAGTCCTTGACCTTGTTAAGTTGGTTTAGTCCTAAATTTATTCCTAGTTTAAACATGTTTTAGTCCTGGTCCAGGCTTAGCCTAAACACATGACTGAAATATTATATTCTCTGCTTATGGGCTTTTTAATTGAGGTAAAATTGGCAATTACGTATTTCAATAGCCCTGTTAAAAATCCAATATATTTTAGGACATGCCATAATTCGCAAAGACAAACAAAGAAAAAAATTAGGAGACTTCTCGTATTACCCAAAACAGGATATTTATCCAGCCCAATACGATTACGTGATGACCTGCCTGTCTGATTTCATTACCAAACGAATAATTTGGGCTATCATCTGTCCTGATGAGACTCGATGGACGCTGAGGCATTCTTTATATTTCCGCTCCTAAACCCCGGTGTCACATAGCCACCTGTTGGTCGCCTAAAATTATAGCCTGGATTGAACTTTTAGACGCGCTAGAAATGAGGAAAAACTGTTTAAAACTCACCTGCAGCGAAGCCACGTTCCCAGAGAGTTGACTCCTGCTCGTAATCCAAAGGGAAGTCACCAAACGAGTGAGGTGCAGGGGTTGGAAAAGCAACACGCGCCCTTCCTTCCCTCCCTCTCTGTATCCTCGCGTCACTCGCACACTTCTTCACGCACAGCTTCACTTCACGCGGTTCAGTGCACGTCTGCAGAGATTTGCCGGGCTTTTCCACACACACACCACACACACACCAGGCGCAGCGCAGCCACCCGCACCTGCGCGCTTTGGGTAACAGCGCTGCGTAATGATAAGGATCGCGTTTTAAAGAGCCGGTGCGTAATGAGCTCATGTGGACTTCAAAAGGGAGGGGTGCGTGACGCCAGGTGCGGGCTCAAAGCGGCGAAATCACCTTGTTTACACTCTGTCACTCTTCAATTTATAAGCTTTCACCAGAGATTGAGTTTTTGTTCTGCACTGGTGTTAGTTTTTATAGCGGGCCACCACGGAAACGCACCATTAACTTGACATATTGCATACTGAAATAACTTATTGGTTTTGGAATTTTAGTTCTTCTGACTTAGTTTATGAAGCAATTTGCAACTTTATGAACTGTGAGTAGACATTATTAGGCAAACCATCCTCTGTCCAGCTACTACATCCAACTCATTACCTTCTGTAACTTTTTTATTAGAGGTTAGATCAGATAATTTACTGTCCAGGAAATGTCTCTCTAGTGTAGGGTTTAGCAAAAGGGAGTATTGTTTTAATGTTTAGCTTGTTTGAATCCTGAATATTGTTTACATAAAATGGTGGAGCACATTAAGAAAAACAAACATTTGTCATAGAGTTGTAGTAATGAAAATAAAGTAGATAAAACATATAACAGTGGGAGGGTGACAGTCTACAGATTTTGATGTCAATATTTCAAAACTGAACTAGGATGCTTTCATGTGGTCCTCGAGTGCTCATCTTTCTGTGATGAGAAGTCTTTTTTTCAGTTTTTTTGCCTCCTTTTTTAATGTGGTTTCATCTCAGAAAGTCAGGATATTAACGTCACCATATATAGACCAACAGAGAGAGTTACTGATCAGCACCAAGTTTAAAACCTAGTGAGACCTTTAATGTTCCTTTGCATTTATGAATCAAATAAATAACACAGGATAAATCATACAAACTACTGGTTTTAACTTAGGGCTAAGAATTTAGTGCCGGCAATTTGTCTTTTATTCAGTTGTGTTTTATGATTGTAGAAGATGAATTAGCTCACCATAGGCATCAGAAAAAGTATCACTCAGGTACCAGTATCAAAAAATCTTAACAATACCCAGCCCTATTGGTCAGTCATGTTATTAATAAGCATTTAATACTAACTGGTCAAATTTAACGTTTACCTTCTCACTAGTGAAAAGCTTAACATTAATGCATTTAGCAAATATCCTAGCTTTAGCCCCCCCAAAATTGGATATATTAAATCTTAAATTAACAGCAATGGTTGGCATTTCTAACACAATTCTGTTCTGTTGTTTGGGAGTGACAGCCTTTGGCAAACTCATTTTATTAACAACGTTTAGTCAAAGAGCTCGCAACGCAAATTAATAGATCAGCTGCTTTTCTGCTCTGATGACGTCAGGTGGAAGTGGGGCAGCAGGTTTTGAGTTCTTTTTCCAACTTGCGCAGACGTTCATATGCTTCTTTTAACTCGGAAAAACGTTTTCTTGAGTTTCTGAGGACAAAATGAATGCACCATTGTTCATGAAAATAAAAATAACACCTGCAGTTTTCTATGTGCTGTTTTATTTGAAGGTATATAAGTGCCACCGCTCTGACAAGAATCTGTCTGTCTGATTTTTTTTCTGATTTCTTCTAGCGTATCTTGTTTTTGGTTTGAATCAACAAGTATCCTGCCAGCAAGTAGTCACCTGTTATTCAGAGTTTTGTAGGTCAAACAGAACTACCATTTTACATCAAGAAATATATACCATTGCTGACACATTTACAAGACAAAATGCAAACATTATCTTGTGATTTGGCCATTTGTGTACATGAGGGCAGCCTTCTCTCTTCACAAACCAAACTTTTGAGACTGTCCAGCCACTGGAGTGTTTATCTTTTGTTGAGGCACCAGCTGTGTCAACATGTAAACTGAAAATTTGGCGACAGAGCATCCTCAGTAAAAACAACAACATTACAGCCAGGCCAATTGCAAAATAATCTGTTCATTTCCTTCAGAAACTCGTGTTCTGACAGTTTTGGCCTGACAGTCTTCAGTGTGTTTCTGTGAAAGCCACTGTGTAGGATTTGATATTAGTTGTTTAGCTGATAAAACAAGCCACACTACAAACACTCAGGCATTGGCCCTATCCTGCAATAGTAAAGCAACAGTGCCCAGATCTGGACTTAAACCATGGATCTTCTACTTCATCCCTCTTTGTAAAGGATTTTGCAGTGGTACACAATCTTTTGAATAAATCCTTGATCCAGGCGTTTCAAAACACATTATATACAGTATGTTGCATCCACTGAAATATAGATACCACTTTAAAAAATGATAGTCATCTAAGTGTCAAAAAAACATGAACCATTCCCATAGAGAGCTCTGAAATTGAAAGTCTGTGAGCCACAAATGTGACCCGCTAGAAAAACCCTGCATGCACCTTTTATTCCCAATCCTACTTTAATATATAATATGTTAAGGACTAAAATTGTTTCCCTTCTGCAACTACTGTTTTTCATCCTCCCACAGAGATTTGAGTCACACAAAGCCCTCACTGACGCACACACAAAGAGACGCCAAACCCAGGAAACAATGAAAGTCTCATAACACAGTTTACAGTGAGCAGAATACCGATATAAAAGTGTGTATGCTTAAAAAAAAAAAAAAAAACAGAAGAGTGACAGCTGAGGTTAAGCTTTGTGTATTTAAGGCAAGTTTAACACATTTTTATCTTGCTCTCTGGTGATAATCCTCTATAAATAAAATTAGAACAACACCAAAAACAACACTGATTAACAATTAAACAAAAATGAACAATTATTGTCTATGAAGTAAAGTATCTTCTTTCATTTCAGCTATGCCACAGTATCTGCCTCAGTAATTTGCATACTGATTTTAGGTTTTAGACTGGATGCGCTTTCAAATGAAACCCTCTCCATTTGCCCAGGCTTGGGACTAGCACTGGCTTGTGACCAAAAAAGTAAAGTTTGACTGTGCTGCTACAGCTACTGACAACATTTGCAATATATAACTTTTCTTTTAGGTAACTTTTCAAATTGGTTAAACTGGTTTTTACTTCACTAATATTTAAGTTATAATGCACATTTGTGTTCATATTATAAGTGAGATTTGTGTTTGTTCAAGGTGGCAGCGTACATTCAAACAAGACGCACTTTTCTTTCCAGTTTTGCTGTCAAGAAACCATCAATTCTTACTAAAAATAATGAATTCAAACACTTTTAGACACCAGAATTTTTAAAGGTTAATGCTGCTAAGCTGCCTTTTTTGAGCTTTTAAACATGTTACATTGGTGTTTCCACCTCAAAAACATTCCTGGAGTAGTATTTTGTTCACACTTGTTTGAGTAATCCTATTTGCTGAGGTCTTCCTTTTCTCAAGAGCTGGAAACACTCTCACCGCTCTACAAAGACACGAGAACCCAGGAAGTGCATTTCTAAAGCCCATACACTATCACTGGACTTGTTTTGATCATTTTAGCGCTTAAATTGCCAACACTACAAAGCAGTCAGCTCAATTATCTATCTGTTAGCGTCATGTTACTAATATGCGTGCTAATTAGCCATTTTATGCTCTGTCCAGTCTCAATTGTTACCAGCAGGGGGGCGACAGACACCTTGCAATTCCCTCAAAAAAGATGTTTTCCATATATCTACATTATTTTAGATTATAAAAATACTAATGCAGTGTCCAAAACGTCTGGAAAAAGCATAATATGGGACTTTAAAGGTAAGATATTGCTTTACCAAAGTCACAGAACAAAAGGCTCATTAACTGATTGAAAATAAAAGGTTTTAGTAATAAAAGATGAGCCAGACAATGTCAATGCATTTCAAGGTGAAGACTGCAGAGTTGGAGATTTGATTTGTTCAGTCTCAGACCAAACAGAAAGCAGCAGCAAACCGGAGTTAATTGGACACGCGAAGGTTGTCCTGGTTGTGGGGTCCACAGTGGGCTTTCCACAAACTCACACTGTCAAGACAAGGTGGGGTCAGTCAGGCACAATATGGGTGAAATGTCTTGCCCAAGGCAACAGCAGTAAGTGGATGACCAGTTCTACCTCTTGCTGCCGCCCCATTGAGCCTCCTTTTGGTTTGTACACTCTAAAAGCCAACCAGACTCGACAAGGACAAAGTAAAGAAGAAAAACATATGATTATGGTTTGCCAGATGCTTTCAACAGAATCTCCAGTTTCCCCTTGAATTGATTTATTTTTCAGCAGTGCACCAGCAATAGATACACTTTGCTCCAAAATGTGATATTTGTAATGGCAGGAGGAAGTGGAAATCTAACAGTGTCGGTGTGCAGTTTTGAGATAAGGATTTGTGGATTTGGTCACAGCATATATACAGATCATCCATAACAATATGACCACCTTTGCTCCCAGCGTGCATCACCTGTCGTAGGTTCAACACTGTTCCTTCCTCGGACCACTTTTGATAAATCCTGACCACTGGAACATCCCACAAGTGCTGACCCAGTGGAGCCCAACCTTTTATGTGTTGCGTACCCCCTGGGCTTTTTGTTATAGCATGAGTACCCCCTCAATCATTTGTGTTCATTTTTAAAAAAAAGTGTTCATAGAGTGGTCATCTGTGTTTATTAGTACAAAAACATTTTTATACTTTATTGTAAATGTTAATTGTTCAGCATTGTATTTTTCAAGATAAAAAATCCCTTTAAAATAACAATAAATATAAATCATAATTAATGCAAATATAACAAAATATAAAAATAATTATTAAAAATATAAGAAAATATAAAAATAAAAAAATATAAAACATTTAAATTGATGATATAAAGTTCTATTACATTTACTTATTTTATTTTATATTTTTTATGTTACAAATACTATTTAATGCCAAATTGTCACACAAATGCTGCACATAATTCAACAATTATAAACCAAATCAGCCAATGCACAACAACCCCACTGTTTTATCCAAATCCTTGTCATCTAACAACCTGACAATGGCAAGAGGCGAACAATCCAAATCCAGTTTGTTTATAAAGCCCTTTTAAAACAACAAGGTTGATCAAAGTGCTGTACACAACAAAGAAATAAAACAGATAAAAATATAAAACAATTATAGACAAAATTCAGTAAAACAATAAGAACTATGATAAAAGAGTAAAAGTCAAAAACCTCAAACTGAGTTAAAAGCTGAAGAGAAAAAATGTGTTTTAAGGCAGGCTGGATGGAATTGGCGTGTCTGATGTGCAAAGGTAGCTCATTCCACAATCTGGGAGCTGCAACAGAAAAGGCACGGTCACCTCTGAGTAAGAACAAAAACTGAAAAAGGAAAGAGCAGTCCATTACAGGAGGTGGAGAAATGTGCGGGTTACCTTATTATAAAGCACACATCTCTATTCTTCCTTTCAGTGAGGCAAAGGTGTTAATAAAACACGTTAGTCACTGTAGTCTGGTGCTGTCCGATTAAAAGTGCAGACAATATGTTCAGGTGCGTTTGTCCTAAAAGCTTCTAAGAAAATATTTAATCTTCTTTATTGTTTAAAAACACCGCTCTGCTCCAGGTGTATTAGGCATTTGATTTTATTTCAGTGTCTTAGAAAAATCCTGCAAACTCTGCTCTTCTTTAGATTTCCATTAATAAAAACATATTTAGCCCCTAATGTTGTAGATAGGAGCGGGGGCGGGACTCTCTCCTAACGTAATGTGCCATGCAGTTCTTGAATTATTAAAAAATAATCCCTTTGCGGCAGGATTGGTTTATTTAAAAACAAAAACAAAATCGTGAGCATGTAGCCAATATAATATAAGATTAGAATCACATAAAAGTCACTTAAGGTTATTAAAAATTACATATTAATTCACTATAACAGCTAGGTATATTTTGTCTTGTCAGATTTTGGGCCTCAAATTTTTACACTTGCCCATTTTTCCTGCTTCTAACACATCAACTTTAAGGGCAACTTGTTCACTTGCTGCCTACCCACTAACAGGAGCCATGATGTACAGATAATCTGTGTCATTCACCTCATCTGTCAGTGGTCATAATGTTATGCCTGTTTGTTGTATGAGTCCTAGCAGTAAACCACACAGTGACCTCTGACGTCCTGTAAATGAACTGGTTTGGTTTGTGAGTAACTCTTACATAAAACTGCAGTAAGTCAAGAGTTAGATTAGTCTTGACAATATGTTAAGAACAGACAAAAAAATAAAAAAATAAAAAAAATAAACATCCACCAACATGAGTCAGCATCCTCTCTGCTCACCATGTTGTTTTTCATGGCAGCAATTATTATTTTTTGTTCAGTTGTTCTTATTTTCTTTCCACTGTTTCCTTACAAGGTTGCACACCGCACTGAATGCCCTTCCTGTTGCAACCAGCCACATACTGCAACTGGAGCAGGCAATGGGGGCAAAGTGTCTTGCCCAAGGACACACTGGGAAGCGACCCATCAACCCCTCCGGTCAGGAAGTAACCCGTTAACCTCCTGCACCACAAAACTAGCACATAACAGAGACCATGCTACCATCTCCTCCTTGTTTAAGTGAACATTTGGACAAAATTGATCTGTTTCCCTTTTTCTATTTGTGTTTTTGTCTGCTGTTTTTCTGTGGAATTAGACATAAACAGTGCTAAAATAGCCACTTCCTCTGTTAATGCAGATGAACTAATGGGAGCTGGTTAATAAAGCCTGCATGACGTATTAACAGAGATGTAAGAAGTACTTGAAAGCAGTACTCAAGTAGAAGTACTGTTAAAAAGAGTAAACGGTAACTGGTTGCTCTTGGTGTTCAAACAAAGACGATGGAGGGTGCTCTTGAACAAAACTGGAGACCTAGGCTCTCCAAAAACTGATAACAGTACAAAGAAGTATACTTTCAGGCGTTTTATTTTAAAGAGAAACTCAACCCTAAACCACTTTTTTTAAGCTGATCAGCTGTACAGATGGGGCTTTAGCGGTACATGTCACTATTTATAGTTGGATCTTTAATCGTTTGGTAAAAAAAGGGTCTAATTTCACATTTTGTGGTGAAAACTGTCAGAGTGCTGCCCTCCTGAGGTCAAACGGTGGGTACTACTGCTCAGTAGTTGCAGATAGACAAGTGTGAGGAAGTATGTTACCTCGTTACCTCACCTGTGCCTCTCACCTGTGCCTCCTCCCAAAGCCCACCACTCCTCACGCCCTCGCCCTCTCTCGCCCCAGTCCTGTGGTTGCCAGGTATGTATCGTTTTCCTAAAAATGCCACGCAACCCCACATTTACCGTTCAGCCACATACCCACCCTTCTCTCTCCTCTCACAGCGGGAGCAGAATGAAAAACACCGGGCTGACTCTGCTCTCACTTGTTAAGCTGCGTGGAGGAAAAAATTCAAAAAACGTACAAAATAAAAGTGTTGGGGCATTTGTGGGACAAAGACTGCCCTCTGGCAGAATGAAGTAACAAAAGGATTTACTCTCCACAGCCACATGACTCGAGATTATTAGGTTTAGACAATTAGTCCAATAGTAGACAACACAAACAAGTATACATTGGCAAACCTTCTGTGGAGGACGTCCATGACGGTGCTCTGACAGCTGACAGTCACAGGTGGGCTGACCACCTGTCCCACTTGCTCTGCACAGCCATTTAAGGCCTAGATACACCAAGGCGGCTCCCAGACTGCCACCGAAAAGACGGAGCGACAGCTCGTCTCTTCCCGTCTCCTCTCGTTCCCTCCCGTTTCCTCACGTCGGATGACCTTTTTCCCTCTTCATACACAGAAGCGACAACCGACCTAAAGACCATGTCTTGCGCATGCACGTGATGTAATTACCCTCCCAAAGCGACAGATGGCGCTAGCCAGTGAACAAAGATAAACAGAAGTGACACAATGTTTACGGAGTACATATGCATGTAGCGTGCCTTGGTCTGCCACTGTTCTCAGCTTGTTTGAACATTTGAGAAACGTGATAATGGCCGGTTTGGACATTGTTTTGTGTGGATTAGGTGACGCTGCTCTGTTACTTGAAGAAGATAACTTTCCGCATGGAATTGCGAAAAAGCAAAAATGGTGACAGTACGCTGCCACAGTGGTTTTCACCTCTCGTCACTCCGTCACTTCCGCTAAAATTCCCGTGAGCTGATTGGAGCGGCAGCTGTAGTGCTAGGCCTATCAGAGCGCTTCGTGCCAAAGACGCCGATTTAACAACAAGGCCAATCGGCAGAAAACTAGTCAGACGGCCTCCATCCTGGAGGGATGGGGGCTGACGGCGCATACATATCAAAAGGACGGAAATGAGCGACGTGGAAGAACCGTTCAGACGGCTTCAGATGGGCGATCGTCGCCTTGGTGTATGGAGGTCTTTAGTCCTCTTCAGATAATGTCCCTGTTTTTCATTGGTGCTCTGTGGATCACATGAAAAGTGAGATTCAAGTTAAGAACAACATGGTCAGTATTCCTTTTCTAAAATGTAGAATAAATATTTGTGGGATCCCGTCTTGATAAGTTGAATATATTGTTGGTGTATTGCTGCCCCTGTGTTTCAGAAGAAGCCTCTCCATGGGACGGTGAGCTGGGGTTGGTGCTGGATTGTTTTGTGAATATGCAGACTTAGAGCTTTGATTTTTTTCCTTTTTCAGTTCCACATTTTTTATTCCAAAGAATAAAGTCTCAGTAAAGACATTACTTTGCAAAATGTGTGTTTTTGGGATAAAAACAGCACGGTATATGTTTTATAGGCCCTAAACTGAAGCTTGTATCTCAGTAAGTTGGTAAATTAGATTTGTATCAAAATATTTATTTCTCGAGTCAGTTCCACCTTGTCCCACCAAATTGCTCAACTTGTCCCACTTTTTATATTTTTTAAGTGGTCACCCTGGTCACAGGTCCAGGCCTTGCTCCACCCTCAGTTCCCCTCCTCTGTCTCTGCCTGGTTTCTTCCCACTTTTTGAGCAGTTTTTCGTCTCTGGCAGTGGGTGGAGTAAGGCCTGATCATTAAAAAGCTGCAGGGGGTCACATAACTAGTTAGCAATAATGAACATCTTTGCCTGGGTCACCAGTTTTGTTTAGAAGTACTGTTTCTCGAAAATAATAATACTCAAGTTGAAGTAAAATGCTAAACTATATCATTATTTGAGTACAAGTAAAAAAAAGTATTAAGTATAACTACTAGTCCAAATGCTACTACTACTAATACAACTACTACTGATTGTAACACTACTGCTACCACTACTCCAGCTTTCTATTACAGGAATTAAAAGTACAACATTTATGGTAACCCACTTTGCCACTGAGGTTAAAATATTTGTTACCGTATTTTCTGCACTATAGGGCGCACTTAAAAGCCTTCAATCTTCTCAAAAAACGACGGTGTGCCTTATAATCCAGAGCGCCTTATATATGAATTTATTTATGGCTACTGTAGTCAGGAGCATCACGGAGTAACACATACTGTGCTTCACCATAACATTGCCGTAATTGCCCAACTGTTTAACTCTGACACTGAAGATGAAGAATTTAAGGGATTTCTGGAAGAGGAATGAACTGAAAAAGTGAGTGTATTGTGTTGTATTTTGTTATAATGTTATGAGTTATTGTGAATACGCTATCGTTTAATTTAGTGGTCTCAGATTGTGTTTTTTTCTGTTACAAATGAACAAGTTTGGGAGTTATGGTGAATGCGTTGAATAAAGTTTGAGTGACTGACTTATCTGACTGTTTTGTTTCGCCTTTTAGGCCGGAGCACTTTATATGTGAAAAAAGCTTGAAAATAGACCATTCAATGACAGTGCGCCTTATAATCCAGAGCACTCTATAGTGCGGAAAATACGGTACTCAACAATAATTTAGACTAATGGACTTCCTGGACCCCTACCTCACCCCGCTCCCCTGTCTGGATGAGGCCCACCTGCTGCATCCTTACAGAGCTGAACTATGATCCTACAGATGAGCTAATGGACTTTATTTAACAGAACTAGACACATTTACGGGCTGTATGTCCTGGGAAAGAATCTCTCCTTCTATGGTCTCCATAAGGTTTCCTCTTTTTTTTTCAGGAGTTTTTCCTTACCCAGAGGGAGGATCTAAGGACAGGGGATGTTCTGGGACTGTTTTAGTTTAATTATTGTTTATGTTGCACACTTTTTAGCTGTGCATTTGTCAACTGAAAGTGTTTTATCTGCACTCTTCTCTACCTTTAATTTTAAATTGATTATTAATTAATTAATGAATTAATTATAATTTTTAAATTTGATTTTATTGTTTGCATTGTAATCTCTTGTCTTTGTACTTTTAAACTTGTCTTTTTTTCTGTAAAGCACTTTGAGTATGAATTTGTCAGGTTCCTTGTCTGTGTCCTGTTTTCTGTGTTTTGTTTCCCTTGTGTTTTATTTTGTAGTCTTGGTTTGTCCTCGATGCAGCGTCTGCAGTAATGCGGTCGTTGTATCGGTCTGTTGTGGTAAAGAAGGAGCTGAGCCGAAAGGCGAAGCTCTTGATTTACCGGTCGATCTACGTTCCTACTCTCACCTCTGGTCATGAGCTTTGGGTCATGACCGAAAAGATCCAAGATCCCGGATACAAGCGGCCGAAATGAGTTTCCTCCGCAGGGTGGCTGGGCGCTACCCTTAGAGATAGGGTGAGGAACTCTGTCACCCGGGAGGAGCTCGGAGTAGAGCCGCTGCTCCTCCACATCGAGAGGAGCCAGTTCAGGCTCGGGCATCTGTTCCGGATGCCTCCTGGATGCCTCCCTGGGGAGGTGTCCCACCGGGCGGAGGCCCCGGGGAAGCCCTAGGACACGCTGGAGGGACTACGTCTCTCAGCCTGGGAACGCCTTGGGGTCTCCCCCGGTAGAGCTGGAGGAAGTGCTATGGAGAGGGAAGTCTGGGCATCTTTGCTTAGACTGCTGCCTCCGCGACCCAGGTCTCGGATAAGCGGAAGAAGATGGATGGTTTGTCCTCGTGTTTTTCTGGTTTACTTCCTCTTGTGTTTCCCGCCTTAATGTGTTTCACCTGTGCCTCATCCCTGTGTGTATTTAAGCCCTGTGTTGGGTCATTGTCGTGTTATGTGGAGTTACTGTTACGTCTTGTGGAGTTTTGTCTTGTCCTTGTTCCTGCACCAGACTTCTGTATTTCCCAGTTCTTGTGTAAGTTTTTGTTTCTATTTGCTCGGCCTTAGTTTTTTTGGATTTTGGATTTTTAGTTTTGTTCTTTGGTTTTTTCCCATTTGGAGTTATTTAGTTTATTAAAGTCTTATTTTTTGCATTTCTGCCTTTTTTGGGGTCCTTTTTTCCCCCCTTGTTACCCCTAACCCTGACAGAATTGTACAAATAAACTTGTACTTATATTTGGTTGTGTGACTAATTCCCTCTAATCTGCCTTTGAAGAGACTGTTGTTGTGATATTGATTTATATAAATAAACCTGAAATCAAATTGAATTAATAAAGTAATGTTATTTACACTAATGTTTACAGAAGAAACGCAATGTTTTTAAAAGTTTTTTGTAAAAGTTATCAAGTCAGTTTTTACCTCTGCGTGTTAATGTTTTGTTTGTTCCCTCATAATTACCACAACAATAAACTATTAGGTGACTAAATTGTTTTCCTTAAAAAAAAAAATCACATAATTTCACTTTAATGACAAAACCATCTTCCCTTTTCTCAAAAAGATAGCGGTGTGTGTGTAAAGGAAACAGCTGCGGTCGAAGCCATCACAGTGTACGTCAATAAGTCAAAGCTGAAGATGCAGACAGGAAGCCACCTGCTGATTCAATTCAATCAACCATTTTATTTTGTTATGCATTTGAGCGTATGAGTGCATCTGTGAAGAGAGCATTACAGCAGGTTTATATTTCCACTCTTGGTCCCTAAATAGCACCACAGCTTATTACTCAAGTCAAGCCGTTTATTTCAACACACTTATGGATAAAAAGTACTTTCTGAAATAGTTCAGAAACATACAGTTTCTTATCCTTAAGTAGATTTTAGAGGAAAAGATAAGTAATAGTATTTTCTGACCTTGGTGACAAAGTGGGTAGTAATAGTAGTCGGCGTTATTGAAGTAGTAGTAGCAGCTCCAGAAATAAGAATAGTTATTGATTGTAGTAGCCTGTGGTAATAGCCCTACTACTATCATAAGTAGCAGTGGTAATAGCAGTATAAATAATTGTGTTAGGAGTAGTACTTTGTGGTTTTAGTAGTTGCGGTAGTTGTAGTCATTAAGGTAGTAGTGGTAGCAGTAGTAAGTAAGCAATAAAAGTATTTTCTACTTCAGTAAACATTGCACTTTACTATATTTGTGAGGACTCTCAGTCATCCAGGCTGAATAAAATTCAATTCTGAAATTGGTGAGAGCTGTGTTTTTCTGTTTCATATGTTTACTGTCGTGCATACAAAAAGTGTATTAACAAGTAGCACATATTCATCTAAAACTTTCCTTTAAACACACTCTGACTTTTTTATATTTTACATGAAACATACAAAGATAAAAAACAAACAAACAAACAAACCCCAAAACTCAAAACACAGGACAAAAGAACATTAAATAAATAAAATAAAAATGATGCGTGCTAGAGGGGGCATTTGCTGACTTCCAGTGAAGAAGGAGGTGACGTCTGGCTATCAGAGAGATGAAAGCTAGAACCTCCAAATGTACAGTAGAATAATGGGTGTAGTCCTCTGGAAGACCAAAGATAGCAACATGTGGGAGACTTCAACAGCGTTTGACAGCACCTTTGACATAGTGTCGAAATACATCTGCCAAAAAATTCTAAGTGACGGGCAAGAGAAAAACATATGTGCCAAATTACAAGGTGAGCCAGAACACCTATCACAAACATCCACTGTGGTCAGAAATATCTGTGATAGCCTTGTTTTTGAGAAATGGCACCTAAACAGGAACTGTATCAGAGTCGGGCACACATGGAGCTCCTGTGAATAGTATTTAGTGCAGAGTCCCACCAATGTTCATCAAGGACAAATCCCAGCTCACGCTCCCAAGCCTCCCTTGTTTTAATTGTTACGAAACCATCATAGAACTAAATAGTGCAGTAAATTTTAGAGCTAAGAAACCTCTGCAAAAAATGTAATCTTAAAATCTTGCTCAGGAGGAAGGTGAGGGAAAGCAGGAAACAAAGAGTCGGCACAGTTCCTAACCTGAAAATATCTAAAAAGGTGAGAGAGTGGGAGAATAAATTCACTAGCCAAATCTGCATAGGAGCGAAAAACCCCATCCTTATATAGATCCCTAAAACATTTCAGTCCAGAAGGAGGAGTTTTTGACCTGAAAATAAAGTCTTTTGTTCTAGAGTGGAGAACACAACACTGCTCTGTTTGTAATTGGGAGTTTTGTTTTTGGGATGAACCAGTTTTTGTCTGAGGTTATTAACAGCTTTGAAATGAACCAGGATGTTGTGTTGGCTAAAAATCAGACAGGCCGGATACATAAGAAATAACAACGTTGCTCATTTTTGGATCTGGTTCTTTCCTGTACTGTTTTCTCGCTCTTTGGGATTTGGAGAAGGCCCAATTGAAATATCCACAGGCTCTTGTTGAGTATCCCTTGGTATTATTGAGTATTTTTGAAATACAGATTTTGTGAACTTCTTCCACCTCTGATCATTTCCTCACCACAAAATCCAAATACATGGCTTTTCTTTCTGAGCTGTTTCTCTGTGTAACTGGACATAGACAGTGCTGAACTGGCCATTTCCTTGGTTAGTAGTGATATAAGCCTGTCTATGTATTTAGGTCTTGTTTTTCAATTCTCTGTTTACCTAAAATTTTTTACATGTCAGACATTTTGCAGCAGCAGCCAAAGCAGTAAACACTGTACATGGCATAAACTCAAGGCCAACCTCAGATTCAATTCAATTTTTTAAGGTTATTCTTTTATGCATTTTCCCATATGCTACAAGTTTATCTCTGGACAAGAAGAGTATGCAAGAAATAAACCCTTTGGAAAATACATGAAGCTTGAAGATTGAAGATTTCCAGGAAGAGCGCAAAAGGTAAAAAGGCGGCCAGAAGAATGACAGGAAGGAAAGGAGACGAGGAGGGGTTGAGGAGGATAAATCAAAGCTAGAAGGTAAAAAAAATGAGCCAAGAGTTTGATTAACACAAGCGAAAGACAAGGGCAAAGTAAAATATGGTAAATTTCCCCCCATAAAAGAAACAAAACAAGTGAGAGCTCAGACAATGAAAGCTGGGTTTATTTAAGGACAAACTGAAATGTAATGATTGAGATAAAAAAAAAAAAAAAACTACAAGTGCCCACTCCTAGCTGCATGGCATTGGCCCTATCTCGCAATGGTAAAGTCAAACTGGGGATCTTCTAGTTCAGGGGTTAATGCTCTATCCATCAAGTCACAGTGGTTGAGAATCCATTATAACTAATCATTTATGTTGACTTATGTGAAGAAAAAAACTAAAAGCTCCTCATTTGGTCCTATCTTGCAATGGTAAAGATATACAGTGCCCAGACATGGAGTTAAACCTCTTTTAGTTCAGGGGTAAATGCGTCATCCACTAAAGAGCTGTAGATAAAACATCATGTCTTTAGTAAATTTTGATGATGCAAAAATATACAGTCACAAAAAATGTATAGATATAAAAACAACACACCTGCATTACTATTGTAAATCAAAAATACAGTTGGAATGGTAAAGATATAGTGAGATTTTGTAGTTCAGGGGTAAAAGCTCCATCCATGCTTGAGCCACAAAGTGTTTATAACAATGGTAAAGCGAATAATTTGTTTTGCTACTGCCCCCTTCTGGCTGGGGTTAGTATCTTTACTAAATAGTTCAACTCCAAATTTGAATGATTCCTTCCTCCTTCCTACAGACATTTCCTGAAAATATGAATATAATCCAATAAATTATTTCACACACACACACATGCACGCACACACACACACACACACATGCACGCACACACACAGACACACAATAGTAAATAGCAAACAGTGGAATAAATGGAATGAATAAATCATTTCGGCAGTAGCTCAGTGTAGAGCCGCTTGTCCAATAACCAGAAGGTTGGCAGTTCAAACCCCACTCCAACTGTTGCATACTGTTGTTGTGTCCTTGGGCAAGACACTTAACCCACCTTGCCTCCGGTGTCTGTGCACACTGCTGTATGAATGTGAGTGTGAATGGGTGAACGGTTCCTTGATGTAAAGCACTTTGAGTACCCATGAAGGTAGAAAAGCGCTATATAAATGTGACCATTTATTTTATTTATAAATACGCTACATTAACTGATTTAAAATACCATTGGCAACAGGAAAAAAAGGGTGGCTCAGGTCAGAGGAGATGTGTCGGGCCCTTTTTAAAATCTGTGCCCTGTAGATGTCCTGCAGGTTTGAAGTTTCCTCCTGCTATTTTCCCCACATGTGTGCACAATGCTCTGAAGGTGCTTTTTGTTTTTTTTTAAAGAAAGTGCTCCAAACCAACAAATAAAATAAAAGGTAAAAACAGATTCAATAAAACATGAATAAAACATTCTCATGAAAGTGCTATCAACCTTAAAATGTCTGAGTTTGCGATAAAAATACATCAGCTGATTAGCTTTTGTGTATAAAGCATTCACTTGGTGCTCAAATGTCAGCCTGTTGTCAATTATTGTGCCAGGGTATTTGTACTGCTGCACCACTTCAACACACTGTGAGTTAAAAGTTAAGTTAAGAAATATCACCCAGACCTGGATTTGAACAAAGCATCTTCCAGTTCATGCATGTTGTGGCTGGAGTTTGTGTCTTTGGCCTATCTCCCAATAGTACCAAATCTTTTACAACACATTCACAGCAAAACCTAATATTTTTTTTCCTTGGCCCATTACTGATATCTCCAAATAAATTCATCCTAATCCGACCATTATCTTGTGAGTCATCTTGCTCACAGACTAACAATTAAACTTATGATTTCAAGACGATGTAAGCTGGGGTAATTTAGGGTCAATTTACAAACCTAGGTAGATAAACCAATGAGAAAAGTGGTCCAGATGAAAAAACAAAACAAAACAAAAAACAGTATGTGCTCAGCAGCAGTCACGAGGAAATGTGTGTGCATACGGCAGAGGTCATCCTAATTGCATTAGGGTCAATCTGTGCCACGGCAGCCCATAATGGTGCATAATTACAGATTGCAGGGAAGAAGCGGCTGGTGACAGAGCATTGTTGCGTGAGCTAATTTTATAATCCAAATTGCATGTGACTGGACGGCATCTGCAGCGATGGTATCAATTATTAGTCATGAAGTTACCTTTGAAGCACCTCACTTATTGATTTCCATAAATAATTCCTCTACTGAAAAGACCTTTTTATGAATTTCTATGTTGTAACCTTTGGAAAACTTTATTAATATGTGGAGCTTCTGTCATCTATGAGAGTTCATGTAGAAAAAAAGTGCATTTGTGTGAAGTTTGCATATCAACAATAAAGAACTGCTACAAGTCTTCTGCGAGGGGACACTGCCATCTGCTGGTCAACTTTGCAAATGCAACAAAAGAGCAAAAACATTACTGTCTAAAATTATAGTATGAAAAATCCATGAAGCCTTTATAAAGCCTGGGGCGGTGGGATAATCTTTGCATCAATGGCAGTGGATCAGAGTCTCAGAAGGTAATAATGACTGTCAAAATCTCAGGCTTATGTTCATAATGTCAGGGATTTAGGCAGCTCCCAGAGGTGACTTGCTCTAGGACCTGATCATAAGCCTTTCATCACTTCGGTAAATGACACTGACTCAGCACAGTGTTTACCTGCGGAATATTAGAAGAATTATAGCCTCCAGTTTTATTGGCTTTACCATCAAAGTCAAATCAAAGTCTGCTTTAATGTCACTTCTGTCACATAAACAGAGAATACTCCCAGTAAGTAAGCACTATTTATAATGCAATATGTGCAATATACATAAATATACAAATAAGGGTATTATGTCCCTAATATAATAAAAGACCAAAATCTTGGAAGACAATTACATTGAGGCAAATGGGCCAGAGTCGAACTAGTGTTAGGCTTTTTTTTTATTTGGCCAACACACAAAGAAAGTGAGGAGGACTGCAGTTGTACCAAAGGAAAGCAATGACAATATAACAAAACAGGGCCTAACTCAAAAGACTAGACTGGAAAAAAAAAAAAAAAGAACACAAAAGCCTGATCTAACAAAAAATGGTGTGTGTTCAAAACATACAAGTGTGGCAGCAACTGATAAACCTAGTGTGTCTAAACAACCTACATGTTGCAAAGTAAAAAGGGTACCCACTCACCTAAGTCAACCTCAAAAACCAACATAGTTTACAGTACAGTTCAAACTCAGAGGAGAGAGACCATGCCACCTATTGTCTCCCTTTAAATCTTCTTCCTCTGGCTGTGATTGGCCCAAAGCAGCATAGCTTCTGACAGAGAGCAGAGGAGAAGAGACAGAAGCAGCACAGACACCAAACATCACAACTGCACGTAACCAAGGGTATGCATCAAAATAAAACATAGAAAATAAGACACATAACAGATTAGGATCATTGAGACTGAACCAGTAGCTACAGTAAAGCTACAGTAAATGGCAGTGCAAAATGTAAACACATAACACCATTAACCAGACATGGGTAGAGCTTTAATAAAGTATCACTGCAACTTCCAAATAATAACACTCAGGTAGTAAAAAAGTAGGCATCCAAAGACTTACACAAGAAAAATAGTTACTACTACTAAACTAGAACTACTAAAGTACTAAGTTTGGATGTAACGTCAGATTTATTTTTTATTATTAATGCAACCATTCAAAACATGTAAAGTATATGAGCAAATTCTGTATTTCCAAACAATAAAAATTAGTAAAATAATAAAATAACATGACACAAGAAACACAAATTCTCTTATTTTTTCACCCCCAAGAACATATACTGCTTTTTTTGTCACCATTATCTCAAATACAATAAAGAAATGGAAGAAAGCTCTTATATTTTACAAGTAATGCGTCACACAGAAACAGAACCACTCAACTTCCAAATGAGCAGATTGACAGATGTGAAGACCTGCCCCATTCATTTACAGAGCACTGGAGCATTTAATCAGACTCTTGAGTACGAATAATAACAGAAATCTACAGAAAACAATGAACATATCATAAAATACAAGCAGTAACAAGTAACTAAAATGACAAAGTACACTCAGTGATTATTTTTAAAGTGAAATAGAAAATATTGGTGAATGTTTTTAGTGTTTTTCTTTCAGTGCTCTGTCACCTGGTATAACACAGACACAGCAGAGTGGCATAAAGTAAGTGCACGGTAAGTTCTGAGCAATCTAATGTGAGAGGAATTTGAATGAGTCTGTATGGCGTCCTACAGAGTTGTCCTTGAGCAACATCTTCAATGAAGAGCTCTGCAGTGTCACTCAAATCTATTAAGGCGGCTGTAGATAAAATGTCATGTGTTTAGTAAATTTTGATGAGACATGAATATGCAATGTTGCAAGAGTCAGTCCTTTATTACATCTAAGAACACTGGATTACTAATGTAAGGATAGTCCGTCTTTGTTTGTAAGCAATATGTACTGAGCATGCATTTTTATTATGAAAGTTATGCAGACTTCACATTTTCTCATGTTATTAGGCAAAACTGACTTTCTTTCATTCACGCCTGTTTAAGTAATCCTGTATTTTCTGGCATAGCCCTTCTGAGCTCTCAAAACACTCAATTACACAAACCTCGCCCACTCAAGGAAGCCCTGAGCAATCAACAAGCCCTCTACATCCACTCTGCTCTCATTCATTTAAAAAAAAAAAGGTGTACAGCTCTATTTCTACTGATTCCTCACAGCTATTTTGCATTTTGTAATAAAATGGCATTATACAACAAGCTTAAAGAAGTGAAATTATTTTTTTTCTCTCTGCTTCTGATTAAAATGGAATTTCACTCTGCTCTCTGCTGACCTCTGCTGGTCTCTTCACCTGTTTCTTTATGGCAATACAAAGTAATTATTAGAAGGGCTTTCTTTTAGTCACATAATGCTTTTAAAGGTCATTAAACTTGCAATGCTGTTCTAGAGGTGACCAAGACATGGTTTAAAAAGATACAAAAAGCATAATATAGCCCTTTAAAGGTCAGTGTCTGGTTAAGAAACATTTGCAACAACACTGTGTCAATATCTAGTTGTTTTTTAAAGCATGCAATTAGCACTACAGATGTGAAAGACCCACAAATTCTTATTTGCTGGACTATAGTTTGGAAAGACAGTGGTCCACAGAAGCCATTGTCCAGTTTGTTCCCCTCCTGAGGCTCATAGTTGAAGGGAAAGGCTCCAGCCACCTACGACCGCTAATGGGAATAACCAGAAGTTGAATGAATGAATGAAAAGTGTTGTCATAATATTGTGGGAGCAAAATATAAGATATTTATAGTCAGAGGATTTGACTAAGGTCATCAGAGAGCATTGATTAAATCGTTTTGTCAGTTTCTAGAGGCTCATACGAGTGCTTTTCTCAGACGCCATCTCCTCCTCCTCTTCAGTCTTCTTCAGTCTTCTCGCTGATGTTGAAGCGTCTCTGGCATTAGACTGGAAAGACATAGACCCCTTCCACACCAGGCGCACTCTATCCCCCAGCCCCTAAATCCCACTCCTCTCTCTCACACTTCATTTTCTTCAATTTACTGCGCTTCTCCCACTTTCTCTCGCTGTCTCTCTCCTCCCTCCATCAGTCTCTGGGCATTTGGCAGTCACACAGTCAGGCATGTGAGGTGAAGAAGGACTTATGTAATCTGCCCTTTCCATTCTGTCTACTGTCCTCAACACAGTACACATCTCAAATTGTTTGTTTGTTTGTTTGTTGGTCAACTTGCATGATAACTCAAAATGTAGGTTCAAGGTTTCTTTTTTAGTAGAAGGAATTACAGCAGTCCAAGACAAATAACAATAATAAACAACACATTACACAATTAATAGATACACAATGAATGCAAAGCAGGTACACAGACGCACAATGATCTACTGCAGCCTCAAAAAAGTGCTATTGGCTCCTCCTCCTTCTACAGGAGCCTACATTTTAAGAAAAGGTCAGTAATGGGCCAAGGAAGAAATTATTTTTGGTGGATCTAGTATGTTTTTGAAATGATTCTGCACCATTATAATTTTTTATTTATTTTTTCTTCCTTTTTATTGTATGTGTTGTGTGTTGGGTATGTTTTTGTATGTGGACCTTGAGTCTGACAATAAATAAACTAACTAACTAACACTGCGAGATAGAGCCAACAATACTAACTCCAGCCATAAGGGGTCAGTAAAGTAACAGTGTTTTATTGGATTATAAGGAGTTATAAGAGGGTTGCAGCTGAATGCATGTAGATCATTTACACCTGAAGAAGAAGATCTCTGGTTCAAGTCCAGGTCTAGGCACTGGATCTTTACCATTGCGAGATAGGGCCAATGCCAATGCTTCCAAATGTGTTGTATCTATAAAGTGACTATTTAATGTAGGCTTTAGCCGCCACGTAAAGGAAATTTGTCCCATCCTTTAGTTCCGCTGGGACGACCTGTCAGGAGCAGTGGACCTTCTCCAGATCTTGAGCCAGGATCAGGAGAACCTAGGATTAGCCTGTTGTTCCTGTTTTACGTTGATTGTTTACTCCTCTCTCAAAAGTTGCATTTTGTAGGCTTGTTCTTTTTTATGTTGTCCAGTCTGGTCTACTATTTTAAATTATTATTATTTTTTCAGGCTTTTTGAAAGAGTTTTGGACACCTTCGCATTAGTATTTCATATTTTATGACTTAAATAATGTACATATGGTAAATGTCTTTTGGGGATCTACTACTTTGTCTTTGCAGAGAATGCTTGGATTAGTTGTCTATCACCCCCTGCTGGACATGGTGAGGACTGGACAGAGCATAAAATGGCTATTAGCAACATGACACTAACTGCTGATTGTAGCAAAATAGGGGACCTTCAGTTATTTTGGTCTGGCATCGTTGAATTAGAGCGGGGCAGAGAAAATAAATGTAAATTGAATCTATTTCTAAATACAAACGGATTATCAGAAAACAAGTGGCAGGAAGAATAGGGTTGGGTGAACATATGTTTTAATGGGAGGGGTGCCAGACCTACTTCACCTTGTTAGTGAATAGATCTGGTTAGGTTTTGTCTACTGCATCCATTCCTATGACTCATTATGCAGTGAGCTGGGTGACGTCAGAGTGTATTGGTCCAGCTTCTCTTTAGTGCATTTCAGGCTGCATCATGGTTTATATTCTTCGATTATTTACTCTGCTTATAACGGTGAATCCAAAAGCCTTATCCTTCCTGAGTTTGCAGGTTTTCATGAGGTGCCAGCGTTTTGAATAAGTCCAGTGTTGAGGAAAGCAATATTCAGCCAAATCTGTCTGATAGAGAGAGCCCCACGGTGCAGGTCTATCAGGGGCTCAAATTGAATTTCCGTTCCTCATTTAAGCCTGGTCTGAATGGCAACATGGATGATTGGCAACTGGAGCACATTACTCGCAAATAAGCAATTATCATTATTACATAGTGATTCTGTAAATAAATATGGTTGTTTTTGACTCTGTAAGGTGCTCAAAAATAAATCAATTTACATGCGTTTTCCTCTGCAAGTGAGGGCTGGTGGTGGATTGACCCAAACCCGAAGGCAATCCTGGAACAGACAGACTCACTCAAGTATTTCTAATGAAGAATAATGCACGGCAATGGACAATGCACGACACAGACACTCACAGTCATTTGTGATAAACACGCAAACGGACAAGGGAAAGACTGGCCCAGGA
Organism: Bostrychus sinensis; assembly: GCA_020698575.1. Taxonomy (NCBI): domain Eukaryota; kingdom Metazoa; phylum Chordata; class Actinopteri; order Gobiiformes; family Eleotridae; genus Bostrychus; species Bostrychus sinensis. Next base: position 11,151,498 of record CM036241.1, on the reverse strand, counting down.
CACGCAGAGAAAGCCCTGCAGCTGTACACTGTTACAGGCCCCGGAGCAATACAATACTTGACGTTTGGTGCTAATATAAAGTACACAAAAATACACATAACACACTGTATGTAAAATTAGCATTAACCAAGTGGAAATATAGGATATTCTGGGACTAACTAATAAATAGAAAAAAGTGAGAACTGCATGGGAAATCTTGAAAATATAAAGATAAAGTCAGAAAACTAATGCCACTACCAGAACTATTCAAGTGAGAGGTACAATGTTAAAAGCAGATCCAACTCTGTACCAAAAACCAATGTCTTCTTTCTTGGCCAATGACTGATCTTTTCTGCAAATGTAAATAAAATCCATAGCTTTTTGACTTAAACATTGTTCATATACAAACCCCCCCCCCAAAAAAACAAAAAAAACCAAAACAAAAACAAAAACAAAACAACCAACAGCAGTAAAAATAATCAGTAGTTTATCACTGTTGTACATGCACTAAATTAGCATAACCAATAAAGATTAGAGAAAACAAAACAAAAACAAACGTAGATACAATATGTGCTGCTGTAGATTTTTTATAATTTCTAAGCAGGCTATGTGACAACTACTGAATAAAGGAGCCATATTTTGCTTTTTTCAGGCTTTATAAAATAATTTTGCACACCTTTGCATTAGCATTTCACGTTTTATAACCAAAAAAAAAAAAAAAAAATCCACATATATAAAAACATATTTTTGGGAGATGTTACTTTAACTTTGCACAGAACGCTCGGTTTAGGTCGCCCCCTGCAGGAAACAGTGAGCAATGGACAGAGCATAAAATGACCTTTTAGCACGGCTATGAGCAACATGATGCTAAGAGATGAATGAATTAGCTGTCAGCTTTGTATTGACAGCAATTTCAGCGCTGAAATGATCAGTGTATGGGCTTTAGAAACGCACAGGACATCCTGGTTTCATGGGTCTACGTCGAGAGGTGAGACCGAGCATTTTCAGCTCTCAAACGGGGACGGCCTCAGCAAATTATTATTATTATTAGCAATAACAATGTGGCCATACTTTTTACAGTGAAAAACTGGTGACCACAGCTCCCAATCATTTTACTGTATAACCATGTTTTTTTGTTTTTTTTTACCTCATTTACCTTGAAGCGTCCCCAAATCCACAGCTCCATTTTCAGATCGTATCAGCTCCAGCAGCAGCTCTCATTTCTCTGAAACTAATTAAAATGTTACAGTAGAGGCTAAAATGCAAAATCTGTTCTTCCAGCTCAAAAAGACATACTTTGTTTACTGTTGCGACGACTGAATTATTAGACACCATTTATCATCAACATAGCTTCACTCCTGTCACTTCTTACACAGTGTAGTCAGTTGTGCTGTTGTTGTGAACGTGATACAGTGCTAATGCTAACGGCAGTAGCCTGTTGTCACGCAGAGGCTGGAGGCCTGAGCGTGAGCTGAAGCCAGCTCCGTGTTACGCCGCTGATAATGCCACGTGCTCCGAGCCACTGGGACGGAGGAAATAATGACAGAGTAATTCAAATGAGTGACAGTCAGACCTCGGTTTGGTGTCACAGTTGGATTTTTGTGTTTATATGTGAGCTGCACTACATCTTATTAACTAAAGTATGAATTTTATGTGTTTGTTCACCATCTTCTTTCCTTTCAGCAAGTCATCTGCCTCTAGCGTCCAGCGTTTCACATAGTATTTTTTTTAGAGGGATGCCCTTCAGAGGCAACACTCTTAATTTATTTTTGGCTTAGGTAGGACAACCAGATGTGCCTATTTAACCAGGACAGTCCCAGTTTTAGGCTGCTTGTCCCATGTCCCGAGACAAAAACACTCATATGTCCCAGTTATTCCCATTTTGACCAACAGAAACGCAAAAGAAACTGAAAAACATTTGCCTAAAGACTTTTGTTACTAAAATTATTTACAATGTCATTATTTTATTTTTATTATTAAAATTTCCATTAAAATTCAAAGATGACAGAGAATTATATGGATTTAGGGAGTTTTTTTTGTCACTTGGTCAGTTTAAATGTACTGTGATTAAAAGCCACTAAAAGCTAAAGCCACTCTCTCATCATCCATGAAAACAATCTATTTTTTCTTATGCAATAATGTATAAAAAGGCATGTGTGTATGTATTTAATTACCTACAACCCTTGTTCAAAATGTGCAAAAAACTGTGAAACCGCAGCAAAAGCAGATATGGAAGAATTCTGCATAGAACCACAATAATTCAATAATCACAATAATTGGTCTGACAATAAGAAATCCATATACTGATATTAGTAGAAGATCAAAATGATCCTTTATGGGCTTGTTTTTTTAATTTTTTTGTTAAAATTGGGCAAACCACAGTGGATCCTGATTGGGACTCCTTTTCTTAATTCTTGTTACTTCTTCAGCACACACCAACACACACTAAATGACTAAAATAATACTTGTATTATAATAATAATAATATGTTTAAATGCATTTGTTTACCAACTAAGACATCACCTCAGTGCAGCATTCAGATGATAAGTACCAAAGTATTTGTAAAGTGAAAAATCAGTTACATGATATTTACAATAAGAAAACTGAATATGCAATATTTAGACTCAGGACTAAATTACTGAACAACCTCATCATTCTATCAACATCTGTTTACCTCTGATGGTTCTCTTAATGAAGGAGAGGTGGAAACTTTTTTTCGGGTCTGGAACTGCCAACTCTCACTAAACAAAAACATCAACTGGATGTCCCATAACAGAAGAAGAGATTAGGATGACTATTTTATCTATGAAAAATGGTTACCAGGCCTAAAATGCTTTCCAACTAAATATTATTATTATTTGTTAATAGTATGTAAAAATGTTAACATGTAAATACACAGTAGTGCATGATAAGATTTCTGTTAACAGTATGTACGTAAATACGTAAATGACAACAGCATTGCTTTCTAAGATTTTTCTGCTCATTGTATATTTGTAAATATGAAAATAGTTGTCAATGTTTATTTGTAATTTTGTCAATGGGGTAGGAATTCACTCATTTGCATTTAATTCAACTTCTTTTGAGCGCTGTCAAAGGGCTGAGTTGTTTTGTTGCTATGGGTTTTATATATTCTGCTCAAAAAAGTAATGAAATGAAGTAGTATAAGAAGTATAATGATTTTCTGACTCCTTTTTGCATAGAGGTGTCTGACCCTGCTCTGTTATTTTAATGATGTGCTAATATCTCTTATTCCTAAAAAGGACAGAGACATTTCAGAGCTCACCTCAGTGATTCTCACCTGGTAGGTTGGGTCTGTGGGGAAGTAACATAAAACATGTTTGTATATACAGTATCTATGTCAGTGTTGGAAAGACAGGTAGAGGGCGCCATACCAGACTCAATCTCTGCAGTTCCCAGCGCTGCCCACCGTGTGGCAGTGTCCAACTTCTCAGGAGAGCTGCTGTCACAAAGGAACAGATCCAGTCAAAGTCAGTCTAATCCTTTCTACACACTCCTCTCTCTCCTCTCTCTCTCTCTCTCTCTCCTCCCTCTCTCTCTCTCTCTCTCTCTCTCTCTCTCTCTCTCTCTCACACACACACACACACACACACACACACACACACACACACACACTCATATATAGTACGTCTGGTCTTTATCTCGGTTTGCAGCTGGAAGCTTACAGTGCGCCTCCCCCCGCGTTCTCCAGCTCCAGCTCTTTGATGCCTCTTTGGAAACATTGGACCTGCTAATGCGGACACGAAAATGGCTTCTCACTACACCGCAGTCTTGTCATTCAGGCCTATTCATTACCACAATGTGTTTAAAAGGAGAAGAATGCACACATTGGTTATGTCTCTTGTTAATTATGAGGAGAAAGGAAATGGTTTTTTTGTCATTGGGCAAATGCAAAGAAAAAAGAAATAAATGTTTTTGATGTTGAAGAAATTAATGAGAAAAATGTGTCTTTGTCCAACTGAATGAAAAAAATATCTATGCATGTTGAAGGGCATTGTACCACTTATTTTAGGACCTTCATTTGTTCATACTCCTCTGCATTTAGGCTTTTATAATCAACCCTACTGTGTCCTTTTGTGATCACAGACATCACAAGTCAATAATTTTTTGGTTGATCACAATTAGAGATAACATTCACTCTTTCAGCTCTATCTGTTTATCTAAGAGCAGACTTCTCTCTTCCAAGACACTTCCTTTAGCTTCTCTGGGGAGTAGCAAGGTGTTTCCAGGCTAAGTCCTAGTTTGTTTGTTTTTTCTTCCTGGGGGCTCCTCCTGGTGGGACATGTCCAGAACAGTCCTAGTCACAGTGAACTGTTTCTTCTCAGTTAGATGTGGAACTGGCCTATCACAGCCGTTTATCTCCTAACCAAGATGGCACCAGAGAGAATTTAATAACTTTTCTCACCTGATTAACGGCGTTTAGTGCTTTCCTTTGTCCTTGTCCCGCTGACGTCCGATGTAATGACCACATTCAGCTTTCTCCGCTTTGTACGACTGGCTTCTGGTGATGTCTCAGAGCTCCTACAGCGTATTCTGGTCAGTGTTGCCAGATTGGGCTTGTTTCCACCCAAATGAGCTTCTTTTGAACACCTTGGGTTGAAAAAAATTGCATTGGGCTGGTAAATTAAAATTTGGGCTGCTTTTCATCTAATTTGGCAGGTTTTTAGAAAATATTCTGGCGAAAATACCAAAAATTAGTTGTCATTTTATGGCAAACAACGAGGAAATACACATTTCAATAAACTGCTGTGTTCTCCCACTTGTATTGTTAGTTCATATATATTTTTATTTATTGGTGTTTTATACGTTTTTTGGGGTTTCTATGATGCCCAGACCATAAAAGCTTTGGTTGTCTGATTACACTCTTTGCGGGGAACCTGCTTGGTTTATTTTTTTAGTGCTGCTGTTAAGTTTTGTGTTCTTTCTTACGTAAAATGGTTTTAACATTTAGAGCAGTTGTGATTTGGGCTGTTTTTTATTGTGTTGGGCAGGTTTTAAGTTGTCAGTGAGATCTGGCAACCCTGATTCTGGTGTTCATGGCAATACCTGTAAAGAATCACCCTTTTTTGTTTGGGTTACATCCCGCCCTTTGTTTCTCTGATTGGTTACTCCATCTGTGATTGTTTCAAATATAGAGATTAAAATCCAAATGAAAGTAACAAACTTTTTTGTATAGAATAGAAAAAAAAATGTGCCTGGCTGGCTGAGGGAGGTGTCCTGGAGGAATCCAAAACAGATGCTGGATCTCTCCAAAGGAACGCCCTGCCACCCTGCAGAGGAAACTCAATTTGGACATTTGTTTCTAAAAAAATCTGGTGCTTTCAGTCCAAACCATAAATGAACAAAAATAGACCAAAGAATTGAGAGCGTTGTGTTTGCTACTGCATGGACTGTATTGCTGTGGATGCTACACCAATCTATCTGCCAATCTACCAATTAATTTTTCTCTGAGACACTTGAACTCCTCCAACTTCAAGCAGAAACTTCCAACCTGGAGAAGGCAAGCCAACCGTTTCCAACAGAGAACCATGTCCCCAGACTTGGAGACTCAGGTGTTTCACTCTCAGCTGTAAACTGCCCCAGAGCCTACTGAAGGTCCTGGTTTCATTATGGCCAATGTTATGTCAGACCAAGAACACACTGTAGGTCTTTCCAAGCATGCTACGAGGAAATGGGGTTAGATTTGAAGGTTGGATGCTGTTGAGGCTAGAAATGTAGCCGAAGACCATTAAGTTCCTTTGAAGACCCTACAGAGGAATGCAATCTTCTTTGTAAGGAGATCCAAAAGCTGTTTTTTTGTTTTCCTTTCATCATTCTCATCATTTTCATCATCGTCATTGTTTCATTTTGTTTCTCATTGTAGCTCTGGTTTAGTTCTGGAGACATAGAACAATGGCGCTTACTGTAAAACTGACCTCAACAAACATACAATTATTTTTTCAACACACAACACAATCAAAAGTCTTTTTGAAATGAGGATCAGGTTTAGTGTAGCATCCGTCTTGATACCATAACTCACAACATTTCCATTCATTCTCACACATAAAGAAGACATCTTTCACATGAAGATCCTAATTGTCAAAGGATGCTTGATGTATAACCGGTCGGGACACTGCTTGTTATTTCCCATAGACCTTTATGGGACGTTAAGTTAACCCTAGCCCACAGTGACAGGGTCCCGGGGCAGCTGCAGAGGTATGTGCTGACCTTTAGACTTTTCTGAACAATTTGTTGTTGGTCAGACTGGCCTAAGGTCGTGCAGCCTTCATGTACAAACGGCCAGATAACAAAAGATACAAATAATGTTTGTGTGATTGTGTGCAATTTTTTTTCCTTCTATTTTGAAGGCACTCATAAAGCAGCACAGTACAAGAATTATGTTATTGTCGCCCCTTGAAGCAAATTTTCTACATTAGTCATGAAAAAGGTGCAATTAGACAATCTTTACTGCTGGCTTGTAAAAGGTTGCCTGCAGACCTACAGTGAAGACATTTGACTGAAAGGCACATAATGTACATTGCTCATGTTTTTTTCAGCCTATATTTACTGTGACATTTGAAGAAAGAAGTGAGCTGGTCCACTCACTTTTAAACTTCACAAATCATATAGAAATTGTGGAACTATTAATATCTTTGTTACAAACTGAAAAGACAAAACACACATTGGATTTATTATAAAATGGGTTTAGGCTCCTCCACAGTCTGTAAATACTAATAATCTTCAATAAAGTGACTGAGGTACAGTAAACTGTCAGAACCCAAGGTAAAGAGTGGCTGACAAAGCTCCCCTAATATGTTAAATCAACTTTTTTTGCGCTTTTTACTTGTTTGTCACTTGCTTGTTATAATGTTTACATCTCAAAAACAAACCTGGAGTAGTATTTTGTTTCATTCATGGTTGTTTGAGTATAATCCTGTTTGCTCTTTCTCAGAAGCTGAAAACGCTCGGTCTCACAGCTCTACATAGATATTTGAAACCAGGAAGTGCTCCAAAGCCCATTCACCGTCTCTGGACTCCTTCTGATCATTTGAGCCCCGTCACTACGCAGCAGTCAGCTCATTTATCTTTCTGTTAAAATCATGTTGCTAATAGCTGTGATAAATAGCCATTTTATGCTCTGCTCATTCCCCATCGTGGCCAGCAGAGGGCGACTGACACCTATTCCAAGCGTTCTCTGCAAAGTCAAAGTAACACCTCTGCCAAAAGGAAACAAATTTTCCATACATATGCATTATTTAAGTTATAAAAGGTGAAATGATGTTGCTAGGGTTTCCAAAAGGTTTCCGGTTTTAAAGTGTACACTCAAAGCTGAAAGAAAACACAGCATAAAAAGATTTAACTCCCCATACAAACAGCTTTAATAATGCCTACATTGTCCACATTAAAGGCACATATTATAAAGCTTGGCCTCATTTGTCTTTTGGTTACAGAGACATGCAGACTAACCATGATTGGTCTATTACCGCCTATCACATTCAGCTTTCCCACAATGACAACTCATTTTCTTAAACTAAATCGCCTCCATCTTTTCACATAAGGTTATAATAACACTGTCATTGGCGACCTAGATTTCTGCTGCTAAACCATTAATCATTTCCCGCGGACCGATACAGCAACCTGCTCCAAACGGTGGGAGAGCATTGAGCGCTGCTACCAGGGGACCTCTGCCTCAATAACAGAGTGTGGAAGGTAACCTCGCAGACCACAGGGGCCGGTGCGACTGGTGGGGCGTTCAGGAGCCCCTCTCTCACAAAGGAGCTGTTTTGAAATTGACAGATTAATTACTGTTTTTTTTTTTTTTTTTTTTGCTCAGCTCTGAATGCACCAGAGTGTCTTTACCCTTGGGTGGTAGAGGTCAAAGTTTCAAATTAATCAAATACAGACAGAGGGAGGAAAAAACACAGCCGTGGGATTTACAGACAATAAACAGACTGTGATCGATGAAAATATACAAGACACATGTCAATGAATTAGAATATAATTTAAAAGTGACATTATTTCAGTAGATAAATTCAAAATAAAGTACCGTAGGTCACTGCCGAGCATCTGCCTCATAGTGTGCAGTGATATATTGCTTTGGCATAGGTTTTATGCCAAATGCCTTTCCTGATGCAACCCGCGCCCTCTCTTTTCCAGGTTTGGGACTGGCACACAGAGTAGGCTAATCTGGCTTCTGAGTGCCTTGTTTGTTTGATTGCTGTGAAGATTATTTAATATTCACAAGAGAAGGTTTAAAAATGTCATCTGAAAAGTTCATTTTAAACCTTTTGTTGTGACTCAAACAGCCTGGATGAGTGAGAGTCCGCACTGATGTAAAATATTATAATTTATGGTCTCTCAAGGAGGCAGATGATTTGCTCTGGCGTTTGTTGATGAATGTGTCTCCGTCTCTGCCACTGGACCCCTGCCTAAGACCCATAGTTACTGGGACGGGCTCCAGTACCTGTGACCCCCTAATACAGTATAAGCAGATTAAGAGGAAAAAGCTGAATGAATGAATGTTTCAACTTCAACAACTCTGCAGCACTTGTGCACAGTGCAGTGTTGACATGCATCCGCTCCCTGATGGCAAAGCTCTTTGTTGCCGTCGGGTGCAAATATTATCACGTTAATGTAAAACTAACATCATTATGTCTGTGGAGCAGAACGGCTGCACAGCGGGAGGCCCCTGTTCTCGGTGAGGGCTCCACCATTTCTCCTCACAAATTAATGAAGTCAGAGTCAAGCGGCATTTCATTTCATTTTGCCCCCAGTAAATGGATATTGATTATTAATAGATAAACAATGTGGAGAACTTGCTTTACATCAGTGCACATACTGAGTTCAGTCTATACAGAAATGTTCATTGCTTTCAAAACTTATACTTTTTATTACACTTCTTTTTAAAGGCTGATAAAAAATGCCAAATTTCAAATGACTGAAAAGTAGGACACTCAGATTTTCCCACAATGCACTGTAAAACAGAGAACAGTGACAGTCATTACAGGGTCAAGACATGATTTGCTGGGAAAAACTGTGTTAACTGTTTATTCATATTTCTAAACCAATCACCTCTAGCATTGCACCTTTTACAAACTTTAAAAACATTTTCTGAGTAAAAGGATAAATACTTTCCTGATGCTATAAAGAAACAGGTGAAGAGACAAGCAGAGAGCAGCAGACTGCAGCTCTGTTGCGGACTTTTGAACAGAAACAGTGAGCTGTTCGATTCCTCAAACATTTAATAGGATTTTTCCCCTAAAATGAAAAATAGCTGTGAGGAATCAGAGGAAACAGAGCTGTACATAATTTTTTAGATAAATGAATGAGAGCAGGCTGAATGTAGAGGACTTGTTGATTGGTCAGTGTTTCCTGGAGTGGGCAGAGGTTTGTGGAGCTGAGCATTATGAGGCCTTAGAAACTCAGTACCATAGAAAACAGGATTACTGTAACAGGCGTGATTGACGCAAAACACAACTCCAGGTTTGTTTTTGATGGGAGGAATATCAGCAAAGTAAATTTTGCACAATATAGGCCCTTTAAATAAAAGAGTTATACACAAAAGTTATACACTTTGCAATAACAATGACAAAAACATGAGTATGATACACTGTTTATGATTTTGTGTTTTAGTCCATGGCATACATCTGCCTTTAGTCTAGTATAGGTCTATACAGTTCTTTATATTTGTTTGCATTCATTGCAGGCAAAGGAATAATGACAAAATAGAAGAAGAAAAAAAAATAAATAAAAAAATAACAGTTGCGTTGGGTGAAAAACTATTTTCCATAGACACCACAAATACAGTACATAGATCTGTTGGTGCAGCAGCTGAGAGTTTACAAACTCAGTAAAACTGCTTTGGACAATGTGTTTGCATCCAAACATTTGCTGGATCAAACAATGGTGTCGTATGGGCTCGGTTTGATAACAAAGTAATTACTGTAGTGCTACCAATATAAACATCATGCACTGATTGAATAAAACTTATATTTGTCTAAACTACCTCAAGCCAGGTTATGGTAAGTGACCAGGGGATGACTCTGGATATAGCCAATAAATGCATCATAAAACATAGTTTTAAAAATACACTCAAGGAAAAAAGAAACGCACCACATTTTCGTTTGGTTACTTATTTTTGATGGAAATATTACATGTGCACATCAACCATATATCCGTCCCAGATATTCAGACCCAATTAATCAATGCTTATGACAGTTTTTCAATAACAATAACATGACCAAATAATAATAATGCAGCAGTTGTGACATGTGGTCGACCAGATCTGGGATGGTCATTGGAGGATCCAGTGGTGTGGAAACGCTCAGCAAGGCGTACAACAGTAGAGTGATGGACTCCAAACTCCCTGGCTACAGCCCGGGTGCTCCTTCAGCTTGAAGCAGGCCAATGGCTGCCGATCTCTCTCTGGTTGCAGGAGTCGTGGCATTGTTAACAAATGTGCTTTTTTTTCCATTTTGGTGTCTTTTTATAGGGAATGGTTGTGCACAATTGAGGACAGGTCCAATTCATCTCTGAGTTTTACTCATGACCCAGACATAGGTGATTAATACAAAAATACAGCTGTTATTGCTCATCAAAATCAATCAACCGGAACCGGTCATTTCATTTTGACTCAGAATAGTACTAAACTCATTGTAGTCTGTAATTTTTCACTGGCTATAATATTTTTTGACAAATTGAGAAAATGAAAGTGGTGCGTTTCTTTTTTCCTTGAGTGTATATTATTGTCAGACTTGCTTTTGTCAGTGGTGTTGCTTATTATGAATACCTATGTTTTTGTGAAAAAATTCTCCACATATTTTGCACAATAACAAAAGCAACAGCATGCAGTGGATCAACACATTTAAAAACATATTTATTCTAACAGTGCTCTGTGTACTGTGTAAGTCTCATCTCGACTGCACTTCGTGAGTCCAGCCCTGAACCCTCTGCTGTGTGTTAAAGCTTGTGAGGGCACACTTCCAGCTGAGGGGAGCTGTGATGGTAATGTGTGTTAAACAGCCAGGTTAGAGTATCCTGTTAGTAACACATGGGCGAGTGGGGAGACTGCGGGTCATCTCTGCAGCCCCTTCCAGTGTCTCTGTGAGTCAGAGGAGCTCAGACCATCCTCTGCTTCACTGGACACACACTCTGGTCTGGCATCACCATGACACACACATACACACATACACACATACACACACATACACACATGTACCACACCAGCCCACTGCGGACATGAGAAGGGCAGGGATTCTCAGACTTTACAAACCTGTATTTGGCTTTCAATCATCTTCAAGTGGACTAAAATAAAACTTCTACATAAGGACTAAACTTGGAATCAGGTCTAAGCCAGGTCTAAGTCAGGACAAAACCAGAACTGACTAAACTAGATTTGCAATCAGTACATAACCAGGACTAATCTAGGACTAAACCAGGTCTAAACCAGGACTAAGCTGCTTTCTACACTTGAATTCCCAACCAGAGCAGGAATAAAACTTACTTTAAATAAAATCTCCCAAAGACCGAGTACCTCTAAAAGAAGCAAGTGTTACTCGTAGTTTTAGGACCACTGTGGAAGGACCCAACACCCAAATACCCTAATTTATAAGTAAAGGACAGTAAGTGACTGTGAGTGAATGAGTCAAGAGTAGATTGGGCGCTGGAGTGTGTGAAAGCTAAAACTGACCTTTTCAATTAAACCATTTTGAGTAGAAACGTGTAAATAAGCATCAGGTTGGTTGCTTAAACACACAAAAAGCCTTTTTCTTTTATTTGGAGCGCAGACTTCTGCCAAGGCATTATAATGATGAAGTTATAAAAAGTTCCTTTTTGTCTTTTCAAGATGGCTGTTTGGTGTTGTAACATACATTATATTTCTCAGGAATGAACTTCTCGATGTGCGATGTTTCAGTGAGTCTTTATTTAGAAAGTATGTACGTTCATGTCTGCCTGCCTGTAGCTCTGCAGGTCGTCGGTTCCTGTTCTTTTTGTGTATGTAATGGACACATTAATAGGATATTATTATTTAATTCATTCATTTTCTTCCGCTTATTCCTGTTAGGGGTCGTGGGTGACTGGAGCCTATCCCAGTAACTTTGGGTCGTAGGTGGGGTACACTCTGGACAGGGGCCAAGCTTGTCGCAGGGCTGACACAGAGACGAACATTCACTCACACATTCATTCACTAGGGTCAATTTAGAGTCACCAATTCACCTAACACACAACACATGCATGGGACGGTGGGAGGAAGCCAGAGTACCCGGAGAGAACCCACAGTAACACGGGGAGTACATGCAGACTCCACCCAGAGATTTTCGTGTGATAGGTGTGTTGGTCGGCCCGGGGCTCAAACCCACGATCTGCCACCGTGCACCCCCAGGATATTATTAAATTAATCTTTTGAAAAATGAAATGTGTTTCTATCAGTTGGAAAACCAATTCTATTGCCATGATATTTTATAAGACAAAAGCTGTGGCCCCTATAAAATGTGACTTTGGGCTACTAACAGCCCATGGAGAATAGTATGTTCGTGTGTATCCAGTCATAAACAGTGTATCCCTACTACAGTAGATCACAAGATGAGATAATATAGGACAACAGTAACAGAAATATCTCCTCGTGTGACTGTGGCTTCTTCACTTGTGACTGGAGGCTGTGTGCAGAGTGGAGGCTGATGCAGATGGTCACTGACATTACATGATATCAGATATGTGATATTATAATGCTATATGGATGTAACAACACATACACACGCACGCAGCTTTACATGTTTTTACCACAGCGTACACAAAGACATAGTAGAAGTTTTTTCTTGTGTATTTCCACAATCTGCAGCAATGTATACAGTGGTGACTTTAACATTAACATTGACATTAACACAAATATCTAATGAAATGGCTGCAACTCAAAGCATTTAATCCTGAGTCATGTTCAAAACAAATCAAGTTTAACCAAGTGACTTCACAACCTCACTAAGATACATCTCTCTCTGCTCAGGGCAATGCTTTTGCAGCCGCACCGCTGTTAGACCTACCAATGATGAGTCTGTGCTGATTGTTATGGACATGTTTGCCAAAAGTATTCACTCACTCAAATAACTGAATTCAGGCATTCCAATCACTTCCATGGCCACAGGTGAATAAAATCAAACACCTAGGCTGCAGCTTTGTGGAAAACCTTGTGGAAAAGTTTGGGGATGGCCACTTTCTGTTCCAACATGACTGCACCAGAGCACAAACCAAGGTCCGTAAAGACATGGATGAGTGACTAACGCCAGATTCACACTGAACATGTTGCGTGTGCTGTACATCTCTGACCAGAGCCAGCTGGGGAGTCTACAAGTTCATGGGAGAGGAGCGAGTTTAAGCTGGAAGTTAAAAGTTCATGCGATAAATAACCTTGTATGTAGAGATCCGGATCCTCTTCTTCACTGGTCCTGGGTCTGACTTCCTGTCTGGCTCGATCTGCTCTGTCCAACTTTATACCTGACGGATCCAGGCATCCAACAAAAATAGACTTGATATGTATTTCTGTCAGAGCGCTGGACACGGAGACGCACTGCAACACAGCCGGTGTGATCTCACGCATTGACTTGCATTGCATCTATTTCTTGCGGAGATCGTATGTAATGGACACGGCAACGGATTGAGGGTGAATTGGGCGTTAGGTGTGGAAGAAGTTGACTGGGCTGCACAGAGTCCTGACCTCAACCTGACAGAAGCACCTTTGGGATGAATTAGAGCGAAGACTGCAGGCCAGGCCTTCTCATCCAACATCAGTGTCTGACCTCACAAATGCGCTTCTGGAAGAATGGTCACAAATTCCCATAAACACTCCTTGTGTGAAGCCTTCACAGAGTTGAAGCTGTTATAGATGCACAGGATGGGCCAACGTCATATTAAACCCTATGGATTAAAAATTAAGTTCATATATGTGTAAAGGCAGGTGAGCAAATACTTTTGGCACTATAGTTTATATTAGGTTAAGATTGACTTTATTGTCCTTTGTTCTCTGCATTTGACCCATCCTTCAATGCTACTGGGGCAACCCGTCATGAGCAGTGGGCAACCGCAGTGCAGCACCCAGGGAATTACTATGCTTTTATTCTTTTTTTCTTAAACTAAACTTGATCACCATTAGAACAGCATTTCAGATTTTAAAACCTTTAACAACTTTATTTGACTTCAAGAAAACATGCTTTATTAGCGCTCTACTGGTGCCATAAAGAAACAGATGAAGAGACCAGCAGAGGGCAGCAGTGTTGCAGTCTTTTGAACACAAACAGAGAGAGAAAAAAAACAGTTTTTATTTCCTACAGGGCTGTAAACTTTTTTTTTTTTTTTGATAAATGATTGAGAGCAGACTGGATGACTGGCTTGTTGATTGGTCAGTGCTTCCTGAAGGAGGAGGGGTTTTGTGGGAGAGGCGGAGGTTCATGCAACCGAATGTTTTGAGGGCTTTTACTCAAACAGGCGTAAATAAAGCTAAACACAACTCCAGGTATATTTTTATTTTGAGTTAACAACCTTATAACACGGTAGAAAGCTCAGAAAAGTCGATCTAGCCCCTTTAAAGGTAAAAGGTAAAAAAAATAAAGAAATTCAGGTGGGTCAGAATTTGTGCAACACTGTAAAAACATTGTATATTTTAAGGTAAATTACTGGCAGCTATGGTTAACATAGTTTTACCGTAAAAAATCTGTTGACCATATAAAACTTTACAATGAATTACCTTAAGTTTTACGATACTGTACCATAAAACAATATTTTTGTATGCAGATCAGGGACAGTGAGTCATAAACAAGGCAGGAAAAGTGCTTAGTTTAGTTTAATGTAAAAGTCACCAGATTTTTTTTTTTTTTTACGGAAAAATTCTGGCAACAACAGCTGCCAATATTTTACCGTAAATGTTACATATTTTTCTTACAGTGAGTGTTATCATGTCAATGTGGACCAACATCTTTTCAGTTTTCAGTTTTTTGTTAAAGCTACGGTATATTTTGAGGGAAAATAGGGCCCAACCAAATACTAGCAACGAAGCAGAAGCACCAACCACTCTGCCACTACGCATCCATAAAATATGTGATGGAAAGGCTCATATCACACTTAAAGCTGAGTGTTTTTGCACATGGCCCTAAAGTCAGAACAGTAATGACAGTAAGGAGCGCACTCCAGCAGAGGATCATTAAAACACTCTGTGCCCCGTGGCAGTGGGAGTCACATTTAGTGATTTCATTTGAATTTAATGTCTCTCCATAGTGTATTAGAGCAAAAATAATTGACAATTTTGATACTGCTTTGTAATAATGGAAAATAAATTAATTATCTGCCTTTTTTCTCCCCATGGGACCAAAACTATTAAGTAAAACAGAGTGGGGTTTATTGAGGTAGATTCTGGGAAATGGTACAAGATTTTAATTGACTTGTCCTCAAGAAACAAAACTATTTTCAAGCAATCACTTCTTGTAAAACAACAAACAAACAAAAGAGACAAAATATTATATGAGTATTGAGTGATTATGACCAATGACGAAGTTAATAACACAGATTGTTTCTTCATCATGGCACCTGTTAAGATCCATTTATACCTCTGCTTTAAATATGAATTTGGATCCGGTCAAAGTTTTCTGTTTTCTTGCTTGCAGATACAGTTGAACAGTATATGTGTTGACTGTTGGGGGCGCTAGTGAACACAGCTTAACAAGTTACAGCAGAAGAAACGGCTGAAGAAAGAAGTGACTAGAGCAAGTTAGTCACAGTTTCTTTAAAGACTGAACGGGCCATCGATATTTTTGCCTCATTTTCTTGGCTCTTTTTCAATAAATGTGGTGTAAAAACCTCCACCGCCATGTTTGTTGTGGTTGTTGCTCTTTTTCTTCCTTCTGGGTAAAATCTTTCACTGTCGCCAATCGCCCCCTACTGGTTGTTTAACGCACACTGACATAGAAAACAGTTGGAAGTATAAAAGCTGTGATGATAACAACGCTTGGAACGGACAGATTTATTTATTTTTATGTATGAAATGAGAGTATAAATGAACCTTTAGTGGGTGGGTTATATTTGGCAGCAAGTGAACATTTTATCCTTAAAGTTGATGTGTTAGAAGCAGGAAAAATTGAAGGAGTCAAGAGAGTTTGACAAGGGCCAAGTTCTGATGGCTGGGTCAGAGCTTCTCCAACACTGCAGCTCTTGTGGAGTCTTCCTGGTCTGCAGTGGTCAGGATCTATTAAAAGTGGTGGCGGTGACAGGTGATGCATTTGGGGAGCAAAAGCTGAGGCCTGTGTGGTCCGATTCAACAGACGAGCTGCTGTAGCTCAAACTGCTGAAGAAGTTAAAGAGAGATGGGATTTATGGCTCTTTAACGGGAGCTGAATCTTTGGGATCCGTTCATTTCTAAGAGCCATTCAATCCATTTTTTGGATTTATGTAATTTTAAGAAGTCAGTTCATTCAGAAAATAAACACTGGGATGAGTGATACAATATAATTCTTGTCAAAATAAAATGTATTCTATTGGAGGGACATTATTATTGTTTACTTTTTGGACTAAATTCACTAATGGTGATGTCATGAACCTCTGCATTGAGTGAGAACCCCATTTAGGATTTATTATATGTCCAAAATGTACAAAATATAGCTATTTTGACATACAGTGAAGCCCGAAATTATTCATACCCATGGCAAATTCTGACTTCAAGTTACTTTTATTCAACCAGCAAGTTTTTTTTTTGACCGAAAAAAAAAAAAAAAAATCTGAGAAATTTTTTTTTTTCCCACAATGACAACCTCTTGTTCATCGTCTTATTATCTTTTGGGAGAAGCCTGTGTCATTTCCGGTCAAATAAATTCCAGTTGAATAAAAGTAACTTTAAGTCAGATTTTGCCAGGGGTATGAATAATTTTGGGCTTTGCTATATGACTCTCTTGAGCTTGAGTTCTTCTACTTTTTTATACGTTTTTTTTCATGGTTGGCAAACAAAAACAAGCTTATTTATTTCAATACAAGAGTAAAGAAAACAAACAAAAAAAGAACAGCTCGCACACCTCCCTGACTCATCGTTCACGGTGAAGAGCCATTCACAAGATTTATTCGTAAACATCACATCTCTGAAGTTAAAGCTGGCTCTGATAGAAAGGTGTCACCAATATTAGGCAAATGGTGATAATGTTATGCCTGTTGATGTAAAATTTGCAGTACGATTTTTAGCTTTCTACTATGTGAAGTTGAACAATATTTTTCTACCCTTTCTGTCATTTAGGTCACATGGGGATCTGAGGGCTTTACAGTCTTTAGAAAACCCTTTGAAATGAAGAAAATGTCAGCTGGCAATTCTCCCCAAATACAATCGTGTTTAGAGGATTTGAAAAGAAGTGTAGCCTTTCTCAGAGACGCAATGTTGATGGCTGTAGAGTAGATACACCGAGCCGAACACAACAAAAAGGTCCTTATCGTGCATCAAGTCTGTGCAATAGTAGAGGCTTATGACAAAATATAACAAAATATGAAACGCTAAACCCCTAAGCCCTGAGGGGAACACTGCAGTGAATAGAAGTGAAAGTGGGGGAGGGGAGAGGGCGAACTGTTTAATGGTGTCCCAATATATTTTCAGCTAATTTCCATAAAGGGCACAGTTGACATGAGAGTGGAGGGGGCGACAGTGGGAACAAATATGCATCTGTGCATTTGGTGGTTTACAATGAGAGAAAACAGACAGCACTGTATAAAGAAGACAGTTAAAAATACTCTTTGTTCTGCCTGGACCATGACAGTAATTGGTCAGACATAAGTATAATTAGAGGAATATGATGGCTCTGAAAGACAAGTCACAACAAGAAATAGTAAAACCCCAAAACAAAATGGGAAAATGCAAAAACTACAATAATTTAAATAAAGAAATAATAAGAAGAAACATAAAAACAATTTTTCCCTATAATGAGCAGAGTGTCTCTCATGCTTCTGCACTGTAGGTCCAAAAGGACGATCTTAAGTTTCTAATTTTCATTTGTTAAAGTTGCTGTGGCATTTTTTTTTTCTTCCATTACATCTTCTGTTAGAATTTGCTGGTCTTTTTTAAATTTCTTCCATGATGGTATTTATAAACTCCACAGACCTTTGGACGTTGGACGATTAAAATGTCAACTTTTTTAGTTTTAACATAAAAACTTGTACAATAAAAATCACATACATTAAAATAAGCAATAAGTAGGTGTTTTGCAATTTGTGTCAGTGTTGATTTGATATTTGGAGTATTTGTAGTGTAAGTTTTTGGCAGATTGTTGCCATTACCTGTGATCGTGACTGCAGCCAGCTGAATGTGTAGAGCAGTGCCCACTAGTGATGGATCAATACTCACACGATGCTCATTTGGATAAAGAGTACATGAATAAAGTATTGAAACTAAAGAGTACCTGTGAAATAAAAGCACATGCATCACTTTTGGTAACTCACTGCAGTGTTTTTTTGCCAAAACAAACCCACCCAGCTGCATATTGGTCTGGTCTTTCCATGTCATGAGAGAAGATGTTAGCTGTTTTGTTTATCCTACTGACAACAACTTACTGCTGTGCACTAAAGTTATTTATTATATACTGTGTACATTAAAGTTGTTAAATGGCCAGTATTAGTCATGGGGTTTGTCAGTGTTGCCAGATTGGGCGGTTTCCTGCCCAATTGGGCTACTTTTGCGCTCTCTTGACAGAAAAAAATAGTGTTGGGCGGGTGTATATAATATAATGTAATATTTGGGCTATTTTTATGGGGCGGGATTTTGAAAATGTAAAATACATTTATTTTAATAATATTTTAAAATTTCCTGATCAATAATTGTATATATTTGCTGTTTATTGATTAATAAAATTAATTTGTAAAATAGAAGTAGTAATATTAGTGCCATTGTCAATCACATGTCTAATTATGGACCTCTGGCTGAAAAAAGTAAAGACTCTGCTGCCCCGTGAGTGCGGACGGGCCAACAGTGTTTCCTCTCAAGCTTGGAGTTTTAGCATTTAGCAACACGCCGAAGTGTGGGAAATACAAGAAATAGTACAGGAAGGAACGGGACACTGACCCAGAGCTAAAAATGTGGATCGCCCCGTCCCAGAGGAGTGCAAGCATGTGAGAGAGCTATTTGTTTTTCTGATTACATTCATTGTGGAGACTGTTTATTACTTTTTACATCGGCAGTTGTGAAGCTTTGTGTGCTCAAAATATGTTATTTCATATGTATTACATTTTTAACATTAAGATTGTAGAATGGTTGTGATTTGTTTTTATTGCGTTTGGCGGTTTTTACGTTATATTTGGGCTGGAAACTGTCAGTCAGATCTGGCAACCCTCGGGTTTGTCTACAAGGGTGAAAAAATTCCCACCCATTAGAAAATATCGTAGTGTCAGTATCGGTATCAATTAAATTCCTCCCAAAAATAAAAAGTGTACTGTTTTTATTCCATTGACATGTACAGCACTTTGGCTAACCTTTTTGTTTTTAAAGTGCTTTATAAATAAACTGGATTTGGATTTGGAAAAGCAATCAGCATTATATTGAATTTAAAAAGTGTTTTATCGCCCATCACTAGTGTCCACCTCTGAGGATGCTGGATGAGCAACATAAAGCCTAGATGAAGGTCGACTTGGATGGAGAATGGGACAGATGTTTCAGTGGCACCCATGACACCCGCCCACCGTGAGGCCATCTTAGGTCGTGGGGGACTCTGAGCCACCTTCTCGAGATCCAGGAAGGCTTGATTTACTGGGAACTTCTCTCTGCAGGCTGTGGATGGCGCTGCTGGTTCTGCTTCCCTTGAGCCAAGCACAGATGTCCGGGATCTGTTCACACTCTGTGATGGAGCGGCTGAACATGTGGACAATCGTTTTTGAATGGTGTTGTCGTAGAACTGGGATTATCCTGTTGTCCATCTTGAGTCCGCGGTCAGTCCAGTGGTTTATCTGTGTGCTGTGGTTGCTGTCACTGTATGTAACAAGGTGGTTAGGTGTTTTCCTACGGTGGCCCTGTAGGGCAAGTCACGCCGACAAAATCAAAAACAGGACACAAATTCAAAAACACACTCACAAATTTGGAAAAAAACTCAAACAAATTCAAAAACATGCACATACAGTAAATTTGGAAACACTACAGCAAAAACTAAATCACCACAGCAAATGAGTGCTGCTGTTCATTGTTTTGCTTCAGTTTGTGTGTGTATTTCTGAATTAGTTTTTTTCTAATTTGTGTGCATGTTTCCAAATTTGTGTTTCTAAATTTGTGTTTTCCAATTTGTGTGCAGTGGTTTTGAATGTGTGCATGTTTCAGAATTTGTGTGTGTTTCTGAATTTGTGTGCGTGTTTCCAAATTTGTCTGCGTGTTTTCAATTTAATGTGCATGGTTCTGAATGTGAGTTTTCCAATTTTTGTGCGGTGTTTTCCAATTTGTGTGCATGTTTCTGAATTTGTGCGCGTGTTTTTGAAATTGTCTGCGTATTTTCAATTTAATGTGCATGCTTTCAAATGTGAGTTTTCCTATGTTTGTGCGTATTTTTCAATGTGTGTGCATGTTTCCAAATTTGTGTATGTCTTCCAATTTGTGTGTGTGTTTTTGAATATGTATGAGTGTTTTTAAATTCGTGTGAGTATTTTTTCGCATTTGTGTCCATGTTGCAGTTTTTCTTTGTGTTTTATTGATTTTATTGGTGTGACTTGCCCTTCAGAGCCACCGTACTTTCCAGAGCGAGATGTTTACAGTTACTAGGTCATAGATTCTTAATTCCCTTGGCCATGAAGTCTCTTACCCCCACGTGACTATTCACGTGACGTTGCTTGTCTGATGATTGTAGACGGGACTCAAGCATCTACCAGACCTTGACATCTCAGCGTCTGTGCATTACGTCTGTGGGGAGAAGCACTTACTCATAGAATTACTCATCTCCATATGTAATAACTGCACAGTAGAAGCCCAAAACGCAGCATACATTAGGTGGATGCTTTTGAACAAAACGATGGCCAGTCTGTTTTCCTTTTGGGTGTGTAATGCATTCATAAGTTTACCCACTCCACCACAGCGACAGTAGTTGATGAGGACTGAGAAGCCAGAGGAGGAGA
Source organism: Bostrychus sinensis (assembly GCA_020698575.1). NCBI lineage: Eukaryota > Metazoa > Chordata > Actinopteri > Gobiiformes > Eleotridae > Bostrychus > Bostrychus sinensis. The sequence goes on along the minus strand of CM036241.1, from coordinate 11,130,426 downwards.
TAAGAGTAAAGGCGCTGAGGCGAGAGGAGGCGATGGTAATGCAGACTAACCGTCACACAAAAGCATCATGGATCAGCAGATTACAATACGGCTGGCTCCTCGGCCTTTCTCCCAGCACCACTCAGGGCATTCACTAACTTTATGAAAAGGGGCCACGAGTCAATGCCCGCAGCTCTCGGGCTGAAGATTGCACTGTAAAACACTTTTGATGCCGCGATGTGAATACTGTCTTTTTACATCTCGGCGGCCTTTAGCTTCTCCGCTTTATGCCCAGGCTCGCAGAAAATCTCTCCGCACTCTGACACAGTGACACACATGATAAAAGGATAAAGATTATCACTGCGCAAATGTACGGTCCAAATGTCATTTTTGCATAGGCAGACTATTTTTGGGGTCACAGCTGCACAATTTCAGCTGTAAAATAACACTGATTATCGTAAATGAGGTAATTACACCCAGAAGATAATGCCTATAATGCTTTTCAATTCATATCTAAAGCGGCACGTGCCTAAAACGCCTTCCAGCTCATCCTAAAGACGGCTTAAGCTGATGCACACATTTTTATCAGTATTACAACCCCAACTGCATCTTACTGTAAGTCACGCAAAGTCTCAGATTTAAAGCCTTTTTAGTAACAGGAAAAAAACTTTGCAACGTAGATAACAAACAAGTTTTTTGGAAAGACTGTGAGATGCAACTTTCTGTACGTTCACCTCAAGAGCTCAGTGAGACATAGTTTAGCTTTGAGCAAATGAATAATTATCAGTGGTAACACTCAGGTGAACATATACACAGAAACATCACAAAAATGTTTCTAATAAGAACATGAACAGGGTCGTACACAGAATTTCAGAAATACCAAAGTCTATTGTGTTAGGTTGGGGCCAAATATAAGACCTTTAGACCTGATTCAGTCCTAGTTTAGTCCTGGTTTAGACCTGATTTAGACACGGTTTAGACAAAGTTCATTCTTGGTTTAGGCATTATTTAGACCTGGTTTAATCATGGTCCTTGTTTAGTCCAGGTTTAAACCAGCTTTGATTCTGGTTTAGTTCCAGTTTATCCTTACTTACACAATACACATATTAGAAAAAATACTGAGCTCTGGACCTGTATGACCTCTATGGTGCGTACAGCCATGTACATGAACACAACCTAAGATTTGATAATGTAACTCACTTTTTAGGTGTTTTATATCAGAGACAGCCAACAACAGAGTGACCAAAAATACACACAATACATACCTTTATTGGTGTACAGTGAAGGCTCATATTAAATTACAGAGTCACATACTGTATAAAAGCTAACACATTGCACTGCAATCACAAGGTCTTGGGTTTGGTTTGGGGACAGTAGTAGTAGTAGTATTGGATGTAATAGTACTTGTAGTAGTAATTTTGCTGAATATTTTTACTGACTTATTAATGTTATATTGCAGTAACAGTACTTACTTACTTAGAGTACCTCTTTCAACTGTATGTGCATAGTATTGTATGTACTGGCAAAGCTTAAAGCTTCCGCTAATTTGACTTTTTTTTTTAGCTTTTAACCATGTTATAATGTGTTTTGTGCCTCAAAGACAGACCTGGAGTAGTGCTTTGTCTTCACTCATGCAATTTCAGGGCTTAAATTGCTGACGCTCCAAAGCAGGCAGCTAATTTATCTATCTGTTAGCATGATGTTGCTAAAAGCTGTGCTCTGTCCATCTTCACCTTTGCCTGCAGGGGGCAGCAGACACCTAATCCAAGCCTTCTCTGCAAAATGAAAGTAACAGCTCCCTAAAATAAGACATTTTCCATACATCAACACTATTCTAAGTTAGAAAACCTAAAATACTAATGCAACGATGCCCAAAATTATTTCAAAAAGCCTGAAGAAACCACAACAGAGATCTGGATCATGACGTCACATCGGTGGTCACACAAGCTATTTACAAGAGCAAAACAATAGAGAAATTTTGGATGTAAATTACTTGAGTTCACACAAAAGTATTCTGATACATTAGTGTGTGATAAATATTCATCAAGAGTGACAACACAGATAAAAGAGTTGTTTCAAGGCTTGTTTGTTTACTTATTTATGGTATTTTGCTGCCTGTGACCCTTCATGAGGCAGATCATTAATCAACGGTCATATGACATATAGGTTCCTGATCTCTATATGGGACCTTTGGCTGTACATTTACATTATTAGAGTTAAAATTCTCAGTGTCCCTCTGAATGACGTCAATTTGCGTCCATTCAGCCTCGCCGAGTCTTTTCTGCGGCTCACATTTGCATGAGAAAGGTACTACAGGTCATGACACTGCTTCTCATTCCCGCCGCACACTTCTCATTCGGTATGTGACTTTCTGAACATGGCAGTGGCCCAGTTGTCATGGTACGATTTTGCAGCGTTGCCATAGCCCTACAGCTTTTCCCCGCTCCCTCTGCGGTCTGTCTCAATTTCTCTGACATTCTCCCTCTCTCCCCCTTTTCCCCCCGTTGCCCCCCCCCCTTCATCTTGGCTGGGATAAATAGGAGGTATTTAAATCTGATGGCGAACATAATGCCCCTCGCTCAGTCAAAACTACATTTGTCAAAGCCACCGTCCCGTTTTTTTCTCGCTCGGGGTAATTGTGGCCCATTGTCTTGTTGTGAGGCTGCCTGGAGAACGCCCTGCTGTAGAGGAGGAAGCGGAGTGGCAGTGGAGACGGGACGGGGGGAGGCAGATCTTGTGCAGTGTGGAAATGAAGAGTGCCTTGTTTTGACTATGTGGCGCATGGCGGTGGCCTGTATGATTAATTGGGCCATTAGCGCACGCTGCCAATGCCACAATGTTTCTGCCACGGCTCATGTAGATCTGTTATATATTAATCCCTGTTTTTTTTTTCAATGCACTGACTAAACTTTTGAGTTGTAGGAAACGGACTGACAAATTACTTTGAGATTTTTGGATGCTTGCTCAGTAGTACCAGGCTACAGTTCTAGCTTTACAGATACAGAAATTATAGAAAAACTTAGTGAGATACATATTATGAGATACAATATTAATACATTTACCACAAAATGTTGAATTGCAGTCGTAGGGTCTTTGACTGTTCCAGGCTTTTGAATATAACTTAATATCTGAAGGTAATTGTCTAACTTTTGCTGACAAAAGTTGTGCTTCTATGTCAGATATAGCCAGATGTAGCCATTGTAAGTAGACTTAAAAACAAGACATAAAACAAACTTTCTGTACATTAAATTAATATGTTGCCCCAATTTCATGCATTTAAATTGGATAATTATGCTTTTTTTTGTATTTTTAAACCATTCTTGGCCACCTCTAAAAGAGCATTGCATGTTTTACAACCTTTAAAAACATTGTTCAAAGTTTCTTTTAGTCAGACAGGAGTGTTTGTTTACCTGCTTTACTAGTTTCGGCTACTTTCTGTAGCCTTCGTCAGAAGCGTCACGTGATGTCGCTGTGACGTGTCTTGTAGGCTGCTTATGTTGTTTTGTCAGACAGTAGGGAAAGCTTGCGCCCCCTACTGTCTGACACCCTCTCCAGGACCTGCATCCCAGGTGTGGGATAAGGTGTAAGTCTGACTAAAAGAAACTTTGAACAGTAGTTTACTTAAGAAGACAGTATGAATTTCCACAAAAGACATTATTTGACTAAAAAAGAAGGTTTTTAATAAGTACTTTACTGATGCCATAAAGAAACAGGTGACGAGACCACCAGAGGGCAGTAGTGGGCAAAGTGTAAAGAAAAAGAGCACTTCACTTCCTTAAACATTTAGTATGACGCCATTTTACTACAAAATGAAAGCTAGCTGTGAGGAATCAGTGGAAACAAAGCTGACATAGTTTTTTTGGATAAATGAATGAGCGCAGAGTGGATGTAGAGGGCTTGTTGTTGTCAGTGCTTCCTGGAGTGGCCGGGAGTTTGAAGGAGAGGCGGAAATTTGTGGAACAGGGCATTTTGAGGCCTCAGAATGGCCATGCAAGAGAATACAGGATTACTTAACCATGGGTAAAAGAAACAAAAAACAACTCCAGGTATGTTTTTGATGAGGGAACAATGTTATAACAAGAAATCTGAGAAAAGTTGGTTTTGCAGATTATAGCCCCTTTAATGAACTCATTTATTCTCATACGGTCTGCTGATGTTTAACGCAGTGTAGACAAATGCAAGAAGGGCACAGCACTAACTCATTCTGAAACATGCTGCATTGTAATTCACTGTAATTATTCTTTTCACCTCTCATTTAGCATTTAGTAAAGATTATCTATCATCCAATCAAAAGACTGCAGTGTACAGCCTCATCTGTGAAAAGTCAACAACTCTGATGCAACACAGAAAGTTATTGTGCTGTCCTCAAACAGACAAGGTCGGCAGCAGCATCAAGATAAGTAGGCCATCTCACTCATACTTTTTTATGACTTTTCGTAAATAGGTCTTAAAAAACATCTGAGTTTATTACAAAGAGAACTTATACTTACTTTATTGTAAATACCAGTTTGTCTGTATTTTTTCTTTTAAATTTAAATTCAAGACTAAAAAAGAAATAATACTCTGCTTGCCTTTAAAATAAAAATAGAACATAAAAATATGACAATATAAACTTCTAATACATTAGGTGCTTTTCCACTAAACAAGAAAAGCTGCTGGTGTTTCCATGAGTCTGGGTCCAGGAGACCAGCCTCTGTTACATAAACACTGAAGTCATACAAGCACAACAAAAGTTGTGCTAATAAATGAGATAAAAAATGTGTTAGAAACTCACTTTAAAAACATAAAGGCACTGGCAACATTTCATAAAAAGACGAGTGTAAATCGTAAATGGTGTGTGTCTGTGTGAGGCTGGTGTGTGTCTGTGTGTGGTTAGTGTGAGTCTGTGAGACTGGTGTGAGGCTGTGTGAGGCCGTTGTGTGTCTGTGTGAGACTGGTGTGTGTCTGTGTGAGGCTGGTGTGTGTCTGTGTGAGGCCGTTGTGTGTCTGTGTGAGGCTGGTGTGTGTCTGTGTGAGGCTGGTGTGTGTCTGTGAGACTGGTGTGAGGCTGTGTGAGGCTGGTGTGTGTCTGTGTGCGGTTGGTGTGAGTCTGTGTGAGGCTGGTGTGAGCCTGTGTGAGGCTGGTGTGAGTCTGTGTGAGACTGGGGTGTGTCTGTGTGAGACTGGTGTGTGTCTGTGTGAGGCTGGTGTGTGTCTGTGTGAGGCTGGTGTGAGCCTGTGTGAGGCTGGTGTGAGTCTGTGTGACGTTCTGTGTGAGACTGTGCGAGGCCGTTGTGTGTCTGTGTGAGACTGGTGTGTGTCTGTGTGAGGCTGGTGTGAGCCTGTGTGAGGCTGGTGTGAGTCTGTGTGAGACTGGTGTGTGTCTGTGTGAGGCTGGTGTGTGTCTGTGTGAGGCTGGTGTGTGTCTGTGAGACTGGTGTGAGGCTGTGTGAGGCTGGTGTGTGTCTGTGAGACTGGTGTGAGGCTGTGTGAGGCTGGTGTGTGTCTGTGTGCGGTTGGTGTGAGTCTGTGTGAGACTGTGTGAGGCTGGTGTGTGTCTGTGTGAGGCTGGTGTGAGCCTGTGTGAGGCTGGTGTGAGTCTGTGTGAGACTGGGGTGTGTCTGTGTGAGGCCGGTGTTTGTCTGTATGAGGCTGGTGTGTGTCTCTGTCATTTTTGTCAGTCCATGAGACCCCATACCCCAGGTTGGGAAACCCTGCTACATATTACATTATAAATAAAGGGTTGAGAGTTTGTTGTATGCTGTTTTTATTTCTAAATGAACACTGCTTTATAAATAACAAGTACAGTGGTCTTTCTAAAGCTGCACTGTCCCATCATCATAATCAGTTCTGGGCCGGCCTCAGGGAGTAAAACACAGGGGTTGAACTCTCTTCAGCTGCTCTGCAATCAGGCTCCCCTCAGCGCACAATCAGAGCTACTATTTTACTCTCAAGGAAGAAAAAAAAAAAAAAAACTGAAGTAAACCTTTAGGCCTTGTTTAGTGGAGGCTTGTCCTGTTGTGTTTACTCTAGGTTGAACCACGTCGCTCTGAGGTGAACTCTGGTCCCAAATGTAATTAACTGTTTAGCATTAAGCTCCCCACATGGGCCACTGTGGGGTAATGGTGCACTGACTTTAGCTGCATTATATCAATAAGCTTTAGGGTCCTTGAACTACCCTAAAAAACTAAACCCAACAATGTCACAATGGGAATTTAAGCCTGAGAACTTTAATTTGTTGAAGATTTACTTAATAAGCCAGTTACAACTATGAGGCCCTTCCAATTGCTACAACAGAAGACAGTAGAACAGTTAAATAGCCTATCGGTGACGTCACAGGGGTGTATTTTGGGTCATTATCACCGTTTTGGGAAGCAAGTGACAGTTTTCCCCTAGCGTTTAAGGGACAAAAACGGTCAACAATCATAGTTCTGAAAGCTGCAAACCAAACTAAATCACCCTAAACTCTCTGTTACTTTTTGCTGCAGCATTAGTGTACTGAGGTTGGACACTGATGCTATTTTTCCAGTGCTTGTAATTGCGTGATGCTGGCGTATATGTAGGTAATTCTGTAATAAACTGTTGCGATTTGAGTAGGCTACTTACAGATATATTAAAACATTGTATTATATAACGTACTTTACGTCACACGATCAAAAAACTCTGGATTAATGCAGCTGCCTTAATGTGGAAGCTATTAGTTCATTCTAAGCTACAGTAAGATACTTTAGCAACTTTATTGTCAGACCATTGATATACATTACTTAGTAAAGGCCCACAGAAAACAGTTTGTTCACAGGTCTGGCAAAAACCGATCAGCAAATGTATTAAAAAATAAATATTGCAGCTTTGTTGAGGCTTGAATTTGCAGAAGAAAGATGACAAAAAATAATTAGAAGTTTGTATGAGACTGTATAGGAACCACTCCCACAAATATTGCTGAATGAAGATATTAAACAAGTGTGGGTCTAACTCACAAAAGGTACGGCAGATTTACAAACTAATTTCATCACAAATGTTAAAAAACTCTCCTGAATGCATAGATATACTGTAAGATTCATGTAAGTCTATCATGATCCACTTATAGTCTTATTTTGAAGTCTTCCTGTTACGGTGTCAAAGTTTAAAGCAGATTGTATTTCTTACATTATTAGTGAGACGTAGGATGTTATTGTGCTGGAAGTCCTCCTCCCCTCCATCGTAAGAAATTTCGATGAAAGATGCTCTCTACTGGAAAAGATCAAATTCACACAGTTCCATGGCCATGTTTTTTAGGATGTAGCAGCCCTTTTTTGACTATATTTCATTTCTGCAGTCCCTAAATGTACCTCGATAAGCTGGCTGTGTGTATTTTTGTTATTCTTTGTGTTTCACTCATTTTCATTTTAACCACAAGTATTTATTGACCTGGAAAGTTTTACACATTCACTGCATCTTTGTAGCAGTTACTGAATGCTCAGGGATCTCCCTCTTTCTGTTTTAATACACATTACACACACACACGTGCTATATTGTTTTTCTGTTATTCTATATTAAAAAATAAACATATATACTGTTTTAGTACACTGTAAAAAAAAACCAAATAAAACAAAAGTTTCAAAAACTCAAGGCAACAGGATCCCTCAAGGATTTTTCAGTTTTGACGCCAACTCAAAATCTCAAGTAACAACTAATATTTTTTGTTCATCTAATTTGACGTTCATTTCTCTAAAAACTTTAAATTTCATTATTTTTAACTCATTTTACAGCCAAGTTTTCACATTTTCAATATTTGTTGTTACTGCTGTTTAGTTCAAAAGACATATTTCTGCGCACAACAATTCTATTGCAATTCTTTTCCTAAATTTAGTATATTAAGTTTTTATTATCAATAATAATACTTTTTCTGAACACTGGATATTAAGTTGGCTGTAAGATGAGTTAAAAAATAATGATAGTGAGTAAAACTTAAAATTAAAAGATTAGATATATGATTGAAATTGAAATTAGGTGAACAAAAATAAAAAATTTGCTGAAAACTTGAGATTTTGAGTTGACCCTAAAACTCCTAAATCTTGAGGGATCCTGTTGCCTTGAGTTTTTGTAACTTTTTACAGTGTTTTTTTTTTTTTTTTTTTTTTTTTTTTGCATTATTTGTGTAGAAACCCAATATGTACAGTCGTTTGAATAAAAATTGAGTGTGGGATTACAGTATGGAGGCTAAACTTGTGGTCTGCAGAGAGCTAGAGAGCTTTAAAAGTTACAATTTCCAGAAAATTGCCTAATTTCTCTATATTTTTAATAAATAATTTGTGTATGTACAAAAATTATGTGGGTGTAAAACGATCTGAAATAAAAAAGTTACAAAGATGGTAAAACTGGAATCCCCAGCAAACATGGCAACCCGTTATAAAGTTAAAAAGTCAAATTGTTATTACAAAAAATGGCAAAAAGCACAAGTGCATTTGTATTTGTATAAGCAACAATGTAAATGAAGCCACGTTTGAGCTAAGTGAGATGTAACAAACTCTGTACACTGTCTTCTTGCTCGGTTGCCGCTGTCTACAGTGTAACGTCTAAACTTGTGTGAACATATTGTGTGGTTGGAGCAAATATTTAGACATGTGGATGTGGAGCTCAGTGCAAGACTCTGTGAAGCATCTCTTTGTCTCTGAACCTCGCCACCTTCCCAAGCCTCCCAGTCATTCAAATGGTAAACCAGCAGAGCCCAATCCTAATTCATGGGGCCGCATTAACAGTCCGGTCCGGTCCCCCTCACTCCAGTCTGACTCACTGTTTCCCACTAAAGGAAAAGGAGGCATTTACCATGTGAAAGGAGAGGCAGAGGAGGGACGTGGCACGCTTAATCTGTAATCTGTCTCTGCCATCTTTCCTCCGAGCAGATCCTCCAGGGTTTGTGGCATCAGTAGCTTTCACACACATTAAGAATAAACATATGCTTTTTGTACAAGACATAAACATATTTGCCTTATCCAAATATGTGTCGCACCACTCACATTCTTCCCTTGCGCTTACAATGACACTGCAACCTGCTTTTTGCTCAAATAAAGTAAAAATTCTCGAAAGAGCATCTAGACTATAGCTCTACTTATTATGTACTGACTAAAACTGCTCCTTACCACATCCTGCCAGCCATTTTATCACTTTTTGAGATTTTGCTCTTGAAATAGTGGGCACTTTTACTCCATTCACTGCAATTAGCTCTCTCTGGATGTGAACATTAACACAAAAAGCAACTGAACTTTACAAAAGATGTTGCTCCAAATGCTTAGTTTAATGTTGGCAAAGTTTTCGGTTTATGAATATAGTTTAAATATGAACGTAAAATGGACTAGGACCCCTGTGTTGGCTACAGTAGGTATTTTTCGGGGGAATTTTTACTTTACAAATCACAGACATGACAGATTTGCACAGAATCAAAATCACAAATGACCTCTTGCAATTATTACAAATTACTGGAGGACCCTAACAGGGCTTTAGCAGATCTTTCTGTGCTGGATTCACTGTTGCACTGAAAAAAGTGTTTTATTGAACCAACGTATTTGAACTGCTTCACCTGATTGAATTAGGTTTTGTCAAAGTGATTCTTTTCATCAGATTTAATTGAAGTATTGATTTGATTCAAACTAAAAAGCTACTTTAGAGCAGCTTGAACAATGCCACACATGACCCCAGCTCTTTAAGATAAAAGGGGCAGTATTTTAATGCAGTCTTTGTTTGTTTGAACACCAAGAGCAACCAGGTAATTTTTTTCTTTTTTTCTTTTTTATATAGAGTGAAGCCCAAAATTATTCATACCCCTGGCAAATTCTGACTTAAAGTTACTTTCATTCAACCAGCAAGTTTTGTTTTTTGACTTGGAATGACACATGCTCCTCACAAAAGATAATAAAATGATGTACAAGAGGTATCATTGTGGAAAATAATATTTTATATTATATAATTTTTTTTAAACATTTGAACAGAAAGTGGCATGTTGGTTGAATGAAAGTAACTTTAAGACAGAATTTGCCAGGGGTATGAATAATTTTGGGCTTCACTGTATAAACATACAGTGTGGGTTTTCTTTAGGTGCCTCATGTCTATGGCAAAGATCCCCTACATCAGATTTTTCTTGATGTTTTTGTAACGATTGTCTTTATTGTCTGCATGTTTGACATAAAACACACACACACTCAAAACTAAAAAAGCAAAAACAAAACCTAAAACATGCACAGTAGGCTCTAATCCTCCTGCTAGCTATTCCTGACCAGGACCAAGATCTGGAGAAGTGTCCCGAGTGCTGCAGGTTGCACAGGTTGGGTCCAATGCAGAGGCAATAAAGTAGATCCTACCTTAATCAGACAATTAAAATGATGTCTTTAATGTCATATCCTTACAAAGACAAGCAACCCTAAAATACAAAAGCTCCTTACTTCCCAGTGAACCCTATAGAGAGGTATGCTGCGTGTGTTTGTGGTCACTGGTGTGTCTCTATAATAGAAGCCATAGATTTCCACTCCAGTGTTATATATAGACTGCTATACGGCTCAGTGGGCTGATAATGCTGAGTGATGGGCTCGCATCTTAACTGTCATGAAGTAATTATACTGTAAATAACTCTTGTCTATGTCCGGGTGTGTCAGAGGCTACGACAGCCGCGAGCACGGAGCCAGAACATCAGATTTCCTCCTTTTATGTGAAGGATCCATGGGAGCGACAGTTTGACGTATGACGCTCTCCTCGGAGGCCCCACAAGAACCACATCATTTATTTCTCCCGCTATCTCCCTGCGTCTGCCGTGGAATGATTTTGTGTCTCCTGGCGTCCTCACGTTTGAAGAAGGTGGAGATGCTGCTCTATCTTTAGGAAACATTAATTGTGGGGCGCAGTGTGGTCCTGTCATTTATACAGCGCACGCATATCAATTAGTTACACGTGTCAGAAGGAAATATATACCAGTCACAAATATATAGATCTGTTTCCTCTCCACACCTATCTTTTTCTTCTTCTTTACTTTTTTTCCTTCAGGGTCACCACAGCAAATCCTCTGCCTTCTAGCATGCAGTGATGTGAATTCTGATTGGCGTAGGATTTTGTGGTCCTGATGCAACCGTTAATCCAGGCTTGGGACTGGCACAAAGAGTACACTGGCTTGTGTCCCTTTAAGGAGTGCGAATCTTAGGACATCTCACAATTTGATTTTGATTCAGAGGCCCACGATTCAATTTATCAGACACCTTTCTGGTTCATGACAGCATTCATTCTTCAACAATAATTCATTTTAATTGTAAATTTTATATCTGGAACATAATTTTAAAGTCTTTCTACTCCAAAAAACTAAACTAGAGAATTAATAATTGATATGTTGCAGTATATAAATTCTGTGAGCATTTGTCAGAGCTGACACTTTGCAACACAGCAGCATAAGATTTGTATTGGACACAGCCTACTTTAATAATTTGTAAAATTCAGATTTTTAGCTTTTCTGAATCGATTCTGAATCTCTTAAAAAAACAATCGATGCATCAGAAAAATTATTATTTTTCCTACCTTTAGTGCCTTTGTGGCTGGACATTCCTCTTAGTTAATAAAAACATCCTTGTCATATATGTTTTAATGTTTTTATATTTGTATTTTTAGTCCTGAGCCTTTGTGACATAAACAGAGCTGGAAAACACCATTTTTTGTCGCCATTGATTCATTGTTGACAAGCCACGCAGGTCAACAGCCAATGAGGAGCATGCCCTGGGTCAGTGGTTCCCAACTTTTTTTGTCTCATGTAACCCGGGCTTTTTTATCATATCATTAGTACTCCTCCTTTGTTTAGGAAGTAGCCACATTAAACATTTCAAACTTATGTTAATCTAAATACTAATTCTCCTGCAATTCAGTAAATAAAAATTTAAGATAACAAATAAGAAAAAAAAAATTCTCTTTGCCTTAAATGCTAAATAATTAATAGTATAATTTCCTTACTCACGTATTTTACTGTGTATTTTATGTTCAAAATAATCAACAGCAAAAAAAATAAAAAATAAAATAAAATAAAATAAACACAAAAAACGACAACTTTAAAACCAACCATTAAACCTATAAAATGTACAAAACTATAATAAATAAAATAAATATTATAATATTCTTGAGCAGTTTCAATTCTAAGTAACCCTGCAAGGTGCTCACCTGCTCCTGTACCCATTTTTGTTTCAGTTTGTTTGCACTTCCTGGAGATGTTGTGGAAATTAAAATTAAATGGAAACAGATGACACCATTGCTATTAAAGAGTCACTAAGCCAAAATTGTGCAGGGTTTTCTAGAGAAATGTCTCTCTAGCATTTGTTGTTGGAGAAAAGGGGAGTTGGACGACATCTTTGCGTAGTGATCTCTGTCAAAGTTAAATCATTTTGTGTGGCTTTGTAACATAGCAAGAAGTAACATTAACCTATGTTGTTGTTAATAGTGTATGATAATGATAAAGCACTGTTAGCTGTAGCGAATAATGTAGGCTAATACAAAAGATAAACAGACAGAAATACTGAAGAACCCATACTTTTGGTCTTTTGTTTGTTGTTTAGTGTCAAAGTGCATTTGAAGAACAAGATGCTTAAATGAAATGCTTTAAAAATTGCCCTGATAAATGGAGAGTTTTGTATCAAGAAGGGCGCCCAGCGTAAAAACCTATGCAACATCAATATGTGAATAACTGCATGCTGCATAACTTGCTGTGTACTGTACAAACTAATCTATCCTGTTTAGTTACTGCAACACTAATTGTAAAAAAAAGACTATGTTAAAGTCTAGAGGACACATTGTTGCCAGATCAGAGCTTTCTATGCATGACTGTAATGTAATACAATACACCAACAATAAACAACCACAAGGCCATTCTGTAACTCATGATCTACTTTAGCGTTTACAAAACTGTAAAACTCTGATTCCTTTTTTAAACTAGTCTTTCTGAGCCAGTTGAGGCTTTTTGCTGGTTTCGTGGGAGGCACTCGGTAGAAATTAGTGACAAGTGTCTGTGCGAGTGCTTCAGCAGAGACACAAGGTCATTATGGACCTGACTGAGCT